>CAMRHE010000013.1:2972500-3597500 GCA_947044405.1 Leptodactylus fallax
AGGGGTTGACAGTTTGTAGCCAGAATTACGAGATCACATATTTAACAGCAACAAGTCGGTGAGAGATCAGCTTATCTTTAGAAGGATTGTAGTTTGTGGAAGGTAAGGCAAGAAATATCATCTCTGGAGTCAGAGTAATAGCGGGGTTTGTGACCCTGTTCAGGCGATCTTGAATCTTGGTCCAAAAGGGTGAGATTGCTGGGCAGTGCCTCCAAATGTACAAATAGACACCCACTTGAGACTTACATCTCCAGCAAATGTCTTCATTCGATAGCTTCTTGTGGAACATCCAGTCAGGGGATTTGTACCATCTAGATAAAAGGTTATAGTGATTTTCTTGAAGGAGGATGCAAGGAGAAAAATCATGTGAAATTTTTAATATCTGTTGAATTTCATCATCAGTCAGAAAAAGGCCTAATTCCTGTTCTTCAGAGAAAATGAAGGTCCGCTTCGACTGGACATAAGGGTCAATGAAGGTAGACAACAAACGAGACGTTCTTTAAGGGAGCTTAGTCTTGGACAGCAAAATCTTCTTAAATGTGGTCAATAGGATTTGAAAGTTGAAAGTCTTCCAGAAGAGAGTCAGGTAGTGGTTTAAATGATGTGTGTGTAGAAAATTATGTTTGATATCCAGAATGAGGTCCAGAGTGTGTTTCAGATCCAGAGGGTGGCCATCAGGTGAAAGGTCATGTAAAGTGAAAACGTTCAGCTTGTCCCAGATCGAGTGGTATATATGTCCTGGTAATCCAGGTAAGGATGGAATGAGCCTGACTGGAAGGAGAGGAGACAGCGATGAAGCCAGGACATCTCCAAATTCCCTCCAAATATCGGAAAGGCCTCTAAAGAGTGGGTGCTGAATAGACTGGCTTCGGGGTTTCAGGTGAGGCATCCACATTACAGATTCTAGAGGAGTCAATGATAATGCTGTCATCAACTTGGAAGAGAGTGAGTGGTTCGTGGGAGCAGCCAAGTTTTCGTCCACCAGTTCAGTTGTACAGCCTTGTAATATTTAAATATGTCGGGGAGACCAATGCTGCCCAGCTGTTTCCTTCGGATGAGATGCAACCATGGGAGACGTTGAGTTTATATAACACTTAAGGGACTCTGTAAGTTTGCAGTAGATTATTTCTACCAAACAACAAGAAAGGTAACTTGTCGTAGTAAGTCAGTAGAAGGTATAGTTCTTCTACAAGGGGAGTAAAGTTCTTTTGATATAGGTCATCTGGGTTAGCTCTAAGATGTGTTCCCAGGTATTTAAGTGATGAATTGGTCCATAAAAATGGTATTGTGGAGCGTGATCATTATTTTATTAGAGGGGAGAGAGTCATATTCAAGACTTCAGACTTTGCATAATTGACTTTATAACCAGAGATTTTGCCATAATCTGTGAGGAGATCAACAATGGGTGGAAACCGATCCACAATTGGTGATTACGATTGGTGATTACGATTGGTGAAACGATTGGTGATTACGAAAAGGGACATTGGCCACAAAGGCTGTAGCATGTAGAGTGTGACCATCCACTGGCATTCCTCTAATATTTGGAAGTTGCCAGACTGTCTGCAGAAGTGTCTCCAGGACTAATATAAACAGTGTCGGGGACAGGGGCATCCCAGTCTTGTGCGGTTAGAGATGTCAAAGCTATCTGATAGGTAGTCATTGACCTTCAGACGAGCATATGGTTGTTTGTAGAGAGAGAAGATTGTGGTGATAAGGTTATTAGGGAAGCCAAATTTTGCTAATGAAGTCCCATTCCACTCTATCTTTCTCTGCGTCAACTCCTAAGAGAACCAGAGGGTGGTGCATCTGTCTGGCAAGGCTAATTAGGGGTAGCAATTTGGCGGTGTTATCTCTGCCTTCCTTGTCAGGTACAAAACCCGATTGCTCTTCCTGGACAAGCGATGGTAGAAGTGGCTTCAAACGCAGTGCCAGAATTTTTGCCCAGATTTTGATTTCCAGGTTCAGGAGAGTGATTGGTCTGTAGCTTCCAAAGCTACTCGGATCCTTGCCTTCCTTTGCAATTAGTGTAATGTCAGCTTCTTGGGCTTGTCTGGGAAGAGATTTTCCTTGTAGTAGAGCATTACAGACTAGGGAGAGTTGAAGTGCTAGGACAGACTGGAATTTCTTATAGTATATTAATGGAAGCCCAACAGGGCCTGGGCTTTTCCCCACAGGAAAATTGTTCAACGCTGTCTGAAGTTCTTTCAGAGATACGTATGCAGTCAGTGAGTCCAGGGAGTCCAGCGGAAGAGAGGGAAGAGAGAAGAGAACCATAAACTCTTCTGTTAGGTGGTTCTTCTCTTCTATGGGTATACTGAAGGGATTAGATCTTAGGTTATACAATGCAGCAATATCAGGGGTGGAGGTGAGATGTATGCCAGAGGTACTCTTGATGGACGGACAAGTTTTGGCTTGTGCTTTACGTATGAGGTTGGTCATAAGGCAACCACCTTTATCGCCGTAGACATACAACATTTGTTGATATTTCAAATGTTACGCAGCTTTTGCATTCAGAGAGGTGTTCAACTTCTCCCTTAGAGATAGTAGTTCCTCATGGGCTTGTGCCATCCGAGATCTTTCATGTAGACGTTCAAGTGTAGCAATAAGTCTCAGGATGTCGTCGAGATCCTTCTTAGCCTTTTCCTTGGCTATGGTCGCCAAGGAGATGAGGATGCCTCTGATATAGGATTTGTGTGCTTCCCATATGGTTGTTGGACACATTCCAGGGGTGGTTTCACTCAAAGCAGTCAGAGAGATGCTTGTTCAGCAATGTCTCCCCTGCATCCAAGAGGGACTCATTCAAGCACCAGTGCCATTCTCTAGCAGATAGTTGATGTAGTGCAATCGTGACAGACAAGGGATGGTCCAAAACCATGATGTGGCCTAGCTGAGATCCGGAGGAGAGACTCAAGAGGTCACGGGAGATAAAGATGTAGTCTAGTCTATGATGTGACTTCCCAGTGACTTAGTAGAAGGAGTAATCTTTTGTGGCCGGATGTTGGGATCGCCACACATCAGTAAGACCTAAGTCCTGTAATGCTCAAGAGAGTTTGCCAAGTAGTTAGGAGTGACCAAAGAGGAGGAATCTAAAGATGGGTTGATGACAAAGTTCAAGTCACCACCTAGTATGATTTGTCCCTCAGTGAATAATTTCAAGGTCTCCAACATACCTAGGAGCCAGGTCACCTGTCCTTTATTGGGTGCATATAGGTTCACAAAGGTATATTTGACAGAAGCTATCATGCCCTTATTTATTATTTATTATTATATTATTTATTTATAATCTTTATTTATTATGCTTACTTATATAGCGCCATCATATTCCGCAGCGCTTTACAGACATTGACAGCCACTGTCCCATATAGGGCTCACAATCTACATTCCCTATCAGTATGTCTTTTGGATGCCCTTAAGGAAGAGAGCCCTTCCCTCTGAATCCGTGTATTGTTGAAGACACTGGAAGGGGACGGAGTTGTGAAAGAAGGTAGAAACATTTTTCGATGTGGCGTTCGGGTGTGAATTATGAAACCACTGGGAATATTGTTTGAGAGGCAATTTGGGTATTTTGCCACCTTTGAAATGAGTATCTTGTAGAAAAGCGATCCCAGTGTTCAGTTTCTGGAGTAGGAGTAGTATATGTTTTTGTTAGGTGAATTGAAGTCTTTGACATTGTAAGAGGTGAGCACTAGCTTAGACATGTTGGTAGTGTTGGTAAGACTTTGTTGCTGCTGAGTCGGCTTGGTAAGTGGAAGATTTGCAAGTGGTGAGGAGTTGGATAACAGCCGGGAGGAAGTGGGAAGGAGAGGTGTGGGAAGGGAAAGATGGATAAGTAAATTATGGGTTAGTAGAGCTAGTTAGAGAAACTGGGTAAAGATTCAATGAATCTCCAAGTGGGTCTTGGTGGTAGAGACCTGTTTGTCCACCAATCACACAAAGACTGCTAACCTACAGAGAGGGTCAGTGGATGAGAACTAGAAGACTGATGGTGAGGATAAAAATGAGGAATATAGGCCTCGGGTGTTGTGGCAGGTAAATGCAAATGTCGCTCGGTCAATACTGGCACAGCATGTATGAGCCAAGCATTTGAGAGCGTTATTCGGAACTCATATCCGAAACGATAATCCCACATCGTCATGGGAGTGATACAGATCACTACCGTGTATAGACTGAATGCCATTTATAATAGTAAAATAGTAAAGTACCAATATGTTCAAGAACAGACCATCCATGGGGGATCCTCAAGGCTGTAATGTGCTCTTGTCATAGAACTAGCAACAAAGGCGTTATGACTGGTGTTCCAGATAGGTGCTCATTATAGAGACCTAGACTTCGTGCTCACACTTTCTCTGCACGTGGCACATGGATGAGAGGTGTCACAGGGTGAGAAGAAAAGAACTACTGGCAGCAATCTGGGGAGTATGGTGAGTGAAGGCGGGGGGGGGAGTAGTCTGCCTCTTTTCTTTTTGAGTGTTATATGGATCCCAGAGATGGTCTGATAATGTCACACGGATGAGACAATGCATTACTATGTGCAAAGGATAACATGTGAAGGGAGGCAGAGTAGGAACTGTCTGTAAAACTATGACAAGAGGTCTGCATAAGAGAAGGTGCTAGGTCCAACAGCAAACTATACAGCCTTGGCAGTTTGAGTATAGTAGGATAATATGCAATAATGGAGCAAAGACTGGTGAGGAGAGCAGCTAGCATCCTCTTTGTGAGTGTTACTATAACAACGGTACGTGGTCTAGGCCCCCTATGTCCAAAAATAGATACGGGGGTGCCCAAACAACATACTGCTAACATAAAAATATAACTGTATATATATATATATATATATATATATATATATATATATATATATACACACACAGTGCCTTGCGAAAGTATTCGGCCCCCTTGAACTTTTCAACCTTTTGCCACATTTCAGACTTCAAACATAAGGATATAAAATTTTAATTTTTTGGTGAAGAATCAACAACAAGTGGGATACAATCGTGAAGTGGAACGAAATTTATTGGATATTTTAAACTTTTGTAAAAAATAAAAAACTGAAAAGTGGGGCGTGCAAGTCGCTTGGGGTATGTCTCTATGTCTGATCGCGGGCATTAGCTCCGGGTCTCACAGACCCGGCATCCACTGTAACAGCACTGTGGATTCTGGGAGGTTCACACCGCTGGGACACCCTCTCAGCCCAAGGCCCACAGTATCGCCCCCACTTCTCCCGCTGAAGGAAGCCAGTGGCGGCAGGAGTGAGGCGATGCTGCGACACTGCTCCTCCGCCCCTCCCCCGCCTAAACACCCCCACATTCAAACCATAAGATGCACCCCCATTTTCCTCCCAAATTTGGGGTGGAAAAAGTGCGTCTTATAGTCCAAAAAATATGGTATATTTCTTATATACTGTATATAAAAATGAGTTTCTGTCTGTTCTTTATGCGCGACCAAACGACTTGACCGATCCTCACCAAATTTGGCACACAGGTACATCAGGTGTCTGGGAAGATTTTAGACTGGGTCTCAGCTCTCTAGGATGTACCAATCCTGAGATACAGTATTCCCAAAAAATGACCAGCATTAGTCAATACAAACCTGCAAATCTTTCACTCATATTCCAACTGCCATACACACGGTCACATGTCCCTTATCAGCCAATAGAAGCTCGCAGGCGCTTACTCTCCTCACACACATAGGTTAAGACCAGGTTTTCATAGCAACCAAGCTATGACCTGTATTAGTCAATAGCAGTTCGCAGGTCCTTAAATATTCAGTCATATCACGTGTATCAGCCAATATAAGTTTAATTTACCAGGTTTCCATAACAACACAGCCATAAATTGACTGTACTTGTACTAGACTGCCATACTGGATGTCTAGTGCAAAACTGGCCAATTCTTATGGGGCCACTACACAAACAAAAAATTAAATATACCCGTGTGAAGTCGAGTTGCCCCCCCCACCCGCACAAACCGTATTCCTGCACACACTATTATGCCCCATAGTGGCCCCTGCACACAGTATTATGCCCCATAGTGGCCCCTGTACACACTATTATGCCCCATAGTGGCCCCTGCACACACTATTATGCCCCATAGTGGCCCCTGCACACACTGTTATGCCCCATAGTGGCCCCTGCACACACTATTATGCCCCATAGTGGCCCCTGCACACTCTATTATGCCCCACAGTGGCCCCTTCACATAGTATTATGCCCCATTGTGGATCACCCATGAACAATTATTATACTCTGGGGTCTTTTCAGACCCCAGAGTATAATGATCGGAGACCAGGGGAGGATATAAACATAAAAAAACAATGTTACTTAACTCTCCCTGGCTCCGGCGCACTCCCCACTACCCCTTCAATGTTGGACCAGATGTCACGTGAGCCAGGCATGCGTTGCGACGCATAATGACGTTGAACTGGCCCACCAACATCTGGGATGTCTCCAAGGAGGCACAAAGCCTGCTAGAGCGCAGGAGAGGTAAGTAACATTGTTTTTTATGTTCCCTCACCTCACCTGGGCCTCCGATCATTATACTCTGGTGAAGCGCAGGCGGCCGTGAGCAGGAGCGGAGATCAGTAAGTAAATAGGGACTATTAAAAGAAAAAAAAAAACATCAGGGGCCCACTGGGCCCCCTAATGTCCCGGGCCCTGTTACAGCCGCTACCGCAGCTACCCCGGTATTTAGGCCACTGACTGTACTGTCATACTGGATGTCAGCATTCTTATAAATTGAAACGTTTTTAAACTACTCATGCCTCCTGCAGCAAAATGCATGGTTGCTGCTCGAGCTAATAAAACTCTCAGCAGACCCAAGCCCGTCTCCAATCTGACAAGGCATTGTCAGCCACATGCACACAGCTGCACTCCATGTTTCCATAACATCCCAGCCATTTTTCTTCACTGCTGTAGTTCAGCTTTAAAGGGGCAGTGGATGACACTATTACACAAGGTCACATACACACAGCTTTACACCAGGTTTCTATAGCAATCAAGCTATTTATGACCTGTATGAGTCAGTACCAGTTTGTAGGTCCTTAAATATTCAGTCATATGACGTGTATCAGCCAATATAAGTTCAAATTTAATTTACCAGGTTTCCATAGCAACACAGCCATAAATAGACTGTACCTATACTGGACTGCCTTACTGGATGTCAAATGCAAAACTGGCCAATTCTTTTGGGGCCACTACATAAAAAAAAAAATGAAATATACCCGTGTGAAGCCTGGTCCTTCTGCTAATAGGATACAGGTAATAACTAAATCTTACAAGTGAGGTGCCTGAAGAAGCAATGGGAGGTAAGCTACGAAGCTGCTAGGAAAGCAATACCAGTTAGGTACATAGTCTCTTGTAATATAGGAAATTCCCTTCATAGATGGTACTTAGCAAGGTGGTCCAGTTGCTGCACAGCCAATTTGCAGCACTTGGAAGATTTGAAATGGTTTTGTGCCCTTGGATGATGCCAGAGTCAGGAGCGTTGGAGTTCGGGTGGGATCATCAGGTACTGGTGGTATCTGTATCGGAGGTATCCTGAGAGTTGATAATGCTGCTTCCAGGTCCCTTGGTGTGTGGATGATGATTCTTCATCCATTTTTCAGGACGGAGAGCCCAAATGGAAACAAACAAGCGTATGTCAAGTTGTGTGCCAGTAGAGCTTATAGCAATGGCTTGAGAGTGTGTCTCTTCAGTGTCGGACTGGGATGTCTAGGGCCCACCAGTGGAATTGTTTCTAGGGGCCCACCATCAGGACACCTGCAGATCAGCGGTACCGAGACAGGGTGGCTAAAGGTAATAACATGCCGGGAGCCATGCTGTTCACCCACTATACGATGTGCACCACTGCACTACCTAAACCTACTGCTACACCTTGTATGGCAAGTGAACAGCATGGCTCCAAGAATTGTTACCTTTACCTGTAGCCGCACTGTCCTGGAAAAGCTGATCTGCAGAGGTCCTGGCTGTTGTATCATCGCAGATGTAATATTGATGGCCTATACTAAGGACAAGCCATCAATATTAGAAAGATGGATAAATCCTTTAAAGAGGTTGTCCAGGAATTGGAGCAACCCATGTGGCTTGCAGGAGGTGTAAAAATAAAAAAAAATAAAAAAAGCATACTCACCTGTCCACAGCACCCTGTTGTCCGCTGCCAGTGTCCATTCAGTCTCGTGCCAGCGACTCCTTGCTGGGAGTCCTGCACCTCATGTGACCGTTTAGACCAATAAGGTACAGAATTTCCAGAAATGAGGCGCCGCCATGAGACTGAACAGACACAGGCAGAGGACAACGGGTTGCTATGGACAGGTGAGTATGCTTTTTTTTTATTTTTTTTTTATTTTTACACCTCCCTTGCAGCCTCCACAGTGGTTGCTCCAGTTTATGGACAACCTCTTTTAAGGGGTTGTCTGGGCCCAATTTTTTTATGGCCACTTCACTGGTCCCCCATACTGTATGGGGAACAGTAATGGAGCCATTATATTGTGTGGGAGCAGTGATGGGGGCTAACATCCGGGTGGGGGGGGGGACATTAAACTGTGTGGGGCATATTAAAGGGGTTGTCCAGGGTTAATCTTTTTTATGGCCTATGCTCAGGAAGAGGCCATAAATACCTGATCAGTAGGGGGCTGACACACGGCTCCATCAGCTGTTCAGAGCCACTTCCAGCGCCCGTTTTGTACACAACACAGCGCCGGAAGCAGAAAGCTCCATCCGCTGTTTAGTCGCCCGGCACCTTCACTGCAGCTCAGCTCCTACTGACTTCAATAAGTGCTGAGATGCAGTGAAGGTGCCCGGCTAATACACAGTGGACAGAGCTTTCTGCTTCTGGCCCTGTATTGTGTAGAGGACGGGCGCAAGAAGTGGCTCCGTACAGCTGATCGGTCCAGGGTCAGCCCCGTACAGATCAGGTATCTATGGCCTATCCTGAGATTAAACCATAACATTATTATGCCTGGAAAACCCCTTTAATATACCCCCCTAATGCGCCACACTTTAAAGAGGTTGTCCAGTATAATTTTTTTCTTTTTTCTAATTAGTCTGGGGAGGTGAATTTCCCCCCCCCCCAAAAAAACAAAAAACAAAAACATACTAAACATACTCACGTGTCCCCGGTGCTCCGTTGTCAGCAGGTCCCAGCACGGTCCGGTCCTGCAGCTCCGCTGTCTTCTTTTGCCGGAAGTCCTCTCTGGCTGTGATGTCCCAGGTCCCTTCCTTTAGGCCGCTGATTGGCCTCAGGGGTCATGTGACGTCACAGGTAGTCACGTGCAGGGGGAACTTGCACTGGAAGAAAACAGAGCTGCAGGCCGAACCACGCTGTGAGACATTTGGAACAGGAGAGAAAGTTTTTTTTTTGTTTTTTTTTCACCTGCCCCAGTGTAATTTAAAAAAAAAAAAAAATGTTATCCTGCACAACCCCTTTAATGTCCCCCAGGCTATTGGCCTCCATCACTGCCCCCCCACAATATAATGACCCCATCAATGGTCCCCATACAGTATAGGGGACCAGTGAAGGGGCCACTGCACAGGGGGGAATATTGAAGGGGCCACTGTATGCCCATAAAGTGGCCCCTTCACTAGTCTCCCCTATAGCAGTTTCTGCGACTTAGGTATTGTTATGCTGGAGCCCTAGAGCAGGCACCAGCATAACAATACAGTGGGAAATTAGCTGGGGTGGGAGGGGGGGATTACAACTCTCAACAGACCCAGAGAATCTGGAGCTGCTGTGGGTTGTAGTTATCAGAGTGGTCAGTGAAGTTAAAAGATTTGGGATCAAAATAGGGGGAAAAGTTGTTTATTTGTTTGCGTGGGTAAGTTGTACTTACCTGTCACACTGCTGGTCGGGCTGCTATGCAGAAACCCGTCGCCGCGCACAGCGTCAGTATGTCAGTGACGCTTGCAGCAACAAGCTGCAACTGGATTGGTTCCAACGGCTGCCCATCAGGATCCCCCTACCCCCTTCCTACAGTGAATTCTTGATAGAGACGGTTACAGGTGCTGCAGCGATATCTCAGATACTTGAAAGGGATACAGCTTTAGTACCAACTGCAGTTATCAAAAACATGGTGAATGAGCAGCGCAGTACCCGGCATGTAAACAATACTGGGACAGTATAATATGCTCCACAGTGGCCCCCACACAGCATTATATGTTCCGCAGTGGCCCCCACACAGCATTATATGCTCCTCAGTGGCCCCCACACAGTATTATATTCCCACAGTGGCCCCAACACAGTATTATATGCCCACAGTGGCCCCCACACAGTATTATATGCCCACAGTGGCCCCCACACACTATTAGATGCTCCACAGTGCCCCACCCCCCAGAGCCGGTGCTATTATTATACTCTGGGGTCTCCTCAGACCCTAGAATATAAAATAAGTAGAGGCCAAGGAGAAGTTATTAAAATAACAAACACTTATACTCACTGTGTCTTACCTCTCCGGGGCATCCTCGCTCCGTCCTGCTGTCTTTCCCATCTTCCTTGGTCCTCTGGTCTCCACGTCCCGTGATTGCACCTCAGCGGTCATGTGGGGCGCGATGACGTCGTCACGCTGGTGAGCCCCATGTCACCGCTGGGGCCTAACCACAGGCCCCTGCAGTGAGGCCAGAAAAGCGCCGGAGACAATGCTGAGTCCAGGACAGCCAGGTGAGTATTTTTTTTGTCACTACCCCTGGGCTGGCATCTAATGGAGGGGGCCTGGCCCCTTTCCATTAACAATAGGTATATCGGTCGGGGAACCAGGCTTTCCCCGACCACTATCATGGTAGTCCCGGGCCCCAGCCATTTCCAGCTGGCCGCGGGCCCCGTACCCCCTCCGGTCGCGGTCGCAGCCCTTGCGACCACGATCATTACGCCACTGTCCATTGGTCGTCCCGATCAGACCCCTGACCTTTGCATTGGCAAAATGAGTAATAATAGTCGGGGCTCGTGGCCCACCGGGGGATTCACCAGTTCCCCGGTGGGCCAGTCCGACCCTGTTGAAGTCGCTTTGCAATCCTTCCATGTCGGAGTCTGCTGCCATGTCTCCCTGGCTATTGTCTTTCAGCGTCATGTTTGAGTTCATGCCCAGGGAGAAGGAGCTCTTTTTTTAAGGAACTTCTGCATGTCCACTTGGGTGTTGGATATCCTCGTCAGGTCAGAGTTATCACCGTTCCTGTCCCTGCCAATTTTGACCATTTTCAGATTGGTAAATGCTTACAGAGTGACTCTACCGGTCTGTATGCAATGGAACTTCAGGTCTAAACGTCCATCACTGTCAGTGGTCAGGCTTTGCCCACCCCCACCCCAGAGAATGTATTTCTAGATAAATAACAGAATAATAAATAAAGACCATTGGTAACTTCAGAGGTATGGAATAAAAATGGCACATAAAGAAATAAAATATGTCAGAGTAAAATTAGGGCATACTAAGGAAACAATCTATAAAATTACTATTGTTTGTTGGAATCTGAAGGGAAAATATCCACCTTAGCAAGTCAAAGCATGAAAATGGCTAAACAAACTCATTCCCCTTCAACAACTGCAAAACATCCATTTCATGTCTCTAATCCTGCTTGCCCTGCTAGGAGAACATTCCTACCTATCTTTTCAATGTAAAAGCATTACATGCACATTTTATTTAGCAGCCCTGTGAGCTTTGTCAAGCAAATAGTTTACCAGATTGTGACAGCAGCTCCTGAGCTGCAGCTCAGTGTAACAATGCAGGATTTAATGTGCATGCTGTACTAAAAACTCACATGACTAAACGCTTTGCGTGAATACCATAGATTACCAATTTAAACACTTGCTATTCATATTTTGTGGTACAACACAAAAATCTACTCTGACTGAGTTTTAATACTAAATTCTAATAAAATAAAATAAAATAAAGATTTAAAGGGAGACTGCTTATAAATTCCATTTATGTATAACTGTTATATAAGTCTAACAAAAAAGGCATCCTTCACAAATGTATGGCAAAACTGTCCCTATGGGTCTATGAACTGGGTACCTTGTTGAGACACTGGAGTCCCCTAGAACAATACTATATCTCCATAATATAGTATGTGATGGAGCACTACACAATGTGTTCCTTGTAGATACTCACACAATACAAAATAAAAAACAAAACAAAACAACTTTCTGCCTTATAACAGCACGCAGAACATATGGTAAAAGCCAATAGAAGGCTATGGACATCATATCGCATGGATCTGTAGTACAACTATGTGCACACCTGTTATGAAAATGCTATGTCTCTTTAATTTTTAGCTTGCTTTTCTAAAAATCATAGAGATGCATTTAGCAGAAGAAACTTACAGTCCTTGATAAGGATGTACTGGAAACAAGGTCAAACAACCTGGGTCAACATGTCTGACCAAGAATTGTGTGTCTATAGCTTGTCCTTCAGCTTGGAGCTGAGATGAGAGTAACTCTGCTTACACAAGCAGCCCCTGCGTGGCTGCGCTGCTCCGAATCAGTTTCTCCTGCTATACAACTAAGTGTCCCAGCAAACCTTGCAATACGTAGTTCTTAGGACTAATATGCTTTGCTAAGTATAAGACCCTATGAGAAACGACCTAATAGGGGAATAGCAAGACACTCCTCCTGCCAATGATCAATCATAATTACCGGTTTCTGCGTATGCTCTATTATAATTGACACGACCATTTACCTTTCCTGTATAAAATCTTATGTTATGTTTTTAATAAACACAACTCGCTTTGATTACACCATCTGTGTGTGTCAGGCCAGTTTTTTCTCTGGGAGCTCATGATATACAGTACATACAGGTGCATCTCAATAAATTACAATATCTTTGAAACATTTTTTTCTTTCAGTAATTAAATTAAAAGTGACCTCCTATATTTTCTAGATTCTTTACACACAGAGTGTTCTATTTCAAGTGTTTTATTTCTGTAAATGTTGATTATGGATTACAGGTAATGAAAACCAAAATCTAAGAAAATTAGAATATTGTAAAAAAGTTCAGTATTGTAAATTCAGTGTGTCACCTGCCAAGGTTTCCTAAGCCTTTAAATGGTCCCTCAGTTTGTTTCAGTAGGATCATGGAAGACAATCATGGAAGACGCTGATTATGAATTGTATTACTGAATCACTGAAATGAATGAATGTTCCAAAATATTCAAATTTATTGAGATGCACCTGTATATATAAAGATATATATATATATATATATATATATATATATATATATGGATTACAAATAAGTTGGCACCACTTGACAATCAGAATATTGAACCCGGTTTAGGTTTTGATAACACATCCTTAGGCAGGCAGTTGCTACCTCTGTATATAGAGCAAATAAGCCTCATGCAAAACAGACAACAGTTGATAGAACTATATAGAAAGACTATTAATACATTACCTTACTAACAATATATTAGTACTTGGCTGATTAATATGTGCTGCAAGGAAATTTCTTCATACTCTACTAGAAAACAAGAACTGCAAAGGCCATTCATTTTAAATTAATCTACATTCAATTTGTATCTACCAATATTAAAGGGGTTAAAGGGGCAAAAAAACTTTTTTTTTCTTTAAAAGGTTTGTTATTGCTATTAATGGGCATCTCCTGGCATCTTCTGCATTTGTGTACATGGTGTAGCCTCCTGCTATGTAACTTCCTGTGTAGCTTCCACACTACCTCCCTCTCACTGCCCCACCTCCTCTCTCACTCTGTTACACTCCCTCCCTGTCTCCCTAGCTATCCCTTCCCAACTAACCAGAAGTAACTCTGATGCCTGTGCAGTAGAGATGGATTGCCATCTCTACTGCACATGTGATGCAGGCACCTCTGTGCTGCGCAAGCGCTGGCAGAGAGGAAGAGGGGAGGAGCCGTTCCCGGAGAGGACGATACGCAAGTATGATGGGGTTGGGGTGGGGAGTAATGGTGACATTCCGTTTCAGAAAAGGGGAAACGGAACATCACCGGAGTATCCAAAAGTGTGCCTGGGGCGGTAACATGACTGCCCCAGGGATATGGGTAATTATAGATTTTTTTTTAATATAAGTAAATTAGAAGTTAGGCGGGGAGAGGGGCTTAGTTTAGGGTTTAATTTTTATTTCATCCCAGACAAACCCTTAAGTTGGTGAAAGGTATATCAGACTAAAAAAGAAAACAGACCATTCCATAAAAATCAGGTATCATGCATATACAGATGTAACAAAGTTTGAAGGGATATTCCTATCTCCAGGATTTAAAGTTGAGACACTAACCAAAGTGTCTTACCCAATATATTGCTTTATCCACAGTATCTTGCAACATTTGTCAGATACAGCTGTACATGTGTTACAGCTCCTTGCGTAGGTTTTATTTCACCTCTGATATCTAGCAGCACTTGCCAGGATGGTGGCCGCTGTCCCTGTTCCTGGCCACCTGTTCTCCTCATTGTGAATGATGGCTAATGAAGCAATCTGCCAACTTTGCAAAGTGCTCTCAGCTGCTGAGCCCTGATAAGGGTTAGAACACTGCTTTATCAGTGCCTCTGTTAACCCTGTATGTAAATCCAGAAATAACCTGTCCATACAGGCTCGGACTGGCCCATTGATCAGCAGTTGAATTCCCCAGGGGGGCTCCAACCACAAAAGTTGTACATGGCCTCTGTACACTCACTGCACTACATATAGATAAGCAGCGTATAGCATCTCACACAGCATCTCCCATATAATAAACTGGGTAGAATATTTAGCAAACTACCCAGTATATTATATATCGATGCTTTGGGTGGCTCAGATGACATCACATTATCAGTGACTGACAGCCTCCCATCTGATAGGATTGTCTCTATGAATAATATAGTATAAAAGAGCAAATATATAAGTTAATAATACACATTTTATACTGAATCTTTCCTATATATCAGTCTCCTTCTCTATAACATGTTGTTTATTTGTTGCATTTTCATGGTGACAGATTCACTATAAAGGATCTTCAGTTTATATCCTGGTCTCAGATACCACAGACACCTGCACAAAACTACCCTATATGTCAATAAGGAGCATAGATGATAGAGTCCAGTGTACTTGGTTTGCAACAGTGTTTAGATAGATGATGCATGTGATAGTATTATGCACATAAATACCAAGACTCAAGTCCTAGTAAAGCATTGCTCACAGGATGGCATTGCCTCTGCCAGCTTTCCTTCACATCATAGTGCATCCTGGTGCTACTTCTTGCTCAGATAATGCACATGTGCCCAGCAGTCCACATAACATAGTAGAAAATCTTATTCATCAGACCAGGCCACCTTCTTCCATTGTCATGGTGTATTTCTGGTAATCAATGTTGGGAAGAGTGAAAAAAATTAAACTCTTGCAATTATATATTAAAAGGAGAGGTCATCAATATCAAAGTGCTGAATTACATTCAGAGGCTGAAAAGGGAAAACCTGTCTGATTATGTCCAATTGACATGTGTGCAGTGCTGCTAACAAAAAAGAATGCTTGTAAGTACATACACATACATCAGTTGCACATGGTAAGGACATGATTTCAATGAATAATATTCCTATTCACTTACAATAAGTAGATATCTTAAAAATGGTGAGTTAAAATTTACTAGTGAGAGTACACCAGTTCTAGTGTAAAAAAACAACAATTCCTTGTATAATATTTTTTAGGGAAAAATTCAGGCAGAACTATGAAAGGAGGAAAAAGTCTTCAGGGTATGAAACATTTACAATTTCTTACCCCACAAACCTTGAATAAGTAACACCTGACATCTACGCTAGCAGCTAGGAAATAGGTTCTGGAGCTTGGATATCTCTGCCATGTATAAAACTTATTTAGAGACATGTCTCTTAATAAATTCAGTTCATTTCATGCCAATGTGGCAGCTGATTAAGACTGGCATATTACACCCTACTCTTATAACATCTGCAAAATTATATATTACAAAGTTTCATACTTTTTTAACATGGAGTTAAAAAGACACTAAACAAATTTTGTAGAAATGAATAGTACTGGTTATTAAAGAAAACTTTCTAATATATCTTATCAGAGAAAATGCTTTTTTTCCCCTCTTATTGGGCTGACATTCAGCCTGAAAATTTGCCATATCTTTATCAAAATGGACTGCAGGTCACATAACTCAGATTACACATGTCTATATAAATCTATGGAGACGGAAGTGAGAGATGTATCAGCAGATACATGGACTTAGGCTGATGCTGAATGAGCACAATGGGAGCTTTCTATCACAATCAAATTACATGAATACATGTAAAATTCTGGGGCTGTTTCTGAGTGAGAGAGAAGCAGTTATAGATCAGATGCTCCTCTTCATTGTGTACAGTGTTTGACAGCTACTCTCCACTCACCTTCTCAGAGAGAAATGCAAACTACAGGTAGAGCCTGTAAAACTGCTAAAATTGCATAAATAGTGTTACTCTGCATGTACACTCAAATGGTAACTTATCCTGAAAAGTCAAATGAAACAACTGAGTAGTAAAGTTGGTGATATATAAAAAAGCACAATGCACAGGGCACTGATTCTGATCAATCTCTAATAAGGTTGTTTCCACTGCCAAACCTTATAAAATAATTGTTTTCAAATGTGTCATGAATACAAAATTTACAATAACATAGCTGGAGAACAAAGCTCACTGCTTCCTGTTCCATTTACTATATGTTAGCTGCTGAAAACATCTAATCAGTGGGGCTGTTGGGTCTCGGATGCCACCTATCAGATAATAATGACCTATTAATTGGGTAGATCATCAATGTTTTTAGCCCAGAAAAGACCTTTAGGCTAAGGCCCCATATATCAAGCACTGCAGAACAGACTGTGGCAGATTTTTTTTCCACAGCGTTTTTCACAGAGTTTTCCTCTCCGGACTTTCTGCTTCTATTATACCTATACGGAAAACGCCAGCGTTTCTGTAGGTATAATTGACATGCTGCGATTTACAAAAAACAGCAATGGCTTTTGAAATCACAGCATATCTGCTGTGGATATTTTTCTGCAATGTGTGGATAGGATTAGCCAGTTTGCAGGTACTTTAAAACGCCACAGTCTTTGCGTTTCCGCTGTGGCCCAATAGCAGAGTTTTTGCAATGTGGGGCCTTAAGCTTTGCTGTATTTTATCTAAGTTTTATTGCACAATCTCTCTCATCTCAGAGAATATAGTACAATTGTAATAGCTAAGCATATTTTCCTAGAGGAATTTGCTAAAATGTGAGAAACATTTTTTCGTATAACATTATCCTTGCTTTGTTCCTACACCATATTCTTTTCCTTGGTAAAATATTTGTGTTCAATTGACATTTAATAAAGTTACAGCTCTGTGACAAATGAGGGTTCCTCTGTGTCTGGCCTGCAAAGTGAAACAATTATTTTATCTTATCTTCTAAAATATGATGTGGTAGATGAAATACTGTTAGCAAAACTGTTAATGTTTAATAATCTAGACTTTCATATGGAAATATCTACATGTTTTTGTTCTTGTACTTTTTTTAACAAATGAGAGGATATGAAAATGAGTAAAATCCTTATTTACATTTAAGGTAAAAAGAACAAGGATTGATGTTATAAATATCCATATTTTTAGAATGCGTCTAAGTTTTTGTTAGAAGAAAATAAAAAAAATCTTTCAAATGAAATGATGTGCTAAAATAGAATAAGTCAATATTATTTCAACAGTGTTATGGGGAAACACTGTTATGAGGACATTTGTGGTCTACACTGTAATGGGGGCATATGCAGATAACACACTGTTAAGGGGGAATCTATGGATACCATACTGCTACAGTATGCCTTTTGCTCACACACTTTTATTGGAACATTGGTGGATTACACACTTTTATGAGAACAATAACTGTCAAGGTGCTGTCAGATTCTAAAGCTGAGAGCAGGACACAGAGGAATTAGGAGATCTTCTTAGTTACTGCATAAAGACCTCTCTTTACCCTCCCTCAATCACACTGCTGGGAGTAACAAATAAACAGAGACATTTAAGCAATATATATTATGCCTAAGCCCTGTAGTACAGGGAATATTATTGTAAAGTTAATGCACTTACTCACCAGGTACATTATTCACTTTATTCAGCCCCCAAACATTTTCCCCTAGCAGACTGACCTTGCGAATCATACACCAGTTGGAAGTCACTTTTTTAAGTGAGATGTTAAGCTCTCATAGATTCACAGATAGATGTAGCATAGTTAACCCTCACAGGGGGATGGATCACAATGTGAACTGTGTGTATTTGCATTGCAGGCCTGCCGTCTCTGTCCCCTCCCCCTGGGGCAGTGTTAAAAAAAGAAAAAAAAAGAGGCTGTCACAGAACTTCTTTGATTCGGCCCTTTGGACATTTAAATTTACTGCCAAAGTCACTACAGCCACACAGCTCCACTATGATTTTTTCTTATTTTCTATACTGCCCCACCAATGTTACAAATATCCGTGTATTATGACTTCACTGTGTCACAATGCAGGGTGAAATCATAGTGGGGCCACTGATATCATGGTGGGGTCACTGATTTCAATAGCCACAAATTCAAATGTCCAAAGGGCTGAATCATAACGTGACCAATAGCCATACCGCTCCACTATGATCTTTTCTTATTATCTACACTGCCCCACCTATGTGATTGTTCTCCCTGTACTGTGACATCACTGTGTCACAATACAGGGTAAAATCATAGTACTGTAAATGCCGCTAATAGTGGTTGGAGACCCACTACATTATATTTTTTCTCTATTGTGTCACCAATGATTTATTCACTGTAGGCAGAAGCAAAGGGGAAGGTGTGGGTGGGGGGAGCTGGAAGAAGCAAGCTCTGGCCAGTAATTCATTTCAATAACTTCTGACATGTTGCTTGCACCAGCAATGTGCCAGACTTGATCTTAAAGGTTGCTACATCTGCAACAACCAAGGACTTCTAGCTGGTGTGTGAATTGGTAGGTCAGTTTGCCGATCACATGACCGGCCAGGGGCACTGTCCAGAGGCTGAATAAAATGAATAATGTTCCAGGTGAGTATGTCCTGTACTACAGAGTGAAGACAAATAATATTGCTGGAGTAGTGCTTTAAAAGGCATTACATTACATGTAAATTATTGAGAATAAAGTTAAGAGAATGCAAAGTATATGACAATAAAAAAATTATTCTGTATCTCACTACTAAATGCATATGAAGAATAGTGGCATGGTCTGTCCGGTAGGTTCTGATAATAACATAAAATGGAGTGCAGCCACAAGATCTATGAGGCCCAGCAAGCCACAACTCATACTCAAGCTGAAGTGTTGCATGTTGCAGATGACAAACTGACTAAGTTTAGTACTAATTTAAGTTATTTCACAAATGCTTTATTAGTTTTCACATGTGTACCATATGACGAGAACAAAAATGTATCATTCATTAACAGTGGACACATACTTTAAAGGTTCATGGTAAGTCCTGTGAATTAAACTAGAAATAAAAACAACATTGAAAAAATTCAAAAAAGCATATCATAAAATGAGGGTTTTTGCTGTGTGCAACAATTACCATTTCCTCTATATTTCACATTTATTGAAGACTTTTTCAAATAATACTGTTCATCCGAATTGTAATTTTCCAGCCACTAGCTTATGTTTTTGTTAATCCCTCAATGCAGTACATTTTGTCTTTTACCAAGTCTGATTCTCTAGAGACGATGTCTTCAAGCCAAAACATAATTCCTACAAGAACATTTAATTTCTATAATTGAAGTCATTTAAAAATACCTAAGATTACACACAATTCATAAATAGGACACAGCAATTTGTAATGTTGGAAATTAGACTGCTTATGTGCACAAAATTGTTGTCTGTTTATAGTCATGCATTATTTCATTGTCTTCACTCATATAAGGACAAATCCTCTGCATGTAAATAGTCAGAAAATGGTTAGCTAATGGAATCTCACTTAAGGCTGAGGCCACATGGTGCAGAAAAGCTAAGTTTTTTGTTGCAGATTTTCTGTGTTTCTGTGTCAAAGCCAGAAGTGGATTGAGCAGAAGGAAAAAGTGTTTCCTTTGTATTTCCCAATTCTTCTTTTGACAGCTTTGACTCAAGGAAACGCAGCAAAATCTGCAAAAAAAAAATTTTTTTTGCAAATTGTTGCCTCACCTTTAAGGGGACTTATGTAAATAGATAAAGAAATAAAAAAAAAAATTACTGCATATTGAAAATAATTGAACTTTCAAGTATGATTTGAATTTTAATTCTCAACCAATTCAAGTTCATAGTTTTTTTTTTCTGTAAATGGAAACAATGTAGTTTACATCCAGAGGTTGAAAAGCACAGCTTCGAATCTTCTGCAGTTGTATCCAGTCTACGTCATCCTCTGCAATGTAAACAGTCTGGACTGATATACTGATAAAATTCAGCAAACTATCAGAGCAGGTGATATATTTGAGCTTCTGATAAAGGCCTCTTGCACACTATCGTGTGCGGGCTATTCAATGAATAGGAACCGTGGAAACGCAGCCACAAAACCGGCAGAAATAGGACCTGTCCTGAGTTTTGTGGCCTGGAATGTCGGCCCACACGGTCGTGTGCGTGGGCCGACAGAAATGATATCACACTGAACTAGCACATGGTCGTCTGCAAGGGGCCTTAGTATGATTATTGCACGATATCTGCTTTTAGAGGTATTAGATCTTAATAGGTTTTCAGCCAGAAGATGTAAGTAAAATGTTTCTGTTCACTGAACACAGTAAGAAATTGTAACAAAGAATACATTAGAAGGGTGCTTTTTAATATATACTTGAACTTATTTAATAATAAGCTTAGCTCCAAACATTTAATGCTTTCCTCAATTTTACAAAGGTGATTTCATATCATAAACCACAAAAAATAAATTTCTTGACTAGTTAGAAATCTCATTCAATACAGTTTAGGCCTCTAATATATAAACAATCAGCAAAATCAGATTTTCAGTGATGTTGAAGATGTACTCTCTGGATCATTTTAGGAGGATTGATACAGCTTTGAGGAAGTGTCTAAAAACCTATGAGTGAGGTAGTCTATGGCTACCTGCCACCTGCTGCCATCACATTAGCACTTGAAAATCAAAGAGCTCTTGCACTCCATCAGTAAATAAAGTTTTATATAAAAAAAAAAAATCATAATAACACATTATCCTCCTCATTCAAAATTATTTTGTGAATAAAAAATTAAAAAATAACAAATATATTAAGTATTTCCACATCTGTAATGACCCGAGCAGTACAACAGTAATGTTATTTTCCCTGCACAGTGAACAGCATACAAGAATAAAAAAAGTTATAAAAATGAATTGACATTTTTTTGTCTGT
Source organism: Leptodactylus fallax (assembly GCA_947044405.1). NCBI lineage: Eukaryota > Metazoa > Chordata > Amphibia > Anura > Leptodactylidae > Leptodactylus > Leptodactylus fallax. Next base: position 2,993,788 of record CAMRHE010000013.1, read on the forward strand.
CAGCCACCAAAAAAACTTTATAAAAGCAATCAAAGTGTGTTATGTTCTCCACAATGGCCTCAATAAAAATTTCATCAATAAAAAGTCTTTCTGCAAAAAATAATCCCTCACACAATTCTGTTGACAGAAATAAAAATAATTAAGTTATAGATCTTGAAAAGTGGCATGCCAAAAAAAAATAGCCAAAAAAAAGGGATTTTACCTTGCAAAAGTAGTAGAAAAAAAAATATACAAATTTGATATCAGTGCAATTCATGGGGTTTTTTTAAGCTGCTCGATGAATGGTGCAAACTGAGATGCAATCTTGAATGTCACAATAGTTTGCCGTTGGTGGAGTTTGGTGCAGGAAAGTAGGCTGAGGTGAGGTCAGAGTAGAATTTGATTTCAGCGTGGTCACAGATAGAATATAAGAAGGATAGAGCTTATGGCATTTTGAGGGCCATATTGCATTATCTTGTTGCTTGGCTGCTAAATCTAGGAAGCCAGCGCATGCCTGCTGAAAGTAGCATACAGCCAAGGTAACGTAGTGAAGTAGCATAGTTACCATTTCTATAGTATGTAAAGGAAGCAAAAAGCCTGAGTGGGTGAAGGTAATGAAATATTCTCTAAAAGCAGTGAGAGTTATTAAATATTATCATTTAAAGATTAAATCTGATTGATTGTTGTTGAGACAGCGTTTGACGTAATTACATTTTACGTAATATTTGTATCTAGATGAACACAGGGAAGTTTCTTCTTTATCAGCATGAAGGTTGTCATAGACTTGCAAACGAACAGAGTTTCTAGTTTCAATACCATAGTTTAACTAATTTTATATTTTACTTATTATTAACTTTAATATATACAACTTTTATATATATATAAAACATCTTATTTGTGTCCGTAATAGTAGCTCTTACCTTTATTTGTAGTCATACCGAAGTCAGCATTCTAGTTACTCATGGTTTCTCAGTCTGATGAGTAGAAAAGAAAAATGAATGACTAAAATGATTTTATTTGCATCACATGTAAAAAAAAATAACCATTAAATATGTTAAAAATGTACAGGAGTGTGTTGATATTATTAAGCTATGATATTCCTTTGCTTCTTCCTCCAGAGTGAATGCCGGTAGAGTCAGTTTAATAATGAAATCCATTTTCCATCAGCAGCATGTGACCGGTGAGCCATTGAAGGCCCAATCTACATTGAATGAACTACATAGACAATAGCAGAAAGTCAGTATTTGACATATTTGGGAATCATTTGATCATGATAGGTAAAAATGGCCAACTAACCTTACAGAGCATCTAAACTTTCAGATACATTTTTAGCAGTTAAACCTTGAGCACGTTCTATTTCTAATTTTCATTCCTAACTGGGTAAGATAATGGGCATAGACAGTCTGCTATCATGTCTCCTATACACAACACACAGGAAAAACATGTGTAAAACAGCTCCCTAACTCTCTCTCTCTCTCTCTCTCTCTCTCTCCTCTCATATAACTCAGCACTCATATAGGACATTGTAGAGAAGTATTGATATGAGTAAAGCGCTTGAGGTGAAATAGAAACTTATGAACCCATCTTCCCTCTGCCTCCTCCATATACTTTAAAGGGGAGTTGTAATTGGATGCTTCAATGAGCCTTAGTCTGAGTTGAGATATGAAAGAAAGAAGCAGGAAAAGAGCCTGATAATGAAGAAAGAAGCATTTTCTCTGATAAGCTAAAAGATAATTGTTTTACATTTTGTATATCCACTTGTATTACTTATTTAAGCAAAGTCTGTTTAAAGGGTAGCCACAGTTTAAATTTCCCCAATGCAATAATGATGGTTCACTAACATGTCTCAGAACACAACTCAATATGATTCCAGAAATACAAAAAGGCACTTTACAGTATCCTACTTAAAAGGGTTTTGCAGGATTAGAGATATTGGATAATTTCTGTTTATCAGGAAGTGACATCACATCCCTTGATCACATGGCTATGCTGTGGTTCAGTCTTAGTCATTTTCATTGAACTGAGATGTAGCACTGCCATATGACCAATGGATGTGAGGTCACTTCCTGAAAAGAAGAAGAAAGCAGCCATGTTTTCTAGTCCTGCACAACCTCTTTAATGGGAACCTGTCATAAGTAAATTGGTTATAAACCTAATCAGAGTACCTTGTAGAGGTAATTCTACAGTTTCCAAATATGCTTCTATGATTCAACTCTAGAGCCCCATTTTCCTGTAAATCATTATTTTAATCATATGCAAATACCATGAAAAGTTCTTTGGCTTGTTTGGGCCTCAGTCTCACCTCTAGATTCCTGGATCATTTTAACCTCATTTGCATACATAGTACAATTTATGTGAAAATGGGACTTCATAGCTGAATAACAGAGGCATATTTGGAAACTGTAGAAACACAACTACAAAGTACTTTTATTAGGTTTATAACAAATGTGTTGCTGACAGACTCCCTTTACACATGTGTTTAGGACCTATTTCTGTTGAAGAAAAAGTACAGCTATGGTCACAGAGTCTATATTTTTTCAGTAGGCCTGCTGTAAGCTCTCCACTTGCTTAAGAAAGTCTGGTCTGGACTCTGTATTCACAATATTCAGTAGGTTTAATCTGGAGGTGTAGTCTGGCTTGGGTTGTTTAGTTATTTTTGGAACCTAATCTGAAGTCTGTATTTATTCCGATGTAGCCTTCTTTAAGTTAAACCTGATGAAAGCAGTAGAAAAACATTAAAAAGTCAAGCTAAAGAGGGCTTCAACTGTATATTTACAACTAATTAATAGCCATGTTAAACTTGATTACATCTGTATTTAATATGGGATTTGTTTTCTATGGTCTTTAGTTACTTGGGGCCTGGTCTGGGCTTTGTAGTGTTTTTTTAGAGTGTGTATTCATTTTGGGATTTGAAGTCTCTATTTATTCTTAGTTCTTTTCTTACTCAGTGGTCTGTATTCTGGGGTTTGGTTTGAGGTGCATATTTATTCTGGGATTAGTCATGATTTGGGGGGGTTTGACATGCGATCTGCATTTATTTTTGGGCCTGGTTTGGCGTGCATTCGGCATTATTCTGGGATTTGTACTTATTTTGGGGGCTATTTATTCTGTAGCTTGGTCTGGGGTCTTTATAATTTTTGGGATGTCATGAAAGATATATGCACTTAAGATTTGCACATAGTAGTGAGCATTAGCTATGTAAATGGTGGGCATATATTAAAATTTGATTGAGGTGGCCAAACATAAATAGGATAGCTGGCATATCCTTTTGAGTTAACTTATCATAAGATCAGGTTTTTAGAAAAGTTGCTTAACTTGTCCAGCAAGAAGGAAAATTTGTAGCGAGAAACATCATGGATTGCTAGACAGCAATGGTCTTACAGATGCAGCTGGCTCGGTAAGCACAGGATTCAAGAAGGGCAGATTTATATAGTCTTGTATGTTACAAGGTTAGGGAGGACACATCTGTACATAGACCACTGTTGCTCATCTTCTTTGATCCAATCACTATCATTTTGAATTGATTTTATTACTTTTGGTGGGCCTGCTGTAAGCCGTGGGAGAGTACTGACTATAACAGAATGCTGTGCTTCTGTTCTTGAAAATTGAAATAAAAATTATTGTAAACAATTCCATTGTTACACTTATTTTATATATCTTGTTTGAGTATGTATAACTAGGGAATTTTTACATGAGATAGGAGGTCTCATGTCTTTCATATATTATATTACATTAGTTTAAGGTTATTAGAAACATCTAAGTAACTCAAGTCTACAAAATGTATGAGTTAATTATGGGACACAGATTGTCTAGACCTAATTGTTGATTCTCGCAGCTTACTTCCCATGTATATTTTCATATTGCACTCTCAATTTCAAAATGGTCTCCAATATAGTAAGAAATTTTCATATTTAATATTTTACTTTTAATGAAAATATAACATTTTCCAAAGTACATAAACATACAACTTACCTTTACTATAAGCATTAAGATAACTATAGGTCAAATAACAATAATGAGTATGTTTTAGATAACAATAATGCTATATATGTATATTACAAATATGGATAGTAGGGATAATATTTACAATACTTTTCCAATGTGTACTCTTGCAATTGTGTTACATTATTGCTGTTTCCTGTACTTTTAGGTCACTTTATAATTATTCTCTTTCTGTACAATATCCTCTCACACTGCTTAAAACACTGTGGAGTACAGAGTTTGTGACTTACCAGGAGTAAAAAATATTAATAATGAAACAAAGTGTTGTGAACATTGTAAGACATTGCACACTAGAAGATGAACCCCCTGTAAGTATCTCTGCTGGGACACAGTGAAGCATGGAAAAGCTGTGGAAGGTTCAACATGATGTCTGCTAATTTAACCAGCACTGTAATAAGATAAGCCTGATTATAGATGTAATAAAGCCTTTACCTTTTGTTAGTTTTAAAAGCATTGCACCTGTTCCACATACAGGGGTTAAATAATTCTCATTTAAGAAACTATTTCTCTCTCAGCATGAGAAATCATGTTCTGGAAGAAAAAAAGGAGCATCTGCAAACTGGCAATCAGTTGACAAAACACTCTTCTTCTACAGTTATTTTGGAAATAGCACTTTGGATCAAACCAAATGAGTTTCAGCATATATAGAAAAAGAGTAAAGGCAGCCAGCACTCACAGAGGTATTGGTGTGACAGCTAGACAGATGCAGCATGACCTTTCTGCAATAGGTGTTTTGTATTGAGTGCAAAGTCTAATCAAATGAGTTCTATCATGGCACTTGAATGCTTACTGGAATCTGTTCTCAACTTTGAATAAGGCGTCCACAGCTTTTTCCGTATAATAAAACAGATGCAATCCCAATTTATTCTCATGTTCAATTTTCAATTTACTACTTACAAAACCCAGTGGAGAAATTTATTAAAATTCTAGTATAAAGCAGGAGCTTTATAATACAAAAGGAAGAAGTTACATTATAAAAATAATAGGACTGCTAGATCGAGTTGATTTTCATATGAGGCAAAGTTTGGCCTCATAAGAGTAAGTCCATCTGATTTAGTGGAAAATTTGACAAAGATGATTGAAGGGAGAACATATACAGTATGACTGTGATAAAGTGGAAAGCTGATTAGTGTCTCTGGTTTACAGAAGGTAATCTGAGTTCATGCAAGTAACCCATAAAGTAGGGATGTAGCGGTATAGACTGGGTCAAACCAGTTTATAAAGGGGAAGTAGTGACTTTCTCCAAGAAAGGCCACATATAGCTTATGTTCAGTTTTTGTCTCATACGCACTATTTAAGATGCAAAATGATTGGTGTATACCATGATGCTTCATTGCTGATTGGATGTTGCAGTTTTTGTTTTTTTGGAATAATAAAGAGAGCCTAGGGTATTGTCCCAGCACACTTAGAACAGTGAATGATATCTTCTTTTCGGTACACCATACATATCACCTTTAATTGGACCCGCAGGTGAACAAAGAGACTGTTTAAGCCTCACCAACAAACAGATTATTATGCTATCAACTGTAACAAGTCATTTATAAATAGATATGAATACTTATGAGTTCCGTATGTTGAGTGAGACTTACATCTATCTTTTAATTGGCTAGAGTATTCATGTTTGACCAGTAAAAGGTAATTGAAATTAGAAAAACATGTCTGTTTTTACCTTCAGAAACTGTGCCATCCTTATTCATGAGTTAGGTCTGGTATTGCATGTAAATCCTATTCAAGTGTATGGGACTGATCTGCTGTACAAGACACAGCCAATTGGGCCATTTGGTGGACATCGCAATATAAAAATTTAGAAGATCTCTAATCAGTATACAGTGTGCTCCTCCTAGTGGTAATTTAATAGGTGGCTCTATGAAGGGAAGCAATGTATCTGAAAACATATATTCAAGATTTATGATTTATTGCTATTATTATTATTATTTATTATTTATTATTATTATTATTATTATTATTATTATTATTATTATAGTTTTAAAGATTATTTCTAACCATCTTAGTAGTGATAGTGATAGTCATGATCTGTTGCCAATTGATACGACTATTAATGCAGGAACTTGGTCTGGCAATGATTTCCTTATTGAGGCAAAGTTTTCTTCTCTTGCATGCAGTGTTCCTGCTTGATAACCTGGCCTCAATACAAATGAAAAAAATAATAGCTCAGATTCTGACAAGTGCCAGAACATATGACTTTCCAGCATTCATGGTAGTACCCATTGGCAACGAATCAAGACAAAAGACTGTCACCGCTAAGAATATAAACCAAAAATATAGAGAACCTTATATATTTAGTATCATTTGTTTAACAATACATCTATATGTATTTGTTTATCTCTACCATGTCTCTGATCTATATACACCAGTTCTGCTGAAACTACCACCACATATAAATAACTATGTTACTACCGAGACTAATTTTTTATTGAAGGTCTCAAAGCTGTGCCAACGAAACACCAGTGCACGGAAAAAAGTGACGGGTGCCACTGAAAAAACATGCAAAGGATGCGGTCTATCGCAAAACCCATCTCAAAAGAGAATGGGTCTCCCGAAACTGTCCCCAAACTCAGAGCCAAAAGGCCCAAGAGAAAGGGGAGCTGAACCAACCCAACTACCAAGACAGGAGGGTCAGATCTTGCTTGGTTTCCTCTCAGGCTGCCACCACCAAGAGTACTACCAAGCCAGCCACTTGCATCAGTCCCCTAAAGGGCTGCCACCCCAAGAGTACGACTGAGCCTGCAACTGTTGTCTATCTCCACAAAAGCAGAGACAGACCAGGAGAGCAAGGAAGGAGGGAACCCGAAGGCCACACACTCCCACCCCTAGACTTCGGGTAGGACCCAAAAGGGTTTCCGCACCCCTACATCTACACACAAGTGACAAACGGTGACAAAACGTGACAAATAAAAATCATAAATAAGTGAATAGAGTGCCAGTGTACTGGCCCGGTCTATCTGCCGGATCTATAAAAATTACCCATGCTAGGATAAACCAAGCAATAGGGTGGGATGCAATCAAAAGTGTTTCAAGTGCGTTGTGCAATGGTCAACTTGAGAGTAGGTTTTTCAGTTGATGCCCCGGTCCCCCATGCGTACTGCCCTACACTAGTACTTCATGTTTTTCAGCTACTCTGTTGTATTCATTTATATAGATCAGGGATAGTGATAGGATAGAGTTAAACAAATACAAATATTTTTTCAATCCATTGCTTTACATTGTCACCACTACAGAAAATCTTTAAGGCCGGGGCCCCAAAGTGGAAATGCTGGGATTTCAAAAATACTTGCGTTTTTGTATATCACAGCATATCAATTATATCTATGGAAATGCTTGTGTTTTCCATATAGGTATAATATAATATAATGTGAAAAACGCTGCGAAAAAAAATGTGATGTGTTTCCACTGTGGTCTTTTTCGGCTGCGGCTCGCTATGTGGGGCCTAGCCTAAATCTCTGCAAAATGTTTTAATCATTTATATTTGTAATAACTTTTAACTCTTAACCCCTTAACGACCCAGGGCATAATAGTATGTCCTGAGTCGCATGACGATGTATGGAGAGCGCTCTGGTGCTGAGCGCTCTCCATACACCGCGGGTGCTGCCTGTATAATACAGCCAGGACCCGCCGCTAACAGCAGCGATCGGTGCCTGCACCGATCGCGGCTGTTAACCCTTCAGATGTCGCGGTCAAACGGGACCGCGGCGTCTAAATAGCGAAGCCGCCATGGGCGCCGCCATTTTTCCCCCATCGCCGCCCTCCAGAACGTCATCGGAGGGCGGCGCTTGGTTGCCATGACAGCCGGGAGCCTATTGAAGGCTCCCAGGCCTGTCATTACATTACAGCTATTACGCGATGCCAGAGGCATCGTCTAATAGCAGTGAAGGTATTTTGCTATTCACTGCTATACAGTAGTATCGCAGTGAATAGTATGATCGATCAGACTCCCTAGGTTTCAAGGTCCCTAGGGAGTCTGATCATACAAGTAAAAGTAGAAAAAAAAAAAGTTTTAAAAAGTATGAAAAAATAAAAAAAAAACACAAAAGTTCAAATCACCCCCCCTTTCCCTAGATCAGATATAAAAGTAAATAAACAAAAGTAAGCATAAACACTTTAGGTATCCCCGCGCTCCAAAATGCCCGAACTATTAAAATATTAAAATATTTATCCCATACGGTGAACGGCGTAGTGGGGAAAAAAATCTAAATGGCCAAATAGCGTTTTTTTCAACACTTTGCCTCCTATAAGAAAATTGAATAAAAAGTGATCAAACCATCAGATCTTACCCCAAATGGTATCAATAAAAACATCATGTTGTCCCGCATAAAAATACGCCTTACCCAGCTCCATACATGTAAATATGAAAAAGTTATAGGTGACACAATATGGCGACGCCAAATTTTTTTTCTATTTAGCAAAGTTTTAATTTTTTAAAAAGGTATCAAAACATTACAAATAATATATAAATTTGGTATCGCCGTGTTCGTACTGACCCGCAGAATACAGGTAACATGGAATTTTTACCACACAGTGAAGGCTGTAAAAATTAAACCCATATGAATTTGGCGCAAATGCAGTTTTTCTCCAATTGCACCTCATTCTGAATTTTTTTCCAGCTTCCCAGTACATTGCACAGCATATTGAATAGTGACATTACAAAGTACAATTTGTTTCGCAAACAATAAGCCATCATGTGACTCTAGGAATTGAAAATTGAAAAAGTTATGGCTTTTGGAGTGTGGGGAGGGAAAAACGAAAATGCAAAAACAAAAAATGGCCCGGTCATTAAGGGTATTGTCTGAAAATTTAAAAATGGTTATGTTCATGGGAAAACCTTTTTAATGTAACCCCTTAAGAGTATGGACTATTTTGGCCAATTGTTTTTCTTTTCAATTTTGCGTGACCAAATTTATTTTATTAAGGTTTTCTGTATTCTTTATATTATACACTAGTAACCCCTTCCCGCTGCAACAATTTTTTTTTTTATTCCCTGCCTTCCAATAGCCATAACTTAAAAAAAAAAAAAAATGTTCATTGAGATGTATAAGTCATGGTTTTTATGGGATAATGTACTTTCTAAAGGTACCTTTTAATGTTTTGTACAATGTTCAAGAAAAGCTGGAAAAGATTCTGAATGGTGTTTTGTACTGTACAGTACTTTTATGCGGTAGGTTAGTGCACTCATGGCAATACAAAATTTATATTTTACTTGTTATGTTTTAATACCTTTAAAAAAATAAATAAATCTTTGAAAAAAAATTTATATGCATCACCATACTCTTTAAAGGCCATACATCTTTATATATCTTTACACCATACACCTTTAAAGGCCCAATATTGACCATACAAGTCCAGCAGATGTCTGTAAGTGTTTACAAAGATAAACTTTATTCTAATGATCTTTAAGATTGTTTAATACTTCTGAACAATACATTCTGCTGCAAGCTAATATCATTGACATACCACCCTAAAGTTTGTTTTCATTTACTTCCTTTGGGGATTTTAGGCACCCAAGAGTTCCTGACTCGTTCCGAATTTCCGGAAAATCCGAATTTCCTCACGCTTCGTGGTATCGATTCACATTTAGTTCAAAATGGCTGCTCTACATGGGGCAAGAAACTATGGGAACGTGGGATCACCCACAATGCCATGCGTGCAGCCGATCAGCCTGTGATGTCACATCCCTTTAACCCCTTCATGAGCGCACATGGTATGTTTGACCGCTGCATCCAAGGTGTTAAATCCCACCGAACGGTTATGGAGCAGGGTGTTAGCTGGAAATCTGACTGTTTCAACAAGATGTCTGCGTATTACAGCTGATTCTCACTGCTGAAAGTGTGGCATCTGCTCATTTGCCAGTGTCATTCATGTAAATGTATGGCAGAAGCAATGATGCCTGTGTCAAACATGTAGGGTTAATAGATATGTATACTGTATTAATATACTGTTATTTTATAAAATATTAATGAAAAAGTTATTACAAACACTAATAAACAAAGATGTTTACATGGATTTACATATGTGTAACTAATTTAATCTGTGGCTACATCAAGACTTTAAAGTTGTTACTAATGACTTAATCACAGTGGTCAGTCTGGCTAGCTCTCATTAATTATTAGATTACAATTTCTTATTAAATAGCTCTTATAAAAAAGGTAAGTGGAAATGCTCTTGTTGTTCGAAGGAGCTCATTTGCATATCAACAAAAATGTCCATATCTCAGCAATGGAGGCACCGATTCACAAAGGGAAAATACCCTTTGATTTAAGTGATCCTAACCTATCCATAGGATTGACTTAATACTCTGGGTTCTGGTGACAGGCTCCCTTTAAAGTTTAAACATGTGTGATAAAACTATTGTCATTATTGGACATAACTCTAAATCAATAAGATAGCATAACATCTAAAGGGTTAGAAAGAAGGAAGGAGCTTCCTCTGTTTATCCATACAACAAGATCTTGAGGTATTGATGGGTTACCATGCCAGTCATAGGACTAAAGTAGTGTCTCAGATCTCCTGTGTGTGTGTGTTAGATGTTACACTGAGAGGCAGAATATACTGTAATATAGATCACATGTGATCACAGAGAAAAAATAAATTCAAAAGTAGAATATTCAGGAAAGTATAAAAGTACACATAATGGGCATTGCCACATCTGTAACAATCCTTAATAAGGATCAAGAGGCAAGAGGTAACAGGTGGTACAATCTATATTATCTATACAAAGTTACTCAATATATGTTAAGCTTTTAATTAAATGAAAGACTGTGCACCATTTTGTGACTTGCTGAATATCTTTATGGATGAAAAATGTTCAAAATGGTTTTTGCTACATCTGTAGGGCAGTGCTACATAAAAGAAAGAGAACATCTCAGCAAAGATTAAAATAAGCCTATTATAGTGCTAGGTTTAATCACCATGGACAAGAAATGTTTGTGCTCTCCTAGATGACCATTCCATGACCTGTGGCCCAACTTCCAACCCCTTTGTTTGCCTAGACACAGCTCTTGGTTAAGAGGGAGTCCTGGGTGGTCACACATAGATACATATAGAATAGGAAAAGGAATTGAGCAATCTGGGCAAATGCACTTATGGAATAATATGATAGCTCAATATTTGTTATTTGATACAACATGCCATTTCTGCAGAAGCTGACAGAAAGAACTACTGGTACAGTAGGTGCTTATAGAAGTTATGTGAACCATACTATGTCTTCCTACAACTTGTTGGTTCTAAGGAGCAGTGGTGTGTTTGCATTTCTGAGCACTTACATATAGATTATTTATCTGGAAAATCAGAATTATCAATCTATAAAATGAGCGACTCAAGTATAAATTTTCCATTTATTCCACGATGGTCAACTCATCCTTATTTTGCCAAATATTAAACTGTGCTTCATTAAAAGATTTAAATAACTGTTTTTATTTTATTCTTTTTTTTTTTTTTTTTTTTTTATGAAAACTAAATTTATTTTGGAAATATTTGGCCAGACTACACATAACATTTTATACCCCTAAATGATCATCTTTTCAGCTAAGATTTATGTGAATATGTTCTTTGGAGAAATGTATAGCTTAGACATAACCCATTATAAACTTATCACCTTCCTCTGCGTAGATGTGCTATTATTTCAATCAGTACACTGCAATAAGGTAATAAATGCAGCACTAAAATACCTTAATAAACAAGTATAGCTTTTTAGTCTCATAAAATGTTCTTTCAAGAGAGCAGCACATTATGTTTTAAGTGAAGCTCTTCATTAGGCAGTGTGAGAAAATGAAGCATGAAAGGTAGACGGAAAAGCATTCTTAATAGTTCCTGTACAGATAATGCAGGCCAAAGACAATCAACAGTCATGGCTCATTTATTTTATGTCTTTGAGCACTCAGAGACAAAATGTTAGTGTTTGCTATACTGTGGGGCTTCTCTGTTTTGCATCAGTAATGAAAAAATGGATTTGCATAACACATTGTAATTTATACATACTTCAAATCCCAGTGACAGTATGTAATTGTAAGCCCATATGGAAGAAAATGTTCACACAGCCTTTGGAGCACTAAGAATTGCTCAGTTGACCATTTTCGGTTTATGTCCATTTAGCAGGTCATAGAATTGACACAAGCTAGTCGATGTGGTAGAAGCATAAATGGTTTACTTAACACATGGGAACAATGAAAATGAATAAGAGATAATATTAAATGCGGAGTAAAAATAATGACTGCTTGGAAATGTAGAAATGTGCATTGCAATTAGAGATACCATTGCGAAGAAGCTGCTTTCTAAAAGATCTTTTTATTGCAATTGACCTAGACAGTAAAATCATATTTTGGAAATTATTTTTCTCTTAAAGGGGTTGTCTGGAAACTTTGTATGTACTACCTTCCTGGCCAGGTTGCATTTTGCGTGAAACTAGGATTGTAGGATTCATAGATTGTAAGCTCTTGTAAGCAGAGCCCTCAGTCCCATTGTGTGAATTGACTATTTCTTTCTAATTTCTCTTTTTGTCTGTACTTGAACCCTACAAATTGTACAGTGCTGAGGAATATGTTGGCACTATATAAATAAAATGTATTATTATTATTATTATTAACTAGGGTTTCCAGGCTGGCTCAGACTCAGGGTGTTCTGATCACAACACCTAGCTGTTGATCAGAACACCTAAGATTGCAAAACCGGAAGTGCGTCAGAGGCAGTGACAGTGCGCATCGTGAGCATGTAAACCCACAAATGACACACAGTTGATAGACAATGGTCATATACATGCTGCCTTTGTATTAGTGTGACATTTACATGGTATATATTTCTCAAGTTTTCTTTCTTTTTTTCTTATACTCCCTGTGATGTTATTATCGCTGTATTGCATTATTGGCTTGTACTTTCCATTAGTTTGGATATACTATTTCAGGTCATATGTCAATTTTGTATCTTTTTTACCATGTACAGAGATACACTATACCATACCAGATGTTATTTATGTATCATGCTTAACCTTATAATACTCCCATATTCTGATGATCACATATATCCATCCTTTTTGCATTATCACTAGAAGAGGATCACCCGCACACCACCAGATATGTATTTTCATCATCTACCTTATTTTGCATTGATATTATCTGACTATGTATTCAATATGTACTTTTGCTAATTTGTAGAGTCTGATGAAAGTCTGTTGACTGAAAACGTTTACACCTCTACAGATATTCACTCGGATTTATACTGATGTACTGTACATGCACAATTTTTGGAAATGTGATATACACCTACAGTACAGACCAAAAGTTTGGACACACCTTCTCATTCCAAGAGTTTTCTGTATTTTCATGACTATAAAAATTGTAGATTCACACTGAAGGCATCAAAACTATGAATTAACACATGTGGAATTATATACTTAACAAAAAAGTGTGAAACAACTGAAAATATGTCTTATATTCTAGGTTCTTCAAAGTAGCCACCTTTTGCTTTGATTACTGCTTTGCACACTCTTGGCATTCTCTTGATGAGCTTCAAGAGGTAGTCACCTGAAATGGTTTTCACTTCACAGGTGTGCCCTGTCAGGTTTAATAAGTGGGATTTCTTACCTTATAAATGGGGTTGGGACCATCAGTTGTGTTGTTCAGAAGTCAGGTGGATACACAGCTGATAGTCCTACTGAATGGAGTGTTAGAATTTGTATTATGGCAAGAAAAAAAGCAGCTAAGTAAAGAAAAACGAGTGGCCATCATTACTTTAAGAAATGAAGGTCAGTCAGTCCGAAAAATTGGGAAAAATTTGAAAGTGTCCCCAAGTGCAGTGACCAAAACCATCAAGCGCTACAAAGAAACTGGCTCACATGAGGACCGCCCCAGGAAAGGAAGACCAAGAGTCACCTCTGCTGCGGAGGATAAGTTCATCCGAGTCACCAGCCTCAGAAATAGCAGGTTAACAGCAGCTCAGATTAGAGACCAGGTCAATACCACACAGAGTTCTAGCAGCAGACACATCTCTACAACAACTGTTAAGAGGAGACTGTGTGCAGCAGGCCTTCATGGTAAAATAGCTGCTAGGAAACCACTGCTAAGGACAGGCAACAAGCAGAAGAGACTTGTTTGGGCTAAAGAACACAAGGAATGGACATTAGACCTGTGGAAATCTGTGCTTTGGTCTGATGAGTCCAAATTTGAGATCTTTGGTTCCAACCACCATGTCTTTGTGCGACGCAAAAAAAGGTGAACGAATGGACTCTACATGCCTGGTTCCCACCGTGAAGCATGGAGGAGGAGGTGTGATGGTGCTTTGCTGGTGACACTGTTGGGGATTTATTCAAAATCGAAGGAATACTGAACCAGCATGGTTACCACAGCATCTTGCAGCGGCATGCTATTCCATCCGGTTTGCGTTTAGTTGGACCATCATTTATTTTTCAACAGGACAATGACCCCAAACACACCTCCAGACTGTGTAAGGGCTATTTGACCAAGAAGGAGAGTGATGGGGTGCTACGCCAGATGACCTGGCCTCCACAGTCACCAGACCTGAACCCAATCGAGATGGTTTGGGGTGAGCTGGACCGCAGAGTGAAGGCAAAAGGGCCAACAAGTGCTAAGCATCTCTGGGAACTCCTTCAAGACTGTTGGAAGACCATTTTAGGTGACTACCTCTTGAAGCTCATCAAGAGAATGCCAAGAGTGTGCAAAGTGGTAATCAAAGCAAAAGGTGGCTACTTTGAAGAACCTAGACTATAAGACATATTTTCAGTTGTTTCACACTTTTTTGTTAAGTATATAATTCCACATGTGTTAATTCATAGTTTTGATGCCTTCAGTGTGAATCTACAATTTTTATGAAAATTGTCATGAAAATACAGAAAACTCTTGGAATGAGGTGTGTCCAAACTTTTGGTCTGTACTGTATATAGTGATTAACCTTTGATTACTGCACATCTGAGTGTAGAGTCTCTTATCTACTGTTGCAAATGGGTTGAGACCCTACTTCACGGCTCCTAATTTAGAGTGCCACCCACACTCTCTACAACATTATCTATACTGTGGGGACTGGCAGACAACATAGGAAAGTCAGGCCCCATAGTAATACACACTGAACGGGTAAAGGAGAGAGGAGATTGAGTGACTTACATGCCAAGTGCTGGTTTTGATCAGGTGATCCTGATTTGGGACCAGCCCAAAAACCCAAAGTTTAGTCTAAATAGAACCCAATCAGGAACTAAGTACATACAAAGTCCCTGGATAACACCTTTAAAATTTAGTGTTATATGTTAACCCCTTCAGAACCAGATCCTATTTTTCCTTTAAGGACCATGTCAAATTTTATTTTTTTTTTTTTGCTTTTGCCTTGTTCTTTTTTTTCAAAACCGTGACTTTTTAATTTTTTTGCCACCATAGCCATGAGGACCAGATTTTTGTGGAATGAGTTTTTTTTTCTAATACCTTTTTGGAGAACATCTGAATTATTGATTAAGATTTATTAACTCTTTTTGGATGACATTGGGGAAAAAAACAGCAATTCCGCCAATGTTTTTTCTTTGCCATGTTATCTTTATTTTATAGGTCAGTGTAATTACAGCAATATTGAATAGGTTTTTTTTTCCACCTTTTACTACTAAAAATAAAAATAATTTTATACCGCTACATTCCATTATTCTCTGAATTTTCTATCAATATAGCCTTTTACAGGTTTTCTGATATAGCTTTGCATAACTCGCCTAATCTATCCAAGAGCAGGGACAAGTTGGTCAATGTACCAAAGTATTGTTTGTATTGAGTAGCCTGAGAAGCTGAAATGAAGAAGACTGAAAATAAGAGGAACAATGCTAGAAAGATTAAAAAGGAAAGTGCCAGGTAGGATAACTATGCATTATGAATTTATTGTGAAATCTGTAGTGTGAACTGGAGGTTTGCTTTAACAAATATAACATTGTGGATGAAAATATTACACAAATGCCCTTATAATCATTCTATGCTACTTAAGTACTTGTAACTCTGGCTATACCTTCTGTATTTCTAGCCACTGGATGTAAACTGCCATTTTGTCTGCTGCTGCTGATAATTGCTAGCAATGTTAAATTTCAGTACCCTTAAGGAAATTGTCGCAGCCAAAGTATGAACGCTTCAGAGAAGATGTGTGTGCACAATTGATGTACTGTATATTTTAAGATGCCACTTATGCAGCTAGATTCAAGAAAGCATGAAAGTAGTTTCCTGAATGTGATCCCAATGCAAGTAATGAAATGTCTCTCTTGATGTCAGTAAAACAGACAAACAAGAAATGGTGTTGAGAATTTAAGATAAAGAGTAATCTTGTACCTCACTTATAAGAGTGTGAACTGTCATGCACAAACATTTCAAAATAAAAGTCGCATAAACTATAATTGTACTGGTTTATCTGCCCCCATACATTGCTTATGTTGTTGTTTTTAGCACATAGAGGAAAGCTTTTTCTATAAAATGTACATACAAGTTAAAAGAGATCAGACTGGATCACATCAGCATTAACATTTCTGTTTTACTGCTCCAATATAGGAACAGAATGCTATAAATGATGGCAGTGTCACATGATGGACATCAACAGGATCAGCACTTCTAATAGAAATAACAATGGAGATGCGGTTGAAGCCTTATTAATTTAATTATTATTTTTTATTATTCCATTGTTGATTTTTTTTCAAGAAACAGCATTTAATTCCACAATAGAATTCAAAAAAGCATAGCAAAAGTACAAATCACATGCCTGTACATGATATAAATGAAATAAAAAGATCTTAGAGATCTGCTCCCCCAGCTTTATCTCTATCCATCAACTGCCCAGCACATCTCATTCAGCACTAGAATCACCCTCACTGTGCTCCTCACATCTCTTAGAATACATTGAGGTGCATATTGCCCTAAGTCAACAAATCCAATTGGTTCAGTGGCTGTGGCCTGCTAGACTTAAAAAATAGCAACTTAGCTTATGTCACCATCCCACTCTATCTAACACCTACTACCTATTAGCATGTCTGCATTGCAGATAAGGAAAAGGTACTCACTGTGGGGCCCTGAGATTGCACTGGGAGCTGCCCACAAACTGTATAGAACTGAGGTCTACCTCTGGGTGGGATCCATTACCTCCATACCACCATGATGTATGAAGCAATAGAGGACAGGATCCCTGGCCACAGTATTTCTCTCTCCTGTACCTCCATCTAGAGCTACAGCACCTGTTAGTGAGTGCTCAAAACCTGGGGATTTACTTCAATAGGTTAAACCACCTGGCTAGGACTACTAGCAGCCCCCCTATTATAAACCCAGCACTCTACCACCTCTAAGGCTGATTACTTTTACATTTATCTACTGAATAGCAAGTATACTGCTGTAATTCTTGCCTCTGCATTATTGCTTCTATGGAGCACTGAGTATGTATCAATAATATGGCCAAATTTACTTGAATCCTGAATTACTTACCTGGGGACAACATATTGCATATTTGTTTGCATGTGAAGCAATGAAATATTAAAATGTAATACAACTGCATATACACCTGATACATATAGCTTTTTGGATTGCATCTGTTCCTACATAGCTTGTTAGAGATTCTAGTTGATTTTTGTTATACTATTTTGACTTATTTTCCCCTGATGAACCACTAGTCTATGGGGAAATGCGCCAGCATGCTTCTTCTGATTTTAATACCACCCAAGGGATTGGGCAGACAGTATTGAGTAACACCTCAATAAGTTTTCCAAATTGACAGATGAAGAGGAAATCTGCTTAGCGGTAGCGCGGTTGCAGCAGCACACTTGCTCTAGCAATCAGGGGAAGGTTTTCTCCAATAAGAAGGTAAATGGGAGCATATGAAAGGCCAGACAGGTGCTGGCAGTAGGGGACTCAATAATTAAGGGTACAGATAAGGAAATCTGCCACAAAGACCGGGAATACAGTTTTTCTTTTTGTCATCAGGATGCTCATATCGTGGCTGACAGATTACTAGGAGTGACTGGTAAAGACCAAGTGGTCATGCTCCACATTGGCACTAATGACAATTATACAGTTATAAGTAGATGGAAGGTCCTAAAAATTATTTTAGGGACTTGGGAAGAAAAATTAAACGTTACACCTTCACGCTTAAGAAAGGTTCCTGTAATAGGAACTGAAACGTTACGCATGTGAAATAAATCAATTCCCTTTTTTTTCTCTATAATCTGAGGAGTTCTGCCTTTTTTTGGTATTTTTGTCTGAATAGGAGCCTTTTACACAACTGGCTGTGGTGGTTTGCACCCCCCATACTATAAGCATTGCAGATGATTTTGTATTATATATGCAGTATATAATGTGCATACATATCTCTGTATACATTTTTACCAATATATATGCAAATATATGTGTATATATAGTGTATAAGAATAGGCATTGGTATCTGTGTATATATATATATATATATATATATATATACAGTGCTGGCCAAAAGTATTGGCACCCCTGCAATTCTGTCAGATAATACTCAATTTCTTCTAGAAAATGATTGCAATCACAAATGCTTTGGTAATAATATCTTCATTTAATTTGTCTTCAATGGAAAACCACAAAAAGAATTGTCAAAAAGCCAAATTGGATATAATTCCACACCAAACATAAAAAAGGGGGTGGACAAAAGTATTGGCACCCTTTGAAAAATCATGTGATGCTTCTCTAATTTGTGTAATTAACAGCACCTGTTACTTACCTGTGGCACATAACAGGTGGTGGCAATAACTAAATCACACTTGCAGCCAGTTGAAATGGATTAAAGTTGACTCAACCTCTGTCCTGTGTCCTTGTGTGTACCACATTGAGCATGGAGAAAAGAAAGAAGACCAAAGAACTGTCTGAGGACTTGAGAAGCAAAATTGTGAGGAAGCATGAGCAATCTCAAGGCTACAAGTCCATCTCCAAAGACCTGAATGTTCCTGTGTCTACCGTGCGCAGTGTCATCAAGAAGTTTAAAGCCCATGGCACTGTGGCTAACCTCCCTAGATGTGGACGGAAAAGAAAAATTGACGAGAGATTCCAACAAAAGATTGTGCGGATGGTGGCTAAAGAACCTCGACTAACATCCAAACAAGTTCTAGCTGCCCTGCAGTCCGAGGGTACAACAGTGTCAACCTGTACTATCTGTCGGCGTCTGAATGAAAAGGGACTCTATGGTAGGATACCCAGGAAGACCCCACTTCTGACCCAGAGACATAAAAAAGCCAGGCTGGAGTTTGCCAAAACTTACCTGAGAAAGCCAAAAACTTTTTGGAAGAATGTTCTCTGGTCAGATGAGACAAAAATAGAGCTTTTTGGGAAAAGGCATCAACATAGAGTTTACAGGAAAAAAAAAGAGGCCTTCAAAGAAAAGAACACGGTCCCTACAGTCAAACATGACGGAGGTTCCCTGATGTTTTTTGGGTTGCTTTGCTGCCTCTGGCACTGGACTGCTTGACCGTGTGCATGGCATTATGAAGTCTGAAGACTACCAACAAATTTTGCAGCATAATGTAGGGCCCAGTGTGAGAAAGCTGGGTCTCCCTCAGATGTCATGGGTCTTCCAGCAGAACAATGACCCAAAACACACTTCAAAAAGCACTAGAAAATGGTTTGAGAGAAAGCACTGGAGACTTCTAAAGTGGCCAGCAATGAGTCCAGACCTGAATCCCATAGAACACCTGTGGAGAGATATCAAAATGGCAGTTTGGAGAAGGCACCCTTCAAATCTCAGGGACCTGGAGAAATTTGCCAAAGAAGAATGGTCTAAAATTCCAGCAGAGCACTGTAAGAAACTCATTGATGGTTACCGGAAGCGGTTGTTCGCAGTTATTTTGTCTAAACGTTGTGCTACCAAGTATTAGGCTGAGGGTGCCAATACTTTTGTCCGGCCCATTTTTGGAGTTTTGTGTAAAATGATCAATGATTTGACTTTTTTTTCATTCTCTTTTGTGTTTTTTCATTGCAAGCAAAATAAATGAAGATATTATTACCAAAGTATTTGTGATTGCAATCATTTTCTGGAAGAAATTGAGTATTATCTGACAGAATTGCAGGGGTGTCAATACTTTTGGCCAGCACTGTATATATATATATATATATATATATTGACTGAGAATGTCTGAAAAGCACAATCACACAATCTGGTCCCATGATACAGCCCAGTAAGGCTGTGTTCACACTGTGCTTTTCTGCACTTTGAAAAAATGTATGCGCTTTTTAAAATCAGTACATGCATTTATAAAAAAAAGCATACATTGCCCAAAAAGTGTGTTTTTTTTTGTTTTTATTTTTGTTCAAAGCTTATTGTGTGAACACAGCCTGAGCAGGGCTGTGCATAATGCTGATGATCAAGCATTCACATCTATTGCACATGTTGCTCATCTCTTTCACCCTCCCTATGCATCTACCATGCTGCCAGCCCATCAGTGTCCATAAAAGTCTATGCCTCTCACAGAAGAATGCCTTTCCGGTGGAGGCAGGGGAGTGGCTTAAAGAGTTTAAAAAAAATGTGTTTGTCTACCTGTCTTGCTTTTAATGCTACTGCATCTAATAATTTCTGTGATCATCTAGATGCAGGAGCTTGATTCTTGGATGAACAGGACCAATATCCTCCACCTCCTGGCTGCTCTGGCAGTCAATAAAGTTTAGACAAATGCTGCTTTCATCAGTAATGACATCACATATATTGACATATATTTATCTTGAAAAACCCATTTAAGGCAAGGACCTCAAAGGTACTATTTTCTGAAATACTAGCTGTAGCATGAGCCACACAGGAGAAGCAGTGGGATATTATGGAGGTAAACAAGTGGCTCAAGAGCTGTTGTAGGAAGGAGGGATTTTCTGTTCTTGGAGAACTGGTCTGACTTCAGGCTCCTCAGCAAATATGGGTTGCACCCCAATGGGGAGGGTGCAGCTGTGCTAGTTGGCTAAAAGATTGTTAGAGTGTTGGAAAAGTGTTTAAAATCAAGACATAAGGGTATAAATGGTATAGAAAGGAAACTGGAGGTAGAGCGGAGGGAGGGGTCACAACAGTTAAATAGGAATAAAGTAAAACATCTATAGTGCACGTATACTAATGTCATGAGCCTCAAAAATAAGATTGGGGGATTAGAATCAATAATGTTGGAAGAGGAATATGACATAGTGGAGAAAATGAGACATTTATCTATTCCAATGTAAATTGGGAAACAGAAACCTGCAGGGCTCATAAAGGTACCAAGTGTTTGTCAATAGTTACCACTCCCAACTAGTGCAGCACCCAACATATGAGGAGCCACTTCTAGACCTAATTTTAACCAACAGATCTAACAGAATACCAAAAGTGGAGTTTGAAGGTCACCTGGGTAATACTGACCACAACATAATACATTTTCAAGTACAAGTATAGAACATTTTTTAAAAATATAGGCCTTGTGAAAGACATATACTTGTAATACCCCCTCTTTTGGAGTCCACTGGGGGGTGTTTAGGATTACAGAAATGGTTATAAATCTGACTTCTTCACCAGCTTGGTCACGCAGTGCCTCCACCCGAATCGTCACCAGGCTTGTGAACACAGTGTTGGCTAAACTCCTCCACCAGGGGTCGAATTGGGAGAACCCCTATAGCCTACCTGTAGTTTCACTTTCATGAATGACTGTAGTAAGTCAAAATAAACCACACCTAGAAGATTTAACCTTTTCTTAAGATGTGTATTAATAACTGGAACCAAAGATGCAATGCATATAATACTGCAATGAACAGTTTACAAGAGCATACAGCACTTATGGCGTAAACAGTATTAATTGCCACTGACTCTATAAGGGCCATGTTACACTATAGAAGACTAGGTATGCAAGAAACAATTTGTTAAATTCAAAGTTTAGATGCTTCAACTTACACACATGTGAACCGAGAGCAAGGCAGGTGGTTTGGACTCCGCAACCAGAAATGAACGCACACGCGGTAGTTCAAGAAAAAAATATATATTTACTATAAGTTAATAAAGGCTAGTTAAAGGTAAAATGACAGGGATAAAGACAAGCAAAATATACAATATAGCATGAACAATTTCAAGGCAAATTCTGCAATGGTTTCTACTTTTACTCTGTCCACTTCTGCAGTATGGACACTGAATGAACAATATACTCAAAACTATCCCTAACTGACCCTGACATCACATTTGGGTGCACCCCCTTTTCCCCAGTGGTCCAGGTGGACCGCTTACAGTCCGTAGAAGCGCGCGGTGGGGCCCAAAGTCGTTCCTTTCTTTTATAGTGAAGCGTCCTCCCTTCACGGTTATCAGGATCTCGGGAGAAATGAAGTCCTCTTTAACAGACAGGAAAACCAACTGAATGCAATGTAATCCAACAGCAGATTCCACTCAGCACACTGACAGTCCTGCCGAATCCATACACTGAGCTGGGATGTAAGCCGGGATTTAGCAGGTGCTGTCCAGTACATCAACAGCACTGCGAGTCTCTATCTGTGGTATCCATATACACAGTCACAATGTCAGTCTCACTGATCAGCCACTGAGCACAGTTCCTTTCACGTGGACTCACTAGTCCTGTTGTCTCTTTACACTCTGTTTGTCTCTGGACCAAGATACAGCTTAGCTGTACAGAAAAATCTCCACACCAGTTCAATACAACACTTGCCAAGATGGCTGCTGCTCTCTGTCTCGTCACTTCCTGCTTCTCTGCTCACACTCTGTCTGCAGAACAGGCAGGCTGACATAAAAGGGGGGGCGGTCTCACTCCAGCATCATGTCACAATTACAATGGCTGCTGTCTTAAAGGAACAGAATCACAGAAATACATTCAACATTAATAGTTTATACAGCCAAATGAAGCTTAGGACAACATTGGCTGTCTCTTACACACAGGCGCCCATTCACACTATGACCTTTGCCAACTCAGAATGGCAGGACAAGATAAACAAATGAACACTTTTCACAAGCATCCATCACTGGCCAGGAGGGATTTTTAGGAAACCTACATGAGTAGAGGAGAGGACAGTACAGGAGAGAGGGAAAAATGTCCTCTTAGGAGCAGGTCTTCAGTGATAACAGGATTAACTAGTTGCAATGTCCTCCTTGATGTGATATGTTAATAAAGAAGTGTAATAGCAAAGCTTTGCTCTGGAAGTTATCCACATATAGAGAATAATTCAGATATCCAGCAAGTAACTTCTCTTAGTGCTTAGCTCACTGTTATATTAGCTCTGGTCAGAGCAGGTTAGTATTTTCACCTCTGAGGGGAGATCTCTGTGGCTTAATAGCAAGTGTCTCAAAAAGCAAAATGGAGAAGGCTCTATCTCTGAGGTTACCTTAGGTAAAATGGTGACTGTGCTTTCTTACTGTACCTCAGGTGAAACTGTTGGAGCCTGACTTGCTCTTGTTCCTCTCTCTCTCTCTCTCTGCTTCAGGTGAAATGGAGGGGTCTCTTTATCCCTCTCTTTCTCCCTCAGATATGATGAAACAGTCTCTCAGAATCTGCTCCAAGATCAGACAGAGGATTCCCCTAGTAGTATACCCCACACCTTCTCACAGCTCTGCCATTGCAGTCTCCTCTTCCTTCTGCCAGCCTCCTCCTATTTCCTCCCTCTACTTCATAGGGCTGATGGGACATTTTGTAAATAAAGTTCTTTTTCTTTATAGACTGTTTATGGCCGGATTTCACTCACATATGGATTGCTGTAATAGTTTCCGTACCCAAGATTGCATTATTCAACCCCCCGTGGTAAACCTGCTATAGTCTGGGAGGTTAACAGTGGGGGTTACATACTGTATGGGAATAAATGTGTGGTGTTTTTTTTTTTGTCACCTCCTCTGGGCCTCCAGCTATTAGCTCTAGGGTCTAAAGATAATTTGGCGTGTTTTTTCTCACCAAGCAGTGTAAAAAACACAATTATGCCACTAATATCACAGGAACTTTTTGCTGTAGAAAATGTTGTTCAAATCAGTTGTATCAGTAAAATTTGCCCTGTTTTTCTGGGAAAAGTGTAAAACACCTGTGCCATGTCATATGCCACCACTAGTAAGAATATGGATGGCAGCTGTCCAGCAAGTAGTGGTAGTAGCAGCAGGCCACAGTTTGCCAGTGTCTCTAGGAGGCATAAAAATATTATAAAAGAACTGGAAGCACATCACTTTGTGGAGTATATGGCTCACTCATATTCTCATTTAAAGTGTTCAGCAACTTTATCACATTTCTCCTCCTTTGCCACCCCCCAATAGTTAAACATAACAATAGAGACCTTTCTATTGCATCATCTCCCTCCTGTTCACTGACCCCTACTAAGGCCCTTTTTTTCTCTTCTAAAGAAACATACTCCAAGTGCTGATGATGAGGATGATATTCCTCAAGATAGTGATCCAAGTTTTGATGTGGAGGATGGTCAGGCAGAGTAGTGCATATGACTGTTGTTGCTGGCAGTGGTGGCACTTGTAGCCATGATGGAGCTAGTACTTGTAGGGGTAATAGGAGCAATTGTAGAGGTGGAAATAATAATTATGGAAGATAAGAAGCCCGCGGTCAGGCCTATGACATATCACAGCCTGAAAACAGTGACTGAGAGAATAAATATGACATTGATGATGATTATGTCTTGGACAGGACCTGGGAACTAGACGAGGAGGAGGTGATGACATCAGAGGAGAGTGGAAGAGGTGGTGATAATAAACTAAGCTGACATACAGCCAAAACATCAAAGCCTGCCAGGGACAGAGGCAGACTTCCTAAGGTAGGCTTGGCTGGTAGAGGCGATGGTGGTGGTGACAGACAACATATTTTAAGCGTTTCTGGGGTTGACTGTGTGTGGACATCTCCCGTGTGGGAATTACAGCTCTCCATCGCCACGTGTTGTGGCATCACAAGCTCGTATGGGAAAAATGAATTAGCAGTAGATGCGGACATACATGTAGCAAGCAATGTGACAGTGAGCAAGACCAGACAGTGCATGTCTTTTACAGCCCTCTGGGTCAATGTACTGAGTGGTAGAGGCAACAGTGCATCGCTGAAACAATATTAGTGACACCTAGACATTTAGACAGGCCTAGTTCATTCTTCTGACACCAGGCAGAGCTTCCTCAATGGATATCCTTTAGTCCGAAACAGCAACAAGTATTCACTCCCCTTCCCTCTTTTCATATGTGTGATCAAAAGTGTTGCCATACTGTTTTACAGCTGATAAACCTGAATGAGAAAAGCCATGCAGCGAATTGCTTTTCTGTATCAAACAGCAAATTTCCACTCTAGCTCCAAATAGACAACACAGCAAAATATTGTGGCTGCACTGCAGTTTGTCACTGCATAGTGCAAGGCCTAAATTTGGTGGTCTGACATCTTATAAAAACATATAGTGGCTTAACTGGGCATATCAGCCTCAGTTGTGTGGAACATCCTTATAGACTTGCAGCAAAACAATGGTCTGCCTGTGTACTGTTTGATTTCCAACTTGCTGGAACTCCATCTTGTATATGCTGGACTACCTGCATGAGGAGCACAAAGCAGTCAAAAATTACTGCATGCTGTAGACCAGCAGAATGTCACTGGTAGCGGATTGTGCACCAAGCTTGGGGCTACCTCTAAGGGTAATATGCCAGCAGACTCCCCAATCTTCACCCTTTAACCCCTATTCTAGGATCTAGTATTTGCTTCAGAGAATCCGATAGTTCCTGAGGTGGTTTTGGTTCGGCCTAATAGCACATCTAGTGCACCACTAAGCTATATCTGGATCATCAGGAGAGCAATAATCAGATAATGAAAATGAGCAGTAAAAGGAAAAGAAATTACAAAAACTTCAGTTCCCAGACTCTTGATGGTGAACTCCTGTAATTAACATGTGCTGGCACCAAATGCAGTCACGACCCAGGCTTATATAGTGCCGACTCGGATATTAACCACGCCCCCTGAATAAACGTCACAGGCAACACCTGATGCTAATGTGAGGGGAGGCGCCCTACGATGACGCGTATCAGGGAGATGGGCTCCATAGTGACTAGATGAAACGTTGGGCCATAATGAAAGATCCGAACATAGTGGCGATGACTGGGGAAGCACAATACTCACGTTGTCCTGTGCCATTCAATACATTAACCCTTGCATAACCGCTTAACTGTCAAATCTGGACAGTAAATACATATTGAAAGGTCCGACACAAAGGACATATATTGTCAGACCCATGAATCTAACATTTGGTCCTCAAAAAAATGTACATTTGTTTTTCTGGATCTATGCTCATGCACCTTCTCAAACATAAATACACTCTAGAGTCTACAGTTAGCATGAATGTTACATCGTGCATGTATGATGACATTATTGGCTGATCTGTACAAAAGCAGAAATCACTCAGTGGGACTGAGCTACTGAGCATGAGGGACCACCAGCACCAAACAGTGCAAGTGAACATTGTGACATTTATGCAACTTATGCTAGATTCACACTAGTGTCAACCTAACCGTGGTTCTTGTCCGTCAGAGCACCAGAACAATGGATAGGCTGACTGCTACAACTTTGATCACGTGCAGATCCCAATGAACTCCATTAACTATAATGGGATCCATTGAGTGTCCAATTTTTAAAACTGAAAGCACCGGACGATAAAGTCGTTTTTGTAGGACTTTTTCGTCTGGCGATTTTTTACGCAGAGTGCAACAGACTATCCAAACAGAGATTCCGATACAGATGTGATCATAGCCTGAGCATTGCTGATTGTTAGCAATAGACTATCACAGTACCAGGCAGTATTACTGTTATTTGGTGTATATCTTATGTTGATGATTCTTAGTAATAAATCAGCTTCTGTACATTGGCACCAAGTTTATTTTTATTTTACATGTCATGTTTTTTGGAAAATGTTTGTGCATTTTTCCAGCTTGAAATTTATTCAAGGCATCCAACTTAGTAAAGTGTTACAGCTGATGTATTTAGGCCAACGTTTACCAAAAGTTCTTATCTTATCGATGAACTATGCTCACATGTACAGTATTTAATAATAATAATAATAATAATAATAATAATAGTCCTTTAATAGTCCCACAATGGGGAAATTCAGTGTGTTACAGCAGCAAAGATAAGATAAGCAGATACAAATACAAATACAACATGTACAGGAATGTTCCAAGGTGAGAGGCATTACATTAATAGCAGACAGACAGGTAGGACGTAGCAGAGGGGGGGGGGAATTTAACAGGCAGAGAGATATTTCAGTTCTCTGTGTGTAATGATCTCCGCTTAGGTCGGTGTTGGTTGTACAGCCTGACCGCGGTGGGGAGGAAAGACTTCTGATAGCGCTCCTTCTCACACTTAGGGTGGAGCAGTTGGTCACTGACAGTACTGCCCAGCGCGATCACAGTCTCATGCATGGGATGGGACTTCTTCTCCCGCATGGAGCTCACCACGGACAGTATCCTTCTGTCACCCACCACCTGCACTGGGTCCAGTGGGCTCCCCAGGACAGAGCTGGCCCTTCTAATCAGCTTGTCAAGTTTATTTCTGTCCCTGGTTGATATACTGCTCCCCCAGCAGACCACTCCAAAGAAGATGGCTGATGCCACTACCGAGTTGAAGAAAGTCCTAAGAAGTGCCCCCCGGATTCCAAAGGCTCTCAGCTTCCTAAGCAGGTAGAGCCTGCTGTGGCCCTTCCTGTACAGGGCTTCCATGTGATCTGCCCAGTCCAGCTTATTATTAAGGAGCAAACCCAGGTACTTATAGGTGTTCACAATCTCGATGCCCGTCCCCAGGATGTCCACTGGTTTTGGAGGGCATCTGCCTTTACGGAAGTCCACCACCATCTCCTTGGTCTTCCCCGCGTTAATCTTCAGGTGGTTCTGGTGGCACCAGTCCACAAAAAACCGGTTCAGTTCTCTGTACTCTGTAGCAGCTAGATGAGTTGCACCTAAAATCAGCAGTGTACAGTGTGAAGAGGAAAGGGGCGAGAACCGTACCCTGAGGTGCCCCCGTATTACAGATCATGGTACCTGACACACAGTCTTGGGCTCTCACGTATTGAGGTCGATTTGTGAGGTAGTCTAGGATCCAGTTGGAGAGGTGGTGGTCCACTCCAGCAAGGCCCAGCTTGTCTCTCAGTAACCTGGGCTGTATGGTGTTAAAAGCACTGGAGAAATCGAAGAACATTATTCTCACCGTGTTCCCTGGTTTCTCCAGGTGAGACAGAGCCCTATGCAGAAGGTGGATGATGGCATCATCTACCCCAATGCCTGGCCGATAAGCAAACTGGAGAGGGTCCATAGCGGGGCTCACTAGAGGGCGAAGATGTGTGAGAACCAATCTCTCTAAGATCTTCATCAGGTGGGATGTCAGTGCTACAGGTCTGTAGTCGTTGAGGTCCATAGGGTGGGGTTTCTTTGGAACTGGTACCACACAAGAAGATTTCCATAATTCAGGGACTATTTCCTGTCTCAGGCTCATATTATACATATATGTAATTATACCACACAGCTGGTCCCCACAAGTCTTAATTAGCCTTGCACTGATGTCATCTGGCCCTGCGGCTTTCCTCGCCTTGATCTTTTTCATCTCCTTCCTCACCTGGGCCTGTGTGAAGGTCAGACTGTGGTCAGATAAAGACAGATTTCTGGATTTACTGGTCTGTTGGGAAGCAGCCACATGGGGTGAATGGGGTGAAGTCATTGTGGTGGGGGGAGCTGAAGGACATGCTGGGGTGGGAGGAGCTGGTGTGTGATCAAACCTATTGAAGAATAGGTTTAGTTCCTTAAGCCAATTAACATCTGCCTCAATCTGGCAGACAGACTGTTTATGACCCGAAATTGACTTAAGCCCCTCCCAGACCCCCCTTATGTCTTTTCTTTCCATTTGCTTTTCCATTTTTTCCTTATAACTGGCTTTTCCTTGCCTGATTTGATGCCTCAGCTCCTTTTGTACTTCCCTCAACCCCTCCTTATCTCTTGTCCTGAATGCCATCTTTTTCTCCTTAAGTAGTGTTTTTATATCAGAGTTAATCCATGGTTTGTTGTTGGAGAAGCACCTCACCACTTTTGTGGGTACTGTGTTGTCCACACAAAAATTAATGTAGTCCGTTATGCAGTGTGTGAGTCCTTCTATATCTTCTCCATAAGAATCCTGCAGAACTTCCCATGCGGTTGTTTCAAAACAATCCCTCAGAGCCTCATCACTCTCCTCGGACCATATCCTCACCGTGCGGGTGACAGCTGGTTCTCTACGTACAAGTGGCTTGTACACAGGTCGGAGATGTATTAGGTTGTGATCCGATCTTCCCAGGGGCGGTAGGGCTGATGAGTTATATGCCTCCCTCGCGTTGGCAAAGAACAAGTCCAGTGTTTTGTTGTCTCTTGTGTGTCAGGTTACATACTGTGTGAAACTGGGCAGTGTGGATGATGGAGAGGCATGGTTGAAATCGCCAGACACAAGAAGCAGGGCCTGGGGGTGTTGTGATTGTAAATGGCTCAGCGTGGCTTGTAGGACCTCGAAAGCTGCGCAGAGGGGGGGACATATGCAGCTATCACGATTACATGTGATAGTTCCCTTGGTAGATAGAAAGGTCTCATGCTCACAGCTAATAGTTCAATGTCCTTACAGCAAGTTTGCTCCTTAATCACAATGTGCCTAGGATTGCACCATCTATTATTCACAAACATTGCCAGCTCTCCTCCTTTCCTCTTACCGCTCTCCCTTGTCCTGTCTGCCCTAAGAAGTTTAAAACCATCCAAGGAGACCAGAGGGTCAGGAGTAACTTCAGTGAGCCAAGTCTCTGTAAGTAGCATCCTGCTGCACACGAGAAACTCCTGATGATGCCTGGTGAGCGCTGTTAGTTCATCCATCTTGTTTGCAAGAGATCTCACATTGCCCATAATGATAGAGGGAAGAGCTGGTCGGTAACGCCTCTTTTTAATCCTCTGAAGAGTTCCTGCTCTACAGCCCCTCCCCCGCTTTTTCTTTCTCCAGAGCTCTGATGTCTCACTGCTTTGCCAAAAACTAAACATGCTTGGGAACAAACTTTGCATTGGTTTAACCTTCCTCTAGTGTTAGCTTTCTGTTACTCTTTCTTATGTTAACGGGTCGGTTTTGACCCGTGTCTTAAATCACCCCTAGGATACCCTAAAAACAGTTATTTATGATCCAATTTGTTTCTTACCTCTTAGTTACCTTGTTAGGGTTTCTCATCCATGGAAGGATTGATTTTAATATTTTTGTTGTGGCCCCCTGGGCCTTTCATTTGAGAGCGTACCCTTCATTTTCAATATAAAAATATTGTCAAATGAACCTTAAGAGAATAATATAAACTTAAAAAAAGTTTGTTATATTACCTGACTATTACTGAAGGGTTTTAGAACACATTTCTTAAATGTAAAAAAAATATACATATCTATATTTTATATTATTAACTCTAGTAACATCTATGGTGTTATGGGTCAGTTTTGACCCATATCTAACTACTTTATGAAAAAGGCAAAAAACAGATTTTTTTTTTTATAGAACTTTAATACAAATAAAAGATGAAAATTATATTAACATTAATAGCAATAATAATAAAAAGTAGCTTTTCTAGGTCAAACAAACAAACAACAATCAATCAAGCAAATCAAATCAACAGAAATCAAGTACTAGTTTTTAGATGCATTAGTATTTAGATGCATGTGTGGCAAAAAGTGACACTTTTTGTGTGTTCTTTGCAGAGGTATTTTTTGCAGGCGAAGCACGATGTGTTTGTCTTTCTGTCCTTATTGCTAGGGCAGACCTGACACCTCTTTCTTTTAGAATCAGGTGGTCTCACTGGGGTTGTGGCTGTTGTGGTTGATGTTGAGGCAGGGCTGGTTGAGGAGGATGCTAGTGATGATGCTCTTTGTGTTGCTGTGGGTGTGGGCGAAGCACTTGTTGAGCTCTGGAGTTGTCGGACCAAGGTTGCAGCGGCTGGGTCTCGGGGCACCCGTTCCCTTTGGTCAATGTGCGCCTTGACAAGGGATCTTCCTAGTTCCTCAAGAAACATCCTCCGCTTGTTTTTTTTCTTTGAATTCCATCCTTGGTGAATGTGGGTCCACAACACAAATGCATTGTATGCTGACACATCAAGGATGTTGGAAAATACAACCATTGGCCATCTCCTAGTCATTCGCTGGCAAGTGTAGGTGGCAGTCAGCTTGTCCAGGTTGTCCACTCCTCCTTTGTTTTTGTTATAGTCCAGGATGATTCTGGGCTTTTTGTCACTTCCTGATGACACAGCTGCATCTTTTCAACATTCCGTCGTTTTTTGGGGCAGTATGAAACAGCAGTGGTGGTGTCTGTAAAAACAAACTTTGAGGAAAGTGGAGCCCTGTCCTTCATCTGCAACAATTCAGCGGGCAGCTCAGGTTTGGTTTTTTTCACTGTGCCCACCATGGTGATTTTCCTCCTGAGAAGTTCTTGTCCAAGGTCATAGCTGGTAAAAAAATTGTCACAAGTAATGTTGTGACCCTGCAGTCCAGTAGTCATATCGAGGACTACACGTTTTCCTTGGTTTTTTTCAGGGATGCCGCTTGCAGACTTGCCTGTGTAAATCTGTAGATTCCATGCATAGCTAGTTTTTGCATCACAGGCTGCCCAGATTTTTATGCCGTATTTGCCTGGCTTACTTGGCATGTATTGCCGGAAGGGGCATTTTCCGCGGAAAGGGAGAAAACGTTCGTCTACTGTCACCTCTGGCCCTGGATTGAA
The DNA here is from genome assembly GCA_947044405.1 of Leptodactylus fallax. NCBI lineage: Eukaryota > Metazoa > Chordata > Amphibia > Anura > Leptodactylidae > Leptodactylus > Leptodactylus fallax. Next base: position 3,025,439 of record CAMRHE010000013.1, read on the forward strand.
CATCACTGGAAGGAGCTGCACCCATTTCTCCCAAACATCCCTGATGGGAGCAAGTTTGTCAGATTTTGTTCTGGTGTCTCTGTTGTCAAATCTGAGGACTCTTGATATCATTTGAAACTTTTGAAGTGACATTGTTGCCCGGAAAATATTCCTGCCTGTTGATGCGTCCCAGAGACTATCAGTGGCCTCATTGCAGGATTTGTACACTCCAGCAAGGAGAAGAACACCAATGTAGGCATCCAGGTCATCATCATGAAGGTCATTCCACATGTTGCCGTGGACTTTTTTTTCCTTCAAGGTTTGTCATAGCAATAATGACTTTTTTTTATTGACAATGGCATAAACAGATCAAAACATGTCTTGATGTCACTTACTCTTGTCACAGCAAACCTTGTGATCCCAGGGGTCATTTTTATGACATTTGCAGCATCTGCCCTGCCATGTACATCTGGAGGTACTGAGCTCCAAATGATCTTGCCACTTTTGGATTTGAATCTTTCAGCGGGAGCAGCTTCAGCACCGGTGACCTCCTCATCAGACTGATCAGAACTGTCTGTGTCTTCCGGTTGATACTCCACATCATCTTCCTCCTCAGAAACCTGTTCATCTATATCAGTTTTCTGCTGTGTGTCCTCTGATTCATTATCATCCAAGATATAATCCAGAATTTGGCTTGCATCTAATCTTCTCCTCATTGTTGCATGGTGTAAACTGAAGATGTATACTCTGCAAAGTACCAACTGTAAGCTGATTTGGCCATAGATGCCTGGACATGTCCCTAACTCAAGTTGTTGGAGGTAGAGCTGGCTGTGGGCTGTTGGTTTATATTGAGTTCAGTTTTGGGACTTATTATTGTTTTTTTACTCTTATATTAGACCTGGGTCGAAATTGACCCCAACAACACAAATGTTATAATTTTAATAAGAGCATTTTACAATTTAGTAAAATAGTTTTATTTTATTGTATTTTGTTTAAAAATAAGTTCCTGAAAAAGTCAAAAAGTCTTGATGCAATAAACAAATGTATGTAGAATTTGTATGCATTTAAAACCTAAAACGGGTCGGTCACGACCCTAACACTAGAGGAAGGTTAAATAGATCTGTAGCCTCTTTCATAAGAAAATAGAATCAGAAATGCATATTCTTATAAGATCCTAATTGCAGTATTCTTATGACCATTCTCCAAACCTGCCAGTACGGCTCAGTTTGGTTGTGTGTTTTACACAGATAACCACAGTAAATCCATTGATCTGGCTCAATGCGAGTCATACCCATCACATAATAACTATAATTATCAACAAGCCACTAGCAGCAAGCTCTCCTGCAGATACTCACATTTTCAAGAAGGTAAAAAACTAAATACACATACACAAAAATTAAATGCCAGGCTAAGCATCATGCATCAAGAGAAACCTAAATATAATACTGTCAGTTTATTTTTTTAGCTTAGAATGATGAATGAGTATTTTGAATACTTCCTTTAGTTTTCCTCTAGAGCGCATTCTCCTCCTTAGTCTCTGCAAATTTACATCCTCAAGACATCTTCATGTTTGTTTATTTTAGTACTAAAATGTGCTTATATGAAGTAATAAAACATTGAACTAGGCAGAGCTGACTATCCTCTCAGATTACAAAATGTAGACAGGGAACTCTTCTAATACTGAGCCTTGTTTTCGCATACATCTTTATATTACTGTACATTTACATCCCTCTATCTGGTCTATAACTGTGCTCAATATGTTTTATATATTTACCTTTAGGCTAAGGCCCCAACATAGCCTCCCAAAGCCAAAAAGCGCTGTGAGAAAAACTGCGGGGGCAACGCATTGCATTTTTTTCACACAGTGCTATACATACAATATAGGGAAAGAGCCACTGTTTCCATAGGTATAATTGACAAAACCACGTATTTTTCGGCAAAGTGGGAATGGGATTCCCTAGAATCCACTTTGCTGTGACTGTAAAACGCCACCGGGGAAAGAAAAGACCCCAGAGTATAATAACAGTGGTATTTGAGGCCCGCGGCCTTACTTACCGATCCCCACTCCTGCTCACAGCTGCCTCCACTTCCCATTCTGCGTCCCAGGAGCAGGGATAGGTAAGTAAATAGGCTGTTACCTGCTGGGGTTACTCCAGCAGGTAGTGGCCTATTTATTGAAAAAAAAAAAAAAAGTTATCCTGACCTACCTGCGATCCCTTGAAGGAGCCACTGCCTTCTTTTCTTGACCCGCGCATAGGACGTCTGTGTCTCAGCACAGGAGGCACGATGATGTCATTGTATTGCCACCTGCACTGAGATGCCAGCCCAGGACAGGTCCCGATCAGCTTTGGCTCAAAAAACTTCATCAAAATCTGCGACAAAAAAGCAGCTTTTCCACAATGTGGGGCCTTAACCTAAAGCTGGGTTTCCACAGTCAGGTTTTGTTTCGGTTCTCTTCAGTTTCATTGTTGCTGTTTTTGAAGCCAAAGCCAGGTGTGGATTATAAAGGGGAGGGGTAATGAAATGGACAATGGGTACTCCTCCTCTTTTATTCAATCCACAACTGGTTTTAGCTTCAAAAATAACAATAAAGAACCTTAATAAACTGACCAAAACACTGATGTGTGAATAAGACCTACGGCCTCCTGTAAACAACCGTATTCAGTTCCGCAAACACAGTATGCATGAGGACCATATTTCCTGGACTGAATACTGTCGTCTGCATGGAACTCACTGCATCCTAGTGATATGATATGATGCAGTGAGCTCCCGAACGGCCAAATTCTTACTGTACTAAAGCTGTTAGTCTAATACAGTAATGATCGCGCCATTCAGGAGCTCACTACATCATATCTCACTATGATGCTGTGAGTTCCATGCACACTGGGAAATATGGCCCTCATGCGGATCGTGTTTGCGGAACTCAATTCGGTCGTGTGCAGGAGGTTTAAGGCTGGGTGTACACAGTGCTTTTTCATTAAGAAATGCATTACTATGCATTTCAGCTGTACCCTAAAGGCCATTTAATTGAAACAACCTGAAATATATAGACACATAAAATGTGTTACTCATACTGAAATTAAAAACAATCATGCAGTTCTAAATTAAAAAAGTAGTGTGTGAATCCAGCCTAATAATAAAGTCATGTGTTATTAATCTAGTTTGGTAATGATGACCATTTTTCCTGAGTTGAAAACAGAAGAGGTCCCACCTGTATTTAGTTGGCTGTACTTTACTGATTGAAATTTGCTCTGAACAAGTATCCATATGCGGTCTGTACAACACTACAAGTAAAGAAATGGTGTCCTGTGCATGCTTAGGAAAATGTCTTTGAAATATTGTAGTTGATTTGTTGATTTCAAATTTCTCATGGTAGAAGACTGTATATTGCTTATGAATGGAGGAGTTCTCTGCTGCTGGAGGGGTGGAGTTAGGGCAAGGGCAGAGTGGAGTGTGTGTGTGTGTGTGGGGGGGGTAAGGCTGTATCAAGACAGGTAGTCTGACATTTCTTTTTAGTTTTTCTTTTTTGGTCAAGTTCCATAGAGCCCCTTAAAGGATTACGTTCCTAGGCAACAGGCAAAAAAGCAGATACAGAATTATGCCAATACAGGCTTATGGTCCTACCATTTCTCTCAACAGAAAGTTACTGTAAATAAAGTACCATTTTCATCTCAGCACCATAATATTACTCAGGAGCTGTGCCTGCATCACTGCCATAGTCCAAGATAACTCTGGATAATAACCACGGTGCTGATCATGGCATCTAAATGGTTATAGGGGTGCTCACTTTCTTACACCCTTCCAACATGAATGTGGGTGCCATGACAGCTAGACTACAATGGCCCTCATATCTGCCATTTACAGATACCTTTATACATAACACCTAGCCAGTGTCAGGGCCTAATAGGCATCTTCTTTAATCTAAACAAAAATTAATGTCTCTAAATATAAAATATATATATATATATATATATATATATATATATATATATATATATGTTTTGTTTAAAATAACAGGGTTTTTTTTTACTTGGTATTGCCCTAATTTTATAGCCCAGCAGAACAAAGTTACCCTGACATTTTTACTGCACAGTGAGCATCAAAAAAACTAAATTCCCCCAAAATGGCAGTCCTTCCTCCCAAAACATTAATAGAACCCATTGAGTAAGCAATTCAATGTATCAATTGTATAAGAGGAAATAATAGGACATCTTACATTAAAGAAGTTGTCCCATTATGGACACTTATCCCCTATCCACAGGACAGCGGATAAGTGTCCAATCACTGGGGACCTTATTGCTATGTTGCCCAGTGATAAGGAGGATTGGGGATTGAATATCCCCCTAAGGCCTTCTTGTGAATGGAGCACCAGTGTACTTGTGTGACTAGCACTTTGTGCTGTGGGCCCTGCTGGAGATTACAGTCCCAGGCAGCCCAATAGAAGTGAATGGAGCACCAGTCATACAAGCGCACTGGCACTCCATTCACAAGGATTTTAGATCTCCGTCCTCCTCATCGCTGGGGGACCAGAGCGATCAGACACTTATCTCCTATTCTGTGGATAAGGGATAAATGTCCATAACAGCACAACCCCTTTAAATTGTCCATCATGTATTCAATGTTGAGAACTTGACTTGAACTAAACTGATTTTCTATCAGTCAACACACAGTGATGAGGCAAGGAACACTCTTTTGTTGAGTTCTGTCCTCATTATGGAAATGTATGTAGTTCAGCAAAGGTTATGTAAGTTACTGTAATTATCTGTTTGGCAAAGTTCATCAAACAATGTTTACCTTCACCAAATGCAATTTGTGAAAGAAGGTACAAATGCTGCGAATAGATGTTTGCTTTAGTGCTTTAGGTCTTTGCCAATATTGAATTACAGAAAGTACTACATAGAATCCATTTAACCCTTGATTTTGGATGTATTCTTTCATATTTCCATCAGATGACATTCTCAAATAAAACATACAATAAATGAACATATGTATTTACAGCCAGCGCATTAATTCAAAATGTCAGATAAAAATGCCAACTCAACTCATAATATTAATATTTTCTCCGTATTATGCATAAGAATCTATTTTTCATTTCAGTGTTTTCTCAAAACTCCATTTTACCGGAATAATCACAGCCTTAATTCACTGAACTTCTGTTAGAAACACATTGCCAATTGTGATGCTTTGGTACAATGCAAACACTCTACATTTCTCTTCAAACATTTTGCGTAATTTGACACAGAAGAACAGACTTTCTCAGCAGGTATCATTGTGCTGAAAAATACTGAAAATTGTAATAATTGCGTGCACTAAAGAAAGCTAAAACCGCATTGTACCAATGACAACAATTCTGGTGTAATCATGGTATATTTTCTGCTTTTCATTGGCTAATAGCAAGAGATGGCCCCTGGGGTGTGGACTTTAAATGCATTGTCACAATATTTTAACAAACATGTTACAAAAGACGGTGCTTGCCAGTCAAAGCAATACTTATTTAATTAGACTTTCTATATACACGTGAGATAATTATTGCAGTGCTAAATCGTCCATGGAGACTTGGTCTGTGGTAGGGCATTTTAAAGATGTTAGAAAATGTATGAGATTTTATCCCTGGACAGAGAAAATTCATACCAAAGGTGGAAAGCATTAGAATGTGTGATGTCCTGAGATACAGAGCAGACATAGCTAAATGCAGACATATCAGGCACCAAACTGTCTTCTGGCACTTACCACCATTCTTAGAGCATTGGAATAATTTACTATTATTTAATCGGACTATGTTTCTGATGCATTGTGAAATTTCCATGCAATGCCAACCCTCATGCAGTATCAACCCATAATGTGTCATTTATGTGTTACTGTCCATCTAAACAACAGTTGCAGCATTAAAATAAAATTCAGAGAAAGTGGAAATCCTGTCAGTCTATCAACATGCACTGGTTGTTTTACACTTATCTGTTTTCTGTGTGAATAACCACTAACCAGTGGTTTCTAACTCAATTGGAATGGAGAAACAACAAATTCCAACTGAGAGTTGTTGTCTTGCAATGACTGGAGAGCCACAAGTTGGAGACCTCAGGTTAGTGACAAAGAAAATTGTGGATTTAGAGAACAACAGTAGAGGATTGTTAACCATATAGCCCAATAAACTTATCATTGACATGTTTTCTGCTTACAGGGGCAAGAATTATAGTGGTGGAATTATGAAACTTTCTGGATTACTGGATGTACATTTAAAGTAATTTCACTTTACTAGAGAATTGCTTTTTTACGATTTCAGCATCATTACATCATGGTTGTCCCAAATGTAGAGATGAGCAAACAACATTATTGTGGGATATGGGAGTTGAATTTATGTATCCATATTTTTAAACTCTATTGGCTTCTATGTGGAAAATTTGAATGAACGTGGAGTCCAGAAGGAATTATCTACCATAATAGACTGATCCACATTACTAATATTTAAGGATTCAGTAATGAGTGGGTCTATTCAGAAGATTGGAACGTAGCAAATGTGGTGCCAATATTTAAAAAGGGGTATAAAAGTGAGTTATGGGAAAATTATTTGAAGGGCTTCTAAGAGATGCTATCCTGGAGTATTTCAATGATAATACAGTAGAAGCATGGGTTTCTGAGAAATCAGACCAGTTTTTATGAGGAGGTAAGTTCTAGACTGGACCTAAGGGAGGCTATAAATGTAGTGTGTCTGGACTTTTCAAAGGCATTTGATTCTGTACTACATAATAGGTTGTTAGATAAAAAGTGAAAATTGAAACTAGGGGAAAATATGTGTAACAGGATTAATAACTGACTGGGGTGGATATTAGTGGTACAGACTCAGATTGGGTCAGTCAGCAGTGGGGTACCACAGTGGTCAGTATTGAGTTCTCTTCTTTTAAATATGTTTATTAATGACCTATTTATGCAGTAAAATTTCAATATTTGCATATTAAACTAAGGTCTGTAAAGGACACATCACAGAGGAGAATAGTGTAATATTACAGAGGGTTTTGGGGAAGCTAGAATATTGAGTAGGGAGATTCATTTTAATGTGAATAAATGCAAAGTTAAATTATGCATTAAATAGATAATGACAAATAAAATCATGGGATGCATGAAGAGTGGCATTTTTCTCTCTGTACAAATCACAGACCATATGGCATACTGTGCAAAATTCTGGCCATAATTCAGGACATACAGCAGCTAAACTGTAGTGGGTGTAGGGGAATGTCCGCAAGGTAATAAGAGAATCGGTTTGGTATAAAGGAGGTTTGGGGCAACCTAATTACAATTAATGGCAGGTCCTGTAACAAAAACAGGGCACATCCTATACATCAGTACGAAAGAGGGTTACATGATAGTCAGAGTAAAGGATTTTTTTGCTATAAGAGAAGTGAGACTATAGAACTTGGTGCCACAAAATGTGATGGATGGTGTGATTGATTTAGGAACATTGTACAAGATCAAGATAGGCCTGAATCCTTTTCTTGAAAGCAATAATATCACAAGTTATGGGAGCCAGATTTTTGGAATGGAATGTTGATCCAGGAGTATATTCTGAGTCCCATATTGGAGGGAGTCTGGAAAGATTGTTTGTAATAATATGGGCAATTGGAGTCTGAATTATGTATTTTTTTGCCTTTCTCTGGATCAACATGGTACTGTAGGGTTATGGGTTGGACTTAATGAACCTGTGTCTTTATTCATCCCTTTAACTATAAGTAGCTACACTATTTTATTATACTACTATGTTACTACACATTTCTCTGGTTGTTTATTTGATGCAAAACAAATCTGAGGTTTCAGAGTAATAGCTGCATTATTAATAAAGGGGATTTTGTACTATTTAGCAAATTTGTAGCTTCATACATTATATCCCATTTCTCTTAATCTCTAACATGATTTTCATATTTTATTCATCGATCTCCCTCCAAATTCAAACAGGACTTGTGCAAACAGAAAAACGGAGTGCTAGCAGTCCATATGCTGGCATGTGAGCAGTACTACAAAAAGAGAATACCTATATAATCATCCGATGGAATATGGAAGCGTTTTCTTACAAGTCGAAAATTAATTCAACAGGATACCTCAGTCTGAAATCTGAGAAATACACAGGTACAATAAGTCCCACTATGGGTCTGTTTTATGATTCTATATATCTTCAGTTACCTATGCACTTTTAATGGGCAGTACGGTGGCTCAGTGGCTAGCCTTGAAGCGTTGGAGTCCTGGGTTCAAATCCTGACAAGGACAACATCTACAAGGAGTTTGTATGTTCTCCCTGTGTTTGTGTGGATTTCTTCTGGATACTCCGGTTTCCTCCCACACTCAAAAGACAAACTAATGTTGATTGGGACAGTGACTGAAAATGTCTGTAAAGCGCTGTGGAATATGATGGCGCTATACAAGTAAGTAAAATATAATGAATAAATAATAATAAGAGAGCAGAGTAAGCAACTAGTAGTAGTGCTATATCTCCACTTGGAAAAAAGGATAACATTCTAAATGTCTGATCCTTTTTTTCCCCTGACATATGGATATGTCCACACTCAACTGATCTCCAGTATTGTTAAAGATGCCAATTTAACTTGAAATCAATAGTCAGCATCACGACATGCTACAATTAACTCTTCCCCAATAGTTGGTCAAATGCAGACATAGATAGGAAAAAAAAACATGTTATGTTGAGAAAAGCAGCTTAATCGGTGATATATATTATCTGAACATGTCTGGCCAAGAGGATGGATAAAAGAAGACACATTTGGACAGTATACTAAATGAAGCAGCCAACCAATACATACACAATAGATGGTTGTGCTGTCAAAATTGCCAGCAGAAAGACTGTAAGCCTAGCTTCACATGATCGTAGTAGAATATATTTCAATGTATTGAGGGATCTTTAATCTTTTTCCTACATGGTAGGTCTTGGTCTTTAAAGATGAAGCAAAAGTTTTGGATTTTCTTAAGGGGTTAAAATATAAAAAAACTGTATAATTGTGGTAGAATCCTACCAACCCATAGAATACAGGTGCCATGTCATTTTGGCTGCACAATGAACGCTGCAAAAACAAAGCCCATCGGAAAGTCACACAAACACATTCTGAATTTTTTGCCAGCCAGATATTGTATAGAGCTAGAAAGCAGCCATGTGTCTAAAACTTACTTTATAAAGATGTAGCCACCTTTAACTTAGATTTAAGTTGTAGCTAACTTCAACTTGCTGCACTGTCATAATTCACAAAAATAACCATTAAAAGCAATGTAAAGAAGTTAAGTGCTGTGTACTTAATGTGTTTAAAAGCCATGTTAAGATACATCTATAAATATTTTGCACATGGCACATTTTATTCATAATGTATAGAATTATGTATCTTAGGTGCTCTTGTTTAGCATATGAAAATTGCCATTTTTAAGTATGACACTTGTCCACAGGCTAAATCTAAATTTATTTCAACATTTAGAGGGACAGTACATTCTTTTACATATGTTAGTTTTTTTTATATTCTACTTGGGATCCTATAGCTTTTTTTTCCACTATGAAATTGCAATGTGATTGTAGTTGAACTGTTAGCCAGCTAGTAAATGACCACAACAATGCACATTTAATGTCTTTGTTGCATTGGATTAGCCAATAGCGGGAACTATCCTCCAGGGCTTTGTATACTATTAAAAGATAAAATCTATGACATCATTATGCCAAAAATGAGACACTAGGTATTGTCTTTTCTCTTGAACATTTATTTGTGTAAAATAACCTTTCTGTGTTTCCTGTGCTTGTCTGATATTTTCATTTGTTTAATACTGGAATTGACCTTGAGCATCTAATGGTGCTATTTTTCAGCTGTGTAGTTTTTCACAAGACTGCCGACTGACTAAATATCAATTAAAACTCCCTATTATGCAGAAAAGATAAAAGCGAACATGCAGTACAGCCAAATCCAATACTGTGCTCATTTTGACATTAAGTGAACATTTATGCTGCTCTTGTAGCTGCATTGATGTTTTTCCTCTGTGTTTAATTATGGTGTTTGGAGACAAATAAAAAGCTTAAGCATGAAACACTATATAGTTATTGCTTTTGTTTCAATATATAGATTAATTAAGTGAATGTCCTCATGCCAGGATTTGGATGGAAATGATGAAAAGCCATATCATTAAAAGATTAGCTGTGAAGCAAGCATTTAATTCAATAAAATAATATTGCTTTAATGAAACATGATCATGTTCAATTATGTCAAAAATGCTTACCTTATCTAAAAACATACTCGAAGGTATCTGATAATTTGGTACCTGTGTTCAATGACCATAGTTATGGATTATCATAATATTGTGCCAATAATAAAACACAATGGGGCAGATTTACTAATTTACTCTTTTTCAAATTCAATAACATTGCAAACTGCAGACTAGATAGCCTTAAAATGTGCCAGATTTATCACAGTGGCTGATGCCGGCAGATAAATCTGGTCCAACTTTACACTGTCTAGTGTAAATTTATGCCGCCTATTAGTTGGCTTAGTTTGTGGAAGAAATGTACATAATCCTACAATTTAATCCTGCCCCCTTTCTCACTAAATTGCACCCTCTGCGCTGCGAATCCTTTTTTTTCGTCGGAAACAAAGTCGGACATGTAGGATTTGCAACGCAGAGGGTGTAAGCGCACACCCACGCATTGCTTTAAAAACCCATTCAAATGAATGGGTTTTTAACCAATGCGTCGCTAACCTGTCGGTATCCGATGCCGATCCCGTTCCCCGAGATTTTCACTCGGATTGGCAGCGGACGGACTCAAAGGCAGGTGTGAACCCACCCTTAATCGATTTTTGGGGCATTAGTTTAAAGTTTTCATTAAATACATAGCAACTGCTGTTCTAACAGCAAAGCAATCATTATTTAAATGGTTTCTTGTTGTTCACACAATATAAAGTCTAGCCAGTCTACTAATCTACTAGTCTACTATTCTGAAAAAAAAACTCTTGTAATTGTTATTTAATGTTTTATTTTCTACTCTGCTCACCACCAAATACACAGTGTGATTAACAGTTTTTATATTGTTAATCTGAAAAAAAAAATATTGAAATAATTTCTTAAGGATTTTTCCTGTACATATGTACAGTATTGCAGCCTCCACTAATCTAAAAAAAAAATCTCTTATTTAAGTGTGTTTTTTATTGTGTTCAGTTCACCAAATAAACAGTGTACTCTGCAATAGTCTAAAAAAACTCTTGTTTTTCCTACTCTGCTCACCATGTCCACCAAATACACAGTGTGAAAGTGTTATTAATATAAAAAAAATTCAAAAAAGTTCTTAAACATTTTTTTACTGCACATATAAACACAATTGCAGCATTCATTAAGCTAAAATAAAGAACCTCCATTTTTAAGCATTTTTTATTTTCAGTTCATCCAATATACAGTCTAGCTTAAACTAATCAGAAAAAAAACAACTCTAGATGAATCTCTCTATACCCTGCTAGTTAGTCTCAATGTTAGTCTGAATGTCATCTCCCATTTTGGAATTTCTATGTTCATAGCCAAATGATAAATTCATGGAGATGTGCAATATCTGCAAGCAGAAAATTAGCTGTGATCATGAAAGAACTATTGTAGGAACGACATCTCTACATACTCACATAGAAAGGCATCACTATATTATTTGGCAAAATAGACTTGGCACTAGCAGTTACACTGGCAGGGGAGGTAGGACTGGTCTGCTCCTTCTCCCCATGATCTTCCTTGTAGGCAGGCCATATATATTTAGCTCATGGTCGTTGTTATCATCATCAACTGGTTCTCATACTCCTCTTCCACACCAACATCAGTCATCCATAAGGGAATTTGTGCCCAGTAAACAGTGCACCCAGTCATTAGGCAGTTGTGCAACTTAACTTGCACTTGGCCAATCTGCTGGTAGTGCAGTTGGTGCCATAACACTTAGTGGATTCCACTGCATTTCACCAACTGATATCATGCACTCAACCTCAATTGAGTATACCTAGCCACCATTATTTCTCTAGAGAAGCTGTCCATGCTTTATATTGCCATGTGTCAGAGAATTTGGGCCTCTCCTTGGATATGTCAGTCTGGTGAAAGATGCACACCACCATCAACACATGGAGAGGCAATTATGGACAAAGACAATACATGGCTTTCACGGCCCATGGGATTAATGTTTTGAGTGGCAGCTGCCACAGTACAGAAATACAACAATCAGAGGTGCTATATCCACCCCGATTGTGCAGGTCCAGTTCTGACACCATGCAGGACCTATCCACCTCCTTTGGATCCTTCTATACCATTTCTCAACATCATAGTCACCAAAGCAAGCTGTTCTTTTCACTCCTTCTCCTCACCCCTTGTTTCATGGGTGTAAGATGAAGCAATGCCATGCGATTTTACAATGAATGAACCTGGATCAGAGGAACTACACAGTGGAGGAGCTGCCTTGCTGAATCCTGCAGCAAATACAGTGCCTTGCGAAAGTATTCGGCCCCCTTGAACTTTTCAACCTTTTTCCACATTTCAGGCTTCAAACATAAGGATATAAAATTTAAAATGTTTGGTGAAGAATCAACAACAAGTGGGACACAATTGTGAAGTGGAGCGAAATTTATTGGTTATTTTAAAATTTTGTAAAAAATAAAAAACTGAAAAGTGGGGCGAGCAATATTATTCACCCCTTTACTTTCAGTGCAGCAAACTCACTCCAGAAGTTTAGTGAGGATCTCTGAATGATCCAATGTTGTCCTAAATGACTGATGATGATAAATATAATCCACCTGTGTGTAATCAAGTCTCCGTATAAATGCACCTGCTCTGTGATAGTCTCAGGGTTCTGTTTAAAGCACAGAGAGCATCATGAAGACCAAGGAACACACCAGGCAGGTCCGTTATACTGTTGTGGAGAAGCTTAAAGCCGGATTTGGATATAAAAAGATTTCCCAAACTTTAAACATCCCAAGGAGCACTGTGCAAGTGATCATATTGAAATGGAAGGAGTATCAGACCACTGCAAATCTACCAAGACCCAGCCGTCCCTCTAAACTTTCATCTCAAACAAGGAGAAGACTGATCACAGATGCAGCCAAGAGGCCCATAATCACTCTGGATGAACTGCAGAGATCTACAGCTGAGGTGGGAGAGTCTGTCCATAGGACAACAATCAGTCGTACACTGCACAAATCTGGCCTTTATGGAAGAGTGGCAAGAAGAAAGCCATTTCTCAAAGATATCCATAAAAAGTCTTGTTTAAAGTTTGCTACAAGCCACCTGGGAGACACACCAAACATGTGGAAGAAGGTGCTCTGGTCAGATGAAACCAAAATCGAACTTTTTGGCCACAATGCAAAACGATATGTTTGGCTTAAAAGCAACACAGCTCATCACCCTGAACACACCATCCCCACTGTCAAACATGGTGGTGGCAGCATCATGGTTTGGGCCTGATTTTCTTCAGCAGGGACAGGGAAGATGGTTAAAATTGATGGGAAGATGGATGGAGCCAAATACAGGATCATTCTGGAAGAAAACCTGTTGGAGTCTGCAAAAGACCTGAGACTGGGACGAAGATTTATCTTCCAACAAGACAATTATCCCAAACATAAAGCAAAATCTACAATGGAATAAACGTATCCAGGTGCTAGAATGGCCAAGTCAAAGTCCAGACCTGAATCCAATCGAGAATCTGTGGAAAGAGCTGAAAACTGCTGTTCACAAACACTCTCCATCCAACCTCACTGAGCTCGAGCTGTTTTCCAAGGAAGAATGGGCAAGAATTTCAGTCTCTCGATGTGCAAAACTGATAGAGACATACCCCAAGCGACTTGCAGCTGTAATCGCAGCAAAAGGTGGTGCTACAAAGTGTTAACTTAAGGGGGCCGAATAATTTGGCACGCCCCACTTTTCAGTTTTTTATTTTTTACAAAAGTTTAAAATAACCAATAAATTTCGTTCCACTTCACGATTGTGTCCCACTTGTTGTTGATTCTTCACCAAAAAATTAAAATTTTATATCCTTATGTTTGAAGCATGAAATGTGGCAAAAGGTTGAAAAGTTCAAGGGGGCCGAATACTTTCACAAGGCACTGTATCTTGCTGGATGGCTGCTCACCAACTCCAACTGGGCATCATTGCCAGCAATAATGGCACCAATATTGCTGCTGCGTTGCAGTTAGGACAAATAACACATTACCCCTATATGGTGCATGTCCTTAAATTGGTGGTTCACAGGTTTATTAACTTGTACAATGGCTTAAAAGAGGTGCTCATCATGGCAACAAAAAGGTCTCAATAATATTCACTTAGATATAATATAGAGGAAAGGGCATCCCCAAATGACACTATCCAGTAATCTTCAACAGTACTAATTTGTTTGATAGGTCTCTTCCAATCATATTGCACTAAAATATAACTTTTATTGATGCAAACCATAAAATAAGTGTTTTGGACAACACACACATGTAGTGACTAAATGAACACCTGCCTAATGCCCATAAGATGCACTAATATTAGTCCATATATACATTAATTCAAATAAACGTGACCTTCTTCTCTCTGCAATACTCATCTCACTGTATACAGTGCTAATACAGTGGGGAAAATAAGTATTTAGTCAGCCACCAATTGTGCAAGTTCTCCCCCTTAAAAAGATGAGAGAGGCCTGTAATTGACATCATAGGTAGACCTCAACCATGAGAGACAAAATGAGAAAACAAATCCAGAAAATCGCATTGTCTGGTTTTTAAAGAATTTATTTGCAAATTACGGTGGAAAATATTTGGTCACCTATAAACAAGCAAGATTTCTGGCTTTCACAGACCTGTAACTTCTTCTTTAAGAGGCTCCTCTGTCCTCCACTCATTACCTGTAGTAATGGCACCTGTTTGAAATTGTTATCAGTATAAAAGACACCTGTCCACAACCTCAAACAGTCACACTCCAAACTCCACTATGGTGAAGACCAAAGAGCTGTGGAAGGACACCAAAAACTAAATTGTAGACCTGCACCAGGCTGGGAAGACTGCATCTGCAATAGACAAGTAGCTTGGTGTGAAGAAATCAACTGTGGGAGCAATAATTAGAAAATGGAAGACATACAAGACCACTGATAATCTCCTTCAATCACGGGCTCCACGCAAGATCTCACCCCGTGGGGTCAAAATGATCTCAAGACCGGTGAGCAAAAATCCCAGAACCACACGGGGGAACCTAGTGAATGACCTGCAGAAAGCTGGGACTAACGTGACAAAGGCTACCGTCAGTAACTCACTACTGAAGATGAAACGTGGCTGGGTCTTTCAGCATGACAATGATCCCAAGCACACCGCCAGGACAATGAAGGAGTGGCTTTGTAAGAAGCATTTCAAGGTCCTGGAGTGGCCTAGCCAGTCTCCAGATCTCAACCCCATAGAAAATCTTTGGAGGGAGTTGAAAGTCCGTATTGCCCAGCGGCAACCCCAAAACATCACTGCTCTAGAGATCTGCATGGAGGAATGGATCAACATACCAGCAACAGTGTGTGCCAACTTGTGAAGACTTACAGAAAATGTTTGACCTTTGTCATTGCCAACAAAGGACATATAACAAAGTATTGAACTTTTGTTATTGACCAAATACTTATTTTCCACCATAATTTGCAAATAAATTCTTTAAAAATCAGACAATGTGATTTTCTGGATTTGTTTTCTCATTTTGTCTCTCATGGTTGAGGTCTACCTATGATGTCAATTGCAGGCCTCTCTCATCTTTTTAAGTGGGAGAACTTGCACAATTGGTGGCTGACTAAATACTTTTTTTCCCCACTGTATAAGTGCAGCTTACGGGCATTAGGAAGGCATTTAGTCACTACATGTGTGTGTTGTCCAAAACACTTATTTTATTGTTTGTATTAATAAAAGTTATATTTTAATGCAATATGATTTGAAGAGACCTATGAAACGAATTACTACTGTTCAACAAAACGGTCTGCCTTTGCAATGCCTTTGCAATCTGTGACGTTCAAACTCAGTGGAACTCCACCTTAAACATGTCGGACAGTCTGTGTGAGCAGCATAAGGGGGTGAACGATTATTGCATGCAGCAGACCACAGGAACAATGCGTTACTTCAAGATACGTCATTGGAGGCTCACGAGGGATGTGTTCTGACTTCTCAAGCACTTTGAAGAAGCCATCAAATTTGTCAGCAGGGACAACTGCAGCAATATAATCCCTCTATTGCAGGGGTATCAAACTCATTTTCACCGGGGGCCACTTCAGCCTCACGGGGTACCTTGAAGGGCCAAGATTATTTTACACATGTATAAAAGTAACTTCTCCTTAACAGTTAAGCGAGCTATTAAGGAGTAGTTACATTTGTACATTACTACTGTTACAATCAGCCCTTTGAGGGCAACCAGGAAGAACATAATGTATTGTTAAAACCTAAGACATTGGCATGTTACATAGTATCCTCATTCTATTCTGAATATATCAAAAATTAAGCAATATACAAATACCATTTACCCCTGCAAACGGTATTATGCTCCATAGTGGCCCCTGCACATGGTATTATGTCTTTTCAGACCCCAGAGTATAATGATTGGAGACCCAGGTGGTGACAAACATAAAAACCAGTGTTACTTACCTGGGCTCCGGTGCTCTCCCTGCGTTCGGCCTTCTTCAATGTCGCACAGACCGGCGTCGCGACATAATGACGTCGGCCCGGCTCACGTGACGCCTGCGACGTCACCAAAGAAGGCCAAAGCCTGCTGGGAGTAAGATCGGATCGCCGGAGAGGTGAGTAACTCTGGTTTTTATGTTTATCACCTCCGCTGGGTCTCCGATTATTATACTCCGGGGTCTTTTCAGACCCCGGAGTATAATAATAATAGTAGTATTTGATGGGGTTCGCCGGCCGCGGCCTCACTTACCTTCCCCGCTCCTGCACACAGCCGCTTCTGCGTCCCATAGCAGAAGGGGAAGCAGGGGCGGCCACGACCAGCAGTGGGGATCGATAAGTAAATAGACCGTTACGTGCCGGGGATACTCCAGCAGGCAACGGCCTATTTATATATATATAAAAAAAACTTATTTCACCTACCTCCGATGCCTTGATGCAGCCTCCGCCTCCTCTTCTTGTCCGCGACGTCTGCGTGTCAGCGTAAGAGGCGTGATGACGTCATTGTATCGCCGCCTGCACTGACATGCAGAGGTCTCGTAAACCAGCCCAGGACAGGTATCGCGCAGCTTTGGTTTTTTTTTTTTTGGTTTTTTTTTTTTTAAGCGGCCTGTCCTGGGCTGGTTTACATTACATAGACAATAAAAAATGACGCGCCCCTGCGGGCCAGATAAGTGCCGGGCCAAATAACAGAAGACAGCGGGCCGGATTCGGCCTTGTGTTTGACACCTGTGCTCTATTGTATATCTTACAGGAAACATGCTTATGCCACAAGGGATAGAAGAGGAGGAACAGTTTCCACCTCTTAGTCAATGTCATCGGCCTGTGTTAATGGAGGAGGAGGAGGAGGATGAGGATTCGGGTCAGGGTCATTATGGTGGAGGAACTGAGACTGGAAGAGGAGGAGGAGAAAGACTCTCCCTTGGTTGCAGATGGGGCCCTTGATGTGTCACAGGCACAACCATGGGAGGAGGATGCTCCTTATTTCTTCCAAGATGATGATGATGATGACAACCATACTGGTCAAGAACACAAGAACACCTACCATGGCAAACCCCTGGGTATGCATATACCCTGGCAATCATGACAGGTTGTATGCTCCACTGCTTAAACAGTAACAAATGTATAAATAGAATAAAGCAGAGGGATGACTACTAGATGGCAGTGCTCTTAGACCGTCTCTATAAAGATAAAATGAAGGAATTGTTCCCTGCTTGCCAAAGGGTAGAAAAATTAGAAAATTATCAGGAAAGGCTGTATAACCAGCTTACCACAGCATTTAGGGAGACCACTGCAACTGCCAGTCATAAGCATACAGTACACAAGTCGCCTCTGCACGCTCCCAGTCCACCTCACTCAGTCAGTGCTCCACCTCCTCTGCCAGTGCCACAGCTCCAAGTGTCAGGAGGAGTAAAAGCAGCAGCATCAGCAGCCAGGCCCAGTACAGTATCTGAAAGATGATGAACCAAAAAATTTTTCAGCTCATTGTGCCAACTGTTGTCATAACAGACAGCAACTGACACCCATCAGCTGTAAAACAAGGTACATTCATATCTAAAGTGCACCTATATGCCAGTAGATAACTGTGACCCCTTAAAATTCTGGGCCAATAGGTTAGAGCAGTGGAAAAAGCTGGCCCAATTTGCATGGGAGTTTATGCTTCAAGTGTAATGACCAAGAGTGTTTTAAATGCTGCCGGCAACAATTTAACAGCTAAAAGGACAAAACTGTCCACCGTTAGCATGCAAAAATTACTTTTGTCAAAATGCTTCAGACATGGATCAGTGAGGATTTTCAAAAACCCAGCCCTGGGAGCACTCAAGTAAGATTAGTGATGCCAGTAGATGGTAGGGGTCTAAATGGCAAGAGCAGTGCTTCAGGGAGCTGAAGCCACAACCGCGGAACACCAACTGCCCAATTTGCATATGACTGCATAGTTGTTTTTCTCCAAATCTACAGAAGTGACATACATAACAGAGGTAAGTTGTTTATCTCTGTATTGTGCACTGTAACAGTTTTGGCAGTTGAGTATGCTTGAGGAAGGTGACAGACTCCCTTTAACCTTTGAGGGATAATCTGTGAATGTGCATTCTGTTTTACTTTTACTAGATGGTATGGACATTTATATTGAGATGATGAGAAACAGTTTGCATTACACCT
This sequence comes from Leptodactylus fallax, assembly GCA_947044405.1. NCBI lineage: Eukaryota > Metazoa > Chordata > Amphibia > Anura > Leptodactylidae > Leptodactylus > Leptodactylus fallax. The sequence continues at coordinate 3,044,233 of CAMRHE010000013.1, forward strand.
CTTAAACATATTGGCTAATATCCCTTTTGCTTTCTCAAGACTCAGTGGGTCAAAAGCAAATTGAGGATTTGTTACATCCAACAGAGGGCGCATGAGCTTCCCAGCTCCTTTTCCCATATAACCTCTTAAACATAGCATTCCGCTACGTAGTGATAATGTTATTCATTATTATCTTCCCTTAACCATGGTAGTCCAAATTAAAGCCTCTTGTTATAGGCTGTTACAAATCTAGTTATGTTTATTTCCTATGAAGACATTTGTTAATTGCATACTGGATAGTACAAGAAATAATACAAGTATGAATTCTTGGACAATTTTAAACCACAGTTAATGTGAAATTTTGTACCTCCAGAGCACAGTCAAATATCTGTCTTCTAAAAGCAGATGATAGCCTGCATAGGCTGAAGTTAATATGTGCTATATCATCTGGCAATAACGCATGAATGATAGCATGCTTTGCAAAGGTTACTTTCATAAGAATCTGTCATTTCAGAAAAGATTGGAACGAATTTCCACATCAACAGCAGCAAAGGAAACCCTTAGGTCCTTGTCTTTTTACATCCAATGTCAACCTTTTCTGCTAATCTTCAAGGGAATTAGAATGAGCAGCTTATAAAATGACCAGTAATGGTATTGTACTGTGACAATGTATTTGACATAAAACTGTTTTTATTTTGTTCTGTGAGGGCACATTTCAGCCATAACCTTTTCTCTTGCCTGTTAATTCTTAATACTTGAATACAATCTTGCTTAAAAATAAAGTATATAAATACAAACCAGGTATTATAACAGATGAATGCCTAGTAGCAATATTACTTGGTTGCTTACAATGCTGCAGCAGTGTATACGTTTGGTTTATTTTAGAGGACATGAGACATCTTACAACAGTCTACAGATGAGTTTTTAAAAGGAACCTCTCACATGAAAAATGCTGTTGAACTGTAGACAACATGTTATAGGGCAGAAGGATCTGAGCAAATGTATGTATAGTTCTGTGGGAAAAGATTCAGTATAATCTGTAACTTATTGATTTATGTCTTAGATGTTTCTATGCTGAGAAGTCAAGAAGGCGGTCCTATCAGAGGCTGATAGCTTCACCTATATGACTGTGCAAACAGAGATAGCTGTCAATCACTGATTGGATCTCCTCCTCAGCATAGAAAAAGCAAAGGCTTCAATGAATAAATTACAAGTTATAGAGCTCCTCCTGCTCTTGAACATTTTGCCTGCCTGCATTATATAGTGGACAGGTCCCTGACTAGTGTAGGTTTTAATTCAAGCGCAAGGGACCTCCTGCAATGCACCTTAAGAAAATGTCAAAGCTGGTCTTAAATTGGCCCCAACGTTGCAAGTAGTGATGCCCTTATATCCTTGAAAAGGCCACATTTACCTGATGTCAGATGAAGTCATAGTTCTCTGCAGGATGCAGACAGACCTAAATTATATTTGGTTATTAACTTATTTTTTGTTGGATGCAGCCAGGCCCTTTTATGTTATTTTTGGGGTGATGGTTTTAGTGGGGTGCAAATATATAGTGCTGGACAGCCTACCTGATCTAAACATATGGGAGTCAATAATAGGCTGTAAGCCAGCATAGCGCACCTTACATTATCACGTGACTGGCACTTTATATACTGTAAGTCCTATCTGTGCTCATTTGGATTACTAGGCATCCACCCCCTCAAGGATTGTAGGTGTGTGAGTAGATGTTATACCCGAATGTTTCACCTGTGCAGCCACCACCTTATACCACTTGGACCTGTCTGCTTTCTGCACTGAAGCATGGCTCCATGTGCTTTTAGGTAAATTGTGTCTTTTTGCAGCGAATTGTCTTTGATTTTAGTAGTGATGTCGCTGTAATTGTCAGGTGTTTACCATACATTACATATACTAAGCAACTACTTACATAGCACAATACAACTTGCATTTGAAAACTGCATCATATCTACAATGATTATACTGAGAGAAATGTCAGATACTTATAAGTGTTTTCAAAGCATCCATTGTTTGTTGAGGGTTTCAAAGATTGCAATATGTAACTGCATTGTAATTGCATCTAATGCACAAAAGACAAAAGACCCAATGCACTAGCAGTGCTGTTCAATGTAGTAGGTGTGCTTAAAGTGGAATTCTGAGAGTTGCTGCATGACATTAATATATTAGTTGAAGCTCAGAAACTATAAATAAATAAAAACGTCTTCTTATAATATGTAAGATGCATTGTGAAACAGTGGATATGTTAAGTCATGTTAAATCAAAGGCAAGTCTTAGCTTTAAATTAGTGGATCACAACCTGTAACACAGGACCTGTACATGATTCACAGGCCCACGACATGTTGCTTTAAATGTTTAACATTAACATTACTGGAACTTGAAACAGAGGTTGGAACCATATGATTAAAAAATAGTGCCAGAATAATACTTTTATATGGTTTGTGGGTTAAAAATACTAATGCATCTCAATAAATTATAATAACATCAAAAAGTTGTTTTTTTTAGTAATTCAATTGAAAAAGTGAAACACATATATTATATTGAGTAATTACAAACAGAGTGATCTTTTTCAAGTGTTTTTATATGTTAATGTTGATGATTATGGCTTACAGCCAAGGAAAACCAAAAGTCATTATCTCAGAAAATTAGATGAATTAACCCAAAACACTTGCAAAGGCTTCCTAAGCGTTTAAAAAGGTCTCTTAGTCTGGTTCAGTAGGCGACACAATCATGGGGAAGACTGCTCACTTGACAGATGTCCAAAAGGCAGTCATTGACACAATCCACAAGGAGGGTAATTCTGATGATATTCTAATTTATTGAGATGCACAAGTATACTGCCAATGACCAGTTTTGCAGTGGTGTTTATTATAGAGAGAAGCCCTCATATACTGCAGTCATGGGGTTGTTCTCTCTGGCAAAGGAATGCAGTGCTATGTGTAGCAGAGGTGCTTGGTCTAAGGAGTGAACTCACCTGTGTGCCGCTTCTTCCCTGCCTTGTAGGCAGTCCAGAACTAGCAACATCAGAACACAGGGATGAGAATGTCACATTCACTTCTTGTTGCATGATGTCAGACAGGGGGAGTGGGTACTATACAGCACTGCCCTCCTGTACTCAAAGCAAGCAGAACCCTTGCATCTTGTACATGCAAACGGTATACGGATTTCAGCTAGCAACAAACACTCAATTGGAGAGGAGGATAAAGAAGAGGCAGAGAGCATATTTCATTTGCTCAGATAGAGATAAAGGAGCGCAAATTCCCTAATAAAGTAAATTACTAAATTTATTCCTAACCTCCATGTCCAAGGTGATATAAAGTTGATTGAAAGTGTAATTACGCTTTAACAGAGCAGCCTACTGTTTCGGCCTGTACTACAGAATACACATTTACAAAAGGATCAAGTAGGTTCTGAAATGCATCACTATCTATTGCCATGGCAGCTGTGCTTATCTCTACATTTTTCAATATTTGTCTCCAATGTCATGAAAATGATACAATTAAAAATTATAATCTATGTGTAGTAAAACCATTTAGGCATAGTGTTTGTAGTGTTATAAGTTCTTCATAAATATAAAATATCCTTGTTGTAAGAATGTTTTTTTTTTCTTTGGTTTTGTTTTGTTTTTATGAAGGACCTTGTTTTGTAACATTTCTGGTTTAAAAATGAACTTGTTCCAGATTTTCATGTTTCAAATTTGCATTGATAAAATTATTAATAGGTACACCCTATTACGTTTTTAATGAAACATTTTAAATTAGGATGGCATGTTAGGAAAAATATAATTATGGAAATTGTAAGTTAGGAATTAGAAGTTGCTAAAATCACAAGATGTGTGTAAGAGCTTTCTTTAAAACAGCTGCTTACATTTTCAATTAAGAATTAAATTAATATGGCTTAAAATGAAGATTAAATGAGCTGGAATGAAGAAATCAAGGTGTTCTGCCTTCATTTTGTACCATTAAGTCATTTAGAGAAAGGTTATAGTTGATAAATGTAAAGTAACATGCCATTCTAATTTAAAATGTATATAACTATATACTGATCTTGCCCCTCCATTCAAATATACATCTGCTGCTGTGTTAATTCTATCTCTATCTATCTGCTGGTATGTGTCCTCCACCCAGAACTATATACTGATCTTGCCCCTCCATTCAAATATACATCTGCTGCTGTGTTAATTCTATCTCTGTCTATCTGCTGGTATTAGTATAATGTTGTACCGTGTTAGCCATTGAAAGTAGTGGAAGAGTGAAGAAATCAGGCGATACCTTTTAGAGGCTAACTGAATATATTGTCTTATCTGCTGGTATGTGTCTTCCACTTTGTTAATGTATTGAAACCACTGTCTCCTTCCCCCTGCTGACTTCTCACCTATGCCTTCCTGAAGTCTCTTATTCTATCTGCTGTTTCAACACCCCCTATTCACACCTGATACACATGAAACAAATGTATTGCCAGTTAGAAATCAATTTGTGGGCAGTGGTCAGCTATGACCTGGTCAGCGCATTTTACAAGTGCAGTTTCTAAGTGTATAGACCAGACTTAGGCCAGACTTGGAACAGAAAGGAACAAGCCACTAAATGGATGCTTAGTTATAAACTAAAGAAATGCTTCTCACTATAATAACTGTTGTTCTTCCTATACTTGTAAAAACCACTTTTCCACCTCAAACCAGCCATGTCACTAAGAATATCTTTATCTCTCCATCTATTCTACCCCACCATCTCACCTTCTCTGCACAGCTACTCACACACCTGCAAGCTTTCCGCCCCAGATACACACAACCACCCCACACTCTCTCCTACTTACACCTGCTATCCCTCTCCCTGCTACTCCTCACTTCTGGCGACATATCTCCTAATCCTGGACCGCCCCAGCACCTCCCTGCTGTCAGATCTTTCCGCATAATCGGCACCAGCACACGGAACCCCCTAAATCTTACACCTATCTCACCCGCTCCTGCCCCCCCACACACACACTCCCCGGTGCACTATGGAATGCTCGCTCTGTATGCAACAAACTTGACTACATCCATGACCTCTTCATTTCTCATAAATTATCATTTCTAGGTCCCACAGAAACATGGATAACACCCTCAGACACCACCTCCCCTGCTGCCCTCTCCTATGCAGGTCTGCAATTCTCGCACACTCCCCGCTCCAACAATAAACCTGGTGGTGGCGTACTCCTGTCTGACGATTGCTCCTTTGCCCCAATCCAACTGATACCTGCTCTCACCCTACCCTCCTTTGAAGTGCACTCTGTTCGCATTTACTCACCCTCCAACCTCCAACTGGTCGTCATATATCGACCACCAGGACCTACTGCTGCCTTTATCGACCACTTCACCACCTGACTAATGCACTTCCTATCCACAGACACCCCCACCATCATCATGGATGATTTCAACAACCCCATTAACACAACCCACCCCTCCACTTCCAGTCTCCTGTCACTCACTACCTCCTTTAACCTCTCTCAATGGTCCTCCTCTGCCACCCACACAAAGGGGCACACGCTGGACCTCATATTCACCCGCCTCTGCTCTCTAGTCAACCTCTCTAACTCTCAGTCCATGCTCTCCGACCACAACCTGCTGACATTCTCATCCCTCTCCTCTGTAATTGAACCCCTGACCCCTAAACCAACGCGCCCCCGCAGGAATCTTAATCGCCTTGACATCCGCACGCTCTCAGACTCTCTCCGACCGCTTGCTGACATATCCTCATTCCAGGACGCAGATAACGCCGCTGACTTCTACAATACCACCATTACGTCAGCCCTTGACTCTGTAGCCCCTCTCACTAACACCAGAACCCAGCCGATCAATAGGCAGCCCTGGCACACTGACCTGACTAAAAAACTGAGACGTGCCTCATGGGTTGCAGAAAGCCTCTGGAAGAAAAGCCACTCCCAGGAAGACTTCCTTAGGTATAAAGAGGCAGTTCTCACATTCAAGAATGCACTCACCTCTGCAAAGCAGGTCTACTTCACCACACTAATATCTGCCCTATCCTGCAACCCCAAACAGCTATTCACTACCTTCAACTCCTTTCCCCATCCTCCTGTGCCCCCTCCGACATCACTTTTCACAGCCGACGACTTTGCCTCTTATTTCAAAAGCAAAATTGACACCATCAGAGACAGTCTCACCCTACACCCCCAACAACCACTCTATCCAACTGCTCGATGCTATTCATTTTTAACCTGTTTCTCCACCGTCACTGACGAAAAGCTCTCAACCCTAATCTCTAAATCCCACCTCACCTCCTGTGCACTCGACCCAATCCAGTCACATCTCATCCCAAAACTCTCGGAAGTCATTACTCCTGCCCTAACCCATCTCTTCAACCTATCCCTAACCAATGGATCTTTCCCTTCCGCCTTCAAACATGCTACTGTCACACCTATACTTAAGAAACCCTCCCTGGACCCATCCTCTCCAGCCAACTATCGCCCCCATCTCACTGCTCCCGTACGCCTCAAAATTACTGGAGCAACACGTCCACTCCGAACTATTGTCCTATCTCTCGTCCAATATGCTCTTTGACAGACTACAGTCAAGCTTCAGACCCCATCACTCCACAGAAACTGCCCTAACCAAGGTCACTAACGACCTTCTAACTGCCAAAGCCAAACGTCACTATTCTGTCCTCCTCCTCCTCGACCTTTCCTCTGCCTTTGACACAGTCGATCATTCCCTCCTGCTGGAAACTCTCTCATCCCTTGTCATCTCAGACCTGGCCCTTTCCTGGATCTCCTCATACCTCACCAACCGCACATTCAGCGTCTCCCACTCGCACACCACCTCCCCGCCACGCCCTCTTTTTGTAGTTGTCCCCCAAGGCTCCGTCCTAGGACCCCTCCTGTTCTCAATCTACAACCTAGGCCTTGGCCAACTCATAGAATCCCACGGTTTCCATTACCATTGCTATGCTGCTGACACCCAAATATATCTCTCTGGACCAGACATTAACTCCCTGTTGTCCAGAGTCCCAGCATGTCTAGCAGCCGTAGCCTCCTTTCTCTCCTCCCGCTTTCTCAAACTCAACATGGAGAAAATGGAGTTCATAATCTTCACCCCTCCACACACAACCCCCCTACCTGACCCAGCTATCAAAATTAATGGAACCACTCTCACCCCAGTCCCACAAGCCTTCTGCCTTGGGATAACCTTAGACAGTGACCTATCCTTCAAGCCGCATATTCAAACCCTCAACACCTCCTGCTGCCTCCAACTCAAGAACATCCATCGAATCCGCTCCTTCCTCACCCCTGAAACTACAAAGATGCTAGTCCATGCCCTCATAATCTCCCACCTAGATTATTGTAACACCATTCTCCATGGCCTCCCAGCTAACACCCTCGCCCCCCTCCAGTCCACCTTAAACTGTGCTGCTCGCCTAATACACCTCTCCCCCCATTCTTCATCGGCCACCCCCCCTCTGCCAATCCCTTCACTGGCTACCCGTTGCCCAGCGAATAGAGTTCAAATTACTAATGCTGACATACAAAGCCATCCACAGCCTGTCCCCTCCATATATCTCCGACCTAATCTCCTGCTATCTGCCCACACGTAACCTCCAATCCTCCAAAGACCTCCTACTCCGCTCTGCTCTTATCCGCTCTTCACACAACCGTCTCCAAGACTTCTCCCGTGCATCCCCCATACTCTGGAACTCATTACCAAGACACATAAGACTGTCTCCCACAATCACGAGCTTCAAGAAGGCCCTGAAGACTCACCTATTCAGGAAGGCCTACAACCTCCAATAACGCTACTGTCACCACACCACCACCTGAACAGCCTCTACCCCCACCTTCTGTCTCTCTCCCTCTTCCCTCATAGATTGGCCCTCTATCCCACTGTGCCAGTTGGTCTCTGTTAGCTTTTATCTGTTTTGTATATCTGGTTTACCGTATGTAAATCCGCAAATATAAAGCACCATGGAATTAATGGTGCTATATAAATAAACAATAATAATAATAATAATAATAATAATAATAATAATAATAAAAAGATAAACAGATTCTAGAGTTATTACCTTCCCTGCCTTCCCGATCGCTGTGTATACAGCGCTTTGGGTGACACCATCTTGCCACTCCCCTCTGACCCGGTGGTCACGCGATCTGCCGGGATCAGAGTCTGTTAGAGCTGCTGGGTTACTACAGGACACAGATCAGCTCTATACTAATGTGCAAGCAACATGCAGGAGGCTGTATTCCTTCTGCAACTGGGGCTAAATATACCAGCCCCAGTTACAGGGGAAATCAGCCTCCCCCACAAAAAAAAACAGTGATAAGATGTCCCCAAAGGTCTATTATGACCTTATGGGGACACAATGTAAAATAAATAAAAATTAACAAAAACGTTTAAAAAAATGTAAATAAAATAAAAATAAATAAATAAAATAATACGCCAATAAAACGACCTTATTAAAGGTTATAGCCCCACCCCTGACGACACAATACAAAATAAAAATGACTGTAATGGAGAGTAAAAACTATTTTATAAAGTTTTTTAGTAGCACTTTGTGTTATTAAATAAAAAAAAAAATGAAAAGTGAAAAACAGACCCGTCTTCCCTCCTCTTTTGTTTATATTTTCCCGGATATAAAAAAAATTAAAACACATGCAATAATAAAAACATAAAAATAAAGCCCTATGTGTCACCGAAAAAGACGCAGAAATTAGTTGAATAATGCAAATGATAAAAATGTTATAGCCCTCCAAAACCGCACATACAAAAAACTTGAAAATGTGCCTGATCTGGAAACTGGCAGAGAAAAAAGTCCTCCTTGCAGGACTTGTCTCTGTCAATTTTAAGCTGGAGACTTCAATGCAAGTGTGAATCTAGCCTTACTGTGTATTTTATCTACTCCATCTATCTAATTTAACATATTTAATATATTTAAATATCTTATATCTTTAATATATAACTTACATACTGTAATTTGAAGTAATACAATTCATGTGCTAAGTTGCAAGCACATGCCTCTGCATTTTGCTACTACTGTATAATAACAAATACAATACCTAAAGTGATGTCTTACGGGTTTGGTCGCTGTACATTACACAGTAGTAACATTGCAGTATGGCTTTCACTAAGATCCTGTGTTAGCATTTGGCCATGGGTGAGGAGTTCTGAATACTTAAAGATCGGAGGATGCAAATATCTTGTTAGTCTAGAACATCATTTAATTACTCTACAAGTACAGCTATTAGCAAAGTAAATATGTTCTCCCTGGTGGTATTGTTGCATAAAATGAGAGCTCTTTGAGAGCCACTGTTGCTGTCAAACATCCCATCTGTTGTGTGAGGTTTCTAGTATTTATACCTGGGTCTTTTGAAACTAAATAATCTTAAATTGGGCTCCAAGCTTTGACTTAGTTTGATACAATAGAAAACTTTCATTGCTGTCAACTCTGGATAACAATGCACTCATGTTTGTTGTTTTTTCTGCAACATACATAAACAGTTTTTGTTTGGCCATGTTTCCAAAGCTTAAAGGACAAGGTGATCTTCAAATTTTATTTATATATTTTTTTTTCTTTGCAGAAGAATTATGTGGCTGTCTTTTTCATATTCTTCAGCAGCATCTGTTACGTATGCACTATGAATTGTAATTCTGCTTTATATTAGACATGAAAACAGGCTGAGAAGGAACAGCGAGAGCAGCTGGTGTACTTTATCAGTGTTTTCTGCTACACAAACAGAATGTCCCATCTTGCACATTCTGGATAACTAACCCATACTGACTACTGCCCTTGAAAGAACATTTTAACCTTTTTTTTTACCTGCTTGCGAGCTTGGCACAATCACTTCCAGGGTTCTGTTTTCAAGAATGTTACATACTGGTTACTGGAAATACCAAGTTTACGTATATTTCTTCAATTATTACTACATGAGTTGGAGACCTATATAAACCATTAAAATAGTCACAGGTCTACATAATGTACAATGTTTTTTGTCACTAAGGTAAAGAAGGTGAGCATATTAGTATTTTTTGTGCTAAAATCAAATATGCATTAAATTTTTTCTATTCGTTTTTAAGAGACACATGATTTAAAATTTCCAAGAAAACACATGTATGAAAATTATAAGTGTAATTGTTTCCTGAAAAGTTATTTCTTTGATTTTCTGTAGTATTTGCCTCTGAAGCATCTTTCTTGAATGTCCAAACGTCGTCAGCCAGCATACTAGGCCTGTTTTTCCTTGGCACTGTTTTGCCACTTTGCAGTATCTTGGTGAAATCACTCACTATCTTCGTAGATGACAGCACCAAGATTTGAAGGAAAAAAGTCTAAGTGAGAATTCAAAACATGAATTTTTATTGACACATGCAACCCATTGTTTTTTATCCTGTCAGTTGGTTGCTTTTTATTTGATCAGTATCAGAAGGAACTGATCTTATGGCAGATAGCAAATTTAGGCACTTGACAGTCTGTTAAATTTAGCAGTTATCCCTGTTTTTTTTGGTTAAACATGATATACAGTATGATCTCTTGATGCCCCCCCAGCCATTGGAATGGCATTTTAATATGCCGAGGAAAAGGTTAAGTCACCAAGATAGTATTTGCATATGTTTGTGAAGCATAAACTTTTAAGAACTAGAGAAAACATTTAATTCCTTGCATTCGGAGTGTTTTGAGCTGTATTGTGGTTGCAAAATTTGTGAATAAGATTGAATGGTATTTTAGTATGCCAAGGGGTGAACCATTCACCCATCCAGTGAGTGGACTAACACAGGTTTAACAACAACAGCGAGGAGCCCAATCTTAATTCCCCATTTTGCAGCCAAAATACTCTGAATGCATGGAATGAAGTTTGGTATCTAGTAGTTAAAAGTTAATGCTCCACAAACATAGCAAATAATATCTGGATGATTTAAGCACTTCCTTGGCATATTAAAATTGAAATACATCATGAAGAGAAAATACTAAACCAACACTCCTGATAAAAGGCTTATTAAAACATATAGACTACTCTGTGCTAAAGAAGACCTTTCATGAATTCCATTAACTCCATTTCTTTGTATCCTTTAATAGGCACGGCTCGACCCATTCTGGTGTGAATCAGAGCTTACAGTGTCCGAGCTTAGAACCACATCCCTGCTCTGGCCCAAGATCACCCACAGGATAGTAGGCAGTCTAATTATTATACTAGGCACTGAAAATAACTGCACTGATTGCTTGGGAATGGTGGGGCTAGAGAAAAAAAATTCCCAACTGAATCAGTGAAGCAGCACCTATTAAAAAGATGAAAAGATCTGAGTTGGTATAAGGGCCTCAAGTAAAAAAGCATCATCACAGAAAATATAGGTCTTTTAGAGCAAAACTAATTTTATATTCAATTCAGCATGCAAACCTAAGTATAAAATTCAAAATCATGCTCCTTATTAAATCAACTTGTGATTCAGAATATGACATGAAATTCTGACTGAAATCATGTGTGTGATTGGTTCTTAAATTTAATCTCTGTGTTTCACATCATAAGAAACAGACAGCGTACAGCAAGCCATTCTCTTTTCTCTAAATAAGCCAATTTTTATGAATTCTTAATTTTGTGACTACTACTACACACTTTTATGTCTGAGTTAACAGTCACCCACATGACAATATTACAAGAGCCTAGGCACAGCTTACCACTTAAATGGGTTGTCCAATTTCAGAAAATTAATGTTATTTGATTATTTATATAATGAAAAGTTAGGCAATTTTCCAATATACTTCCTGTATTAATCCTTCATGTTTTCTAGATCTCTGTTTGTTGCAATTTATTGTTTACTTCCAGTAGATAAAAATCAGTCAGTGCTCATCTAATGAATAGTCCATGGTCATGTGATGTACACACAGGTGCACAGCTCGTTACAGACACACAACGGTAATCAGTGATCTGTCTTGTAACGAACCATGCACCTGTGAATTCATCACATGACCATGGACTGATTTGTATCCATTGGAAGTAAATTAAGGTAGAAGCATCATTTCTCTTGGGGTCTATTAGGAATGGGAGTAAGTTCAGTCACAGATGAAGATATGTAGAGGAGAAGAGTTTGTGTCATCTATTCAAATCGTGCCACGCTGTAATATTACCAGTAAGGAGGACACTTGAATATTTAGAGTTTGGAAAATATGGTGAAAACCCCATAAAGCTGTTCTATTGGCAACTTGAGCATAGAGGTGGGGGGTGGTGTTGGACAAGTGTTAGCTATCTAGCTTTTTGACTGACTTGGTAGTAGGCCAAGATGTTTGGAAGGCCAATCCCCCCTTGGAAGGCAGGACACGGTGAGAAGTGTGTGTACTGTAGCTTGGGCCTACCAAGGTGCCATAAAAATGCTACAAAAAATAAAAAAAAATAATTTTTGGACCCATATTGGTAAAGCTTGTTTAAGGTAGCTAAGACATGTATGGTATACAGAGATAATTCAAGTTGAAGTAGAGGAACCTAGTTCAGCTACTAGATTTGCAATATGGCTCTACATAGTTGAATCCCCAGGTAAGTTATGGAGGCTGTTGGCCATCAATATGGTGAGCTTATGAGAAAAGATAGTAGCTGTAGACGCTGTAATATTTATGACTTCTGACTTACTAAAATTAATATTGAAGTTGGAAAACACATATATAGTGAATAGCCGTGTTAAGTAAGGAATGGATTGAGATGGGTTTATGACGAACAATACGTTACAGTACCTTCAGCACAAATATAAAGCTTAAAGAGGGTCTGGGCGTTCCATGAAACTTGGCTGATATTTGGGGCTTATAAGTTAGCAATTGTCCATATATTGATGCTTAAGGTATCTTTTAAAAAGAGGTACTGGCTTTCAGGATTGGCCACTGTGGTCCTGAACAGGATATTTCTGTTAATTGTGATACTAAGTACTCTGGATACCTTGTGGTAGGCAGAGTGATACCACAGATTATAGTCCTTCTTGGATAAAATGGGGATATAAGCTAGTTTGAAATGCATTTCTTGGAAAAGGGTACTGCCCATTTTTTATTTTATTTTATTTTTTTGCCTTTTGCGGAGGTGGATTACCAGGCTACTCTTCTTAAAGCTTTTGTCAAGATTTATGAGTAACCACAGTTGTCATGTAGCCCTAGACTTGTCCTTGTACTGTCCATGACATCATAATGGTACAAGGCACATGCATGTAATACTGTTGAAAAATAAATTATATATATATATATATATAAAACCACCCCGAGAGAACCATGCAGGAAGCTAAGCTGGACTGTCACAGTGACCTTATAGGCATCAGAACTCCCAGGAGAGGTGGACAGGCTGATAGGGAGAGTCAGTTAGATGTGACACCAGTTGGAGTGAGGGGGACACCTGCAGGTCCCTGGGTTGAGATGGTGATTGGGTGTCAGTGCTCCTCTCCAACTAGGAGCTGGAGCCTAGGGAATAGCTGTAAGGAAGGCAATGTCCAGGCCAGGATCAGTTGAATACTACTTCCTCTCTCTGCTAAGACTATTTCCTGTTCCAGCTACAGATCCACCCACTATACTGTGTGGTGCTATATTTAACCTTATGAGGACCACAACTCACAAGGACAAGTGATACCAGAGAACAGTAGCTTGAACACATATCACAAATGAATACAGTATGAACATGATAACATATACCAACAATCATAACATATAAGGCACTTTTATGGCCAAATAACCATTAGTAACTCCTGTGAGGGGGTTACATATATATATATATATATATATATATATATATATATATACAGTACAGACCAAAAGTTTGGACACACCTTCTCATTCCAAGAGTTTTCTGTATTTTCATGACTATAAAAATTGTACATTCACACTGAAGGCATCAAAACTATGAATTAACACATGTGGAATTATATACTTAACAAAAAAGTGTGAAACAAATGAAAATATGTCTTATATTCTAGGTTCTTCAAAGTAGCCACCTTTTGCTTTGATTACTGCTTTGCACACTCTTGGCATTCTTTTGATGAGCTTCAAGAGGTAGTCACCTGAAATGGTTTTCACTTCACAGGTGTGCCCTGTCAGGTTTAATAAGTGGGATTTCTTGCCTTATAAATGGGGTTGGGACCATCAGTTGTGTTGTTCAGAAGTCAGGTGGATACACAGCTGATAGTCCTACTGAATGCAGTGTTAGAATTTGTATTATGGCAAGAAAAAAGCAGCTAAGTAAAGAAAAACGAGTGGCCATCATTACTTTAAGAAATGAAGTTCAGTCAGTCCGAAAAATTGGGAAAACTTTGAAAGTGTCTCCAAGTGCAGTGGCCAAACCCATCAAGCGCTACAAAGAAACTGGCTCACATGAGGACCGCCCCAGGAAAGGAAGACCAAGAGTCACCTCTGCTGCGGAGGATAAGTTCATCCGAGTCACCAGCCTCAGAAATCGCAGGTTAACAGCAGCTCAGATTAGAGACCAGGTCAATGCCACACAGAGTTCTAGCAGCAGACACATCTCTACAACAACTGTTAAGAGGAGACTGTGTGCAGCAGGCCTTCATGGTAAAATAGCTGCTAGGAAACCACTGCTAAGGACAGGCAACAAGCAGAAGAGACTTGTTTGGGCTAAAGAACACAAGGAATGGACATTAGACCTGCGGAAATCTGTGCTTTGGTCTGATGAGTCCAAATTTGAGATCTTTGGTTCCAACCACCGTGTCTTTGTGCGACGAAGAAAAGGTGAACGAATGGACTCTACATACGTGGTTCCCACCGTGAAGTATGGAGGAGGAGGTGTGATGGTGTGGGGGTGCTTTGCTGGTGACACTGTTGGGGATTTATTCAAAATTGAAGGAATACTGAACCAGCATGGTTACCACAGCATCTTGCAGCGGCATGCTATTCCATCCGGTTTGCATTTAGTTGGACCATCCTTTATTTTTCAACAGGACAGTGACCCCAAACACACCTCCAGACTGTGTAAGGGCTATTTGACCAAGAAAGAGAGTGATGGGGTGCTACGCCATATGACCTGGCCTCCACAGTCACCAGACCTGAACCCAATCGAGATGGTTTGGGGTGAGCTGGACCGCAGAGTGAAGGCAAAAGGGCCAACAAGTGCTAAGCATCTCTGGGAACTCCTTCAAGACTGTTGGAAGACCATTTCAGGTGACTACCTCATGAAGCTCATCAAGAGAATGTCAAGAGTGCGCAAAGCAGTAATCAAAGCAAAAGGTGGCTACTTTGAAGAACCTAGAATATAAGACATCTTTTCAGTTGTTTCACACTTTTTTGTTAAGTATATAATTCCACATGTGTTAATTCATAGTTTTGATGCCTTCAGTGTGAATCTACAATTTTTATAGTCATGAAAATACAGAAAACTCTTGGAATGAGAAGGTGTGTCCAAACTTTTGGTCTGTACTGTATATATATAAAATTGTTTAGTATTCATTGCTGCTAATATGAACTGAAAAAAAAAACTTTTTACTGTGTGTACAGTGTATAAATATTAGCCCCAGGTAACTAAACCTAAGGACATTTGATTGCCTTAATTAGCATGCATTTAAGAGTATCTAATAAAACAACACTGAAGGGTCTTAGGTAAATACCACACACATTGATATATCATGCTGAGACACTAGCCAGCAGTAGCAATCCATGATAAAATCAATAACTGGTACATAGAGCCCAATGGCATAGCTAAAGTCAATAATGTAAGTGACTAACTTTTCAATAAATCACTTCTTTCACCTTAAGCGCAGACTTATTTTCCACAAATTGCTGCTCTTTATAGTTGACTGCATTTTGTTTAATCACTTCTGAATCATTATTAACTTACTGTGTATTACTTTTTCCATCAAGACAAGCATACACTGCATTACAATTTACTTATATGTAGGCAGGTCACACTCACTTTCTGTCACATATGTTCTAATTCTATCATTTTGTATCCCTACTAGATTCATTACCGATTTATGTAATTTCAATTACATACAGTGGGGAAAAAAAAGTATTTAGTCAGCCACCAATTGTGCAAGTTCTCCCACTTAAAAAGATGAGAGAGGCCTGTAATTGTCATCATAGGTAGACTTCAACTATGAGAGACAAAATGAGAAAACAAATCCAGAAAATCACATTGTCTGATTTTTAAAGAATTTATTTGCAAATTATGGTGGAAATTTTGGTCAATAACAAAAGTTCATCTCAATACTTTGTTATATATCCTTTGTTGTTTTCTGTAAGTCTTCACAAGGTTGGCACACACTGTTGCTGGTATGTTGGCCCATTCCTCCATGCAGTTCTCCTCTAGAGCAGTCATTTTTTGGGGCTGTCGCTGGGCAACACAGACTTTCAACTCCCTCCAAAGGTTTTCTATGGGGTTGAGATCTGGAGACTGGCTAGGCCACTCCAGGACCTTGAAATACTTCTTACGAAGCCACTCCTTTGTTGCTCTGGTGGTGTGCTTGGGATCATTGTCATGCTGAAAGACCCAGCCACGTTTCATCTTCAATGCCCTTGCTGATGGAATGAGGTTTGCATTCAAAATCTCACGATACATGGCCCCATTCATTCTTTCATGTACCCGGATCAGTCGTCCTGGTCCCTTTGCAGAGAAACAGCCCAAAGCATGATGTTGCCACCCCCATGCTTCACAGTAGGTATGGTGTTCTTTGGATGCAACTCAGCATTCACTCTCCTAGAAACATGACGAGTTGTGTTTCTACTAAACAGTTCTACTTTGGTTTCATCTGACCATATGACATTCTCCCAGTACTCTTCTGAAACATCCAAATGCTCTCTAGCAAACTTCAGACGGGCCCGGATATGTACTGGCTTAAGCAGGGGGACATGTCTGGCACTGCAGGATCTGAGTCCCTGGCGGCGTAGTATGTTACTGACGGTAGCCTTTTGTTACGTTAGTCCCAGCTTTCTGCAGGTCATTCACTAGCTTTTCCCCGTCTAGTTCTGGGATTTTTGCGCACCGTTCTTGTGATCATTTTGACCCCACGGGGTGAGATCTTGCGTGGAGCCCCTGATCGCGGAAGATTATCAGTGGTCTTGTATGTCTTCCATTTTCTAATTATTGCTCCCACAGTTGATTTCTTCACACCAAGCTGCTTGCCTATTGCAGATTCAGTCTTCCCAGCCTGGTGCAGGTCTACAATTTTGTTTCTGGTGTCCTTCCATAGCTCTTTGGTCTTCACCATAGTGGAGTTTGGAGTGTGACTGTTTGAGGTTGTGGACAGGTTGTGTCTTTTATACTGATAACAATTTCAAACAGGTGCCATTACTACAGGTAATGAGTGGAGGACAGAGGGGTCTCTTAAAGAAGAAGTTACAGGTCTGCGAGAGCCAGAAATCTTGCTGCTTTGTAGGTGACCAAATATTTATTTTCTACCATAATTTGCAAATAAATTCTTAAAAAATCAGACAATGTGATTTTCTGGATTTGTTTTCCCATTTTGTCTCTCATAGTTGAGGTCTACCTATGATGGCAATTACAGGCCTCGCTCATCTTTTTAAGTGGGAGAACTTGCACAATTGGTGGCTGACTAAATACTTTTTTCCCCCACTGTATATTATTCATGTGTACATTATTGTATGTAACATGTGTCACATGCCATAAATGCCATATTCATTTTTTTTTAATTAAAAAAGTTTTAATTTTTTTAACTCTTACACGACACAGTTTTTGGTCTTGTGTTTTCATTTTTTACTCCCTGTCTTCAAAAATCCATAACTTTTTTGTTTTTCCATTTCCAGAGCTGTATTAGGACTTGTTTCCTGTAGGACAAATTGTACTTCTTAATGCCTCACACACATTAATTGCAGACGACCGTGTGTATTTTGAGGTCCTTTTCAGTGTTCCTTTTTTGCAGACTGTGTGTCAAAAGTGTGTCTTCAGCATCAGTGCCGTATGTCCGCAAAAACGGACAGTGCATCATCAGTGTGTGATCCAAGTTTGCGGATCTACAAAAAAAAAAACACAGGATCTAATGATGTCCCTAGCTTTTCTGCAAATATGGACGGCACATTGATGACACACAGAGTACATCAATGTGCCGTCCGTGGTTTTTAGTCACCCTTTGGCTTCTATGGATGGTTCCGTGCAGCAAACACTGAATAGAATAGGACCTGTTCTATATTTTGGGGTGCGGACTCACGGCCCGCACACTGATACGTCGAAATCACGGTCGTGTGCCTGGCCCCAAAGAAATGAATGGGTCAGTGTGCTATCCGGGAAAAATATGGATAGCACATTGATCTTGCCAACGGTCGTCTGCAAGGGGCTTTAGTCTTGTGAAAGAAACCTATGGGTTCCCCTGGGTTAGGAGCACAGTAGCAGTTGCGACCACTGCGACTCCTATAGCTATGCCATTTTGTTATGGATTTTATTTTTACAGGATCCATTGTGCACTAAAAATGACATGTTAGGCAAGTCCATACATCGCAAAGAAACTAAAATAATATAGTCGTTGTTATGTTTTAATAACAATATGAAACTTTGAAAAATAAAAATCTGTGCATCGCCATATTCTGATGTCTGTAACTTTTTTTTTTAGATTTCTGTGTATGGCGCCGTTTAAAGGCTCTTTATGATGTAGCCTTTATCAGTTCTATTTTAAAGAATGTATGATGTTTTGATTACTTTTTTGTTACTTTGTTGTTTGGGAGGTGAAGTGAAAACCAGCTGTAGGGAACTGCCATTTCTACTAGTATATAATGTATTTAGCCTATCTGCCCCTGCAGTTTGGCTTCAGAGACCCCAGGCATTCAGTGCAGGGTTTGTTTTGTAAATACAGTGAGTCAGACACATGTGAGGCAGAGCTGCTGTGAGGAGACATGTTATGTCTGTGGGAATCTAAGGCAAGTGGTAGGTGTAATCCTAAGGAATAGATAAGTAGATATTTAAGAATCTATATCCTTGAGATCAGCTAGTGAAGCTGCTCTACCTTATTTCAGAGCCACCTGTTACACTTTATTTCAGAGTATATAGTTCGGTATGTGTTACCCCTATATACTCACAGGAGCTAGCTAGTAACTGTAGTTAGAGATCAATATATATAGTTCAGGGCAGTGATAGGTTAGGCTTCCGACGGCCAACTAGCTAGTTAGAGGCCCGGTTGAACTAGTAGTTTAGCTGGCAGGTTAAGGACTCAGTGTTAGGGTAGTCAGGCCTGCATCTACTACCGTTACTGTCGCACTGGTTGCTGCCTGTGAAGGATCTCATCATCATCATCATCTCCTGATCGGCTGTCTGTCATCTCCTGGAAGAATCCGAGGATCCACAGTCATCCACAGGGGCCCCTGCATCTCTTCTGTTGCCTGGAGGTATTGTGCACAGGACTCTTGCTATATATCTATATATATATACCCGGGTATATAACCTAAGACTGTTGCGGACTTGCTGGTTGTTGTAGTGCTGCTGTGTTCTGAGTATATTGTATGTATGTACTATTACCCTTTTGATTCTTATAAAGCTACTGTTATAACCTTATGTGGTATCTGTATGTATTCTTCAGACTGTGAGATTAGTACAGTAATCCTTGTTAAGGCTACTAACTGTACTTCATGGGTAAGTCCCAGGAAGAGATCCTCCCTGTAATACAGAGGCTCTATCCTGGGTGGAGGCACTGATATATTTCATATATGTTCCCACTCTTCCCTTCAGGTCCCATTATACACACAGGTCAGCGCCAGAGTCTGTTGTGGGAGGGATAATACTCATACCCCCCTCCCCCCCCAAATAGGGCTACACAGCTATTAAGGCATTTTGATTTTTTCCCATTAATGCGTTCACTGTACAAAAACAAAAACTTTTTAACAGTTTTTTAGACCTCCTAAGTGTCTTGATCATTAGATTGCTTTTACTATAGACTGCAATACAACTGCATTGCAGTCTATAGTGAAATCTCTTTATTACCACTGAGCCTTGCCAGAGCTCATTAGTAAGATATAATTGGAAGGCCCTGGAGCCTTCACAATGATCCTAGCGACCATAGGAAAGCAATGGCTTATACAGAAGAATCATTAAATTGCTGAAAATAAAAGTGAAAGTGAAACTAACCACTGAGATTCAGTGAGCAGAAGAGGGGTTAATGGTTCATGATCAATTCTGTCTTTGAGCATGGACAATCTTTGTTAGAAATGCTCCATGACAATAAGTATAATTTCCCCTTGCTGGGACCCCTACAAAAAATAAATGCAATAGCAAAATAAAATCCATAGTTGTTTTCGATATTTCATTTTGTAAAAGCTGTATGGTTTATCATGATATGAAATATGCGCAATGCCTGTTTTTAAACTTCTATTGTTACCCCACCACCTTGTTTCTTTCTATTTATGGTATTCCAGAGCATAACTAATAATGACATCAATGGAATCATTAACATTTTATATACTGTGTTTAGCCTTAAGGCCGGGCCCCACATTGCGAAAACGCTGCAATTTGGCCACAATTTGGTTTTACAAATATCTGCAGCGGAAATGCTATGATTTAAAAAACCGTTGCGTTTTTGTAAATGGCAGCATGTCAGTTATGCCTATGGAAATGTTGGCATTTTCCGTATAGGTATAATTGGGACAGAAAGTTCACAGAGGAAAACTCTGAGGACTTTCTGTGAAAAGTGCTGTGGAAAATACACAAAACGTTTCCGCCTCGGTCTTTTCTGCATCACTTTTTGGCTCGCTTACGTGGAGTCTTAGTCTAAAGCAGTTTTCTTGACTCCAG
Organism: Leptodactylus fallax; assembly: GCA_947044405.1. Lineage (NCBI taxonomy): Eukaryota > Metazoa > Chordata > Amphibia > Anura > Leptodactylidae > Leptodactylus > Leptodactylus fallax. The sequence goes on from CAMRHE010000013.1 coordinate 3,064,903, forward strand.
TCGTTTTTCAATGTCAGTCACACTGCCACACTGAACGAAGAAGCAAAAATTAGCTCTTCTCCTATTCAAGTAATTTGTGCAGAGCTGTAGCCCTGTTCACTACATAGTGGTGGCACTGCAGCTCTGCTACTATTACATGAATGACCCTGTCCTTCACTATAGCTTCCAGCACCTGCAACATCAACTGATCGATGTATGATCCAGGTATCCACTGAACGGATACTGATGTCATATTCTGTGGATTGGTCAACAGTATGTAAAACGACTGGGGAGATGATGTGACAGAAGGTACAACATTAACTTATTCTGACTAATGTACAGTAAGTGCATCTAAAAATGGGTTACTGAGCATGTAAAAAAAAAAAAAAAACTTCGATTGGGATGGTTTTATCTAGCTCTTAGATGTGTATTTTGGTTAGTAATTGGACAGTTGTTTTATTTCGATTTCCCTCTTGATTTGCTTACTGTACAGACCTGCATTTTTATCAATTTGCACCAAAGTGTATGTAATTTAATACAAAATCACCAAATTCAAAACAATTTTCTACAGTCTGCACCTGAGACACTGATAAATTCACACTTTGGAAATACTATAGATAGCATTCTGGGGGACAATCGGTTTATGACTAGTAATAAAATCTATACAGAAATGGTTGTATAAGGCAGAATGAAATTGTTTTCAGGCACCTTCTGTTTGCTGGGATTTCCCTTAATCCTCTATTAGACTTTTCATGAAGATTTCAAACCAATCAAGATACAATATACACCAGGTATCAGCAACCTTCAGCACTCCAGCTGCTGTGAAACTACAACTCCCAACATGCTCCATTCACTTCCATGGGAGTTCCAAGAACAGCAGAGCAAGTATGCAAGCTGGGAGTTGTAGTTTTACAACAGCTGGATTGACGAAAGTTGCCTACCCCTGATATGCACTGTCTATGAAAAGTGAGCCATAAAGCAACTCACTTCTTATTTCAAAACATCTCTCTGAATAGGAAATGAAATAGGAAATGGATATCAGAAATATGATGATAAATCCTAAAGTATAATTTGACTTTGATAAAAAAAAAACTTTTAATAAAGTTTTTTAAATAAACTATTAAATCTAATCCTACACATTGAAATTAAAACTATACTATAGAACATTATTCACTGTTTAATTTTGCCTTAAAGTGGCTGTCTATAATTAGGAAAAAGGATCTTCTTTTTTTCTAGAAACAGCACTATATTTGTCTGTGGGTTGTGTCTGCTATTACAGCTCAGCATCATTCACTTGAATAGGGATAGACTGTAATTCCAGAAAAAGCCAGTGGACAGACAGGGTGTTTTTTATGAACATGTAAGATAGATGTGTGATCATGTTATATAGAGTACCACCCATAGGGGTAGAATGTAGGAGTTTTCAAACTTCATTTATTAACATTGTACATAATTGTAGGAAATCTGGTTATACAGTGAAACCTCTTTGAGCCAACCACACCTCGATATAATGATTGGCCGGATAGTATACAGCTAGGTCACCAAAGTGACAGGACGTTAACTGTGTGCTGTCCATTAAACAATAGAGTATATTGCAGACAATCTGAATGTTGCAAGGCAGAATCACTGTATATAATACAGTATATAGACAAAGGCACCACTATATAAAAGAGGGATGTTCAATTATAATGTATTTGATCCTGCAGTGCCTCAGCAGATACATAAATAGATCATATCGATAAGTGCAGATGGACATATCCCTCATGTATATAATGCATATGATGCATGCCTGTCAGCCAAAAAGACCTTAAAACACACTCAACATGATATGCTGATTCAGATACCAGGATGACCAATATGTTAAATAATAAGCAGGGATATAAAGGTCTATAACGAGAGGATGTGAGTGTGTGTGTGTGTGTGTGTGTGTGTGTGGAAGGGGGGGGGTACCATATAGCCTACTCTCACTATATATACACATTACACTCCAAAAATAAATCACCCCTCTACCCTAAACCATGATGTATATATACAGTGGGGAAAAAAAAGTATTTAGTCAGCCACCAATTGTGCATGTTCTCCCACTTAAAAAGATGAGAGAGGCCTGTAATTGACATCATAGGTAGACCTCAACTATGAGAGACAAAATGGGAAAACAAATCCAGAAAATCACATTGTCTGATTTTTTAAGAATTTATTTGCAAATTATGGTAAAAAATAAGTATTTCGTCAATAACAAAAGTTCATCTCAATACTTTGTTATATATCCTTTGTTGGCAATGACAGAGGTCAGACGTTTTCTGTAAGTCTTCACAAGGTTGGCACACACTGTTTCTGGTATGTTGGCCCATTCCTCCATGCAGATCTCCTCTAGAGCAGTGATGTTTTGGGGCAACACAGACTTTCAACTCCCTTCAAAGGTTTTCTATGGGGTTGAGATCTGGAGACTGGCTAGGCCACTACAGGACCTTGAAATGCTTCTTACGAAGCCACTCCTTCGTTGCCCTGGTGGTGTGCTTGGGATCATTGTCATGCTGAAAGACCCAGCCATGTTTCATCTTCAATGCCCTTGCTGATGGAAGGAGGTTTGCACTCACGATACATGTCCCCATTCATTCTTTCATGTACACGGATCAGTCGTCCTGGTCCCTTTGCAGAGAAACCGCCCCAAAGCATGATGTTGCCACCCCCATGCTTCACAGTAGGTATGGTGTTCGTTGGATGCAACACAGCATTCACTCTTCTACAAACACAAGTTGTGTTTCTACCAAACAGTTCTACTTTGGTTTCATCTGACCATATGACATTCTCCCAATACTCTTCTGGAACATCCAAATGCTCTCTAGCAACTTCAAATGGGCCCGGATAGTACTGGCTTAAGCAGGGGGACACATCTGGCACTACAGGATCTGAGTCCCTGGCGGCATAGTGTGTCACTGACGGTAGCCTTTGTTACGTTACTCCTAGCTTTCTGCAGGTCATTCACTAGGTTCCCCTGTGTGGTTCTGGGATTTTTGCTTACCGTTCTTGTGATCATTTTGACCCCACGGGGTGAGATCTTGCGTGGAGCCCCTGATCGAGTCAAATTATCAGTGGTCTTGTATGTCTTCCATTTTCTAATTATTGCTCCCACAGTTGATTTCTTCACACTAAGCTGCTTGCCTATTGCAGATTCAGTCTTCCCAGCCTGGTGCAGGTCTACAATTTTGTTTCTGGTGTCCTTCCACAGCTCTTTGGTCTTCACCATAGTGGAGTTTGGAGTGTGACTGTTTGAGGTTGTGGATAGGTGTCTTTTATACTGATAACAATCTCAAACAGGTGCCATTACTACAGGTAATGAGTGGAGGACAGAGGAGCCTCTTAAAGAGGAAGAGATACAGAATGAGTTACCAGCCAATACTCATACTACAGTTATTAAAAATGCGTTCAAACAGTTAACAAGGGTCTATCAAAATTATATTAGCTCATGGTGGAAGTTACAAGGCCTGATAAAATATCTACAACATAACATTGTCTTGAGATGTCTCAGAAATCCTATTCTAACAGTAAAAAGGCTAGGGTCTTAATACAGAAATGGCAAATAGAACTCACTGAAAGCTCATTACGTTTGATGAGTATTTTAGTAGAGGAAGAATAGAAAAATCTAGAAAAATTCTCCAAAGAACTAAAAGACACTGTAGAAATTGCCAAGGTATTTATCCAATGATCCAGAATATGAATTTCAAAGAGATCTGGCAGAATTTAAAGAAAATACAGCCTACGAACATCTATCTATGAAATCTGAAAATGAGATATCGTCATCAGATTATGAAACCTTAGACAATGAATGTCTATATTTGTGAGAGAACTGAACTGCATATTAGAGAGGACATTGCAGACTGGCCTTATAGATAAAAAAGAATTTATGTTTCTGAAAGCTAGGTATCCCCAGACTGCCAATTTTATACTCTACCAAAGATACACAAGGGGATAAATCCTCTTAAAGGGCATACTATTGTCTCTGGCATCTACAGTCTGATGCAGAGGATCACCACTTACATTGATGTGCTAATGTGTCCTTTTGTGTTACCCCTACAGTCGGATGTCAGGGACATATTGGACATCCTACATCATCTTGAGGATGCAACATTTCCCCCTGGTACTTTAGTGGCTAGTCTCGATGTGAAGGCTCTGTACAGCTTCATACCTCATGAATTGGGCTGTGCGGCACTTCCTTAACCCATAAGGTACCCATCTACAGGAACATAAACTCTTAGTCCTTGATTTACTGGAGTTTGTTCTCAAGAAAAAAAATATTTTTCTGTGGATGCATCTTCCATCAGCTCCAAGGGACTGTGATGGGGAGTCCAGCAGCCCCGACATATGCAAATTTATTCTTGGGCTGGTGGGAGATGCACTTAGTATTTACAGAGGAGAATGAGGTGTGAATGTCATTGGGGTCACTCTGGTTCAGGTACATTGATGACGTCCTAGTATTTTGGACTAGTATGGTACGATTGTTTTGGTAATTTGTGGACTCCTTCAACAATTACAATGCAAATCTGAGGTTTACAACAGATACCAGTTCAAAGAAAATTGCCTTCCTGGACTTGTTAATCATAATTGACGAGAAGGCTACAGTCTGTACAACTGTGTACCAGAAATCTATGGCAACTAATAGCCTTTTGAGATGGGATAGTCATCATCCAACACCACTTAAACAAGGAATCCCCTAAGGGCAGCTTCTCAGAATGAGGGACCTAGCAAGATTTGAACAACGGGTATATCCAGGAAAGGCGATTCAAAGTGCCTATGACCATGCACTGGCAAGAAATAGGAAAGACCTTTTAACACCTAAGCAAAATGAACAAGAACCGAATGTCATCCATATAGTTAGGGACATTTGATCACCAGAATAGAGAAGTAAAAAAAAAAAGGATTGTAATTATACTGGCAAATACTTAGAATGGATATAATCCTTAGACCTACATGATTGCCTCTACATGCAATTGTAACTTTTGTAGAGGAAGGAACTTACAAGACACATAATACATAGTCATCTATCTTCACAAAACATTTAAAAGTGTAATCCCAGATGCTGAATATAAGAATTGAGATTTTATCAACTGTAGGTCAACTGGGATAGTATATTTAACCACTTTCTCCTGTCAAAAGAATTATGTCAGGAAAACAATCTGGGAGTTTTAGAGGTGAATCCTTAATCACATAGGCAACATTATCAGGTTGAGGATTGTCATCTTGGTACAAGCATATGGGAAGTAAATGAAAATGACCCCAAGTGTGTTTCTTTCCAGGGGATTCAGAGAATCCTCCCGACCATTGTGGGGTGTTTGGGCATCTGGGATAGGCAAATACTACAAAAATATTTCCAATGGACCCAATAGATTGAAGAGCACTAGACCATTGGGACTGAATGATGGTATGCTTCCTTTATTTAGAAAGGGATTATCGGAGGATCTGTGGATAAGAGAGAGGTTAAACTTTTGGCGCACTTTCTCATCGCTTGTGTATTTCACCTTATTTTTCAATACAATTATTTTCTTCTCCCATGATGGCTCCATATCCCTCATCCCCCCATATACCATATCTTATTTATTACTCAATTTAGTAATTTTTTATGGATCTTTTATCCATCATTATGTAGGTTATTTCATCATTTGAATAAATGATAGATGTATTTAAAAGGCACACATCATAATAAGAGATTAAATGTTATTAGAAGATGGACCAAGGATTCAAATATTAAGTTGGTTGGTAGAGACTATAAATAGATGGGTTCTGAGAGTAGGGTCAATCATCTTACTTTTGCTCATATAAAGTCAGATATATCTGTGGAGGACATGAATTTATCCACAAATTGTATATAGAGATATGATGTCTTATGAATATATGTATATGTATTATATATATGTATACAGTACAGACACCTTCTCATTCCAAGAGTTTTCTGTATTTTCATGACTATAAAAATTGTAGATTCACACTGAAGGCATCAAAACTATGAATTAACACATGTGGAACTATATACTTAACAAAAAAGTGTGAAACAACTGAAAATATGTCTTATATTCTAGGTTCTTCAAAGTAGCCACTTTTTGCTTTGATTACCGCTTTGCACACTCTTGGCATTCTCTTGATGAGCTTCAAGAGGTAGTCACCTAAAATGGTCTTCCAACAGTCTTGAAGGAGTTCCCAGAGATGCTTAGCACTTGTTGGCCCTTTTGCCTTAACTCTGTGGTCCAGCTCACCCCAAACCATCTGGATTGGGTTCAGGTCTGGTGACTGTGGAGGCCAGGTCATCTGGCGTAGCACCCCATCACTCTCCTTCTTTGTCAAATAGCCCTTACACAGTCAGGAGGTGTGTTTGGGGTCATTGTCCTGTTGAAAAATAAATGATGGTCCAACTAAACGCAAATCGGATGGAATAGCATGCCGCTGCAAGATGCTGTGGTAACCATGCTGGTTCAGTATTCCTTCAATTTTGAATAAATCAACAACAGTGTCACCAGCAAAGCACCCCCACACCATCACACCTCCTCCTCCATGCTTCACGGTGGGACCCAGGCATGTAGAGTCCGTTCGTTCACCTTTTCTGCGTCACACAAAGACACGGTGGTTGGAACCAAAGATCTCAAATTTGGACGCATCAGACCATAGCACAGGTTTCCACAGGTCTAATGTCCATTCCTTGTGTTCTTTAGCCCAAACAAGTCTCTTCTGCTTGTTGCCTGTCCTTAGCAGTGGTTTCCTAGCAGCTATTTTACCATGAAGGCCTGCTGCACACAGTCTCCTCTTAACAGTTGTTGTAGAGATGTGTCTGCTGCTAGAACTCTGTGTGGCATTGACCTGGTCTCTAATCTGAGCTGCTGACTCGGATGAACTTATCCTCCGCAGCAGAGGCGACTCTTGGTCTTCCTTACCTGGGGTGGTCCTCATGTGAGCCAGTTTCTTTGTAGCGCTTGATGGTTTTGGCCACTCCACTTGGGGACACTTTCAAAGTTTTCCCAATTTTTCGGACTGACTGACCTTCATTTCTTAAAGTAATGATGGCCACTCGTTTTTCTTTACTTAGCTGCTTTTTTTCTTGCCATAATACAAATTCTAACACTCCATTCAGTAGGACTATCAGCTGTGTATCCACCTGACTTCTAAACAACACAACTGATGGTCCCAACCCCATTTATAAGGCAAGAAATCCCACTTATTACAGGGCAAACCTGTGAAGTGAAAACCATTTCAGGTGACTAGCTCTTGAAGTTGTTCACACTTTTTTGTTAAGTATATAATTCCACATGTGTTCATTCATAGTTTTGATGCCTTCAGTGTGAATCTACAATTTTTATAGTCATGAAAATACAGAAAACTCTTGGAATGAGAAGGTGTGTCCAAACTTTTGGTCTGTACTGTATATATATATATATATATATATATATACAGTGCTGGCCAAAAGTATTGGCACCCCTGCAATTCTGTCAGATAATACTCAATTTCTTCCAGAAAATGATTGCAATCACAAATGCTTTGGTAATAATAGCTTCATTTATTTTGCTTGCAATGAAAAAACACAAAAGAGAATGAAAAAAAAAGTCAAATCATTGATCATTTTACACAAAACTCCAAAAATGGACCGGAAAAAAGTATTGGCACCCTCAGCCTCATACTTGGTAGCACAACCTTTAGACAAAATAACTGCGAACAACCGCTTCCGGTAACCATCAATGAGTTTCTTACAATGCTCTGCTGGAATTTTAAACCATTCTTCTTTGGCAAATTTCTCCAGGTCCCTGAGATTTGAAGGGTGCCTTCTCCAAACTGCCATTTTGAGATCTCTCCTCAGGTGTTCTATGGGATTCAGGTCTGGACTCATTGCTGGCCACTTTAGAAGTCTCCAGTGCTTTCTCTCAAACCATTTTCTAGTGCTTTTTGAAGTGTGTTTTGGGTCATTGTCCTGCTGGAAGACCCATGACCTCTGAGGGAGACCCAGCTTTCTCACACTGGGCCCTACATTATGCTGCAAAATTTGTTGGTAGTCTTCAGACTTCATAATGCCATGCACACGGTCAAGCAGTCCAGTGCCAGAGGCAGCAAAGCAACCCCAAAACATCAGGGAACCTCCGCCATGTTTGACTGTAGGGACCGTGTTCTTTTCTTTGAAGGCCTCTTTTTTTTTTTTCCTGTAAACTCTATGTTGATGCCTTTTCCCAAAAAGCTCTACTTTTGTCTCATCTGACCAGAGAACATTCTTCCAAAAAGTTTTTGTCTTTCTCAGGTAAGTTTTGGCAAACTCCAGCCTGGCTTTTTTATGTCTCTGGGTCAGAAGTGGGGTCTTCCTGGGTATCCTACCATAGAGTCCCTTTTCATTCAGATGCCGACGGATAGTACAGGTTGACACTGTTGTACCCTCGGACTGCAGGGCAGCTAGAACTTGTTTGGATGTTAGTCGAGGTTCTTTAGCCACCATCCGCACAATCTTTCGTTGAAATCTCTCGTCAATTTTTATTTTTATATTTGATATATCTAATAACTGATGGACACAGTAATATTTCAGGATTGAAATGAGGTTTATTGTACTAACAGAAAATGTGCAATATGCATTAAACCAAAATTTTACCGGTGCAAAAATTTGGGTACCCTTATCATTTTATTGATTTGAATACTCCTAACTACTTTTTACTGACTTACTGAAGCACAAAATTGATTTTGTAACCTCACTGAGCTTTGAACTTCATAGCCAGGTGTATCCAATCAGGAGAAAAAGTATTTAAGGAGGCCAATTGCAAGTTGTTCTCCTATTTGAATCTCCTCTGAAGAGTGGCATCATGGGCTCCTCAAAACAACTCTCAAATGATCTGAAAACAAAGATTGTTCAACATAGTTGTTCAGGGGAAGGATACAAAAAGTTGTCTCAGAGATTTAACCTGTCAGTTTCCACTGTGAGGAACATAGTTAGGAAATGGAAGACCACAGGGACAGTTCTTGTTAAGTCCAGAAGTGGCAGGCCAAGAAAAATATCAGAAAGGCAGAAAAGAAGAATGGTGAGAACAGTCAAGGACAATCCACAGACCACCTCCAAAGAGCTGCAGCATCATCTTGCTGCAGATGGTGTCACTGTACATCGGTCAACAATACAGCACACTTTGCACAAGGAGAAGCTGTATGGGAGAGTGATGCGAAAGAAGCCGTTTCTGAAAGCACGCCACAAACAGAGTTGCCTGAGGTATCAAAAGCACATTTGGACAAGCCAGCTTCATTTTGGAAGAAGGTCCTGTGGACTGATGAAACAAAGATTGAGTTGTTTCGTCATACAAAAAGGCGTTATGCATGGCGTCAAAAAAACACAGCATTCCAAGAAAAACACTTGCTACCCACTGTAAAATTTGGTGGAGGTTCCATCATGCTTTGGGGCTGTGTGGCCAATGCCGGCACCGGGAATCTTGTTAAAGTTGAGGGTCGCATGGATTCAACTCAGTATCAGCAGATTCTTGAGAATAATGTACAAGAATCAGTGACGAATTTGAAGTTACGCCGGGGATGGATATTTCAGCAAGACAATGATCCAAAACACAGCTCCAAATCTACTCAGGCATTCATGCAGAGGAACAATTACAATGTTCTGGAATGGCCATCCCAGTCCCCAGACCTGAATATCATTGAACATCTGTGGGATAATTTGAAGCGGGCTGTCCATGCTCGGCGACCATCAAACTTAACTGAACTGGAATTGTTTTGTAAAGAGAAATGGTCAAAAATACCTTCATCCAGGATCCAGGAACTGATTAAAAGCTACAGGAAGCGACTAGAGGCTGTTATTTTTGCAAAAGGAGGATCTACTAAATATTAATGTCACTTTTCTGTTGAGGTGCCCATACTTTTGCAGCGGTCAAATTTTGGTTTAATGCATATTGCACATTTTCTGTTAGTACAATAAACCTCATTTCAATCCTGAAATATTACTGTGTCCATCAGTTATTAGATATATCAAATTGAAATGGCTGTTGCAAACACCCAAATATTTAGAACTAAAAATGATTAACATTAATAGGGGTGCCCAAACTTTTTCATATGACTGTTATATATATATATATATATATATATATATATATATATATGAGAGATATGTCCGTCTGTACTTATCAATATGATCTATCTATATATCTGATGAGTCGCTGCAAAATAAAGTGCTCCAATATATTCGAACATCCCTCTTTTATATAGTGGTGCCTTTGTCAATATATTATACACAGTGAGCTTGCCTTGTAACATTCAGTTTGTCTGCAATATACTCTATTGTTGAATAGACACCATGCAGTTATCCTCCTATCCGGCCAATCACTATATCAAGGTGTGCCACTTGGCCATAAAAAAGATAAAATGCATTCAACATGATAATACTGATTCAGATACCAGGATGATCAATATATAGAGGGTGACCCATCTATTTTTAGAACCCATCTATTTATAGTCTCTACTGACCTACAACTCCTTAATATTAGAATATATCTGATAAGGTGCTGCATGATAAAATGCTCCAATATAATCAAACATCCCTATTTTTTATAGTGGTGCCTTTGTCTATATATTATACACAGTGATTCTGCCTTGCAACATTCAGTTTGTCTGCAATATACTGTACTGATGAATAGACAGCACGCAGTTAGCATCCTATCAGTATGGTGACCAAGTTGTACACTATTCGCCAGTCATTATATCGAGGCGTGGCTTCATGTCCAAGATCTGATGCCGGAGCGAAATTAGCATCCTCGTTGCCATGACAACCTGGCCTCACTCCCAGCCTCTGACATCAAACGCGGACTGCAGCCCCGGGAACTGCAGTTTTAACTGCATATCAGGGTTATCTTTAGTGTTTTCACACTTACCTCCTGAGGTGTCCCTCTAAAAAATAATACAGGGGGATGAAACGAGTCAAGGTTTTTGAGGTTCTATGTAACCTAATATGGTCCTATCAAATTATGGGATAGTGTATGGGTGTGCTGAGGATATATAGCACCAGAGAGTGTATGCATCTTGAATCATTATATGAGGCCTCGGACACTCTTAAACACTAGACTGATGTATATGTGCATGAGAGACATTTCTGTTTTATCAGAGATAGCAATATTATCATAGATATCTGTCCTCTATTCCTCTTATCATTACATATAAGCATGAGGAAATGAGAGAAGTTTATTGGGCACATTGAACCCTGTGTATTTTTAGAAAAAACTGCTCAATGTCTCCCTGTCCAAAGAGTACATAGGGGAGGAAAATTGATTACAACCTTTTGGCAGGTAGGATAAATATGTATTTATACACTGTTGCAATTATAGTATTTTTTAACATATACTTAATAAAAGTTACGTTTTCAATATCTTTTGTTAATGCCATACCCAACAGTGAATAATTTATTCTATGTTAGGAGTTAATATTAAAGGGAGTCTACCACATTCCCCAAGCATATTTGATGGATACCACTGCATTACTGAGCACATTACAGTGATAAACAACATACTTTGTTTTGGGCTTGTGACAAATCATATGTCGTTCCTGCATTCATGGTCGTATCCATTGACAACTGATTAAGACAACAGACTGTCAGCACTAAGATGGTTAGAGAAAATCTTTAAAACTCAGAAAAAATTTTAATTACTTACATTTGCAAAATTATTTAACTTTAAATGGTCTACAATTTAAACATGGTTATGTTCATGAGAAAACCACTTCACATCTACATTGAAAGCTCTGTTAGGAACATACATTACAGATTCTACTGTAAATGCTTGAAAAAACACATCATACTGCTCTATAAAATTATGGACATTATGATGGAAACACGGCTGACCCAATTATCTGCCAGTGGGTTCTGTTGGCCACCATTGGTTTCTGTCAAGTTACAGATCTGGTACTGTCAGTGATATTGTTGTTCTTCTACTTTAATGGTGCAAGGTCAAGCTCTGTGTTGAAAATACTCCAGATTATGTTTGCTTTAAAAAAAGACAAGCTTGCGTATCACTTTAGAAAATTGCCAGTGATATATTTACTTCTTACATGCAAATAAGCTGATGCAGGTGTTCTGTGTTAATACAACCAGATATACATCTTCTGGAATTGCTAGCTGCTTACTTTTATTTGCCTGTTGCTAAGTTAAATGCAAAGAATCTTTTATTCCATACCAATAAAAACAATCCATTTTTTCTTGAAGTGGCTACAATAGCACTTGTAGCTAAGCATGAATGGAATGTATTACCCAGATAATATCTATCTTGATTAGCAGAACAGGTTTTGCTACAAAGCTGGTGATAATGAAAAACATAATTGTTATACAGCTAAATTGAGTCTTTAAATTATTCTTGCCTATATACTTTTGCTGTGCTCACAAATGAGAACTACAGTACTTACGCCTTAGAATTTTTCCATTAGTACTATATTTAAAACATAAAAACATGAAACAGAATGCAACCAACAATAAATATGAATTCAAGTTTTACTCTTAAATATGAGATGCTTTGTAAAGTTGTTAAAATCCATTCAGTTCATACTAGCTTTATCTATGTCTAGAATTTAGTGTGTTGGTGTGTAGGTATCTAGGCAAAAGAGAATTGCTCATCTGTCAGCCCAGATCTAAATGAGCATTCAATTGACCACATGAAGAGGAGTTTGCTGCTCACTGAGCCAACACTCGCTGGAGCAGAAGGGGATGAAAACATGAAGGTTCAGGACAGAGAGGCAGCTAGCTAGGTAACTGCTAGGAAGAGACGTAGAGGGAAGATTGCCAGGGAGGGTAGTCCTGACCTGAATCACCCCAAGTTGGCGGATGAGAAGGACATCAGCTCACTTCCTTTAGCAACCAGGGGAATATCTGATCCACAATATCCCACCAAATAATAAATTACTGGGTAAGATTGCCACTGAAAAAGACTTGGAGAATTTGGTGTACAGTAAGCTTACAATTAGCAACTAGTGCCAGGCAGCTGCTGCCAAGGCTAATGAAATTATGTAATGCATGAAAAGAGGTATAGATTCTTATGACAAGAACATAGTTATGCCTCTATACAAATCACTAATATGGCCACATATAAACTATTTTGCACAATATTGGGCCCCAATGTACAAGAAAGATGTAACTGAACTAAAGAGAGGGCAGAGAAGGGCGACCAAAATAATTAGGGGAGTGAGTGAATTGGATTACAGAAACAGATTAATAAATTTGGGGCTATTCAGTTTAGAAGAAAGACAGCTATGGTGAGAACTAATCGCAAGACTTTTATTTTTATTCTTAGACCTGTGACAGTGACAAAAAAAGATCCTCTTCCCGAGGAAAGAACATTTTTAACATCATCATAGATTCTTTAATGTAAGAGTAATGAAGCTACGGAACTGTGATGTTGTGATGGTGAATTCATTGTGCAAGATCTAAAATGCCCTGGATGCCTTTCTTGAACAGAAAAATATTACAAGTTGTGGGTTTTAGACTTTTTGTAAAGACAAGTTAATCCAGGATTTTATACTAATTGCTGAATTTGCAGTCGGGAAGGAATTTTTTTCATCAGTCTCATGGGATTTTTTGCCTTCCTCTGGATCAAAATTGTAGCGTTATAGGTTGGACTTGATAGACCTGTGTCTTCGTCCAACCTTTTCTAATATGTTACTATACAATGCATATAAGGGCCAACGTATAATGAAGGGCCATCAAATATAAATACCAAAGACCACCATCAGGGCTCTGGGAACTGCAGTTGTATATGCATTCTTTACACATCTACCAAATATATTCTACTACACCTTGAGGAGTGATATAATCTAATGTTGTATCTGCCTCTGAGCTAATCCTGATTTAGGCTAAGGCACCGCGGTGGCAAAGCATCGCGGTTCCTCTCGCAGCGTTTTCCTCTGCTGACTTTCCGCTTCAATTATACCTACAGTGGTGAAAAAAAGTATTTAGTCAGCCACCAATTGTTCATGTTCTCCCACTTAAAAATAATAGAGTGGCCTGTAATTTACATCATAGGTAGACCTCAACTATGAGAGACAAAATGAGAAAACAAATCCAGAAAATCACATTGTCTGATTTTTAAAGAATTTATTTGCAAATTATGGTGGAAAATAAGTATTTGGTCAATAACAAAAGTTCATCTCAATTCTTTGTTATTATATATCCTTTGTTGGCAATGACAGAGGTCAAACGTTTTCTGTAAGTGTTCACAGGGTTGGCACACACTGTTGCTGGTATGTTGGCCCATTCCTCCATGCAGATCTCCTCTAGAGCAGTGATGTTTTGGGGCTGTTGCTGGGCAACACGGACTTTCAACTCCCTCCAAAGGTTTTCTATAGTGTTGAGATCTGGAGACTGGCTAGAATGTCATATGGTCAGATGAAACCAAAGTAGAACTGTTTGGTAGAAACACAACTTGTCGTGTTTGGAGGAGAGTGAATGTTGAGTTGCATCCAAAGAACACCATACCTACTGTGAAGCATGGGGGTGGCAACATCATGCTTTGGGGCTGTTTCTCTGCAAAGGGACCAGGACGACTGACCCGTGTACATGAAAGAATGAATGGGGCCATGTATAGTGAGATTTTGAGTGCAAACCTCCTTCCATCAGCAAGGGCATTGAAGAGGAATCGTGGCTGGGTCTTTCAGCATGACAATGATCCCAAGCACACCGTCAGGGCAACAAAGTAGTGGCTTCGCAAGAAGCATTTCAAGGTCCTGGAGTGGCATAGCCAGACTCTTAAAGAAGAAGATACAGGCTTGTGAGAGCCAGAAATCTTGCTTGTTTGTAGGTGACCAAATACTTATTTTCCACCATAATTTGCAAATAAATTCTTTAAAAATCAGACAATGTGATTTTCTAGATATGTTTTCTCATTTTGTCGCTCATAGTTGAGGTCTACCTATGATGTCAATTACAAGCCTCTCTCATCTTTTTAAGTGCACAATTGGTGGATGACTAAATACTTTTTTCCCCACTGTATATATATATATATATATATCTTAGCAGAAGGACCCGGCTTTGCACGAGTATATTTCATTTTTTGTTTGTGTAGTGGCCCCATAAGAATTGGCCAGTTTTGCATTTGACATCCAGTATGACAGTCCAGTATAGGTACAGTCTATTTATGGCTGTGTTGTTATGGAAACCTGGTAAATTAAATGTGAACTTATATTGGCTGATATATGTGATATGACTGAATATTTAAGGACCTGGGAACTGCTACTGACTAATACAGGTCATAAATAGCTTGGTTGCTATGGAAGCCTGGTGTAAAGCTGTGTGCCTGTGCAGACTAAGCGCCTGCGAGCTTCTACTGGCTGATAAGGGTCATGTGATCGTGTGTATGGCAGTTGTGAAAGACTTGCAGACTTATATTGGCTAATGCAGGTCATTTTTAGGGAATACTGTATCTCAGGAATGGTACGTCCTAGAGAGCTGAGACCTGGTCTAAAATCTTCCCGGACACCTGTATGTATATATAACAGTATGTATATATATATATATATATATATATATATATATATATATATATGAGATATATGCTATTTTAGCCTTTTTCCTAAAAAAAGGTTATATTTTAATTTGATTTTATAACTGAATATTTCTGTGAATTGCATAGACACTTTTTGATTTGGTTCAGTCACCCCCTGTGATTGTATACATTTCTTAATAAATTAATTAAGACTTAAAAAAATTAAGCTATGAGCAGAGAATGGGTTGAAAATAAATCTGCTTCTACTTACTGGGCAAAACAAGAGCTAGGAAGTTTCCTATAGGAATTAGTTGATTGAACAGTCCATATACAGCTGTGGCTTTTGTGAAAGTCTTGCAGATCAGAACTCAATAGAAAAATATAACTTTTTGTATATTGAAGCAGTGTGGAACAATAGATCTCAGAAATTGCAGTAGTATACTAGTACAGAGAGCTACATATGAAGGAGGATGGGTGAAAGGATGGGTGCTACACTTTCACTCTGCCTTTGAGCAAGCTGCAGGCTGGGGTTGTTCCATGGTATAGAGAAGACTCTGTGAAACAGAGATTTCATACCGGTACTAGCACACATTTGGATCAACCTCAGTGGGACTACAAATTGGACAGTAGTGGAGGATGAGTTATTTGCTTAATATGTGAACACCCTGTAGATTAATGCGATTCCACTATAAACCGGCATAGATATTGTATAGCAGTATGGCTATTTTGGAGCATGTGGACCATTGGTTTACTGACTACTTGTAACATCAGCCCTACTTTGAGATAGGGAGGGTATATACTTTTATATAGTTAGAGCTGGTGAGCAAGGGAAAATTACTCAAGTCTTCAGCCTCCTGCCTCTCCAGTGTATGGCCCCATAGAAATGAATGTGACCGCACATTGTTGAAAAGTTTGGTTGTGTGTATGAGGCCTAACCGCCTAACTGAGGAGGCAAGCGATTGCTCTTGGCTAAATTTTTTTAAATCCCTGACAACCACCTTAAGGAACTTGGGAGAGCTATATTACTATTATTACAGTAAGTTGTAATTGCTAACATATTAGTTGTCACCCACATTTTTCCACTTAAAACAGGTATAACTAAGAAGACCTTGAGGAGAATTTAGGTTTTGTGAAGCATTAGTGTGCCCTCATCATATTTCGTTCAGTTTTCTTCACCAATTCTTAAAAAGGATGCTCTCCAGTTTTAAAACATATAATATCTAAATGACAAATCTAAAAAATGGATAATAGAAGATCCTACTAGTCACTATATGGCTCTGTTCCATGACCTATTGAATTGATAGAATAATTAAATAATGATATATATATATATATATATATATATATATATATATATATATATACTCTCTCTCTCTCTCTCTCTCTCTCTCTCTCTCTCTCTCTCTCTCTCTCTCTCTATATATATATATATATATATAAGACAAAATATACCAGTGCTGACTTTATTACATGAGGTTAATTACCAGCCAGGTGAAGGCTCTACAAGTAAGATGTCAATCCTTCTTATAATGCTCCCTATATGGGAAAGACAGGCTGTGCCAGGGCCTGTGGGAGTCAGAACCACGTGAGTTGGTGAGAACCCCTGTGTTTGTGAAGATACTGGGTATTAGACCCAGGGTCTCAAAGTGAGGGTCACTGAATGTGTTAATAGCCAGACGGCTCAGGATTTATTTTTGTGCTGTGATGTACATGCTGTTTTGCTGTGAAAACAGAAGGATAAAGCTGGCTGTGATGATCTGAGAATTTATTGAAAGTGGGAATTTATTGAAGGTTTCTGATGTGCCAACCATCTTGATGAATAGATGGCGAGTTGTCACAATATACATTTACTTTATAAATAGATAGATAGATAGACAGACAGACAGACAGATAGATACAGTGCCTTGCAAAAGTATTCGGCCCCCTTGAACTTTTCAACCTTTTGCCACATTTCAGGCTTCAAACATAAGGATATAAAATTTAAATTTTTTGGTGAAGAATCAACAACAAGTGGGAAAAATCGTGAAGTGGAACGAAATTTATTGGATATTTTAAACTTTTGTAAAAAATAAAAAACTGAAAAGTGGGGCGTGCCAAATTATTCGGCCCCCTTAAGTTAATACTTTGTAGCGCCACCTTTTGCTGCAATTAAAGCTGCAAGTCGCTTGGGGTATGTCTCTATCAGTTTTGCACATCTTTCAATCAATTTTAACCATCTTCGCTGTCCCTGCTGAAGAAAAGCAGGCCCAAACCATGATGCTGCCACCACCATGTTTGACAGTGGGGGTGGTGTGTTCAGGGTGATGAGCTGTGTTGCTTTTACGCCAAACATATCGTTTTGCATTGTGGCCAAAAAGTTCGATTTTGGTTTCATCTGACCAGAGCACCTTCTTCCACATGTTTGGTGTGTGTCCCAGGTGGCTTGTGGAAAACTTTAAACGAGACTTTTTATGGATATCTTTGAGAAATGGCTTTCTTCTTGCCACTCTTCCATAAAGGCCAGATTTGTGCAGTGTACGACTGATTGTTGTCCTATGGACAGACTCTCCCACCTCAACTGTAGATCTCTGCAGTTCATCCAGAGTGATCATGGGCCTCTTGGCTGCATCTCTGATCAGTCTTCTCCTTGTTTGAGATGAAAGTTTAGAGGGACGGCCGGGTCTTGGTAGATTTGCAGTGGTCTGATACTCCTTCCATTTCAATATGATCGCTTGCACAGTGCTCCTTGGGATGTTTAAAGTTTGGGAAATCTTTTTGTATCCAAATCCGGCTTTAAACTTCTCCACAACAGTCTCACGGACCTGCCTGGTGTGTTCCTTGGTCTTCATGATGCTCTCTGCGCTTTAAACAGAACCCTGAGACTATCACAGAGTAGGTGCATTTATACGGAGAGTTGATTACACACAGGTGGATTATATTTATCATCATCAGTCATTTAGGACAACATTGGATCATTCAGAGATCCTCACTGAACTTCTGGAGTGAGTTTGCTGCACTGAAAGTAAAGGGGCCGAATAATATTGCACGCCCCGCTTTTCTGTTTTTTATTTTTTACAAAAGTTTAAAATAACCAATAAATTTCGTTCCACTTCACAATTGTGTCCCACTTGTTGTTGATTCTTCACCAAAAAATTAAAATTTTATATCTTTATGTTTGAAGCCTGAAATGTGGCAATAGGTTGAAAAGTTCAAGGGGGCCGAATACTTTCGCAAGGCACTGTAGATAGATAGATAGATACATAGATAGATAGATAGATAGATAGGCTTCGTTTAAAAAAAAAAATTAAAAATCTGCCAAAAAACCCCCCCAGATTTTCCCCAACATGTGTTCACAAATCCCTCACCATAGATTATGGATTATTATTGAAATTACATTTCTCCGATTCCCTTGAGATCTTTAATCTTGAATTGTCCAATAGTTTCAGTCCTTTCTATTTGAAACCATTTCCAGACCTGAAAAGTGGCCTTGGTAACTGGGCAGTATTCTTCACACACGTTATCATTTCCTTCTCAGCTCCTCTAACTGTGTGAGCCTTTAGCAAAGTCAGTGTTTCTGATGTGCCATCCCTCATTTGAAAGCTGTTGGCTCCCAAATGTCATCTAACACTTCTGGCCTATTTTAAAACATTGCTTGTGAATATCTGCAAAAACCTTTCTCATTGGGTATCCCCTGCCTGGTGTGGCCTTAAATAGCTTTCTATACACCCCCTTACTACATTCATATGTTGGAAAGGGAACATATATTGGTGTCCCCACTCACTATTTCCAATAATGTGCATATTCAGGAAAATAGTTATTAAGTGCAATTTCACTGGTACAAAGTCCCTGATCAGCTCCGAGTGTATGTTTTATTTTTAAAGAAGATAGAATATTAGAAATAACACAGTCATAGCATAAACCAAAAACATGCAAATGAAAAAGTTATTTAAAGGTCCTTGTGAATTTATCCATCATAGGATGAGAACAATGGACATTTATGGCGAAAGAGTGGTGAATTCAGGCAGAGCAACCTCCATCTGGTGTCCATTCCCATTCAGTCTTATGTTAAAAACACGACAGAAAAAAAAGGGTTTTTTTTTGTAACAGAAGAAAAATTCCTGCATGCATCATTTCTATCCGTCAAAAGAGTAAAGAAATATGATGGAAGAAAGCTTCTGTCATGTTTTTACATGACAGTGAATGCAGACAGACTGTGCTCCATCTGTGTCAGCCACTGTATTGCAATGAAGGTCCATTGCTTTATCCTAAGACAGATGAGAGTAATGGACATGTAAATGGCTATGTGACCTTGTAATACAAGCTCATCAGTGACATAACTACCGTTGTAGAAGCCGTAGCAGTTGCTACGTGGCCCGTAACCTTAGGGGGCCTGGTGGGCTCCTGCTGCTTTTGCTTTTTTGTTTTTTTTTAAATAGGTTTTTACCTGCTAGAGTAAGCTATGAAAAAACCACAGAGTATAATACTAGTTTGTGGGTGGTGAACCCAAAAAGTTTTGGGTTCTGCTGAACCCCAAATTTTTGCAATTTGGAACGAACACCGTAGTTCCCACTGTGGGAAATGATACTTTATGGAGGCCACTATGGGAAGTTATACTGTGTGGAGGGGCCACTTTGTGACATTATACTGTGTACAGGGGCTGCTATGGAAAATTTCACTTCACTGTGTGCAGGTGCCATTATAGGACATTATACTTTGTGCAGGGGTCGCTATGGGACATTATGCTTTGTGCAGGGGCGGCTATGGGACATTATACTATGTGAAGGGGCCGCTATAGGACATTATACTGTGTGTAGGGTCCGCTATGGGACATTATACTTAGTGCGGAGGGGCCGCTATGGGACATTATACTTTGAGGAGGGGCTGCTATGGGACATTATACTGTGTGGAGGGGCCACTATGGGACATAATACTGTGTGAAGGGGCTGCTATGGCAAATTATACTGTCTTGAGGTCACTTTTGGACAATATAGTATTTGTTAATGGGGCGTTATACCGTGTGGGGATCAGAAAAGGAGGCACTATGCCATGTGGGGGTGGGGGCCCAGTCTTTGCTAGTTACACACCTGATGATCATGTTGTGATCTCCAGAAAGAGTCACTATTTGTAGCAGGTCTTTGCTATGGCTAATAGTGGGACAAGGGCACAAGGACAAGGGGTGTTCCTTTGGAAGTATTTGTCTCGCACTGTATTTACATTGCTGGCCAAAAGTATTGGCACCCCTGCAATTCTGTCAGATAATACTCAATTTCTTCCAGAAAATGATTGCAATCACAAATACTTTGGTAATAATATCTTCATTTATTTTGCTTGCAATGAAAAAACACAAAAGAGAATGAAAAAAAAGTCAAATCATTGATCATTTTACACAAAACTCCAAAAATGGGCCGGACAAAAGTATTGGCACCCTCAGCCTAATACTTGGTAGCACAACCTTTGGACAAAATAACTGCGAACAACCGCTTCCGGTAACCATCAATGAGTTTCTTACAATGCTCTGCTGGAATTTTAGACCATTCTTCTTTGGCAAATTTCTCCAGGTCCCTGAGATTTGAAGGGTGCCTTCTCCAAACTGCCATTTTGAGATCTCTCCACAGGTGTTCTATGGGATTCAGGTCTGGACTCATTGCTGGCCACTTTAGAAGTCTCCAGTGCTTTCTCTCAAACCATTTTCTAGTGCTTTTTGAAGTGTGTTTTGGGTCATTGTCCTGCTGGAAGACCCATGACCTCTGAGGGAGACCCAGCTTTCTCACACTGGGCCCTACATTATGCTGCAAAATTTGTTGGTATTCTTCAGACTTCATAATGCCATGCACACGGTCAAGCAGTCCAGTGCCAGAGGCAGCAAAGCAACCCAAAAAACATCAGGGAACCTCTGTCATGTTTGACTGTAGGGACCGTGTTCTTTTCTTTGAAGGCCTCTTTTTTTTTTTTCCTGTAAACTCTATGTTGATGCCTTTTCCCAAAAAGCTCTACTTTTGTCTCATCTGACCAGAGAACATTCTTCCAAAAAGTTTTTGTTTTTCTCAGGTAAGTTTTGGCAAACTCCAGCCTGGCTTTTTTATGTCTCTGGGTCAGAAGTGGGGTCTTCCTGGGTATCCTACCATAGAGTCCCTTTTCATTCAGACGCCGACGGATAGTACGGGTTGACACTGTTGTACCCTCGGACTGCAGGGCAGCTAGAACTTGTTTGGATGTTAGTCGAGGTTCTTTAGCCACCATCCGCACAATCTTTTGTTGGAATCTCTCGTCAATTTTTCTTTTCCGTCCACATCTAGGGAGGTTAGCCACAGTGCCATGGGCTTTAAACTTCTTGATGACACTGCGCACGGTAGAGACAGGAACATTCAGGTCTTTGGAGATGGACTTGTAGCCTTGAGATTGCTCATGCTTCCTCACAATTTTGCTTCTCAAGTCCTCAGACAGTTCTTTGGTTTTCTTTCTTTTCTCCATGCTCAATGTGGTACACACAAGGACACAGGACAGAGGTTGAGTCAACTTTAATCCATTTCAACTGGCTGCAAGTGTGATTTAGTTATTGCCACCACCTGTTATGTGCCACAGGTAAGTAACAGGTGCTGTTAATTACACAAATTAGAGAAGCATCACATGATTTTTCAAAGGGTGCCAATACTTTTGTCCACCCCCTTTTTTTATGTTTGGTGTGGAATTATATCCAATTTGGCTTTTTGACAATTCTTTTTGTGGTTTTCCATTGACGACAAATTAAATGAAGATATTATTACCAAAGCATTTGTGATTGCATTCATTTTCTGGAAGAAATTGAGTATTATCTGTGTAAGGGTTAAAGCATGACTTGTATTATATTTTATAATGCAGTACAGAAGACACAGGGTGAAATGTTCTCCATGCAGATTGTATAGTTTACAGATAGAATACAGACTCAGAGTTTGGGATGAATATCAACAGTTTTGCTGTTCTCAGGTCGATCTGCCATTCTCAGGAAAGATAAGGAGAACATTTAGACTAGGTGAAAAGGAAACATCTGGGGTGATGGGAAACTGAACAACTTTGTCTGGTAACGGAACATGAAAACCCATATATGTACATTGATCACATGACTGTTATGTAACTGAGCTTACCTTTAAAACTGTATTGAACTATGCAATAAAGGAGAAACGGTTCATACACGATACCTGTGTACGTCTTGTTTCCCGAGCGCTCGAAACTGGTTATTTATTTAATTAGGCTTACGGTGACATCCATCCCAGGGGGACTTAACCCCTCACAGAAATTGGCGCCCAACGTGGGGCTCGAGATCGTCTGATGTGCAGCCGATAGAGTGTCGACCCACTCACCGATCGACTTAAGGACGGGACCAGAGGACCTCAGATAGATAAAAAAACAGTACTGTGTGAGGTAAGACCTTATCTTGCCAATTAGTATATCTGAGCTCCTATGTGTCTATTCTCTGTATCGATGAGTGAGGTAAGCTGCTGCATGTTTATATGACATCTTGATGCCAATTGAATAGTACGGAAGAACCTAAAAGGAACATGTCACCTGTAAATGATGGAAATTGTTTTCTTTGCTTTTTGTCTTACCTGTCTACTGATGTTTGCATGTTACCTGTGTTATAAGATATAAGGCTGCAAAGAATGGGGAAAAGTTCTCTATTCTTAACCCCTAGAGTCTAGAGTTGCGGACAAGGTTCGGAACTGAGAAGCACTGAGTGATTGAACAGTCCTTGTTTTGGAACACTAGCCTCCAGCCGTGTCTGGACGGTCAAGGTCGAATGGGACCTGAGTAGTAGCACGAAGGACTTAGTAGAATCCGCGCGAAGAAGTGCGTGTAGTGATTTGGGAGTGTTTTGGTAAGGGGACACAGGCAGAAAGTTGAGCCTGTGGAAGCCATTAGGCATTGCCCTGAGCACTACTCCTGAACTTGCACAAGTAGTTCATAGAAGACAGAAAGAGTCTGTCTGGGAATTCTCACTAAGTAGTCATAAGTGACCCTCTATTGTCTCAAAGGTTGCCCTAGAGAAGTGAGAAGCTCACTGGCTGATTAGCTACCAGCCAAGATGGGGATGGGACCCTCTAAGATATGGTACACCCCATGTGAACTAATAGAGATAGGGGAAGGGAAAGAAGTAGCCACACAGGTAAAGAAAATTCTGAAAAAGGCAGGAATACACCAGACTGGGTTAGTAGACAGTAGATTTTGGGATCAGTGGAGATTAGATCATGCGGGATTGATTCAGGACAATAAGTTGCAAAGAGGCATATATGGAAGGAAGGAAGCAATAGAATAGGATAAGGGGATGATAGTTCAGGAAATAATGAATCACCCCCACCTCACTCCGAGAATCAGGCTTGAAGGGAGACATCACTCTTCTCAGTATTATTGTTTAATATAACCCATCTTATCTCCCAGTTCTGTATGAAATATTACTTACTTTAACAAAATACTCAGAGAATCTGATATAGCGCAAAGAGAAAAACTGTCCACCATCGGTATGATGTTTATTGGATTATGTATTTATATATATATATATATATATATATATGTCAACCTGTATTTGTAAAATTCATTCTGTTTATATCAATGCCAGGATTCAACTTTTATGCTTTTTGTAAAATTAAATCCGCTTTCAGGAAATGTCCCCTAAAAAGAAGAAACTAGGATATTGTGATGTTCCACAGGGGTTCAACTTTTGGTTGGAATCCAGTGAAGAAAATTCTAAAGTCTGTGGGGTTTGGGAAATATTTGAAAATTGTACAAAAATAGTAATATGTAATTTTGGTGTCAGTATTAACTGCTATCTGCTTGAATTGTATTCCTGTATTCTGTTGTAGCGCTCTGCATATGTTCTGCAGGGAATAACCAAAACATTAATTGACTGCAAAGTAGCTCCAAGGACATTGTATCTGATGTGATGGGCACGCAGAAAATCACAAGCTGAACATGATACTGTGTTACCCAGTAATGTTACATGTCAATTATTACAAAGTGAAACTTGGCTTTGGGCCTCTGGGATCCGCAGCCTGTGTATGATGACTATTTATGCCCAAAGGGAAAATATTCTGATAAAAGTGTTAGCCTAAGGTTAAATGGAAAAGTAAGGTACAATGACAATATATATGTGTAAAATATTCAAGAAAATACTCAAGCATATGAAATTATGTCTTGTACTATGTTATGTGAATTTATTGTCTTGCCTGTTATCACCTGAAGTGGGGTATCTGCTAAAAGAGAGAAAGGTGAATCAGTGGAAGCTTATTATGGAAGACTTCTCACTAAAACGGTGGATGCTTTAGATCAAACTGATCCTGTAGAAACCTCATTTCAGGGTTGCAGGATACTCACTAAGTATTTAGTCTCCGACACATCAGATAACATTCTTGGTACAGATGTGATGGGAGCATTAGGTTGTAACATCATGTTGCATTCATCAGGAGAAGCATATGTAAAAGTCACACATACTAACCATGAGATTTTGTGTTTGTTATCTGCCGAGTTAAGTACACCAAATTGTATTTTTGTCCTCACTGAAGAAGAAAATGTACTGTTATCCCAAGTGCCAACAGCATTATGGGCAACTGGGAAAACAGACTTAGGTAAATTGGATGTACCCCCTGTTATGGTAACCCTGAAACCTGGAGCTCAGCCACCTAGGATTAAACAATATCCTCTGACTCATGCCCAAGAAGATGCCGTAGCAGTAACAATAGTGGAATTAGTGAAAGCAGAGGAATGTACTTCTGTAGCTAACACTCCTCTTTCCCCAGTGAAGAAAAAGAGCAAAAAGGGAGAACCAGACATGTACCGTATGGTACACGATCTCAGGGAATTGAACAAAGTGACATTATTTGAAACACCTGTAGTGCCCAATCCACATGCCCTGTTATCAGCTGTCCCTACTGGAACCACTTATTACAGTGCTGTAGATCTTTGCAATGTTTTTTTCTTTTTTTTTTCTGTACCTTTGCACCCCGATTGCCAGTATTTGTTTGCACTCACATTTAGGGGTAAACAGTACACCTGGACAGTACTACCACAAGGGGCACAAAACAGTCCTAACCAATTCACAAGGTGTCTTACACTTATCATGAGTACTTGGTATTTTCCACATGATAATGTTGTTTTGTTACAATATGTTGATGACCTTCTTCTTTATGCTCCAGACAAATCAACCTGTGAAGCAGCGACCATCAGCCTGTTGTGTTTCCTCTACCAGAACTGCTGCAAGGCCAGCAAGGACAAGTTGCAATTTTTGCAAACAAAAAGTGGTGTTTCTGGGACACTGTCTCGGCCAGGGTACCAAGCACCTGTCTGATGAGAGGACCAAGGTGGTGAGAGACATGCAGGTGCCGACCTCTCATGCTCAGCTACGTACCTTCTTGGGATTGGTATCCTACTGTAGGCCATGGATCAGATCTGCATCTCTGACCATGCAACCTCTGTACGATAGCCTCTCCTCAAACCCATTCAGCCTCACATCTGAAGCCTTGGATGCATTTTACCAGCTGAAGTTGCAGATAGTCAGTGCTCCGGCCCTAGGCCTACCTGACTATCAGAAACCTTTTCAGCTCTACGTGACTGAGATGATGGGGCACGCAACTGCAGTTCTCACACAACAACACGGGGATAAGAAACGCCTGGTGGCCTATTACAGCTCACGGTTAGACGCTGTAAGCCAGGGGGACCCCCTCCTGTGTACGGGTGGTCCTCTCAGTACAAGCGTTGCTTGAGAAAAGCTCAGACATTGTCCTAGATCACATATTGGTTGTGTATACACCTCATGACATCCATGCTATCCTCACACAGGTAGACAGACGTCACCTTTCTTTGGCACGGCAGTGCAAAATGGAATTTGCCCTGCAGTCCTCCTCAAACATCTCTTTTCAACACTGTTTAACTTTGAATCCTGCAACTCTTCTTCCTGTAGGAGTTCATGATTCAAAAGGGAGAGTGGAAGATGAGTTATTTTTAAACTCCCTCTCTGAAGAAGAACTGTTTGACAGCCAGCATCAACATGATTGTGTGGCTCTTATGTCGCAGGAAACAGTGGGATTTGACCATGTCACGGATGTGCCATTACAAAATCCTGATTATGAGATGTTTGTGGATGGCTCAAGGTATCTGACAGATGAAGGCAAATTTGTTACAGGGTATGCTGTAGTCACTGAACATGACATCATAGTCCAGGAAGCTCTTCCACCACACATGTCAGCCCAAGAAGCTGAGCTTAAAGCCCTTATGGAGGCTTGTAAGATAGCCAAAGGTAGAGCAGCTAACATATACACTGACTCCAGGTATGCTTTTGGCATTGCACATGATTATGGTCCGATATGGAGGGCAAGGAACTTCCTAACGGCCCAGGGCAAGCCAATTAAGAATGGAGATGTGGTAAGTCGACTGATGGAGGCCATACTGCTCCCAAAGCAGCTGGCAATTGTGAAAGTTAGAGCTCACGCAAAAGGAAAGAACCCTGAAAGCCGTGGAAATGAGAGAGCTGACATAGCAGCCAAGGCTGCAGCACTACTGGCCAGAAGGGGTCCCAACCAGGTGAGCAAAATGGTCATTGACCTAGCAGACCCAAAAGGGCTGTACTCAAAAGTCACCAGTGTGGAAACTGAAAGATGGAAGAAAGCAGGTGCTACAGAAGGTGATGGTATGTGGAAAATGGGGGATCGATTATGTCTGCCCGCAGCAGTCTACCCCCAGATGGCTGGCTTGGCCCACGGTAAGGTGCATGCCTCTCGAAATGCCATGGAGTCATTAGTGGGTAAATTATGGTTTGCCCCAGGTTTTGGAAGAGCTGCTAGTAACCACGTAAAAGCATGTCTCATATGTGCTCTACACAATCCAGGACAGGTAGTTAAAA
Source organism: Leptodactylus fallax (assembly GCA_947044405.1). Classification (NCBI taxonomy): domain Eukaryota; kingdom Metazoa; phylum Chordata; class Amphibia; order Anura; family Leptodactylidae; genus Leptodactylus; species Leptodactylus fallax. The sequence goes on from CAMRHE010000013.1 coordinate 3,092,191, forward strand.
CATCCACCAAGTGTACACCAAAATCCCTGTACCCATTTCAGAGGATACAGATAGATTACATACAGTTGCCTAAGTCTGGAACATACGAGTATGTATTGGTCTGTGTGGATTTGTTTTCAGGATGGCCTGAGGCCTACCCTGTGAGCAAAGCAACCGCACAAGCAACTGCCAAGAAATTGATGTCTGAACTTGTGTGTAGGTTTGGAGTGCCCGAGGTGATAGAGTCTGACAGAGGTACGCATTTCACAGGTGAGATAATGAAAGAAATAATGTCTGCACTAGGGATTGAGCAAGCTTTCCACACACCCTACCATCCTCAGAGTTCAGGCAAAGTGGAAAGGTTGAGTGGTACACTTAAGTTGAAGATTCAGAAAGCCATGGCAGAGACAGGAAAGCCTTGGCCTGAATGCCTGTCCCTAGCCTTATATTCAGTAAGAACTACTCCTAGCAGGAGGACAGGGTTGTCACCATTTGAAATATTGTTTGGAAGTGCACCTAAAACAGGATTGTACTTCCCTCAGACATTACAGCTTAACTATGACAGCATTGCCAGCTATGTACAAAATTTGTGTAAAAAACTGAAAGAAACACATAAACAAGTGTTCTCTTCTATTCCAGACCCTTCTGATTTTTCAGGAACACATAGCTTGCAGCCTGGTGATTGGGTAGTCGCGAAAAGACACTCCAGGAAATCTCTTGAACCCAGATATGATGGCCCCTTCCAGATATTGCTGACAACTGCCACCTCAGTAAAGTTGGAGGGAAAATCTACCTGAATACACGCTTCACATTGCAAGAAAGTTGAAGCGTTGAGAAGGAAATGGAATACAGTTAACCAATATGTAAGATAGGATGTTATTTTTAACCTCTTCAATGGAGAATCCATCGCAGATGGCACACAAATAGTGTGAATGTATTCATTGAATATTGATTCAAAATAAGGTCCTAAAATGGGGGAATTGTAAGGGTTAAAGCATGACTTGTATTATATTTTATAATGCAGTACAGAAGACACAGGGTGAAATGTTCTCCATGCAGACTGTATAGTTTACAGATAGAATACAGACTCAGAGTCTGGGATGAATATCAACAGTTTTGCTGTTCTCAGGTCGATGTGCCATTCTCAGGAAAGATAAGGAGAACATTTAGACTAGGTGAAAAGGAAACATCTGAGGTGATGGGAAACTGAACAACTTTGTCTGGTAATGGAACTGGAAAACCCATATATGTACATTGATCACATGACTGTTATGTAACTGAGCTTACCTTTAAAACTGTATTGAACTATGCAATAAAGGAGAAACGGTTCATACACGATACCTGTGTACGTCTTGTTTCCCGAGCGCTCGAAACTGGTTATTTATTTAATTAGGCTTACGGTGACATCCATCCCAGGGGGGACTTAACCCCTCACAATCTGACAGAATTGCAGGGGTGCCAATACTTTTGGCCAGCACTGTAAGATTAGCCATTGGCTGTTTGGCTGAAATCTGGCTGTTTTGGAAGATGGGGAACGTTCACACATAAAAAGTGACACAGCTTCTGTGGGTGGGGTAACCAGGACTCTCATTGTCACTCCTTGGAGTACTATCGGAATGTATTCTGCTTTTCACTCAGAAATCCTGCTGCAATATGCACAGAACTCATCATCTATGCTCTCAAATAGGGAAGAATAAATTACAAGTTCATGTCACTTTCAAGCAACGATACCCAATACATTACCTTGGGTAGAAAAATTACATAGGAGTCAACAGACAAGAGTAGTGGCAGAGTGCAAGGCTCAAAGTCATAACTAGAAAACAGAATCTGTTTGAAGCGAAGGGTTAATCCAAGTCAAGAGACCTAACCTGGAATCATTACCAGGAAACCTGAAGTTGAATGCTGGAAGTAGAGAGTAACCATAATCAGGATTAGTTAACAGAGCTGACATCATTTGAACACTGGATCATGTGAGGAAGGTTCAGTACTGTGAGGTGAGGTAAGAGGAGGAGATCAATTCAATAGCTGGAAATAGCATTGGAACTAGCAGAGATGAATAAAATTACTTTGCTTGATGATAATTGCAGAGCTGTTTTGCAGCATAAAAAATCATGATAGCTTGGATTGGTTTCTGTATTATAATGAACAGGCCATGACAGACTGAGTTTTTAGTCGTCTGTTATTGGATTATTCATACATTACTAGAGAAATAGCTGAACCTGTCATAGTGCCACCTAAGGTCAACAAGGAAATTTTTGTCTTTAAGCAAATTTGGCTCATTCCTTTAAAGACTTGTTTTACAGTTATTATCAATGGGGGGGATTAACACATTAAAGGGCTTCAAATAAAATGTACAGTGTCCATATTAGGACATCCTCAGATATCAGAGTTAAACATCAGATTAGTATCAGTTTACAACAGTGATACCTGACTTTGATACCTTACTCTGATACCTTACTCTGATACCTGACTCTGACACCTGACTATGACACCTGACTATGACACCTGACTCTGACACCTGACTTTGATACCTGACTTTGATTCTGACACCTGACTTTGATACCTGACTTTGATTCTGACACCTGACTTTGATACCTGACTTTGACTCTGATACCTGACTTTGATACCTAACTTTGATTCTGACACCTGACTTTGATACCTGACTTTGATTCTGACACCTGACTTTGATACCTGACTTTGATTCTGACACCTGACTTTGATACCTTACTTTGATTCTGACACCTGACTTTGATTCTGATATCTGACTTTGATACCTGACTCTGATACCTGACACTTGACTATATGCAGTTTCTGATTGGCCAACAGATGAGGTCCGCCCCCTATATAACTGTACTTTACAGGGGCTTCAGACTCTTCAGACCTCAGTCCTCACAATAGTGGCAGAAGAATCATTTCAGTGCATCAATAGGAACAGACATTTCTGACTTTTACTTATCCTAAATAATACTTCCTTTTTACTGCTCCCTTAGGACACCTATCATAACAGACGGCAACTGATGTTAATGTGTGTTTTTTAGACTGTCCGTTTTTGCTTATTTTTTTGTTCTGAGCATACGCAGAAAAAAAACCAACAGTATAACGGACGACCGTCCAATACTGTCAGTTAGCTATAGACATTAATGTTAAAAAATAACGCATGGTTAATGCCTGCAACCCGCGTTATTCTGTCCGCTAAAAAAAAACGACATGTCATGGATTTGGTGAAAAAGGACATTAATGGACAACATATCAAATCCCAGTTAAATCCTCCTGGGCTATCTACAAAATTGACAGTGGCTAACTTGTGGCAATTTACTGGCACAGCATAGTGAATGGCATCTAAACAGGTCCTATTCACACTGTGCAGTTTCTGGGCTGGTTGAAAAACTCAGATGTTCTCTGACTTTCATCTGTGACTGAATCACAAGTCAGCAGTCAGTATGAAGCACATACAATGTTACACTGTGATTGGCCAGGATGACTGACCTCTGAGTGAACTCACTGCTCACACTCAGGAGTAGAAGATACTTGTATAAGGCTGCAGGCTGAGAAGCTACATGAGGTCTGATAAAAAGTCGATTGACACATAGTTGTCTGATACCTGACTTTTGACTCAGTCAGAGTTCAGAATCACACATCATCTGAGTTTTTCATATACATACAAGCCAGCCAGCACATACAATGGTGGAGATTTTTCAAGTAAAATGCTCCACAATTCTGGTATCATTTTCACCAAATAACCTTTCTAACATGTTGTGCGCCACATTCATCAAGTGTATTAAATACTTTTATTACGTGTAAAAAAAGAGGTGTGGACTCATAGTAAAGGGGCATGACCTACAACACTGCTGCAAAAATACATCCAAATAACCTCTCTAAGGGTGGGTTCACACTTGCGCCGGAGTTCATCTGCTGCGAATCCGACTGTAAATCTCGGGAAACTGTATAGGGACTGGATAGCGAAAGGTTAGCGACGCATTGCTTAAAAACCCATTCATTTGAATGGGTTTTTAAAGCAATGCGCGGGTGTGCGCTTACACCCTCTGCGCCGCGAATCCAATGTTTTTCGCTGGAAACAAAGTCGGACATGCAGGGTATCAAAGTCAGGTGTCAGAATCAAAGTCAGGTATCAAAGTCAGGTGTCAGAATCAAAGTCAGGCATCAAAGTCAGGTGTCAGAATCAAAGTCATTTATCAAAGTCAGGTGTCAGAGTCAGGTATCAAAGCCAGGTATCAGAGTAAGCTATCAAATTCAGGTATCACTGTTGTAAACTGCTATTAATCTGATGTTTGACTCTGATATCTGAGGATGTCCTAATATGGACACTGTAAAAATGAATAGTAGCTCTTCCTTCTAAATAAACACTCAAAAATATCTAGTGGTAATATTCAAAAGGAACAAAAAAAATAATGGTAAGAAAAGAAATATTGATTTTCATAGGCCCTTATTAAACTCCAGAATTTCAGAGATGAAAACAATGTTGCAAACACTGGGTAGTAGTTGATAGGATACTTTGGGTAATCCCCTATATTAATTCTACATTCCTTAACAGGGTGTTCTATGTAATAAAAAATTGTCAAAATCAGACAGCTATATTTAAATACCTGTTTGTAAATTCGGAATTTAACACAGATAAAGTACAGTCCTTGAAAATCACATATTTAAAATAAACATGAAATATTATATGCAGCAAGTTATCAGTCAATATTTTACAATAGTGAATAACATTGAAAGTCTGAACTGAACATTCTACAGCTAAAAAAATGCCTCAAATTATTTTCTGATGGAGGATCATTGCATTACTATATGTTTTTCTGAGCTAGTCAAATAACCCTTTGGCTTTATGGCTGTTACATTGTAATCGGGGTCAAAACTATAAAATGGGGATAAATTGATTTTTTGACAAGCATGCTTCAGAAGTGTGTGAAACGTACAGGGAAAAGGGCACAATGAAATATAGTCTACAGCAACTGGTACTTTGTTACTAATACATTTCATTTCATTATATAGTAAATCACAAAAAATGGATACACAGACTAAAACAAAGTCTCTTTCTGAAATAAATCATAGAAATGTCAAAATCTGATATTCAAAATAATTTGGAAAGTCTGTCTATCTACAGTATCTATCTATCCAGATGTGCCACCCTTAGCTTAGCTTAATTTATGTATTTTATATATATATATATTGTGGCAATTTGGGGGGATTAGCCTCAATGGCGGAAGACTCCTGGACCCGATAGTGGTGTTCGTGGTACTGGGCGCCGGAGGAGCAGCATTCAGACGGTGCCAATTCAAAGCAAAACGGCTTTTATTCAGCTTAGGAAACTGTAACATACACAAAATAATAAACGACCTAGGCCACCCATAGGCCCTAACTTACTGCTTGCTCCCTAACTGATCTCTGGGCAATAAGCAGCCTGATTCCTACTCAGTCTTTTCCGGACCCCAGTCCTCTTGGGACAGACCGCTTTGTCCGTCTCCAACTGGGTCCAATATACACCTGCTACCTGCAGGCCTCGACAGCAGCTCTGCTGCTGTATCCACTCCCTTTGGAGTTACGCCCAGTGGTGAACCTAGCCTCTTTGCTGCCTGAGGCGGACTATAGAAAGACGCCCCCCCAAAAAAAAACCCCCCAAAAAACTGAGTTTCCATGCTACTAGTTTAACACACTGTTATTGTCGCACAATATACACAATACACAAAGTTATAAAACAGTTTTTAAGAATACTTCTTCCTGTATTACTTCAGTATCAGATCAACAACACGGCATTAACAATGAAAGTAACTTCACACATCTTCTGCTTGGTGGATGGACGAGCCCACGTGGCCCCCATTCTCTATAATAGGAGCCCCGCAGATAGCTGAGTACTGGACTTCGGGTATCTTTGGCACTCCCATTGAAGTGAATGAGAACCACGCGGGTTCGTCCATCCACCAAGTGACACACCTATATATATGGCTGCGGTCAGGCTGAATTCCCACCTAGTGGGGGGAAAAACCCAATTCTCAGGCTCAGTGGGGGTCTCAGCAGACAGACCCCCATCACTCAGGTATTTATCCTCTATCATTTAGGTGTATACAGTGCAGTAACATTCTGTGACTTACAGGTGACGTCTCTGACTAATCGGTCACATTTCCCTTCTCTTCCTTCTGGACCGCCATGACCACTTATTCCAGCTGTGACTTGTCTCTGTAAAGGTTGCAACACAGACATCTTTGGCTCCTCACTTTTCCAGGCATCCAACCCACATTGTCCTCACCTACACAAAGCCCCCATCCTGCTGCTACCCCCAATTATAAAATATATGATATAACCCCCCATAATGAATAATACCCCCAAGTGCATCTTTATATTAATAATGTCCGTGTGTACCCTGTATAAATAGTGCCCCTTATTAATAATACCCCAGGTGTTAACTAATTAAAAGGTTTTCCAGGTCATTAATAAACTAATCAGTGGGGTTCAAAAACCCAGGACCCCCACTGATCAGCTGTTTGAATGGTACCTGTGTAAGCGCCGTGACCGCTTCTCTGTTTACATAGTGTATTTCATCTCATAGCGGCCATGTAATGTAACTACAGCCTCGTCCTGTACATGTCTACAGTATGTGACAAGGCTACAATTACATCACACGGTCACTATAAACAGACAGCGTATAATATAAACAGGTGCCATAGCCCATGTTTATAGCGCCCCATTTACACACACTATAATGTTCCACAGCAGCCCCTGCACACAGTATTACACAGTGTTATGGCCTGCAGCGGCCCCTGCACACTGTATTATGCCTCTCAGCGGCCCCTGCACACGGTATTATGCTCCATCGTGGCCCCTGCTCACGGTATTATGCCCCGCATTGGCCACTGCACACGGTATTATGTTCCGCAGCAACTCCTGCACACAGTTTTATGCCCCATATTGGCCCCTGTACTGGTATTATGCTCCATAGTGGCCCCTGCACTTGTATTATGCTCTATAGTGGCCCCTGCACACGGTATTATGCTCAATAATGGCCCCTGCACTGGTATTATGCTCCATAGTGGCCCCTGCACTGGTATTATCCTCCATAGTGGCCCTTGCACTGGTATTATGCTCCATAGTGGCCCCTGCACTTGTATTATGCTCTATAGTGGCCCCTGCACTCGGTATTATGCTCTATAGTGGCCCCTGCACTCGGTATTATGCTCTATAGTGGTCCCTGCACAGGGTATTATGCTCTACAGTGGTCCCTGCACAGGGTATTATGCCCCATAGTGGACCACCCATGAACTATTATTATACTCTGGGGTCTTTTCAGACCCCAGAGTATAATGATTGGAGACCCAGGGGAGAATACAAACATAAAAATCAGAGTTACTTACCTATCCTGGACACCGGTGCACTCCTTGCAGCTTTCGGCCCTGTTTAATTGCGCGCACACGTCACGTGATCAGGCCGGCGACACGACCTGATGACGTCACCACAGGCCTCAAGCCTGCTCGGAGTTACATCGGATCGCAGGAGGTGAGTAACACTGTTTTTTATGTTCCCTCACCAACCCTAGGCCTCCGATTATTATACTCCGGGGTCTGAAGGTTGGCACACACTGTTGCTGGTATGTTGGCCCATTCCTCCATGCAGATCTCCTCTAGAGCAGTGATGTTTTGGGGCTGTTGCTGGACAACACGGACTTTCAACTCCCTCCAAAGGTTTTCTATGGGGTTGAGATCTGGAGACTGGCTAGGCCACTCCAGGACCTTGAAATGCTTTTTACGAAGCCACTCCTTCGTTGCCCTGGCGGTGTGCTTGGGATTATTGTCATGCTGAAAGACCCAGCTACATTTAATCTTCAATTCCCTTGCTGATGGAAGGAGGTTTGCACTCAAAATGTCACGATACATGGCCCCATTCATTCTTTCATGTACAAAGATCAGTCGTCCTGGTCCCTTTGCAGAGAAACAGCCCCAAAGCATGATGTTGCCACTCCCATGCTTCACAGTAGGTATGGTGTTCTTTGGATGCAACTCAGCATTCACTCTCCTCCAAAAACGACGAGATGTGTTTCTACCAAACAGTTCTACTTTGGTTTCATCTGATCATATGACATTCTCCTAATACTCTTCTGGAACATCCAAATGCTCTCTAGTAAACTTCATACGGGCCTAGATATGTACTTGCTTAAGCAGGGAGACACGTCTGGCACTGCAGGATCTGAGTCCCTGGCGGCGTAGTGTGTTACTGACGGTAGCCTTTGTTACGTTAGTCCCAGCTTTCTGCAGGTCATTAACTAGGTCCCCCCATGTGGTTCTGGGATTTTTGCTCTCCGTTCTTGTGATCATTTTGACCCCACGGGGTGAGATCTTTCGTGGAGCCCCTGATCGAGGGAGATCATCAGTGGTCTTGTATGTCTTTCATTTTCTAATTATTGCTTCCACAGTTGATTTCTTCACACCAAGCTGCTTGCCTATTGCAGATTCAGTCTTCCCACCCTGGTGCAGGGCTACAATTTTGTTTCTGGTGTCCTTCCACAGCTCTTTGGACTTCACCATAGTGGAGTTTGGAGTGTGACTGTTTGAGGTTTTGGACAGGTGTCTTTTATACTGATAACAATGTCAAACAGGTGCCGTTACTACAGGTAATGAATGGAGGACAGAGGAGCCTCTTAAAGAAGAAGTTACAGGTCTGTGAGAGCCAGAAATCTTGCTTCTTTGTTATTGAACAAATGCTTATTTTCCACCATAATTTGCAAATAAATTCTTTAAAAATCAGATATTGTGATTTTCTGGATTTGTTTTCTCATTTTGTCTCTCATAGTTGAGGTCTATCTATGATGTCAATTACAGGCCTCTCTCATCTTTTTAAGTGGGAGAACTTGCACAATTGGTGGCTGACTAAATACTTTTTTTCCCCACTGTATTATGCAAAAGTTTTAGGTGTGGAAAATGTGCTGCAAAGTAAAAATGGAAAAAGAAAAATCTATTTTAACATCAACATCAAATTAATATTTGGTGTGTCCACCCTTTGTCTTCGAGACAGCATTCTTCTAGGTACACTTACACACAGTATTTGAAGAAACACCTCATGGAGGTTGTTCCAAACATCTTGGAGAACTAACCACAGATCTTCTGTGAATGTAGACTTGTGCACATATCTCTTCATGTAATCCCACACAGACTTAATGAAGTTGAGATCAGGGCTCTGTGGGGCCTTATCATCACTTCCAGGACTCTTTGTAATTCTTTAGGTTAGGGTTACATGACAACATTTATAACGCGACATAAAATCACAAGAAAGTCACGCGACCAAAAACACCATTCATTTCTATAGTGCCACATGCATGTACAGTGGGGAAAAAAGTATTTAGTCAGCCACCAATTGTGCAAGTTCTCCCATTTAAAAAGATGAGAGACTCCTGTAATTGACATCATAGGTAGACCTCAACTATGAGAGACAAAATGAGAAAACAAATACAGAAAATCACATTGTCTGATTTTTAAAGAATTTATTTGCAAATTATAGTGGAAAATAAGTATTTGGTCAATAACAAAAGTTTGTCTCAATACTTTGCTATATATCCTTTGTTGGCAATGACAGAGGTCAAACATTTTCTGTAAGTCTTCACAAGGTTGGCACACACTGTTGCTGGTATGTTGGCCCATTCCTCCATGCAGATCTCCTCTAGAGCAGTGATGTTTGAGGCTGTCACTGAGTAACACAGACTTTCAACTCCCTCCAAAGGTTTTCTATGGGGTTGAGATCTGGAGACTGCTAGGCCACACCAGGACCTTGAAATGCTTCTTACGAAGCCACTCCTTCGTTGCCCTGGCGGTGTGCTTGGGATCATTGTCATGCTGAAAGACCCAGCCACGTTTCATCTTCAATGCCCTTGCTGATGGAAGGAGGTTTGCACTCAAAACCTCAGAATACATGGCCCCATTCATTAGTCGTCCTGGTCCCTTTGCAGAGAAACAGCCCCAAAGAATGATGTTTCCACCCCCATGCTTCATAGTAGGTATGATGTTCTTTGGATGCAACTCAGCATTCACTCTCCTCCAAACATGACGAGTTGTGTTTCTACCAAACAGTTCTACTTTGGTTTCATCTGACTGTATGACATTCTCCCAATACTCTTCTGAAACATCCAAATGCTCTCTAGCAAACATCAGACGGGCCCAGATATGTACTGGCTTAAGCAAGGGGAAACGTCTGGCACTGCAGGATCTGAGTCCCTGGTGTCGTAGTGTGTTACTGATCGTAGCCTTTGTTAAGTTTGTCCCAGCTTTCTGCAGGTCATTCACTAGGTCCCCCCGTGTAGTTCTGGAATTTTTGCTCACCGTTCTTGTGATCATTTTGACCCCACGGGGTGACATCTTGCGTGGAGCTCCTGATCGAGGGAGATTATCAGTGGTCATATGTGTCTTCCATTTTCTAATTATTGCTCCCACAGTTGATCTCTTCACACCAAGCTGCTTGCCTATTGCAGATTCAGTCTTCCAGCCTGGTGCAGGTCTACAGTTTTGTTTCTGGTGTCCTTCCACAGCTCTTTGGTCTTCACCATAATGGAGTTTGGAATGTGACCGTTTGAGGTTGTGGATAGGTGTCTTTTATACTGATAACAATTTCAAACAGGTGCCATTACTACAGGTAATGAGTGGAGGACAGAGGAGCCTCTTAAAGAAGAAGTTACAGGTCTGTGAGAGCCAGACATCTTGCTTGTTTGTAGGTGACCAAATACTTATTTTCCACCATAATTTGCAAATTCTTTAAAAATCAGACAATGTGATTTTCTGGATTTGTTTTCTCATTTTGTCTCTCATAGTTGAGGTCTACCTATGATGTCAATTACAGGCCTCTCTCATCTTTTTAAGTGGGAGAACTTGCACAATTGGTGGCTGACTACATACTTTTTTTCCCCACTGTATATACTTTGAGATGTGTTTTTTCATTTTCGTGTATGCTATACTAATAACTGTCTATAAAATTACACATTTGTAAAAAAAAAAAAGAAAAATTTTTTGCCATTTATTCCTGCAAAATTTATGGGTCAAAATACTCATTATACCCCTCAATGAGTACCTTAAGGAGTATAGTTGAAAATGGGGTTATTTATGACAATTCAATACCTCTTCAAATGTGCAGTGGAGCCTGGACCATTTTCAAGCAAAATTAGTGTCCTGAAATCCACGTGGCGCTCTCTTCCTTTTAGTCCCTATCATATTTCCATACATGGGATTAGGGCCACAATGTGGATATTTTTGATCATTGGAGAAAGAGGATGATATATTTTGTATGCTGTACAAAAAAAACTGTCTTTAAAATTTCACAAGTTTGGAAAAAAGAAAATTTATACTTTTTATCTGTTTTATAATAATTCTTGCAAAAAAAATTGTGTTATACTCACTATACCTGTCAATGAAATCCTTAAGGGGTCTAGTTTTCTAAATGGGGTCATTGGTGGTTCTATCATTATGTCACCTATTAGCCTCTGCAAAGTTCTCTGACTTTTCTGGTATGAAGAATGGGAAAATGTCAAGGGTTCCCTTCCTTCTGGATAAGGATTATTTGTGTGCTTTTGTGGTTTTGGTATAAATCAAATCTTTTTCTATCAGGGTGAAAGAAATAATGACATGTTTCTAGTTAACTAAGACTCTAGGAGTCCCCTGTAGTAGGCCCCATTAGGAGCCTGCATCATAGATTCTGTAAAAACGTTATATAAAATAGTGCAGCATGCTGTGCTTCAGGTGTGGACAGAGCTTAATACCTGAGTCATGTTTTAAATATATAAAATGTTTTATATACTGTACGCATCATGTACACCACACCAATACACAGAGGAAAACCTGATGAAAATGTATTCAGTGCAAAGAGAATTAATTACAGCTCTTGTTTCTGTATTGTAATCCTGTTGCTCATTGATGTCAGGACAATAGCCATCTAGTCATCTGTGATGAATAGGATTGTAAGGAGTGAATCCAGTTATCAGCATTTTACATATTGCAGATGCACATATCATGTAGAGTAGCTTTATGACACAGTGTGCTCCAATAACTCTGCTGTTGTATACATTAGACTCTGATTATTTTATGCTAAATTATAATTGAACAAGAACAATAAATTAGAGAGCAAAATATTATTTCATATGTAGTAGTATGCATCTACTTCTATTGTTTTCTATATCGAGACCATGAATATGGACAAGATTGGTGAAAAGATTATTTTAGACAGTGTCATATAACACATAAAGGCTACTGTGTCATGTTTTTGTCTGGATATCTCAACTAGCACATCTTTCCTTGGAAGACTGAGACTATTGCATTGTCAGTAGGATGGCTGCAGGGAATCTGTTATCTGAAGGACATTTATATTCATTGTGGACAGCTCTGCAGCAGTTTTCACACTACACCTTTTCTGATTAAACTTGAATTGCATACCTTCAAATAATGAATTGATAGAAAAGGACAATTTAGCCACAAAATAAGATGAGATAACAAATCCTCTTTTATTCCACAAATTCATTATTTGTGCGTATTAGTTAATAGCACTTGTAGCCATTTCTTCAACTTCTCATCTTTTATGAGTATAATTCTTATAATAGGTCAAGGCAGGAAGATGCAATCATATTTTTAGTATTATTTAATAATAAAAGTTACGTTTTATTTGTTGTTGCTGACCATTCACTTCTGTGATATTCTACTAATAGCTCTAGAATGGTAACATACCCTGTGGGATTTGATTTTCAAACTTTAAGCATGTTGCATCTAAATGACTTAACAGCAACCACATTTTTTCCCCAGTGATTGAACATTAGATAACAGGAGTATTTTGCAGTTTTCTAGTTGTGAATAGTAAACATGTAATAATGAAATATGTACACATGGGACAAATTTTAAGTTAGAATTTATTTTATTCAGGGTATTTCTTGATTAAAATTCTTGTTTTATTTTATTTCTTGTTTTAATTTGTTTTTCTTTTGCAAACCAATGTACCTACCATGCGTAGTTATCTCTCATGCTAAACTTGAAATACAGATAATGATGAATACAGCATGCAACTAGAGACAAACTTGCTGTAAGGCGAAGGGCCCATGTAGCAGAAAAGCTACTTTAAAAAATGCTTGTGTTTTTGAAAATTTTCCCTATATTGAATAGGATAAGAAGAAAGCAGAGAAAAATGCAGCACAAACTCATTGAAAAATGATGCTGAAAAAAGTAACACATTTTCACATGTTTTTTAGCTATGATTTGCTACGTGGGGTCTTAGCCTAAAACAGATTCCATTCTATAGTGAATAAGACATGTTTACTATTACAGTGATGCTATACTTCACAATGATATCATACATTTTAAAAATGTAGATATGTGTCTTTCCTCGACTTCTCTTGGCTCAACATATTCCAACATCTGTCTGGCAAACAATGATCAGTTTTAACACAACATAATTTTGTGATGTTCTAAAATAAGATGCCTGTTATACATGTGTCTAGGTGCAGCACCCAGTGACTGTGTTGTGGACTGCAACATGTCAAGGGTTTTGCTAGCAAATTGTGATATTGTAATGATTTTTTTATGAGAAATTTGAGTCTCTAACTAATGGTGGACACATTGGTATGCAAATTACCAGTTGTTTGCAAAAGCTTTTACAATAAAGTAGGATTGATAAATCTATTCATTTTAGGCAAATGACTACCATCTTGTTTGACACTATATTTTCCAGCACAATCATTTGGTTTCTTTTTTTTCCCCACTGGCTATACTTAAGCAAATTAGAAACCAAAATAATGAAATCTGTCAACAAAAGTTTGTCTTAAATAAATAATAACAATTCAATTTATCCCTTTCATTATTGTTATAGAACAAACATATTCGGGATGCTATTTGAGGTCTCTGTTGTCAGTGAATGATTGTGCACATATTAGTTACTGACATAAGTGAATTATAATAACATCTATTGGGCCTGACAGTTATGTTGTAAGTAAATACATATAATTAGAAGCTTTTTACTATTTGTTTTTTAGAATAAGTAGGATATTAATATTGTAGTTATGACATGTTGTGAAGGAGCTAAAATTATAGTTGGGCAAAAGTCCAATTTTAAACAGAATTATTATACAATAAACAAAATGCTCACATTAAGGATGTTGGACCACTATCACAACATCCAGAGATGCATAAAAAAGCTCTTAAAAATAAAAGTAAACTACTGTAGTACCTGTAGTGTAGTAAAGAAATATCAAAGAACTAACAAAATATGTTGTTTGTTTGGTTGGTGTCTCTCTTCATTCAGAATTGTATGTTGGTTTGTGTTATATACAGTGGGGAAAAAAAGTATTTAGTCAGCCGCCAATTGTGCAAGTTCTCCCACTTAAAAAGATGAGAGAGGCCTGTAATTGACATCATAGGTAGACCTCAACTATGAGAGACAAAATGAGTAAACAAATACAGAAAATCACATTGTCTGATTTTTAAAGAATTTATTTGCAAATTATGGTGGAAAATAAGTATTTGGTCACCTACAAACAAGCAAGATTTCTGGCTCTCAAAGGCCTGTAACTTCTTCTTTAAGAGGCTCCTCTGTCCTCCACTCATTACCTGTAGTAATGGCCCCTGTTTGACATTGTTATCAGTATAAAAGACACCTGTCCACAACCTCAAACAGTCACACTCCAAACTCCACTATGGTGAAGACCAAAGAGCTGTGGAAGGACACCAGAAACAAAACTGTAGAACTGCACCAGGCTGGGAAGACTGAATCTGCAATAGGCAAGCAGCTTGGTGTGAAGAAATCAACTGTGGAAGCAATAATTAGAAAATGGAAGACATACAAGACCACTGATAATCTCCCTTGATCAGGGGCTCCACGCAAGATCTCACCCCATGGGGTTAAAATGATCACAAGAACGGTGAGCAAAAATCCCAGAACTACACGGGGGGACCTAGTGAATGACCTGCAGAAAGCTGGGACTAACATAACAAAGGCTACCATCAGTAACACTATGCCGCCAGGGACTCTGATCCTGCAGTGCCAGACGTGTCCCCCTGCTTAAGCCAGTACATATCTAGGCCTGTCTGAAGTTTGCTAGAGAGCATTTGGATGTTCCAGAAGAGTATTGGGAGAATGTCATATAGTCAGATGAAACCAAAGTAGAACTGTTTGGTAGAAACACAACTTGTCATGTTTGGAGGAGAGTGAATGCTGAGTTGCATCCAAAGAACACCATACCTACTGTGAAGCATGGAGGTGGCAACATCATGCTTTGGGGCTGTTTCTCTGCAAAGGGACCAGGACGACTGATCCATGTACATGAAAGAATGAATAGGGTCATGTATCGTGAGATTTTGAGTGCAAACCTCCTTCCATCAGCAAGGGCATTGAAGATGAAACGTGGATGGGTCTTTCAGCATGACAATGATCCCAAGCATACCACCAGGGCAACGAAGGAGTGGTTTCCTAAGAAGCATTTCAAGGTCCTGGAGTGGCCTATCCAGTCTCCAGATCTCAACCCCATAGAAAACCTTTGGAGGGAGTTGAAAGTCCGTGTTGCCCAGCAACAGCCCCAAAACATCACTGCTCTAGAGGAGATCTGCATGGAGGAATGGGCCAACTTACCAGGAACAGTGTGTGCCAACCTTGTGAAGACTTACAGAAAACGTTTGATCTCTGTCATTGCCAACAAAGGATATATAACAAAGTATTGAGATGAACTTTTGTTATTGACCAAATACTTATTTTCCACCATAATTTGAAAATAAATTCTTTAAAAATCAGACAATGTGATTTTCTGGATTTGTTTTCTCATAGTTGTGGTCTACCTATGATGACAATTCCAGGCCTCTCTCATCTTTTTGAGTGGGAGAACTTGCACAATTGGTGGCTGACTAAATACTTTTTTTTTTCCCACTGTATACACAATATACATATCTACTTAATCTACATTATACTGTATTTATGTTTACTGTGTATATGAATAATTAACCAAGTCATTGAGCAGCCACAGAAATGGTTCAAAAGCTATTTTCTAGAGAGGTCAGCGGTGGCCTTTTCTATGGCTATTTATTAGCAATTTATTAATTTGAAATTAATAAATCAATGTATTAATCTCAATGGAGATACAGTTGTGCTAAAAAGTTTACATACCCCAGCAGATTTTTTGTTTTTTTGGCCTTTTTTCAGAGAATATGAATGATAACACAAAAAATTTTTCTCCACTCATTGTTAGTGGTTGGTTGAAACCATTTATTGTCAAACTTCTGTGTTTTTTCTTTTTAAACCATAATGACAACCAAAAACATCAAAATGACCCTGTTCAAAAGTTCACATACCCTGGTTATTTTGGCCTGATAACATGCCCAGAAACCAAACCATGGTCAGGTAGACCAACCAAAATTTCGGCCACAACTGCCCAGAAAATTGTTTGGGATGCAAAGAAAAACTCGCACATAACATCAGCTGAAATACACTACTCTCTGAAAACTATCAGTGTGGCTGTTTCAAGATGCACAATAAGGAAACACTTGAAGAAAAATGGGCTGCATGGTCGAGTTGCCAGAAGAAAGTCATTACTGCGCAAATGCCACAAAGAAACTCGCCTTCAATATGCCAAACAGCACAGAGACAAGCCTCAAAACATCTGGAACAAGCTAATTTGGAGTGATGAGACAAATTCAAACTTTTTTCCACAACCATAAACATTACATTTGGAGAGGTGTCAACAAGGCCTATGATGAAAGGAACACCATTCCTACTGTAAAGCACGGAGGTGGATCACTGATGATGTGGGGATGTGTGAGCTTCAAAGGCACTGGAAACTTGGTCAAAGTTGAAGGAAAGATGAATGTAGCACATTATCAGCAAATACTGGAGGCAAATTTGCACTCATCAGCCAGGAAGCTGGCATGGGACATACTTGGACATTCCAACATGACAAGTATCCAAAACACAAGGCCAATTCAACATGTCTTTGGCTGCAGTAGAGGAAATTGAAGGTTCTGGAGTGTCCATCTCAGTCTCCTGACCTCAATATCATTGAGCCACTCTGGGGAGATCTCAAGCGTGCAGTACATGCAAGACAGCCCAGGAATTTACAGGAACTGGAGACTTTTTGCCAAGAAGAATGGGCAGTTTTACCATCTGAGAAAATAAAGATCCTCATCACAACTACCACAAAAGACTTCAAGCTGTCATTGATGTTAGAAGGAGCAATACATGGTATTAAGAACTGGGGTATGTGAACTTTTGATTTAAAAAGAGAAAACACAGAAGTTTGACAATAAATGGCTCCAACCAACCACTAACCATGAGTGGAGAAAGTTTTTGTGCTATCATTCATATTCTCTGAAAAAAGGCCAAAAAAACAAAAAATCTACCGGGGTATGTAAACTTTTTAGCACAACTGTATGTGATCAAATGGATGGTTGCAATAGAGCATAGCTTTTTGGTCTAGCAATGCTCTCAGTAACTTTGTGTCTGACAAATGTCACACTGGCAATAGGAAATTGTACCATATTCCAACCATAAGCCATCAATAATAACATCACAGGAAACCTCTTTAATATACCTAGATATGTATTAACCAATCCAAATAATAAAAACAGGAACTTGGTGCTATGTTCCCTCAAGGAAGAAGGATGTGACATCTTGATCTATCGCTTACAAAATAAATTCAAGCTTACGTACCAAAATACTATATTGCTGTCTAATGATATAAAGTGACAGCAAAGAAATTCATTTTTCATTTGATTACAACCAATTTTTGCTTCACAGTTAATCATGGCCTTGCAAATATAAGCCTAGACCTAAAATATGTCCACTTTGACAGCAGCAGGCAGAGTTTTGCTTACTGAACAGGAATTTTATGAGCAAGAATTTTTACTGCAAATTGAAGAAAATGTTCTACACCACATACACTGGTGAGTGCAAGTCAAAGCTTTCCATTTAGCTTTTCACTTTACTGTAATTATGAACCTTGTTCACAAGTATCATAACCTGCAAGGACAGGCATCAAAGTAAAGCCGCAAAAAAAAAAAAAAAAAAATGATATTCAGAATGGCTTTAGTTATCACAATTTTAAGGGCAGTGCTTGACAGCAATCATCCGATCTGATATAAAAGAGCATAATAATTCATAAGCACCTTTTAATCAATACATCACTTTAGAAATGCATTGCAGAATAGCACAATATTAATATTCACAAAGCGGCTTTACCCAATTCAGTACAAATAACACTTCAACAATAAATAGGTACATAAGCCAAACAAATGCAATGCAGAGATGCCTACATTACATTAAAGGGCATGCATGACCACTAGAGATGAACGAATCGAAGCAGCAGAAGTGGAATTCGATTCGAATTTCAGGAAATCTTCGATTCGCCACGATTCTGGATTTCCTCATGCTTCGATGCATCGAATTGCATTTTTTTAATAAAATGGCCGCCGCATATGTTAGGACAAGGGGGAAGGGACTCTGGGAGCGTGGGATCACCCGCAATGCCAAGCGTGCAGCTAATCAGCAGCCAGCTGGACCTGTGATGTCACAGCCCTATAAAAACCCTCGGCCATTTTAGGTACAATCATTCCACATCGCTCTAACTGTAGGGACAGACGTCGGCAGGAGCTAGAGAAAGACTTAGAAAACAGAAGTTCAGGGAAAGAGGATTACAAATGTAGGCGAAGGATAGGGAGGAATTAAGAGAAGAATTTGGGGTGGTTGCAAGGTCATTTACAGCAAGAATTTGCAACATAATTCACATTGCAGCACTCACTGCCGCTATACTGCTGCTCATTACTCATATCTGTGTCTCCAAGGTGGAACACAACAAGCCTTTTGCGGTGCAGTACAGCAAAAAACAGTGAATTACTGTATCATACACTAATATCTGCACGTATCTGTAAAAAACGCCTTTTTAAAGGTGTTTATTATAAGGGGCTTATTCACTGTTCTTGCAAAGCATAACATTAGTCAGTACTATTGTGCCAAAGAAAACTAATTTATCATCCAATAATATCCGCACGTATCTGTAATAAACACCTTTAACGTGGGGAAAGACATAACGACCATATTCGTCATTTTGTTACCAGTATAAAGTTGCAGGCCATTTATCAAAACAGTATTGTCAATAATAATTCAATAATTCTATAGTTCTTAGTGGTTATCACTTATTTAAAGGTGTTTATTAGTGTATAAACCCATAAGGAGGACTATATTTGCCATTTTGTTACCAGTATAAAGTTGCAGGTCATTTTTATAAACAGTATTGTCAATAATCATTCAATAATTCTTAGCGGCTATCACTTATTTAAAGGTGTTTATTAGTGTGTAAACCCATAAGGAGGACAATATTTGCCATTTTGTTACCAGTATAAAGTTGCTGGCCATTTATCAATACAGTATTGTCAACCATTCAATAATTCTGAGCCACATTCTCTGCCTTTATCACGCTTTTTTTATTGGTGTTCATTAGTGGGGAAAGAAATAAGGGGCATATTTGCCGTTCTCTTCAAAGTAGAAAAAAACAGGCCTTTTTGCCCTTTGCAGTTTCGTTTTTTTCATCGAACAGTATGTCAGACAAAGAAGCGAGAGGCCATGCACAGGGGGGGCAGCAGGCCTAAATGTTTCTGGCGCAGGCAAAGGTCGCAGCAGAGTAAGGGGGCATGGCAGCAGAGGTCAGGTACAGAGACCTGAGCTCCCATTGTCAAGTAGCAGTCGTGTCTTGACCAGCAACCCAACGGTTGTAGACTGGTTGACTCGGTCATCCAATTCATCCCAAGTCACATCAGACACCCCCAGCCAAGAGTCGGTGGGTTCGTCAGACACAACCCTTAGTTGGCATGACATGGCAGCAGGCCCTGTGCCCTCTCCTGTCCTCAACCTGCTTCTGTCCTTTTCTGTTCCCTCAGCTAGAGAAGTACTCTATGCTGTGGGCACAGATCCACTGTAAAGTGAGGAGGAGGTACTAGAGGACAGTCAGCAGCTACTGCTCAGCCAAGTTCTGGAGGAGACATCCACTGCTTCCTGCGGTAGGCGGGCAAGTAGTGATGAGGAGAGTGGCGTGGGAGCTGGTGTTGAGGAGGACATCAGTGACCTGCAGACAGTAGTGGATGACGATGTAGTTGATTGTAATTGGGAGCCAGGTGACGAAGGGACCTTATCGTCATCAGAAGAGGGTTGCAGCTTGCGCATGAGGCAGCGGGGGAGTCAGCAGGGTGGCAGCAGTGTGAGGTCGGGAGCTAAATGTGCTTCACAGCAGCCTACCTGCTCGGAAAGCAGTGGTGCAGGGGTTCACGGAGGCAGTGGCAGTAGCAGTCAGTTATTGTGGAGTGTTGGGGGTAAAATCACCTACTCGGCGGTGTGGCAGTTTTTTGTAAAGCCACCGTGAACATGGCCATATGTTCAATCTGTGGGCAGAAGGTGAAGCGTGGCTAGGGTGCCAATGTTGGCACCACAGCACTGCGCCAACATATTCAGCGTCACCATAAAGTGGCCTGGGAGAGCTGTGGCTCCAATGTGGTGCTCCAGCCTGCTGCTGCAACCGCTGCAGCACCCAGTGGCACGCACTCTATTTCAGGCAGTCAAGGCTTCAACACCTCAGCTGAAGGAAGCTATGTGTCATTCCCATCATCTGCTGGTCGTGATGCTCCTGCTCCTCCTCCTCCTCCTAGTCAGTTAATGCATTAGCAATCGATCACAGAATCTATATCAAAGAGACAACAGTATGCGTGCACTCATCCAAAAGTGCAGAAGGTGAATGTGCTCCTGTCCAAATTGCTGTTGCTGCAGTCACTCCCTTTCCACTTGATGGACTCTGCACCTTTGAGAGAACTGAGGGCTTGTGCTGAGCCGAGGTGGAGAGTCCCAAGCCATCATTTCTTTGCCAAGAAGGCAGTACCAGCCCTGCACAAATATGTAGAAGAGAAGGTGGGACAGTCCTTGAGCCTGTCGGTGTCTGCCAAAGTGCATGGCAACGCCGACGTGTGGAGGTGTAACTACGGTCAAGGACAATATATGTAATTTATGGCCCACTGTGTTAATGTGGTACCTGCCCAGACACACCAGCAACTTGGACAGGTGATGCAGCTTCTGCCTCCACGTTCTCACACCGTTGGTCCTGCAA
Organism: Leptodactylus fallax; assembly: GCA_947044405.1. Lineage (NCBI taxonomy): Eukaryota > Metazoa > Chordata > Amphibia > Anura > Leptodactylidae > Leptodactylus > Leptodactylus fallax. The sequence goes on from CAMRHE010000013.1 coordinate 3,113,261, forward strand.
CAATGTCTGCCTCATCCTCCACTGTCTCCTAAGCCTCCACTGCAGGGACAATTCACAGTGCTCCTCCAGCATATCACATGTGCAGGGCACAGTGGTGTCACGCTGTTCTATACCTCGTTTGCCTGGGTGAACGAAGTCACACAGGGAGGAACTGCTCTGTGTCCTTAACCAAGAAATTGAATCCTGGCTTTCTCCAAGAGAACTTAAAATCGGAACAATGGTGACTGACAATGGGAAGAACATGGTGTCGGCGCTGCGTCAAGGAAGGCTGAGCCATGCGCCCTGCATGGCGCACGTGTTCAATCTGGTTGTCAAGCTTTTCCTTAAGTGTTCCACCCATCTGCAAGACATCCTAAAAATGTCAAGGAAACTTTGTATGCACTTCAGCCACTTGGACACCGCCAAGCACACCCTCCTTGAGCTGATATGCGATGTTTCCACCCGTTGGAATTCAACCCTCCATATGTTGAATCGACTATATGAACAGAAAAAAGCCATAAACAATTTCTTGATGATCCAAGCGGACAGAGGTAATCCCCTGTGTAACTTTAACGTTAGCTAGTGGCAGCTCATGCGTGACACCTGCCGTTTGTTAGTTCCCTTTGAGGTGGCCACTTTGTTAGTCAGTCACCAGGACTACGGCATAAACAACGTCATTCCACTGATTCACATCCTGGAAAAGATGCTTATTAATCTGGCTGGTCAGGGGACTGGATATGTGGCATCTACATCTCAAGGCCACATGAGCCCTGTGAGGGCTGAACTGGAGGAGGAGGATGAGGAGTACATTGGAGCACAAACAATGTGTAGCCAAATGGGTGGAGAGGAGGAGCAGGAGCAACCAGAACAGCCAGAGGGAGATGAGGAGGATGAGGCAGATGACCCAGACACACCGTGGCAGTATGCAGTGGAGATGGACGCAGGGAGTCTCTCGGAATCACTTGCACAAATGGCCCGATACATGCTGACTTCCTTGCGCAGTGACAGCCGAATTGCCACCATTGGCAGAGAGATGACTACTGGCTCTCCACTATGTTAGACCCTCGCTACCGGGGAAAAATGTGGGCCTTTTTTTACACCCGCTGAGAGGGAGAACTGAACTACTATAGAGATATGCTATGTAGAAAGTTGGCTGCTGTCTATCTGCGCCATCGTCCATCCTCTCGCATGTCCGACCGGGGGGGCCCTGAGAGCTCAACTTGCACTGGCATGGCAACTGTGGGAGGGGGTGGGGGTGGCAGGAGCAGTATCAGCTCCATCAGCCTGAGCCTAGAGTCGCTGATGAGCAGCTTTTATTCAGTCGCATAGTGAAGAAGCTGCTCATCAGCAGCTAGACACAGAGCAGAAGTTGAACCAGCAGGTGGTGGCATACTTAGAGTGCACCCTGCCACCCGTCATCGAAGATCCGCTGGACTACTGGGTAGCCAAATTGGATTTGTGGCCACAACTGGCTGAGTTTACCCTGGAAAAGCTGTCCTGCCCAGTCAGTAGTGTGGCATCAGAGCGGGTGTTTAGTGCGGCGGGGACCATAGTTACCCCAAGGAGAACTCACCTGTCCACCCAAAATTTGGAGAGACTGACTTTTGTGAAGATGAATCAGGCGTGGATCAGCCAGGATTTCCACCCACCAATGGCTGATGCAGCAGATTAAATGATCCATGCTGCCTCACCATACACTGCCAATGGGTCACTGTATGGCCTCCTAAGGCTGTTGCTACCTACACATTATATCACCTTGCCACTCTGTGGCCTACTCATGCTGCTGCCACCTCCGCACTCTGCCACTGGGTGACTATATGGCCTCCTCATGCCACAGCCACTGGGTCACTGTATGCCCTCCTCATGTTGCTGTCACTGGGTCACTGTATGGCCTCCTCATGTTGCTGTCACTGGGTCACTGTATGGCCTCCTCATGTTGCTGCCATTTGGTCACTGTATGGCCTTCTCATACCGCTGCCACTGGGTCACTGTATGGCCTCCTCATGCCGTAGCCACTGGGTCACTGTATACTCTCCTAATGCTGCTGCCACTGGGTCACTCTATGACCTCCTCATGCTGCTGCCACCGAGTCTCTGTATGGCTTCCTAAGGCTGCTACTACCTCCATCTCTGCCACTGGGTCACTCTGTGTCCTCCTCATGCTGCTGCCACTGAGTCACTGTATGCCCTCCTCATGCCGCTGCAACCGGGTCACTGTATGCCTTCATGCCGCTGCCCTTGGGTCACTGTATGCCCTCCACATGCCGCTGCCACAGCTGGGTCACTGTATGTCCTCTTCATGCCGCTGCCACAGGGTCACTGTATGGCCTCTTCATGCCGCTGCCACAGGGTCACTGTATGGCCTCCTCATGCTGCTGCCAACTCCACATTATGTCGCCTTGCCACTCTGTAGACATATACTGTATGTGGAATCGACAGACGACAGTATGCAAGGAGTGCGCTCTTTCACTCTGCAGTAGGATGTTGGGCTTCTGCACGGTTCTTTCTACCTGGCACTAATATGGACATGTAAGGCTGGGTTCACACCAGTTAGTTGGTCAGTTTTGGCCCCAATAACTGTCCAAATAAGTGAAGTGTGCAGTGGTTCTAAGAGCGACGCCTGTCATGTGCGTGTCATACTGACTCACAGTATTGTTTGACTACCACAGTAGGCTCCCTATGCATGTTACTGCAAGGCACAGTGTCCTACACCGTTATACAGGTCCTCTGAAGCTAGGAAATAGGTGTTTTTTTAGCAATATTCGCCGCAAATTAATTTGGATCAAAGCAAAGTTTTTTGGAACTTCGAATTGAACTGCAGAATCGAACTTTTGAGAAATTCGGTCATCTCTAATGACCACCCCTGACCATGTTTTCAGTTTATATTCAGTGGAGCAGATATACTAATCAAAATGCTTAAGCTTCACCTCCACAGATGTTAAGTGTTCAAGACCCTTTTTCCATCTTTATTAAAATCTCTAGAAAAAGGGGCATGCTTTGTAAAAAAATGGGGCAATTTTTTTTTAATGCATGTATCATGCACACCATAATTCGCCTCCTGATTGGGCATTGACAGAACCTCCAAGTGATGTGGCTGTTTGGAGGTGATGAGATCATGACATGGTATTTTGGGACTGTCTGTGATATTTGCCAATCAACCTAAATGTTTATTCAAGTTGTCGGCGCTTTTCTTTATTGGCTGGACCTCCTGATTATGTATGATGATGCAGGGGGAAGGTTATATAAAACCCACCAATGCTAACATGCTTAGTATATCCTCAACACATCTGAAGATGCTGGTGTTCCAGGACAACATGTGGGGGGAATTCTTTTTAGTTTTATCTACATTAATTTGCTGTTTACTGCTATGACAGAGCAGTCTGCAGCTGCTGTGATGTCAGTTTATTGCTAACAAATTCATGCACAATACATTCCCTCTTTCGTTATATTGGGACACATATTTGACCCATTTTAGGCTGTTATTTTGTTTTATAATAAGATATTCCTTCTCTTTCCTTTATTCTAACAGTGGGGTGTTTCCTGGGATTTTAATATACCCTTTGGCCTTATTAGCTACTTTTAGAGAATGATAAATATAAGTTATGTTTCATTGGATGAATACATCAATGTAGATAAATACAGTTGATAGTTAAAGTAATATTAGTTGCAAATAAGCAAATTGTAACATATGTATTTATTTCACCTAGTCACCTTTAGGGATTATTGTTTGTACCACAAATTTGGAAAAAAAACTGGCCTAAAGTAAGCTAATCAATATTTGGCATAAGCGAGAGAAAAGTGACAATGTTCAACTTCTGTAAATTTTTGTAAATATGCCCCAATATAATTGGATAATAAATTAAATAATAAAATCATATTTTTTTCTTTTTTAATGTTCCTTTATTTTACAGGGGAAGAATGTGACTTGCTTTTCAACCCTTGGCACAAATGCAAAATCCTTCTTAAACTCCTAAACAAAAGCTCTAAAAGAATCACCTGAAATGCTTACCTGGATAAAGCACTAAATTTAAATCTTATAGTATAAACTACAGTATACATAATTTACACTAAGAGCATTTTTATTTACTTAAATTATAATGTAAACTCCAAAAAGATAAAAAAATCTTGTATAAAATTTAAATATAAATAGAGGACCTTCCTATGTTCAGAGCCTAAATGATTTATTCCACTAAAATATGTATTACTACATAGGAATCCACAGCAAAGTTGACAAATATCAGATTGTTGAAGACTCCTCATTTTATCCAAAAGTCCTGTCCATCGTGCTCAGTGCATCTATTTGGAAATTACTGAGAGCTTCCATATGTTCCTTAGAGTAGTATTAGGTGATACTATGCCTGCTTGGTTGCCACTCCATACAATTCCTCTTCATGTGCTGGGTAGAAGAAAGTCATCATAATGGTCCCAACAATGAACTTGCATTAGCTAACTATCCTGTTAATAAGTGATAAGTGTTCATTGTGGTGGAATCCCATTTATGTTTAATCAATGTTTATTAAAGAATTTTCATACAATACAAAATAAGAGGGAGAAGAAAGAGAAAACAAACCAAAAGCTAATATAAACCAACAAAGACGTAGAGGTGAGCAGGCCTCGCCCAGACACAGGTGGAATCCCTTTTAGCGTAGAATATCCTACTATAAATGTGTTCACTGTACTTAACAAAACAATAGCTGTAAATGCCTGTTTAGGACAAGGACATATCATTTTTCTCAGCACCATCTCTTTGCTTTACTGTCTATATGTTATTGATCTTGATGTTGTGCTTATGAACAGCAATGTCTTGAATCTGAGAACTTAATTGCATTTTCAAGCTTCCTATCACATGCTTTTCAGTTCCGCCTTCTATATTGAAGAAATTGTAAGTTGCATTCACTTAGTGCATGTAAATCAAGAACCTGCACAGAATAATCCATCCATTCCACGGACTTCAAAGCACTTTATAAAATATTAAGTGAACAAAGATGGAAAACATAATGCACTTAATAGATCATTTAAAGGATCTCTGCTGTCATCCACAGTAGGACACTTTTAGATTCAAGGTAAAGCCGTGGGCTTTATAAAGCAGTTTCTTTCATAAGTTAATTATTGATGGAAATGCTGAAGATAAAATAAGACAGAGGTCTCTATATCAAACATGGGGAACTCTAAAGTTGATGATATTAAATCGCTTTATTCTTCCCATAAGTCTTATTACAATACATTCTATTCTCACCAATTCTATTAACCATTAAAAAAATCTACAATAAATGGAGTGTAAAAGTGAAGATATGCGCTGACTGGCTACACAGAATACCTTTCAATTCCAATTGAATTATGAACATCAAATAGCGTTAAATGAGTATACATAGTCTATAAAGCAAGAAGCAATCAAATGGGAAAATTGAACATTTATACCAGGATATCAAACTAGTAATATATCTTTTCATTCTGAAGATTTCATCTGTGGGTATCACTTTTAACTCATCCTCAAAATGTATACATTTTATGCTCAGTACCATATGTATGAGGGCAAATGAATGTGTAAAGACTGCCAGAATGTTGTGTGATATGTATTTGTATATATTTTATTGGCGGCACCTCCCTCATACAGTTCAGCTGGCTATAGATACAGGTGCATCTCAATAAATTAGAATATCTTTGAGACGTTCATTCATTTCAGTAATTCAGTAATACGATTCATAATCAGCGTCTTCCATGATTGTGTGTCCTACTGAACCAGACTGAGGGACCATTTAAAGGCTTAGGAAACCTTGACAGGTAACACACTGAATTTATAATACTGAACTTTTTTACAATATTCAAATTTTCTTAAATTGTGGTTTTCATTACCTGTAATCACATAACCTGTATAAGCTTATAAATGGTAAACATGCTAACTCCATATGTAGAAGTAGTATGTTTGACTAATTTTAATAAAAAGGGGCACTCTGATCGTTTCAAGTAATCTATTACCTATAGCATAGGTGATCTGATTTCTGAGACTCTCACATTGTTCTCCATATGAATGGAATCAGAGGTCATGTAGATCATCCAGTCAGTTTTAACCATCCACTGAGTCCAGAACTGTTCACACACTCTCAATTTACAGCATGAGATCTCTAGCTAGAGACTCAGTGGCTTTTGAAATTCATTGAAAAATCATCATACAGTTCCTGCCCACAAAAGCAAGCTAAAGGAGGTGAAGAAGTGTGAGAAAAAGGCACAGATACATAGAGACACAGCTGAAACCTCTAGTAAGTGTTCTATCACACTCTAAGGCTGAGGCCCCACGTTGCAGAAACACAGCTTTTTTTGTTGGAGATTTTGCTTCATTTTTTTAAGCTAAAGCCAAGAATGGCTACAAAAGGAATGACAAATATCTAGGAAGCTCTTATACTTCTACCTTCTGCTCAATCCACTCCTGAGTTTGGCTCAAAAAATGGCAACAAAATCTGCAACAAAAAAAGCTGCGTTTCCGCAATGTGGGGCCTCAGGCTAAAGCTGGATTCCATCTACACTACTAATTACTGCTTCTGCTGTTATGAAGATATATATATATATATATATATATATATATATATATATATATATACCGTATATATATTTCACTTTAGAATCTGAGGAATGAGGTGCATTGACCCTAGTAAAAAAAAATGATATATTACAAAGTTTCTAATTATAATTCTAATTATTTCTAATTTAAATGTACTATTCATTTATGGAACATTTCCTATAATCAAAAATCTAATTTAAATTACACTGTTTTAGTTGTTAAAAACATATTTCATATACAATATAGTGATGGGATTCTTGTCACAATGCTTCTTTATTGCATTTCACAAAAGAGCCTATTATACTGTAGCTATACACTCTTTATTGTTCTTCAACACAAAATGAAGTAAATGTTTTAGAAATCCTTTTCCTTTATATTCTACTTTTTCTTAATAGCAAACTACTTTACTATTGTATAAAAACACAATAGAAGATTTGTGAGCATATGCTGGCTTTATTGAACCAAGGGAAATCTGACAGTCAAAACAGTGATTTTTAGAAAGAAAATATAATTTAGATGAATTCATACAGCTTTGGTAAAAATAAAAAAAAATTGTGTGGTTTTTAATACATGTGTTTCCTAGCCGGAGACTTTAGATGACCTTCATCAAGTGAATTTGAAAAGAAACTAGTACAACTCTTCCCTTTCCATTCGAATGTTTACTATTGAAGTCTTTTGCAGGCAGCCTTTATACTTCTCAATACTTTCAGTTTAACAAGAACAAGTAATTCTGGGAGATCTAGGCAAATAATAAGTAAAAATTCAGTAATTGTTATATACTAAAGAATAAAAAAATGTAAGTGTAAAGTTAAATTTCTTTGTTAGAAACAATTGGGAATATTCAGTAGTAGTAGTCATTAGATACGGAGTTCTGCACATGAAGCCTGTATAGTAGTGCACAGAGGTTGTAGAGACCTAAATGGCCATCCACTGCTATCGTTAAGACAATGGCAGCCTCTCTCTCTTGTCAGGTTGAATTTTAGAGCCAATTCCTTTCACAGGTCTAAAGCCCACAAAGTGATGCTGGAAGTCCACTGAGGTATTGCTGCTGAGTCCCCCAGGGTTACTTGTTTCTCAGGTTAAGGTGTTTTGAGGTGCACTGGATATTAGGTGCGAATGACGCACAGAAGACAGGATAGTAGTTGACACAGGCACAGCTCGTGTCTCAGTTTATTTAGCAGATATCATGAAATTATAGAGCAACGTGGAGACATATTTCACTTACAATAGTAGGTTCCAAACAGAGTGGCTATGCTCTTCACTCCTAATTCAGTCCTCTGATCCTTTCCTCAGTAGAGATCTGGGGCAAGCCCTAGTCCTTTCCAACTATTATTGGAGAAATGCAGAGTGCGAGGAGCCATGGATACCTAGTGATGAAGGGCAAACTGACTCGTCACAAGCCAGGTTTGACCCAAATATTCCATATTGTTTGATTTTTAATTAAACCTAATATTTTGCAATTTGTCTTGGAGAAACTAAAGTGGCCGCAGTGCCATGCATTGCACAGTGAAAATACAGAAGAGAAACATATGTGTGACATCCTGGCATTATCTGACATCAGATGTCCGCCTCTCAGCTAATAACCAGTGGTAGGTGGACGCCTTAGGGTATGTTTGCAGGCTGATTTTGAGGTGGAATCCACCTCAAAAAACACCTCCCACTCATTTCAATGGGAGTCAGTAGCATTTTTTTTTTTTTTTTTTAAAGATTTTTGTTGAAAAAAATCAGCTAGAGGAAAAAAAAAATTTTTCTGGCAGATTCCACCTTGAAAAACCCATTGAAATCAATGGAAGGTGGAGAAACCGCTAGCGTTTTTTTGACTCGATTTTTTTCAAAAACCACTTCAAAAACCGCTAGCGTTTTTTTAAAGAGAAGTTTCCAGGTCCATACAGTGTGCTGGAGAAAAAAATGTGACAAAAAATGCATGATGTAAAAAAAAAAAAAAAAAAAACGCGTTAAAAAACCATTTCCTACTTCCGGAAACAGATTTTTTCAGATAGCAAAAAACTCCGTTTGAACATACCATTATAGTGTGGATGTCACAGATTGAATAAAAGATGCTATTGGCAGGAAGAAGAGCTATTTCAGGATAGGGAACAGACATGTTATTCATTACTGCATGATCCAAAATTACTCCATTTTCTAGGAGAAGTAAGGTAAAGTTTAGTTAGAGTTAATCAATTACAGGCTCTTAGTCAAATCAATCATAGTGAGGGACGCCAGCAGCTGGCAGGCCAGGCACGCTGTAATGTGGCACTATTTTTTCCTGAAATTCTGAAAATTGTCACTTTGTCATCACAATGTTGATGTGGCATTTGCTTCCATACAGGGTTAACAGGATGAATAATCCAGATTCTGTTCTTACTTCCAAGTGCTGTTGTCACAGTCATAGAATCCTTTCCATTTCAGCTTTTCCAGTTGGCAGGCCAAGTACGCTGACAATGTGTCACAAATTTTTCTTCAAATTCTGTAGCAGTCACTCACTGGTGCTACATCTGCTCCCATAAAGGGATTTTTCTTAAGTAGCTTTTTTATTAAGTCCATTTTAACACTCCACTTTTCCAGTGGCATGAATACTGACAGTGTGCCACAATTGGTTTTTCAAAATCTGTTGTTGCCAGTGCCACTTGTCACTATTGGCATAATAAGAAAATAAAATAAACAACCCCACCATTACTTCTTCCAGCATCAACACAACATTGATGCAGCAAAACCATTGCTTTTTGCAATATAACCACCGTATGTGGTCAGTCAATAGCAGGATTAGGAATACTTGATTCTGCGAGCCTGTGGGTCCAATGGCATGGGACTGCCTGAGTTTCTAACTACAGCTACCTAAACTACAGAGCTGCTGGTGCTCTAGTTACTCTACAAAAGCTACTCACTAACTCCAACTGAGGTTAATGGGAAGTTCCACTGGCTAAGAACTGTGGTCTTCAACTGACAATTAAGCTCCTTCTACCCACTAGGAAACTCATAGCATAAGCCACTCCTGCTTATACAGCAATACAGAACCAGCATAAAGTTGGTAAGTGCAAATTGTCAGTTGTAAACTGTAAACAGTATTAAAAAAACATAAAACAGTGCAAAACGGCAAAAGTTCTTAACAGTGGCCCTTTTGGGACACTGCACAATCATAAATGTTCCAAGTGAAAACAAATTTTACATGCATACTTATAAAATCAGATGTATACAGAGGTACAGCAGTGACCACATGCATATCTACAGAAATGCAGCCATTCAAATGCAGATCTACAGTAATGTTGCCCTGGGCCTAAAGAGGATTTCCCACAAACATAACCATGTTCAAATTTATAGCCAATTAAAATTAACATTTTTGCAAATATGAATAATTAAACATTTTGAAAATTTTGACAGATTTTCTTTATCTAAGTGGTGACAGTCTATTGTCTTAATTGGTTGCCAATGGATATAACCATGAATTCAACTTTCTGTATTCTGGCTCTTGTCAGAAACTCAGCCATGATTGTGGAAAGGGTACCAGGTATGAATAGTGAATGCACAAAAAGATAATCCTGCCACAGTAAGGAAATCATCGCTGGGTTTCATGATATAGAAAGTTCCTACATTTATGGTCGAATCCATTAGCAACCAATCAAGTCAACAGACTGCCACAACTGAGTTGATTAGAGTAAATGTTGTAAACTCTGCAAAATTTTTAATTATGAATATCGGCAAAAATGTTTAACTTTTAATTACAGCGACGATGCTAGGCTGTAAGACCCACCCTTCTTACAGTGGGGAGATATTGGTGCTGAATTCAGTGCACTGTCGGCGCACATCGATGAGGACGTGAAAGGTCCTCTTTAAGTCCTTAATGAGATAAACCTGGAAATGGCTTGCAATATTAAGTAATAATATATTAATTGAATAGGATATGCGTAATTTGTCTTTTTTGCTTACCTGTCATGCTCAATCTGCAGTCTGCAGATCCACTGCAAGTTTATTTTGACTCAAAACCAATGGGACCTGTTTGAATGCAAATAAACAATGTTATTCTTTCTTGTTCAATTGTCTTAAGTAAAAAAATAAATAAAAATTAGTCATTCTAATGTATGCAGTATTACATACTGTACAAAAATAATATGTTGTATTCATAATACATTATTGAGTTATTTGCCTATGAAGTAGTTGATTAAAAATCTTTTCAAGTTGAAAAATCTGAACCAGACATTTTAGTATTATTAGATCACAGTATTATGCCTCCATTTTCAAGATCAATAATCCAAGCTACTGTACATCAAAAAGCCATTTAAAGGGACTAAGTGTTTTTCTTGTAATCTATCACATACTCTGTTGTGCCTGCAGAAATGTCGACAAATACAGTTTGTCAGTGTAAGATCATGCATTCAGTAACTGCATTTCTATGATAAAACTACTGAACGTAATTTTTTATTAAAAATGTATTATATTTATTAATATAAAGTATTAAATAATAATGTATTTCAAAAGTAAGGCTGCTCTTAAAATCCATCATATTTATAATAGTTTGGGTTTAAAAAAAAATCTAATTTTAAATATAAATAATGTATAAAACTTTGTAATGACATCACTTAATTTCTACAGTAATATTTATACCTCATAAACCTCAGATAGATGTTAATGTGTCTGTTTTTTTAACTGACATTTTGTAACAGATGCTAGCAACGGACACTACTAGCGGTCATGTGAAGGCCCCTAAATGATTATAGTACCATCTGGAGGAACCTGAACTACATATTAAAATTATTTTAGATAATAAAAGCAAGAGAACCTCCTTGAGATGGGACCTCCACTATGTCCAGAACAAGTGAGACTGTATGTTTGGTCACCTGTATATAAAAATTACAATATTTCGACAACTTTTCAATGCAAAACATTAGAATATACTTGCCTGGGAAGAAATGAGAAGAAAAATGGTGCTTTTATTCATTTTTTTCCCATCTTCATTTGTTTTTTTTGTGGTTCCTAGTATAAAATCACTAATGTGATTCACATGTTGAGCTAAACACCGGTGAATCTTTAAAAAATTGTATTAATGGCCAACAATGTAAATAATTCTACCTTGCTTAACATCTCAACCCTATCCAGAAACTTATTTGTGCTTATTTATTCCATCCATCTAAACTGTACACAATATCAGACTATAGCTCCTTCTATTTTGCCACTGCAAACATTTATTGTCAATAATTCAATGTCAAGGAATCCCAATTAACTGTTTTGAGAAAGGCATATCTGGATTACAAGTAATCTAGTTAATGTAAAGGTAACTGTATCAGCTTGAAGTCAGGGAAAGAAGATTAGGAATTAAGGTTAACAGATTTCCTGTTGTGGACTAGAAACACGGGTGAGAGGTCAAGTCATTGGGTGACATGAACACAGGGATTACAGTGACTTTTAGCTAGATAGATATGGTGAGTATATTAAACCATATATGGGTGGATTGGAAAATAACGCCACATAAGCAAGGTTGGATCTTTCATACAGTGATTAAAAAAAGTTGGGTTGTGGTCTGATGACCATAATAAAAATGCTAAAATACAGTCTTATTAAGGCTGCCTGAGTGAAGCATCAATGTGTACATTGTCATTTTTAGTGGGATACTTTCCAGGTCACAAAACAGAGCATAGTAACTGAAGTTTTGTTTTTATTATTATCTACCTTTTGATAAACTGCCTAACTGAAAAAAGTTTACCTTTTCTTTACTGCCTGTTTCTGACCAGCATGAAGAAATATAAAACAATGAGATAATGATCTACATCTGATCATGGAGCCTTTCTCTCTCCTCGCCTGAGATGGATTGCTTGTCATGCTATTACACAGTGTATCTGGAAGTTATACAAACAGAAGCCAAAACAGTTATTATGGGTGTTTTTAAATGACAACAAAGAATGCAAAAAAGGGTGAACAGCTAATGTAATTCTTTAATGCATGAAAAACCTCTAAAATTACATGTATACTTGTCTATTCTCTATTTTCTAAAGCTTTCCCACAACATAAAAAATTTAAACTTCATTTCAGTATTTCTAAAATGTCTGTATTAACCCCAGCTGAGTATAGTCCATAATAATGTATTGCCAAACATCTTAACTTCTACAGTATGTGATCTGCCCATACTATTGGATGTGGATAAAACGCCTTTTTGTATATAGTTTATAAAATATGGATACCGTCTCAATTGCATAGTTATAGTAAATGCTACTTTTGGATTTGAACATCCACCTTGAGAGTCTTGTGTAGTCTAAAAATCAGGCTCTTTCTATTGGGTATATTGATTTGTTTTTTTTAATGTAAGTTCTAATGCTTTTAGCTTGTTTTCATATAGCTTATATTTGGGTCAGGATCATGAAATTTTCACTTAGTGTCCTTGTAGATCACTGGGATACTCTTAAAGTCAAGAAAGTTAACAAAACAAGAAAAGTCAGAAAAACAGATAAAATCGATACTTAATGTAATGTCATGAATAGCTCTGCTTTACAAAAATTATATTTATGTATATACTGTAGTTATATTAACTTTGTGTCTTTTGGTAAAGGAGTTTCCAACTTTATGTAAGTAAAGGAGAAGTATTGAAACTTTCTAATATTTTTTTAAACTCGTTTTACTGAACACAAAATGACAAACAAAAAATATGGTACATGTGATGCAGTATAAACTGAGCAATAAAGAAAAAATGCAATAGAAGCTTTCTTAGGCCAAGGCCCCATGCAAAAAATATGGTACATGTGATGCAGTATAAACTGAGCAATAAAGAAAAAATGCAATAGAAGCTTTCTTAGGCCAAGGCCCATTGCTGCGGGCTGCAGCAATAAAGTGCTGCAGGATAAACCATGGCGGCAACGCATCGCAGTTTGTCCACATCGCTTTTCACAAAAAGTCCAAAGAGATTTCCTCTGCAGACTTTCTGCTTCCATTATACCTACAGTTGAAGTTTACATACACTATATATAAAGACACATATGCATGTTTTTCTCCCTATCTGACATGAAATCAGAATAAACCTTTCCTTTTTAGGTCAATTAGGATTACCAAAATTATTTACATTTACCAAATTCCAGAATAATGGGAGAGAGAGCATTTTTTAAGGCATTTTTATGACTTTCTACAAAGTAAAAAGTTTACATACATTTCATTGGTATTTGGTACCATTGCCCTTAAACTGTATGATTTGGGTCAAACATTTTGGATATCTTTCCACAAGCTTCTCACAATAGTTGGTAGGAATTTGGGCCCATTCCTCCTGACAGAACTGGTGTAACTGAGCCATGTTTGGCAGTATGCTTCCTGGTCATTGTCCATTTGGAAGACTCATTTGCGCCCAAAGCTTTAACTTCCTGGCTAATGTCTTGAGATGTTGCTTCAGTATTGCCACATAATGTTCTTTCCTCGTGATGTCATCTATTTTGTGAAGATGGTCATTATGGCCAAGCCTGAGAACACCATCCCAACTGTGAAACACGGGGGTGGCTGCATCATGTTGTGGGGTTGTTTTGCTGCTGCAGGGACTGATGCACTTCACAAAATATATGGCATCATTAGGAAAGAACATTATGTGGCAATACTGAAGCAACATTTCAAGACATCAACCAGGAAGTTAAAGCTTGGGCGCAAATGGGTCTTCCAAATGGACAATGACCCGAAGCATACTGCCAAACTGGTTACAAAGTAGCTTAAGGATAACAAAGTCAATGTTTTGGAGTAGCCATCACAAAGCCCTGATCTCAATTCTATTATGGGCAAAGCTGAAAATGCAGGTGCAAGCAAGGTGGTCTACAAACATGGCTCAGTTACACCAGTTCTGTCAGGAGGAATGGGCCCAAATTCCTTCCAACTTTTGAGAGAAGCTTGTGGAAGGATATCCAAAACGTTTGACCCAAGTCATACAGTTTAAGGACAATGATGCCAAATACTAATGAAATGTATGCAAACTTCTGACTTTACAGAAAGTCATAAAAATGGCTTAAAAAATTCTCTCTCTCCATTATTCCATTATTCTGGAATTTGGCAAATATAAATAAGTTTGGTTATCCTAATTGACCTAAAACGGGAAAGGTTTATTCTGATTTCATGTCAGATAGTGAGAAAAACATGCATATGTGTCTTTTTATATAGTGTATGTAAACTTCTGGTTTCAACTGTATATGGAAACTGGTATAGGTATAATTAACATGTCCTCTGCGCATATTTTTCCACAATGTGTGGATTGGATTCGGCATCCACTTTGCAAGCACTATAAAACGGAGTGGTTTTTGCCACATGGGTCCCTGGCCTAACACTTTTTACTAACCATGCATTCACATGACCGTGTGTTGGTTGGATTTATCTGCCTGGGATGTCGGGATAGGGACTCCTATCAATATAGTTATCTATGCTGCTAGGAGTCCCTGCTTCCCAGCAACAAACATTCCCGTACTATAATCAGTACAGGACAGTATGTCGCTGGGAGGCTGCGACTCAGCCTCACAGATAACTATTATGTTAAGAGTCCCTCTACCGGCATACTGTACAGGCCAGTACATCTGACCAACACACAGACCAGGTTTTATGAGTGTAACTCGGTAATGTGAATGTGGGGTAAGGCTGGGGCCCCACTTAGTGAAAACAACATTATTTGGCTGTTTTTGCCATGGCATTTTACAGTCCCTGAAAAGTGGATGATATTCTAGCAAATCCAATCCACACATTGTTATCAGACTCTGTTCCATGCACTGATTTTTTTTATTATTTTTATTTCTTTATATAAGAAAAATTAATCAACTTTGTAAATAGTCTTCATTAAAATATTTACTACTATATTGCTGTTTTACAGTCTGTTTTTCCTTCACATAGGTAACTATCCCAGCTGTTTCTGACATCCGTATTAGAGGAAGCTATAAACATATAGTGCATCCAGGTCTTCAGGGAGGTCAGATCAGACAGACTAAATTGTATCACAGTGTAGATAGAGAGTAGATAGAGAGGAAAGAACACACAAGCAGTCTGAAAGGGAAGAAGGTGAATAAAATAGGCTGTGTATAAGTGTAGAGAGAAAACGAGTGTACTCATGACAGACTACAGTGAGAGAGGTTGAAATAACACTACTCTCAGCATCATGGTTAGTCAGCACAAGAGAGATAAGATCCCTAATGGGCCATAGAAGGGAAAATCAGTCCAAAAATAAAACAGTACTGATAATAAGAGATGAGACAGAGATAATCAGAGAATGAAAAAAGCAGCACCCTAGACACACACACCTCACATGCACCATGTCAGAGACACCCACATGAAAAAAGTAAAAAAATTATGAACAAATTACAAACTGAATCTCCGGGGTCTGAAAATAAATGACTAATGAAATTGTAGCCTAAAACTTATTATGTCTTTTTTTAGTTTATTTACATATGTAAAATAATTTTCCAAGATTTAAAGAGTGACTATCATTTCATTTATTTTTTTAATATTGGGTCAGGGGTTGGTTAGGATATTTTTCTAATAGGTTTTATTAAAGGATATTTTCCAGACCCAAATGCATTTTGATATATTTGACCTATCCACAGGATACATCATCAGTATCTGATATGTGGGTGTCCAATAGATATGAGCGAATCAAAGCTGCAGAAGTGGAATTCGATCCGAATTTCAGGAAATCTTCGATTCGCATGGAATCCGGATTTCCTGATGCTTCGCGGTAATATTAAGTAATTTAGTAAGGACCTTTGTGAGATCAGATGGTCACATGATGTTCTCTAGTGATGTGATTGGGTAGCCGTGTCTTTGCTTGTTAGCAGATCCTACCACATGAATAAAAGTTGTCCGTGCTGGGGGGAGAGAGAGAGAGAGAGAGAGAGAGAGAGAGAGAGAGATATGACCGCGGCATCCAAGGGCCTCCGCCATTTTGCTGCCCACCTGCCCAACCTGGCTCTCTGCAGACAAGAAATAGCTGTTTATTTGCCATGAATTAATTCGGATTGAAGAGAATCGTATCGGAAAATTTGGCGAAGTTGCCGAATCGAATTTTTGAGAACTTCGCTCATCTCTAGTGTCAAACACAATGTACACATATGCTGGTGTCGGGATTACAGTAGTGGACAGGTAGGAAAAGCAATCTGTTCCTATTCAAGTAATAAGAGCAAAGATATAGTTCCCAGGTGTATAGCGATGATGCGGGAGAAATCCACAGCTCCACTCCTTTTACTTGAATAGAAGCAGGTTACTTTGGCTCATAATCCACTGTTATAGCTTCTGGCATCCGGAGGCAGCCAGATCAGCGGATCTCTTAAAGGGCTTGGGTTCCAGATCACCACAGATCAGATATTCGTGACCTATCCTGTGAATCTGTAACAAAAATGCATTTGGGGCTAGAAAGAGGCAGATTACAGAACTTTCCCTTGCATGTTATATCAGCCATTCTTATCCAGAATAGTGCATGGTATACATACTGAATACAGATACTCTTTATCAAAGTTCAGTTAGAGCATTCAGTTAACCCTAATTTATAATAAAATAAAATTCCTTAATAAAATATCTTCTAAAATGTCCCAAACATACACCCCAACACAGCATTAAAAATGACTAAATGACAGTTACACTTTAAATATTGCTAGGGTTGTATATTGTGTGAACGGCCTATTCTATGGCAAAATGTCATTTCAGAAATCAGATACATTTACCAGAGAAATAAAATATAGATTGTATTTCAATATAACAGTAAATTTGAATCTGAGAGCCAAGGTGGTCACAATGATATAACTGTATAGCACTGACCAGTCAATTTTAAAAGATCAGAGCTGCAAAGGTTAAAATGTTATAGGAGTCTATATATAATAATATCAGACATTCTTGCATATGGCACCATAATATTCATTCATACCAGACAGCTAGATATCAGCATACACTATGATATAGAATTTTTTACAGCACAAGGAGAACCAAGGACGCAAAAGCCTGGAAGATATATCAAGGTCTGAAAATAGACTCATCCAGAGGATATCAATTTTTAGTATCAATTTCACATTGGATTGTCAAATTAGAGAAACATGCTTCAAATCCCTTAATTTAGAAAAGAGACATAACCTTGGTATTGCTTATCACCCGGAAAATCTATAAAGCAGCTTAAATGAAGGAACACTATGCGATTATATACTCTCTTTTCCCAGGTTTATTACAAATTTTTGCATTTATGAAGAGCTTCCTGTTGTGTTCAGATTAACGCCAGTAAACTGTTTTGCTTTATGATTTCTTTTAGAGCACATAATTGCAAAGAATAAATTCAAATGGTGTAGCATGGTTGGAAGTCAGTATATATTCAGATAAAACTGTATTCTTACTGTAAATCTGGGAAATAAATGTAGGAAAGCTTCTTGAATGATAATCTATGGGATATAATCTGTGGCAGAGAATGAACAAATTTATTCCTGTATTCTTTATATTTAACTGTTAAACAAGCACCTCAGTACTTCATGGAGTGCTTTTCCTTAATCCTATTACTCTTACTTCAGTCAGGCTTGGAAGTTCAATCTGGGTATACAGCACAGTGTGTTATAATCAATGCTATTTTATGTAAGCTGTGCCTATATACAATACCTGTCTCTAAATGTGCCTTTCTATAATTTAACAGATTTATGCTTTGTGTGTTGAAGATATACAACAGCCTACTTTGTCTCTATATTTGCTGGATTGACTGCAGTTCACATTTATGACACTAGATGTAGCTGTTACTAAATGTTTATCTGTTGACACTCTGTACTTTTGTTTTGATGCTGTTGATATACACATCCTGTTTGTGTTTAGTGTGTGTGCTGAACTAGATCTGTTATTCACCATGTGTGGTGATCTTCTCTTACTGCACTTATGTTTCACTAAAATTTGTTCCTGTTATATACAACTGTCTATCTGGTTTTGGCTCTGCCACATCTAGCAATCACACTCTGCAACAGGTTATGGGCCCAGTGATTAAATGAATCCCCAGTGATCAAATGAATCTCCAGTGATTAAATGAATCCCCAGTGATCAAATGAATCTCCAGTGATCAAATGAATCCCCAGTGATCAAATGAAGCCTCAGTAACCGGATAAACCCCAGTAAACAGAAGCGGCCCAGGCAGAGTGAAGTCCAGAACGGAAAACAGTGCGGCAGATGCAGAGATCGACATAAGGAAGCTTCCACAGAGACATCTCCTGTACACAAGTAAGACTGTTCCTATATATATAAAGGAGGGAGAATGGCCTGTAGTTCAGAACCTAAACTATCAGTGGCCAAGCTGAACAATGACAACTATGGAAATTTAAAGTGGAAATGCTATTATCCAGGGATGACTTGTGGGAAGTTATCACTACAGAGAGACCACAAGATGATTATCAGGACTGGGACAGGAAAAACAGACGGGCACGGGCCACTATAAGCTTACTAGTAGAAGATGATCATCTTATTCACATACGCAGTGAGAATACAGCGAAAGGCATGTGGGATGTACTGAAAAGACTGCATGAGAGATCCAGTTTAAACAGCAAGTTGTTTCTGCTGAGGAAACTCTACAAAATGAGGCTTAGTAGAGAGCAGGACATGCAGGAGCATATAAATGCCATGCTGGAGGTGATCACACAACTCAGATCAGTCGGTGAGAATATAACAGACAGTCATGCTGCAGCCATTTTATTATGCAGTTTACCTGACACATACACTGCACTGATCAATGTGTTGGAGACACGGCCTGAGACAGATATGACACTAGCATTCTTAAAGACCAGGCTCATAGATGAGTATCAGCGAAAAAAGGAGTTTTCACATGATTATAGAGAAACTCAGTCCAAGACAGTTCTTAAAGCTACAGAAACAAGGTCACACAGGAAGGAAACCAGTGTGTGCTTTAGATGCCACAGACAAGGACAGATAAAGAAAGACTGCACTATATGGAAAGCAGAGTAGATGAGGCAGCATCCCTCTTATACTAAACAGAAAGTCAAAGCCACAATTTCTGATTCAAGTGAAGGGAAGTGGAATGCCACATTTAAAGTGACAGGGAACCATAAATTGCAAGGCTGGTACATTGACTCTGGAGAAACCAGTCACATGACAAGTGATAGAAGTTTTTTCACAGAACTTGATCTGAATAGCAAAGAGACTATTTGCCTCGCAGATGGAAGTAAAATATGTGCAGAAGGATATGAGAATGGAACCCTTGTATGCCCCAATGATGCGCGACACAATTTAGCAATACCAGTAAAAGATGTACTGTATGTTCCTGATCTAGAAGGAGGACTCTTATCTGTCAAGCGTCTGACATGACAAGCAAAGGAATCACTGTAAAATTCCAAGGTGACAAGTGTTCTATCCTAGACTGCAAGCAGATAATAACAAGTGCCAAGTTGGATGATCATCTATATCACCTCAACACAGTGAAGGAGCAGGTGAGACTATGCACACATAAGCACAATAACTGTATACACGTTTGGCACAGGCGTTTAGGTCACAGACACCCAGAATGCATACAGGAACTACAAAAGAGGAATCTAACAAAGGATCTAACAGTATCCCCTTGTTCAGTTATTGTTAAATGTGAATGCTGCATCAAATCCAAAGCTACAAGAGCAACACTTCCTAAAGTATGTCACAATAGAGCTTCAAGACCTCTTGATCTAGTTCACAGTGATGTATGTGGTCCCCTAAACCCACCTGCACCTGGAGGCAACAGGTACATAGTGACTTTCATAGATGACTATTCAAGATACACAGTCACTTACCTAATGCAACAACAAGAGTGAAGTTTTTGACAAATTACAGGACTATGTAATAAGGACAAGTAACAAGTTTCAGAAAAAACCTCTCATACTTCGGAGTGACAATGGAGGTGAATTCACAGGACATAAAATACAAGAGTACTTAAAGCAGAATGGAATAGAGCATCAAAAGACAGTCCCCTACACACCAGAGAAAAACGGGGTAGCTGAAAGAAAGAACAGAACTCTGACTGAAATGATCAGATGCATGCTCACAGACTCTGGATTACCACAAAAATATTGGGGTGAAGCAGCAATGACAGCCACTTATTTGCAAAACAGACTCTTCTCTAGAACAATGGAGAAAACTTCATATGAACTGTGGCACAATGAGAAGCCGAATGTAAAACATCTAAGAGTTTTTGGATGCAAGGCGTTCATCTACATTCCAGAAGAAAAATGCACCAAACTTCAAAACACCAAAACAGAGCATTTGAAGGCGTATTTGTTGGATACAGTGACAATGTTAAGTGTTACAGAATCCTAAATCCCATAACTTTTGTTGAAGATCTGAGAGACAATGTAATGACAACAGAGGAAGTAAGAACAGAAGAGAAAACTGACACTGATCAGCCAACATCTGTAACTTCTGAACAAACAGTTGAAGTGAGCACAGAATCCATCAGTAATGAAGAACAGACACAACCAAGCTCACACACAGAACCAAGACGCTCGATGAGAGAGAATAAAGGTAAACCACCTGTACGTCTCTCATACAAGGCAAGCACTGCCAGTTCAGCAACTTGGGAAGACATATCTCAGCTTTCAGAAGGGGAAGCCAGTAAATGGATAAAGGCTGCAAAGGAAGAGATTAAATCCATGCATGACACTAAAACATGAACACTTACAGAACTACCACCTGGAAGGAAATCCATAGGTTGTAAAATGACTTTCAAAGTAAAATACAATGCAGATGGTACAGTGGAGCGATGCAAAGCAAGACTCGTAGCCAAGGGATATTCTCAAAAATATGGAGAGGACTATGATGAGACATTTGTGCCAGTAGTCAAACATGCTACAATAAGAACTTTGCTGACAGTAGCTGCAATAAGGAAAATGCAAGTAAGACACTTTGATGTAAAAACAGTGTTTCTACATGGCGAGTTAGCAGAAGATATCTACATGGAACAACCACCAGGATTCAAAGATGAGCAAAGACAAGACCTAGTGTGCAAACTACAGAGGAGTATATATGGTCTGAAGCAAGCTGCCAGAGCATGGAATATGAGAATAAATGAAGTGCTTACACATGAGGACTTTCAGAGGAGTAAAGCAGACCCCTGTTTATACATAAAGAAATTGGCAGACAGGTGGATCTATGTAGTCATTTATGTGGACGATATTCTGATTTGTTTCAAGCAAGAAGGAAATGAAGGAGAAATACTCCAAACCCTAAATCAGCATTTTGAGACCAAAGATCTTGGCAATGTAAATAATTATCTTGGCATTCAGATTGAGAGAGAGGAAGATGGCAGCTTCTTTCTGAACCAAAAACACAAAATACAAGAAATAATTGAGACATTTGGAATGGAAGACACAAAACCAGTAAAATCTCCCATGGAAACCTACTACCTGAAGAAGATAGACAGCCAAGATACGCCACTACCAACTAACACTCAGTATGGGAAAGCAATAGGGAACTTGCTGTACATTACCACCACTACATGGCCTGACATTGCAGCAGCAGTTGGAATCCTATGTAGAAAGACTTCTACACCAAGTCAGATGGACTGGAATGCTGTGAAGTGAGTCATTCGCTATCTTAAAGGGACTTTACACTACAAGCTAAAGTTACCAGCAAGTGACGAAAGCACCCTGACAGGATATGTGGATGCCGATTGGGCCGGAGATATCAGTGATAGAAAATCTACAAGTGGGTACCTGTTTCTTCTATCAGGAGGTGCTATCTGTTGGCCTAGTAGAAAGCAACTTTCTGTTACACTATCATCAACTGAAGGAGAGTATGTTGCAGCAGCACAGGCAAGTCAAGAAGTCATATGGTTGAGACAACTATTAAAAGACTTGTGTCAACCACAGATGAAACCAACGAGAATCTTTGAGGACAATCAAGGATGTCTTGCACTTGCGCAGATGGAAAGAGTTAGCTCGAGAACCAAGCACATTGATGTGAAGTACCATTTTCTGAGGGATCTTCAAGAGCAGGGACTTCTTGAGATACTTCATTGTCCGACTGAGGATTTGACAGCCAATATCCTTACCAAGCCCCTGACCGTTGAAAGACACTCGAGGCTTACAAAGAAGATGGGCCTAATAGAATAAGCCTTAGCTGTTGAGAAGGGGTGTTGGAGATATACAACAGCCAGCTTTGTCTCTATATTTGCTGGATTGACTGCAGTTCACATTTATGACACTAGATGTAGCTGTTACTAAATGTTTCTCTGTAGACACTCTGTACTTTTGTTGTTTTTTGATGCTGGTTGATATATACATCCTTTTTTGTATGTGTGTGTGCTGAACTAGATCTGTTATTCACCATGTGAGGTGATCTTCTCTTACTGTACTCATGTTTCACTAAAAGTTTGTTCCTGTTATATACAACTGTGTATCTGGTTTTGACTCTACCACATCCAGCAATTGCACTCTGCAACATTGTGGCCCATTATACTGTATTGCTTCATTGTAAACATTAACCTACTTTACCATATTTATTGATATTGCAGCCATGCCTGTACCTTTAAAGGGAGTCTATCTCTTCCCCCAGCTACTTTAAACCTCTCCCAGAGTGCTGAAGATGCTGTTAGCAGAATAAAAAACATATCTTTCTTAATGTTTCAGAGCCCCTGGGATGGGGAGAAAAAGCAATTTTATTCTTTATTCAAATGAGGATCTTGGAGCACAGGGGGAGTTTTCTTCTATTACTGAGCACTACTACATCATCACTAAACACGCCCATCCTGCATTTAGCTCCTCCCCCTGGGAAGTGTGAGTTGATCCTCCCAGTGTCAGTTGATGAATAGAGTATTCAGCATATCATATAGGGATTTATCTAGTAAAGTGGGATGGTTCATAGTGAATAAAATATAAATAAACATTTAGGTGGGGGGACGTTGAACCCTAGGGGGTCTGATCGCTCATTCACTTCTATCCATTCACTTCACTCTATGTAATAGAACTATGGCAATGAAAAGCCTGGGAGCCTTCAATAGGCTCCCTGCTGTCATGGCAACCGATCACTGGCCTCCAGTGACATTTCAGAGGGTGTCACGGCATCTAAAGTGTTAACAGTGGTGATCGCAGTTGTTAGTGGCGGGTGCTGACTGTATTATACAGTCGGCATCCGCTGTGTATGGAGAGAACTCAGCTCCTGAGCCCTCTCCATACATCCCCATGTGACCAAGGACACAATAGTACGTCTTTGGTCATTAAGGGGTTAATGTGCATTTATTTCAAATATTAATTGTGCTGTTTTTATGTTTTATAGAAGGCAGTATTCAGTGGTTAAAGAATACCTGCAATTAAAAACAACTTTTCATAAATGAATAGTACAGGTTAATATATGCAAATTTTGTAATATATCTTATTAAAGAAATATGTTTTCTTCACTTTTTATGCAGAGTTACTTTCTACTTATTAGCCTATGAAGAGGGGAGGGGGATAGAAAAGACACTCAAATAATTGCTTCGGTTACACTCTGCTATTCTGTGCTCTTTTAACACTGCTAGATTACAGGCAATAAATCAATAAACTATCTGGCAGAAGCTTCCTTCTCAACCCCTTCCTTCTCCATAGAGCTCTGTGTGTGAGGTGAACAAGCAGTCAGATTGAAGATAAGGATCTGGAGAAAAGCTTAATAAGTGGAGAAAAAAACATATATCCTTAATAGATATTACAGCATTTCTTATAGTCCCATGCACTATTCATTTATGAACTTTTATGAAAAGTTGTTTAGAACTGAAGGTACACTTTAAGTAAATCTGTCATTGTGAAATATTTCCCTACAACATACTGGGACATGACAAATTTTATAGCTTTTGAGTCATTCCATATCAAGTGGACCAGGGGTCCCCACCTCACCATCTGAGATTTTGATGAAATTTGGTACATAGCTTCTCTATGATATAAAACTAAGCTGTGCAAAATTTTAGTTCAAAAGATTTAAAATTGGAGGTTCTAGGGGACCTCAAGTAAAGGGTTGCAAAACGGCACCTTAGCAAAAATGACATTTTGGGCCAACTTCCAGAAGCTGTAAACATTGAAGTTTTAGTAGTATAAGAGGGAAATTTGGAGAAACTGCACAACTTTTAGGGCTTAATAAACTGGCAAAACCCCATTTTCCTAGTCCTCTTACTTTTTGCATGGTTTAGGCTCAAAAAAGTGCAAAAATGAATTTACAGTGATGTTGAGGCTGCTGTAGTGTCAAAACTAGTTGGCCTTTCAGGTTGATTTTTGGTAGATGTTCTAAATACACGGCTGTAACGAGGCTTTCCAATTTGCAGCACTTTCCTTAAAGTGGTTAAAAAAATATAAGCGTTCAAAGTTGGTATAAAAAGCATTTTTGCCTCATTTTGGCTATCTTTGATGCCCTATATCTCCAGTGGGACAGCTTCAATCTTCTTTCTTTTAGCACCATTAGAAAGAGCAGATTTCCTTGTTTTCATTTTGGAGTCTGTTCATATAAGGATTGAAAAAATGCCCTCAAATGTTTGCGGGCAGTAGCCTGTGATTTCTTCACTACACCCTTGATACAAGTATAGTAAAAGTGATTCTTATTTCAATAAACATCATTTTTTTAAATAAAGAACACATTATGTTATAAAACTGTATTCAAGAAAACAAAAAAAACAGGAATGCTTTTTAGGATGTGGAAGGATGAGGCCTGATTTCATAACAGGTTTAAAGAAAACTGCAGTCAGTTAGAATGATCGACTTGGCCAATTATGATTGGTGGACCCTGTTGCAAAGCGGAATTGTTTGTTTCATTGCCCAACTGCACACTTCTGGTACCTCCTGGCTCCTGAATGTCTGTTGCTGTGTTTCTTCACTGCACCCTTGCTACAGTTTGACCCCTTAGTGAACTGTAGGCATCAAAGTAAGCCTAGCAACATGTCACTGCCCCTAAGAAAAGGTTGGCCTTGTCCCCATTTTAATGAGCGGTAATAATCTGAAAGGGGATATGGTCTCTGTATTTGCCTTATAGTCAACAAACAATGAAGTAGAAAGTGTAATTAATTCATATGATGGAGGGCACAGATAACTCGGATCACAGAAGTAGGTTCCTATGATACTCTCAATAAATTAAAATATAACTTTTATTAACACACAATAAAAACATAGGACAGCCGTCAACTAAATATATAGTATAGGGAATATCTAATCTATTCCAAAGATAAAAAATGGATTTCCCTGTAAAAAAGGCCCCTAATCCCTAACCCCAGATAGATAAGACAGCAATATATAAACTGATGAAAAACTCATACATCCAAATTGTGAGATGATGAGTATCAAAAATAGGATTGTTTATACCATCTCCAAACACTATCTGAGCCAGGAAAATGGGGAACTGATAATTCTCCTCTCAGTAGATGTACTAGATATAAAGTAACATATATCCTGGTGTATGGTGTAACCAAAAGCCAGTGAATTAACAGCGCATAAGGTGAAAGATGTAGTCCAAACACAGCTAAATGGTATGGAGATATTATGTCGGCTCTCTCCCACTAGCTAGGGACATAAAACCACCCCACCCACTGCTGAAGTACACACCTACACCATCCACTATGTTAGCAGGTCAATACCTAGATATTACATAGATATTAAATAAATAAAGCATGGCGGGTCTGAACCTGCATAGTGTTCCATAGGTAAATACATCTGCCAATGACCTAGGTGAGACTAAGTATACACCTGCACTGTCCATTATATTAGCAGCTCAAAGCCTAGATCTTGTTAAATAGGTAAAACATAGTGGATCTAAACCTGCATAGTGTTCCATAAAAAAATACATCTATCAGTAACCTAAACAAACTCAATGTGTTTCCCTTGCACTCAATATCAGCAAGTTCATCAGGAGTAGATATACAGTATGAGTGAGGAATAGTGCGGTAACAACCGCAGTTCCCAGAGCCCTGATGGTGGGCTCCGGTACTTATAATAGCCGATAACTCCTGTCATAGTTAAAAGTATGGTGGTATTCTACAGCTGGAAGAGGACTGTATTTTTTATCTTTGCTGTGGACTGCAGGTCCTATATATAAACTATTGCCCTCTTAATCCCTTTGTGAATGTAATATGATAGAATTCTTGCGCTCATGCTGTATGTCACATTATTAAGTGTTTAGACAATTTTTACACTTCACTTTGAAGGAGGTGTGGCTTAGTGGAAAATTCGAAGGGGCAACAAATTAGTGCAAAAATTGGTGTAAACCAATCAAGAGCTGAAAGGAAATAAAACAACAATGTGTAAAGATGTGGCAAATCATCCAGCATGAACCACTGGGATTTTGTGCAACTAGGCTAGTTCTAAACTATCTAAATTTAGGACAGTATTAATAAATGAAATGCGCCCAACTATCCTGCAAGTTGTTTACCATATGATTTCAGACATTTCACATAATGAAATCATTTAAATATATTTTAATTTGTATAATAAAATCTAAAAAACACAAGTGAGAAAAAAGATTAGATAAAAATACAGAAAACTACAGTATTCCCAAACTACTCAAAACACTATAGTAGAATTTCCTGTTCAAAATGTTTATTTCTTTAGAACAAGTACTGCAACATCTGAAAAAGGAGAGCTCGCCAAACATTTTCCTGCCTTTGGCTATACCTGACCCTCATCATTTGTTATGAAGACTGGCCAGGAATGATGCCTCTCAAAGTGACAAGAGAGAACTGACATCCAGACATTGCACGGTCCCTAAAGCAATCACGAAACCAAACTGCCACATGTCATTATCAGGATACTGAAGAGTCAACGGAGTTCTCTCAGTTAACTAAGCGTTAATTTACCAAACATGGAAAAAAAAAAAAAAAGGAAAAACTTGAAAACACTCTTATAAGCATCATTAAAAGTAAGTTCTTGGCCTAAAAAATGTAAATTCTCAAACAAAAGGGCATCACCAAATGATAACAAATTATAATGATCAATCTAATGTTCATTTATTTCTTTAATTATAAATCTGGTATGATAGGTCTCTATTCACTGAGATGTAATTAACACAATTAACATTTTGGAGAATAACTGCATCAAATGCTTATTTCCCAGAATTAATATATCATACTTTTTGTTTTATGATGTGCCTGCTGACAGTATTAAATGTCTAGTACACATAGATCATAATGAGTTTTGTTTGTTTTGTAGTTTAGAGCATCATTGTTAATTGAGACATTGTGTTTTTCCTTTACTGTAAGTTAATATAAAATCAGCTTTGCAAGTACATTATACATTGCCTGTATTAGTGTTTCCCAAAAGATATTTTCTGGAAGACTAGAGTTAAATGAAACCTGGTCAGGGAATCCCGAGAAGACAGTAGCAGAAAATGTCACTTGTCTTGTAGTGATGCTAAAATGATATTAGCCTGCTCATGGATGCTTGGCATCGGGGCAAGCAAAGCATTCAATACATTTTTACTAGAATAAATGTTATAGAATATATTATCTGTACTTACTGTATATCAAGTTTTTTTTTTTTGTGGTGAGAAAGAGATTTGGGGCTTCTAGGAGGGAATTGTTTTATGGGTTTTAATCGGTTGGTGTTGCTGTTCTACTGCATCACTGGAATCTTTGTATTAAATCCAATATAGGACAGCAACTGCGTAGAGTGGGTTTTCTTTAAGTTCTTTGGTTCCTCCCACCAGAGGCGTAGCTATAGGCGGTGCAGCAGTAGCAATTGCTAATGGGCCCCGGACCCATTGAGGCCCAGGAGCTTCAAGTTACACAACTGCCTAGACCCCTAAAAACACACTGATAGGTTAACCTCTTAACCACATCCTCCATGAATGCAGGACAGTTGTACACTAGGACAATAAGGCTTAGGCTCAAGAGCTGAACAAATGCAATATGTAACAGATGCCAGATGTGTTATATAGCCAACACCTGTCATTAACAGCTGTCACTGATCATGTCCACTTAACCACATAGATGCCACAGTCAATTGCTGTTGTTTTTGTTTCTCCTCTCCCAAAAAGGAATAAAAAGTGATCAAAATGTTGTATGCACTCCCAATAAAAAACCTGCATTTCATCAAAGTGTTAATTGATAGAGAGTTTGAGAGTAGTGATGACCGAATCGAAGCTGACGAAGTGGAATTCGATCTGAATTTCAGGAAATCTTCGATTCGCATCGATTCTGGATTTCCTCACGCTTTGATGCATTGAATCGCACATTTCTGATTTAACCCCTTGGACCACAGCATCTAAGGGGTTCCGCCATGCTACCTGTCCCTCTCAGCACCCCCCGTGGTGATTAAAAATAAAAAAATGCTGATACTCACCTGTCCTGGGCTCCGCAGTAACTCTGGAGCTCTTCCTCCCAGACCTTACTGCTGAGGCCTTTAATTGGGCGTAATGACGTCATCACGTGACCGTTCTTGCTTGATCATAGGTCCCAGCAGTGACGTCCGGGGAGCAGGACTTCATTCGGAAGGAAGAAGAGGAGCGAGGAGGATGGTCTGACAGCTGGGTTCCCAGGAGAGGTGAGGTTATGGTGAGTATAAGTGTTTGTTATTTTTAATCACTTCCCCTGGGCCTCTGATTATTATACTCTGGGGTCTGAGGAGACCCCACAATATAATAATAGCACCAGCTCTGGGGAGGGGGGGGGGAATGAAGCAGCGATATCGAATCGCTGCTTCAATGGGGGGGATAGATTGAAGCAGCGATATTTGATCGCTGTTTCAATTGGGGGATTGAAACAGTGATATCTGATTGCTGCTTCAATGTGGGTGGGAGGTACAGTGATGTGGCAGACCCGGGGTCACTGGTAAGACCCTGGGCTGCCGAATAGGAGCAGCAGTACCCCCTGAAAACGTTGCAGGGGGGCCGATCGGGAGCACAATATATAATAAGACCCCTGAGATGTCGCGGTCATATTTGACCGCACCATGCTTCCACTGTGGTTTGCGGGAAGTCCTTTTCGGCAGCGCCTTACTATAAGGCGGATGTCGGGAAGGGGTTAACGTGATTCTCTGCGAATTAATTCTGATCGAATTGTTTTGGAAACCTCGGAGAATCAGTCAAATCGAATTTTTGCAAAATTCTCTCATCTCTAAATGAGAGCTTTTTTGGGGATGGGTCAAATGTGAAAAATTACAATTTCTGCACAGAGCTATGAAATATGTTGGTTCTTTATACAAGCAGAAATAAGTGAAATAAAGTTGTGAATCATTTTCATGAATACCAAAACCTCTAGCATATACCTGTTTTCTAGCTATAGAAATAAAATATGTGAGAAAAACCTGATACTTGTTTTAAACTTTAGAAACTATCTACAGTGATTATTCATACTCGTTTATAAGAAAACGTTGCACAACTACAGATCCGACTAATGCCCTTTGTTATTTATTATATTTGGGTAAATCAAACGTAACAATTACACTATAGTGTATTTTTTTCTTTATTTATTAGAAATAGTGTTTATTTTTGGAAGCATGCTATCAAAAAACACATAAAGTGTAAGCACTGTCAAAATCAAGAAAAATAAGAAACCCAAAACTGGCCACAATATTATATAAATACACAGAAGCAAGCACACCGTACTATGCTATCTATGAAATGAATGTGAGGCATAGCTTGATAAGATGTGTATCTATCTCTCCATTTACAAGCAGGAAGCCCAGCACACTCTCAGCCTTTGATAAGGAGCTATTTTACATTTAGTTTATCAATTGAATGTAAGTCAGTTGTTTGTCTTTTATATGTCATAGAATCAGAAAGAACTCATTTTTACGTCAGTTTTGACCCTGTTAAGTATGTGAGACACTCTTTTTGTCCACTGTTAACTGTACTTTTTTAACAATGAATTCTGGAAAACCCTATCACAATCTTTAAACCTGGTTTACTCCATGCATGGAGGCAGCGCTGGACCAGGATGGGTAAGTGTGATAATTGTATTGTTTAATTATGTTTTACTAATGTGTCTTTTTCTTTTGTCTTTTTCTTTCTGTACTTTTTTTTTCAGATCCGCTAATTGCACTCCCCTTGGATTTGGTGGAACATGTTGAAGACCGATGGGGACATTTTTAAAATTTTTAATAAAATGCTCAGTAAGGATCCTGTTTTATTTCAGTAAAATATATTTTTAACGTCTGTGTTTTTTTTTTTTTTACTTTATTACTATTATCTGATTGACAGAGTCCATTACAAAAATAGGGCTTAGTGTTAACCACTAAATAACCTCTAACTCCCCCGTGATGGTTAGGTACATTGCAGGATGGTGTTGTTTGGTTGGAAAAGCTCAAATATCATGGGAAACATGCGTACCCTGGTAATGCCAGAATGCTGCTGCTTTATTGTACTTGACTAGTTATGAAAAATGGTTAAGACCCCATTTTTTTTTCTTTAAAATAAATAAATGAAAAAATGAAGTATCCCGCAATAGTGCTTTTGTAAAACCCAATTAAAGAATTTGAATTTTATATGAAGAGACAAAAAGGACCATGAAGGATACCATTGATGCTAGGTTCAAAACCTAGCCTACCCTTTGTTCTGGCCTGTCAGAGGACCAGAACATTGTATAGGCCGGACCACTACAACAGCAGTCACATATAGAGCCTGACAGACCAAATTTGACTTGCATGACTATTTCGTCCAACAATTTTTTACACACACTGTAATTGAGTCTTCAATGTGAACATAGCCATAGACAACACACAGTGGTACGACACTATGATATCATAGGGCACTATGATAGTAAAAGGGCAAGATTTAGAGATGAGTGAACCTCTCAAGATTCATTTAGTTTTGGGTGGCTCGGGTCCCAAATTCGTTTCCAGACAAATAAGTTTGGTACAAACCACAACGTAAATTGTCTTAAAATATACTGTATAACACTGTCAGGGCCCATAGGAACTTATTTATCCAATTTCTATTAAACACAGCTGAAGTTACGTGAAAGTGAAAAGTATGTCTATGGAAAAATGGTTGGTAAGCAATGGATGTAAACTCCGAGTCTAACTATACACTGCACTGACACTCACTTTTACACATTTTGACATTTAAAACGCTCTAACGGTTACCCTTTTTTTGGAGGAAAGGTGTTTGCTACGTGTTTTTAGACACACATGGGGCTATATTGCAAAAATAAATGGTTTTGTAGAAAAATTAGCTTGTTTTGATTACTTGTAAGTGTTATAGGCTTGTTGTTATTTGGGAAATACATTTGTGGCTGTGTGTATAGTTGAAAAGTGATGAAGAATTGCCACCAAAAATTATCCCTTTATGTGAGCAGAATGCCACACAGTGGAAACTTGTCTGCAAGTGCCACCAACACCTGAGTTTGCCTTAGATCTAACCCAAGCAGGTCTTTTGGATGTTGGGGCAGCATATTGGGTGTAATTGTTACTATTGCAGATGCTACCACCCTCTTTCTTTGATGCCACTATCACCTATCACCCTGACCTGGTTGCCAAATCTTACCTGTAATAGAATCATCATCAGATTTAGTAATGTTATCATCTTTCCCAGTTTTTTGTGATTCCTTATGGCAATGGGATTCCTCTTACAGGTTTCCCCCTAGTTCTCCCATCAGCACACCTACCAGTAACACACACCCTGCCACTACTACCTCCACCACAGCCAAAAAACACTGGCAGTTCTTATTCAACTCATCAAAAAGAGGAAGAAAAAGAAGTCTTGGGCTATAAGGAATATCTCTCTCAGCAGATGCCACATGACTACTAGAGAATAGGGTTTATGTCAGTGAAGAAGACATGGTTAGCAGTACAGAAAGACAGTGTGGTTAATTACATGTTACAACAGAGGAAGAGGAGCACACAGAAACCTGATTCAACATTTGTGGCTCACTGCTTTAAAAAACAACAACTTTATTCTCAGGAAGTATTAAAAGACTGTGGTCACTGGCGTGGTTGTCAAGACCAGAAGTAGTGTTGTTAATACTTGCTCAAGTGTTTCCTCCTCCTCCTCCTTTTACCTACCTCCTTTTTTCCCGTCACTTTACTGTACACTGTTTAATTATAATTGTGATTGCCAATAATTATAACACTGTGAGTATTATTTTTAACAAAATAAATTTCAAGAAAAATAGCATAGCACTTAAAGCACTAAAAGATTTACCTGGTCAGTGACTATTAGGCTATAACTGTGTTAGTCAGATTTTTTTTTGCTGTTAAAATGGCATCAGTTTTTTATGTATATTGGATAACCAAAAAAAAAAAAAATGCTTTACAAATGGAGATTTTTCTTTAAAATATTAGCAGCCTGTGTCACACTGTTTATTGGCTGAGGAAAACCCCTCTAATGACAGAGGTTTTTTTTTTCAGATTAGCACAGGCTGAAAGACTGTATATTGGATGAACTAACTGCTTTCTTAGGCAAGGGCTACACTGAGACGTTTTGTAGCGTTAACAATTGATTTTAAAGGGTTTTTTCCTGAGACTTTTTCTTTTTTTTTTTTTTTTTTTTTTTTTTACAGATAGACTAGAAATGTACTGAAATTAAAATTAATTTTTCTAATTGACATAAAAAAATTCCCTTTTGTGTGAGCTACACAGTCCCTATTACAATCACTTCCTTACTGGTCCTGATCATCCATGCCGCCCATTGTGCATTTGACTTCAGTTGTTAGCCTTGCCCACCATGAACATGATGTCATTAGTGATGATAGAAACATTTGTCTAAACTTTATTGGTTGCCAGAGCAGCCAGGAAGACGTAGAGTCTGGTCCTGATCAACTGAGAAGTTAGCTCCTGCTTCACACATCTAGATAATCATAGCAGTGATTGGCAGCAGCAAGGACAGAAAGACAAACATTGTTATGTTATTATAGTATTATGTTATTGTTATGTTATTATGTAAACATGTTATCTATTTATTTTTTTAATTATTAAAGTATCTCCTCTGCGTCCATCAGACAGGCATTCTTCTGTGATAAGGGAATGGTTTTATGGACACTGACAGGCTGAAAGCATGGCAGATTATTTTAATTATTTATTGTTATAGCACCATTAATTCCATGTTCCTGTACATTTGATGAGTTTTTACATACAAAACACGAAATACACAAAACAAGTACTATATTAGGAATGACCAACTGGTACAGTGAGATAAATAGCCCTGCTAGCAAGGCCTTACAATCTATGAAGGAAGGGGGAAAGGGACAGCAGGTGAGGGTAGAAACTGTTCAGATGGTGGTGCAGTGGCAGAAGGGTCTTCAGGTAAATGCATATGGAGCGTAAAAGAGACAAGCAACATGTGTTCCTCTCCCCTGCAAAAGATCTGAATGCTTGATCATCAACATCATGTAGAGTCCTGCTCAGGCTGTTTGCGTTTTTGCTCAAAAATTGAAAAATGCCTTTAGTTCTCAGATAAAAAAAACACATGCATTTTTTAAGCAGAAACACTTTGTGTACAGATTCAAGCATGCACATTCTTATCTACTATATATTCACGTACATATGCATATATACAGTATATATATATATATTATGTGAGAAGGTGACAGGCAGAGTGCTGGAGTCCCACTATATCAGCCCCAGGTTTCTGACATACATGTGGTCCAGGGCGGGTCTGGAATAGGCTTCAGCCCCAGGTGTGGGTCCCAGGCTTATTACTGGGCCTACAGAATCTTCACTTCAAAGCAGATCCTGGGAGCGAGAGGAGGCGCCTGGGTCTGTCCTGAGATACTGAGAATCTGGTAATACCAGAATCTGGTAACCACATATTTATATGTTGTGTGTGTAAAGGTAAATATGTATATGAACCCCCACAACCAGGAAATGTAAGCCAGTAAGTATAGCCTGAAAAGATGAGTAATGGTAAAAATGGTCCATACACACATAAAGGTACTCAATTATATTTGTTTGTGCATATAACAAACATTTCCTGTCTTAAGACACATTTTTAGTGACAAAAAAAAATCTTTAGATATTGAGCTACAGCTACAATCACAGAATTGCATACAACTTAATGGGCCACATTTATCAAGGTGAATACACCTTGAAAGTGGCCAAAAATATGCGCTTGTTATACGTTTGACAGGGAATAAATTAACACTGGTGTAAGAATCGCCAGTCTTAATAAATTCCCCCAATGAATTAATCTATCTATCAAAATAATGAAACAGAAAGTAATTGGATAAAGCCTTTCTATTTCATTTTTAATATTACACATTTTTAAAAAGAAATAGCACATGGGACTATAAAACTGAACAGTTGTATTATGTTATATTGAATAACTGAGCAAAAACATAAAAAAGGATGAATATAACAGGGAAGAACATTTAAGAATGCTAGAACTACATGACACCATCAAAAGAAGCACTGTCTAATTGGAACCTTTCAAACAGTTTCCTTGTCAGTTTTGTTAGAAGAGTCATGTTTTTCATGAACCTTTTCCTTGTTTTCAATGAACCATGGGCAATTTAATCATTGGTCCATGTTTCTGTGCTGTTTCATTATTAGTGTGTAGTGGCAGATGGCCATAAGAAGTTCCAGAACTTTGGGTTAATTGGGGGTAATACAGCAGAACACTAAAAACGTTGGGCATATTGTATTTCTTCTTTTTATGTGTAGCTAACAATAAAGAGTGTGAAAGTAGTCTTAAAAAAAGAAACCTTCTACATAACAACTAATTCATATTTGTAGTAGAGGTACACATTAAAATGTGGCTTTTTATTGTTCTAGTTCTATTTTTATTTTAGAAGCATTAAACACTTTAACTGCCTAGACCCTAATGACATTTTCTCATCCTCCCATTCCAAGAACCATAACTTTTTTCACTTTTTATTTTCCATCAATGTAGGTTTATGGGGGTTTGTGTTTTTTGATTTTTTTAATTTGCTGCATGAGTTCTATTTTGTACATTGCCCATATAAGATAATTTATTGATTAGTTTTATTAGTTATTTTAGCAGTAAATGAAAAAATAAATAAATACTAAAAAAAAACAATCCAACCATTGTGGGTTTTTTTTTTACTGTTAACTGTAAGAATGTAACTTGTTAACTTTATTTTACAGTTTGGTACAAATGTGTCAGTACCAAGTTTGTATGGTTTCATATTTTTGTACTACTGTACAATAAGTGTATTTTATGAAAACAAGTATTTTTTTTTTCTTAGATGCATACTCTGAGCTATATGTTTTTTTTATTTTTTACGTTAACAAAGTTATGTGAGGTTTTTATGCGATAAGTATAGTTTTTATTGGTACTTTCAAATTTTTCTATACAGTTTTGAAGGAATGGAAAAAGAACAGCAAATCTGATTTTTTTTATGTGATGCAGGATAAATAATAATTTATTGTTAACCTGCAGGTCATTACAACTGTGGCTGTACCTAATATGAATTTATTTTATTGTGAACGATTCAAAAAGAAAGTGTAAAACTTTTAATGAGAAAGGGGTGTATTTATTTACTTTTTGGGAGGATAGACTCTTTTTTGTCCTTGGGTTCAGAGTGAAACCCAAAATGCTGTTTGAATACAGTTCAATCCACATTGGTTCCCTCATCCCTAAATACTACCATTATATGCACTAATAAAACTGCTTTTAGAAGTTAAGCTCAAAACTAGGTGAAAATTTAAAGTTGCTGGTGTAAGGGCTGACTCACCAGTGGCGGACTATGCAAATAAAGTTTTTTTGGTATATTAAGTAACAACCAACATACCAGATAGTATAGTGTTGATCTTAACTGGAGTTTGAAGTCTGTTAAGTTAAGTTTCTAAAGATGTAACTGGTACTCTAAGGATGCTGTGACGTATTATATTTATTTGTTAGGTCCAAAATGTCACCTTGCATAGTACAAAGGATGATGATCTAAGTTTAGTTAAAAAGATTTAATGTAGTGTTTGCTAAATTTTTTCTTACATGCTACTAAGGTTAAATTTGATATTTGCAATATTGATTTTGTAATTAAATGCCTTTTTCAAGCCTTTTTTGAAGTAAAAATAGTGTGACTGAGAAGCATCTGGGCTTCTGACAATACCACATCATATGTGAAAAGTGAAATTTTGTGCTAACCATCTAATTACTTTGGATAATGGTATCAATAGACAAGATAAAGATTAATGGGGATTGTAAGTAATCCTGATTTAAGTAATATAAAACCTAACTCATACATACATATATCCTTTAATTTCCAATGCAGTGTATACAAAATGTGTATAGTCAGTTGATTCTGTCAAACACATTCTTAGCTTCTTGGGTCACTTAGATTACAGAGGCTTACATTACATGTTTAGAATTTTGCATATTTGAATTTATTTAGAAGGCTTCTGATATTGTTAGTGGCTTTGCATGTTTAATAAATCCTTTATTTATATTTATACATTTTAAAATGTAGAGAACAGGATGCTGATGTAGGGCATCAGAATTCCTTCATGGCTTTCCAGTGCTCATTAAGCTCAGGTGAATGGGCCTAATCAGCAGGGAGTCTCGAGCTGCAGAATCCGCGGCAAGATCGAGCAGGATGCTTATTTTTTCCACCTCCAAATCTGTGGCAAGTTCCGTTGTGAGAACATACCCTAATACATATGTGGTCATTATTTATTAATTGGACAGCAGAAGTATTAATTACAATAGTTAAGATTTCACTATTTTTATTCTTGACGTTCAGCATTAGGATCTTGTGGAATTTTAACCCCTTCCCACTGGTGACATTTTTCGTTTTTGACTCCTCGCCTCCCAAACCCCATAACTTTTTTATTTCTCCGTTCACAGAGCCATATAAGGGCTTAATGTTTGCAGGACAAATTGTTCTTCATAATGGTATCATTTGTTTGTTTGTTTGTTTGTTTGAGTTGGAAGGGACCTCAAGGGCCATCGAGTCCAACCCCCTGCAAAGGCAGGAATTCCTAAAACATCCCAGCTATATACCTATCCAGTTTCCGCTTGAAGATTTCAATTGATGGAGAACTCACCACCTCCCGTGGCAGCCTATTCCACTCTCTCACTACCCTTACTGTTAGAAAGTTTTTCCTAATGTCTAATCTGAATCTCCTTCCCCTTAGTTTCATCCCATTACTTCTCGTGCTTCCTTCTGCTAAGGAGAAAAGGGTAGATCCCTCTGCACTGTGACAACCTTTCAGTTATTTAAATACCGCTATTAAGTCTCCCCTTAGCCTTCTCTTCTGCAAACTAAGCAGTACCAATTCTTTTAGCCTCTCCTCGTAGGACATGGTTTGTAGACCTTCCACCATTTTGGTTGCTCTTCTCTGGACCTGCTCCAATAAATCGATGTCTTTCTTAAACTGGGGAGCCCAGAACTGTACACAGTATTCCAGGTGGGGTCTGACCAGGGCAGAGTACAGCGGAATAATTACCTCTCTTGATCTAGATTCAATGCTCGTCTTGATACATCCTAGAATTTTATTAGCCTTTTTAGCCACCGCACCGCACTGTTGACTCATGTTGAATTTGTGATCTATTATTATGCCCAGATCCTTTTCCCCTGTACTCTCACTTAGTACTATTCCTCCCATACTATATATGCTTCTTGCATTTCTGTTACCCAGATGTAGAACTTTGCATTTGTCCCTGTTGAATACCATTTTGTTCACCTCAGCCCATTGTTCCAGTGTGTCCAAGTCCTTTTGGATGCATTCTCTCTCCTCTCTAGTGTTGGCCATTCCTCCTAGCTTTGTATCATCTGCAAATTTTATTAGTTCCCCATTAACCCCATCATCCAGATCATTTATAAAAATATTAAAAAGTACTGGGCCCAGGACAGAGACCTGCGGCACCCCACTTTTTACTTTCTTCCAGTTTGATGTATAGCCATTTAGAATTACTCGTTGTGCCCGATCATTAAGCCAATTGTGAACCCACCTCACTGATATTTTATCAAAGCCATACTTGATCATTTTTTCAATAAGAATGTTATGTGATACTTTATCAAAGGCCTTACTAAAGTCAAGATATACTATGTCCACTGCATTTCCCTGGTCCAACCATTCAGTGACTTTATTATAGAAGGAAATAAGATTAGTCTGACAAGATTTATTAGGCATAAAGCCGTGCTGGCTCTGATTAATTAAAGCCTTCCCATCCAGGTACCTAATTAAATGTTCTTTAACGATTTGTTCAAAGATTTTTCCTACTATCGAGGTCAGACTTACCGGCCTATAATTTCCTGGGTCGTCCCTATTCCCCTTTTTGTAGATGGGGACCACATTTGCCCTTTTCCAATCTAGAGGGACCACTCCTGTCTCCCATGACTTATTAAAGATTATTGCAAGGGGTTCTGTTATTTCCTCTGCTAATTCTTTTAAAACTCTAGGGTGTAAATCATCCGGTCCTGGGGACTTGGTTTCCTTAATCTTAGCTAAATGTTCTCTTACCAAACCTTCACTTATAATCAGCTTGGAGTCCTCATTCCCCTCATCGCTATCACCATTAATGTTGATATTACCATCCATTTCTTGGGAGAAGACGGATACAAAATATGAATTCAGTAACTCCACCTGCTGATCCACCATGTTAACTTTTTCACCCTTTTCATTCTTCAGGACTCCAATGGTTTCCTTCACTTTTCTTTTGCTCTTAACATATCCCCAAAAACCTTTTACATTACTCTTAACTTCTTTTGAAAGCTTCAATTCGTATTCAGCCTTGGCTTTTTTAATGCTTATCTTGCAGAGTCTGCAAACTGCTGTATACTCTCCCTTAGATATAGCTCCCATCTTCCACTTGTTGTAAGTTTCCTTTTTCTTTTTTAGTAGGTTATGTAAATTTTGGTCATCCATCCTGGAGTTTTTAGGTGATTCCCATTTTTCTTGCTTCTAGGTATTGTTAGTTCCTGTGCATTAATGATTTCCCTACGGAAAATTTCCCACCCCTCATGTGCATTTTTGTGCTTAAGTAATTTTCGCCATGGAATTCTACTAACACTTACCTTTAGGCCCCTAAAATCTGCCCTACTAAAATTGAGCCTTCTAGTCTTTGTCTTCTCAGGTCTTCTTCTTATTCTTACAACTCCAAACTCAAGTATAGCATGGTCGCTGAATCCCAATGTCCCTGCTACCCTTAATTCCTTAACCATGTCCTCCTTATTAGTTAAAACTAGGTCCAGAATGGATGTTCCTCTCGTGTTTTTTTCTACTAACTGGGCAATGAAGTTGTCTGCTAGAGAGGATAAAAATTTGATAGCGCTTTTACTTGTAGCTGTGTGAGTTTCCCAATGAATATCTGGGTAATTAAAGTCTCCCATGATAACAATTTCAAATTTCTTCGAAAGCGTGGTCATTTGCTGTGAAAAAAATCTCATCCCTGTCTTCTGTCTGTCCTGGTGGTCTATAATAAACACCTATTATGATGTCCTTATCATTGTTTTTCCCCTGAATTGTTACCCAAATATTTTCCAATAAATTATCATTTTGTAAAACTGTGATTTCCGTGGAAATGTGATCTTTTTTAACATACAATGCAACTCCTCCCCCTCTTTTATTAGTTCTATTTTTTTTGAATAAGTTGTATCCTTCCATCTGTATATTCCAATCATGCTTATCGTTCCACCAAGTTTCTGTAATACCAATGACATCATATTTTTCCTTCTGTATTATCAGTTCTAATTCTCCCTGTTTATTTCCCAAGCTTTGCGCATTTGTGTAAAAACATTTCAGATTGTGCTCTGATACTTCCTTTTTCTTAATTTCCTTCTGAGTATCCTGTCTTAGGTCCTCATTACCACATCTAGTAACCTTGTTTAGTATATCTTTTAGCTGCATGTTCTTGTCTTTCTTTTTACTTCCCATCCCCTCCTCTTCTAGTTTAAAGCCCTCCTGATAAGTGTGGCAAGTCTTCTGGAAAATATGTGTTTCCCAGGCTTTGTGAGATGTATACCATCTCTAGCAAGGAGTCCATCATAGAGGTAATTCACTCCATGGTCCAGAAATCCAAAACCTTGCTCTCTACACCACTGCCAAAGCCACTTGTTTACCTTTAGCATTTTATTCCATCTCCTGATACCATAACCATCAACTGGGAGAATTGATGAAAATACTACCTGCGCATCCAGTTCCTTCACTGTCCAATGTACTGGGAAGCTGGAAACAAAATTCAGAATAGGGGGGATTGGAGAAAAGTGCATTTGTGCGACTTTCTTGCAGGCTTCATTTTTATGGTGTTCACTCTGCAGCCAAAATGACATGTCACCTGTATTCTATGTTTTGGTACAATTCCGGGGATATCAAATTTATATAGTTTTATTTACATTTCAACCGCTTAACAAAAATTTAAACTTTGTAAAAAAAATTTTTTTTTGAAAAGTCACCATATTCTGACACCCAGAACTTTTTTACATTTCCGTGTATGGGATGCATAGGACGTATCACATTGTCTGATTTTTAAAGAATTGATTTGCAAATTATGGTGGAAAATAAGTATTTGGTCACCTACAAACAAGCAAGATTTCTGGCTCTCACAGACCTGTAACTTCTTCTTTAAGATGCTCCTCTGTCCTCCACTCATTACCTGTAGTAATGGCACCTGTTTGACATTGTTATCAGTATAAAAGACACCTGTCCACAACCTCAAACAGTCACACTCCAAACTCCACGATGGTGAAGACCAAAGAGCTGTGGAAGGACACCAGAAACAAAAGAAGATGAAACGTGGCTGGGTCTTTCAGCATAACAATGATCCCAAGCACACCACCAGGGCAATGAAGGAGTGACTTCGTAAGAAGCATTTCAAGGTCCTGGAGTGGCCTAGCCAGTCTCCAGATCTCAACCCCATAGAAAACCTTTGGAGGGAGTTGAAAGTCTGTGTTGCCCAGCGACAGCCCCAAAACATCAATGCTGTAGAGGAGATCTGCATGGAGGAATGGGCCAACATACCAGCAACAGTGTGTGCCAACCTTGTGAAGACTTACAGAAAATGTTTGACCTCTGTCATTGCCAACAAAGGATATATAACAAAGTATTGAGATGAACTTTTATTATTGACCAAATACTTATTTTCCACCATAATTTGCAAATAAATTCTTTAAAAATCAGACAATGTGATTTTCTGGATTTGTTTTCTCATTTTGTCTCTCATAGTTGAGGTCTACCTATGATGTCAATTAAAGGCCGGCCTCATCTTTTTAAGTGGGAGAACTTGAACAATTGGTGGCTGACTAAATACTTTTTTCCCCACTGTATATATATACAGTATATACTGTGTATATATATATATATATATATATATATATACAGTACTCCCAATGGCTTCATTAAATAATATGTATATAACCAAACTGTGATATAAATATATAGATTATAATGATGAAACAAATGAGTTTATGTCAGATATAATGGGGTGTCCTGGCATAAACTCACTCACAAGCCATCTTTCCGAATATATAGACCATCATTTACAAAATTTTGTCATCAACTTAACGTTTTACTTGAGAGACTCATCTTCTTTAATTACAAAAATTCAGAAACTCAACTGGTCAGATGAGTATATTTGGGTTACTCTTGATGTCAGTGCCCTTTATTCAAATATACCACATGAAAATTTAGTCTGGGCTATCCCCAGTTTTCTGGACTTAGATACATCCATATCTCTCATTCAGAAACAATTTTTATTATTAGTATAACATTCATTCTACAACATAATGCATTCACCTTTCAAGGAATTCTATATAAATAGTGTAAAGGCACCACGATGGGCATTAAATTTGCATCAAGTTTTGCAAACTTATATATATGGGTTTGTTTGAAGAATATTTTATATACCAACCTCATGACTGGTCTACCACCATAATTTTTTTTTTTTATGCCAGGTACGATCTCATATTGATCTGGAAAGGTCCCTCTGGAAATCTAGAAAAATTCATTGAATACCTGAATTGTAACGATTGGGGGCTGAAATTTACGGCTTCCTTTTCACCATCACACACTGAATATCAAGATTTAGTGTTAAGTTTTAAAGGAATACAAATTATTACAAAAAAACTGTTTTAAGAAAGTAGATGGAAATAGTATATTATATTTCAAAAACAACCACTACAAAAAGTAGAAACTAAATGTGCCTTTATAGACAATTAAAATGTTTAAGATACAATTGCACTTAAGATTCAGAATATATAACAAAAAAAATAATGTCCAAACATTTCTATGAAAAAAGCTACCCAAAAAAAA
This sequence comes from Leptodactylus fallax, assembly GCA_947044405.1. Taxonomy (NCBI): domain Eukaryota; kingdom Metazoa; phylum Chordata; class Amphibia; order Anura; family Leptodactylidae; genus Leptodactylus; species Leptodactylus fallax. The sequence continues at coordinate 3,155,806 of CAMRHE010000013.1, forward strand.
GGGGTACAATCAGCATTTACACAAGCTGGCACCCTTTCTCAAATGGATTGTCTGTTGCCAAGAGCATCAAAAACTGTTGACCAAAAGTGGCAATTTAATTTCCTAACTGCATAAAACCAATCGCACCAAATAATAATGAAGATACTTAAGAAGCACTAGTTTTATTATCTATCTCATAGAATGTACTTGCAGCCTCCAATATGTAGGCCACACTACATTGCCATTTCATATCCGAATTAACAGTCATAGATCCAACTTAACCAAGGGATATGAGAAACACAGCATATTCCAGCACGCTGCATCTACACATAACTGTGACTTTATGGCATAGAACAGATACCCAGTTCAGAACATAACAGGTTTGAAAAATTGCGCCGATGCAAAATGTTTTGGATTTTCAAATTAAAATCACTTATGCCATTTGGACTAAAAAAAGCTACGGAGCTTGTCACCTGTTCATTCAGCTTTTTATGCTCTCTCCAGAACTAAACCGTTATAGTTATTATTTGTAGATAATAATATTCTACCTTAATATTTTTCCTTTATTTTTTGTTATATTTTTTTATTATTTTTTACCTATTTCATTCCATTGTTCAGATCCTATTATAATCCATTCTATGACCTTAGCCAGACTAAGATCCTTCACAAGTCCTTCAGATAGATTATTGTAATAAACTAGTATTTTAAGAATTATTCATGTTATTCATTTGTTTCATCATTTCTATATATCTATATCACAGTTTGGTTATATGCTCATATTATTTAATAAATTTATTGGGAGTATATGTATATCTCATTGTGGAGCTAATTAACTCATTATTAATTAAGCAAGTGTGATTGCTTAGACATTTTATTTATGTTATCATTTGATTTGCACCTGGTCCCATATAATTTTGGATGTATTTTACACACTATTTGTAACAATTATTTATTTATCTATATACTTTATATACACACCAAACTGTCACTTTTAAACAGAGATATAGAATCAACAGTTTTAATTGTAAATTTTCCAGGCTTCTCTCTTTTTTTTATTTATTAATTTTCCATTAACTAAAGACATCCATTAATTATTATTAACAAATATAGATATTATCATACATCATTATTAAACATTGATCTACCCCTTGTTGGTTTCCCCCTAGACTCTTAGTCTGATCTATCAGTATAGATGGAAGAGACTTCTGCCTCTTCTCCCCAGTATATGAATATTTTTACAATTGAAGTGTATACCCTATATTGAATTTTCAACTCTTTGTCTTTGAAGAAATATAATATGCTGTTAAGTGTGACAAACTTGTTTTTTTTTCGAAAGCCCATGGATTATTAATTGCCAGAAACCAGCATTTAAGTGTCAAAGTCCCGAGTGTGCTTCCCTTATGTTGGATATGCCTGGGAATATATTAATTCCCACTACTGATGTTGGCCGTGGTACAATGAATGAATAGGGTACAGGCGTCTGGTTGCTAAGGTGACGCCTGTGGCGACCGCTCATCTGTTATGTGATGTAGGGGACATCTGCATATGAGTCGAAGTGCAGAAGTGTTGGATCTCCATGGCCTCAGTGTTGAGCATGGGCACGTGACATCACTTAAGAGCACCAGACGCTCCAGAAGGCGAAGAAGCAGATCACTGGATGCCATGAGGAGGCCCTGGGGAAATCTTACATCGGACCCAGGATGAAAAGAAATAGTAGTTGATCACCCGCAAATTATCTTGAGTCTGGTGCAGAAGCAATGGATCGCCATGGCGATGGCCCAGATGCCAATATTGATTTGTGTAGTGACATGACGTAAAACGCACATACACAAAGCAGCGGATGCCACGGAAATGGATGTAAACATATCCTACATGTGACCGGGACCCACAGGTGAAATGGATTAATTATGAGAGGAATTTGTTCTCTAGACTCTATTTAAAAACAGCATTGCTCACAATAATCCCTTGCTGAAACTAATGCAGGTGGCTCTCAACCACTGTGGGTTGGAGCCTGTGCTTTCCCATTACTGAGTCCACACGCCTTGTAAGAAATCCCCTGAAGATTGGCTCCTATGTTTTTCTTTCTTGCACAATCATTACTCACATCATGAATAATTTGCACATATAATTCAATTTCTTGTTGGTTATTAATTTACACATCTCACTATAATTGCCCAAACATTTGCCCTTTGTATAAATGGTTGCACACATTTCTATACATACTGCTCATTAGGAACTGGAAGTGGGCGCGCATCTCTCGCGAGATGTTATCTTGTAGCAGGTATTGCGTGCCTACCTGCATCAGCATTCAAGTGGCGGCACTAGCTGACTAATAAGGTACACCTGGGAATAGTCCTTTTTATATGGGCACACCGGCCTCCACTTTACAGCCCCCTGAGGAAGCAGGGGTGAAACGTGCTTTGTGACTGGAGGTGGAGGTCGCTGCTATCCTGTCAGTATACACATTTATTTACTTCTCACTTGGTTTAGAATTTTTTGGGCATTAATTTGTGCACTGCATGTATATTATAATATTTCTTTTGTAACAATACTTATCATTCATGTATATGCACTGCATAGAAACACTACATGGATGCTATATTACATCTTATGTATTAGTACTCACTATATATTTTATGTATATGTATTACATACTTTATTTATAAACAAATTAATGGATTATTATTAATTTAGATATTTATATGCTAGTAGCAATAATATCACTTGTTTATTATTTATGATTTTTTTTTCTTATAAATATGTTATATCATGTTTTGTATATTAGTACTCATTATTTATTTCAGGTATGCGTATTTTATACTTTATTTATGAATAAATTCATGAGTTAATTTAATGTATATATTTACATATCAATTAGATTGTTATTATGTATTTATTTATTGTTCATGAATTTGTTTTATATACATGAATTGTAATTGGATTATGCTTTGATACATATTTTTTGTCTTGATTATATGATTTTGTGGCCTACCATGACCTCCACCCCTTTTAATTAAAATTTTAAGTGTTTTTAATTAGATTTTTTGCATGGATTAATTATTTAATAAAATTATCATTTATATTTAATTTATTGTTTGCATTGATTATTTGTGGATTTATTCCTTGTAGATTTGTGCCGGACATGTCTACCTCAGTGGTGGCAGTGTTGTTAGCTGTTTAAGAGTAGCATCCAGCATCAACAGCAGCAGTACAGTAAAGGAAGATGATGATAAAGGGAGACGGTGACACCACTATTCAGAGGCATCACCCAGAGGTGTTTGAAAATCCTTATGGATACAGTGCCTTGCGAAAGTATTCGGCCCCCTTGAACTTTTCAACCTTTTGCCACATTTCAGGCTTCAAACATAAAGATATAAAATTTAAATTTTTTTGGTGAAGAATCAACAACAAGTGGGACACAATTGTGCAGTGGAACGAAATTTCTTGGTTATTTTAAACTTTTGTAAAAAATAAAAAACTGAAAAGTGGGGCATGCAATATTATTCGGCCCCTTTACTTTCAGTGCAGCAAACTCACTGTTGTCCTAAATGACTGATGATGATAAATATAATCCACCTGTGTGTAATCAGAGCACCTGCTCTGTGATAGACTCAGGGTTCTGTTTAAAGCGCAGAGAGCATCATGAAGACCAAGGAACACACCAGGCAGGTCCGTGAGACTGTTGTGGAGAAGTTTAAAGCCGGATTTGGATACAAAAAGATTTCCCAAACTTTAAACATCCCAAGGAGCACTGTGCAAGCAATCATATTGAAATGGAAGGAGTATCAGACCACTGCAAATCTACCAAGACCTGGCCATCCCTCTAAACTTTCATCGCAAACAAGGAGAAGACTGATCACAGATGCAGCCAAGAGGCCCATCACTCTGGATGAACTGCAGAGATCTACAGCTGAGGTGGGAGAGTCTGTCCATAGGACAACAATCAGTCGTACACTGCACAAATCTGGCCTTTATGGAAGAGTGGCAAGAAGAAAACCATTTCTCAAAGATATCCATAAAAAGTCTTGTTTAAAATTTGCCACAAGCCACCTGGGAGACACACCAATCAAGTGGAAGAAGGTGCTCTGGTCAGATGAAACCAAAATCGAACTTTTTGGCCACAATGCAAAATGATATGTTTGGCGTAAAAGCAACACAGCTCATCACCCTGAACACACCATCCCCACTGTCAAACATGGTGGTGGCAGCATCATGGTTTGGGCCTGCTTTTCTTCAGCAGGGACAGGGACGATGGTTAAAATTGATGGGAAGATGGATGGAGCCAAATACAGGACCATTCTGGAAGAAAACCTGTTGGAGTCTGCAAAAGACCTGAGACTGGAACGGAGATTTATCTTCCAACAAGACAATGATCCCAAACATAAAGCAAAATCTACAATGGAGTGGTTCACAAATAAACGTATCCAGGTGTTAGAATGGCCAAGTCAAAGTCCAGACCTGAATCCAATCGAGAATCTGTGGAAAGAGCTGAAAACTGCTGTTCACAAACGCTCTCCATCCAACCTCACTGAGCTCGAGCTGTTTTCCAAGGAAGAATGGGCAAGAATTTCAGTCTCTCGATGTACAAAACTGATAGAGACATACCCCAAGCGACTTGCAGCTGTAATCGCAGCAAAAGGTGGCGCTACAAAGTATTAGCTTAAGGGGGCCGAATAATTTGGCACGCCCCACTTTTCAGTTTTTTATTTTTTACAAAAGTTTAAAATAACCAATAAATTTCGTTCCACTTCACGATCATGTCCCACTTGTTGTTGATTCTTCACCAAAAAATTTAAATTTTATATCCTTATGTTTGAAGCCTGGATGGGCCCAGTATGGTGTCAGAACTGGGCCTGTGCAATTGTAGTGAATTAGCACCTGGTCTTGCTGTGTTTTTGGATTGTGACCACTGCCTCTCAAAACATTGACCCAGTGGGATGTGAAAATCATGTATTGTCCTTGTTCATAATTGCTGCTCCACATATTGATGGTTGAGGGCACCTTTCCTTCGAATGATGTATCCAAGGAAAGTCTCATGTTTTCCAACACATAGTGATATAAGGCAGGGACAGCTTTCCTAAAGAAATAATAGTGGCTGAGTATCCACCATCGAGGTTGAGCGCATGCCATCAGATGGCAAAATTCAGTGGAATCCACTAAATGGTACAACATCGACTGCACCACCAGCAGCTGGACCAGGTGTGAGCTAAGTTGCACCACTGCCAGGTGATTGGGAGCATATTGCTGTCTCCTGGCTACACATTCCCTTATGTAAGACTGAGCTGAGACTGACATTGGCATGGAAGAGGAGGAGAAGAAACAGTAATGATGAAGATAACGATGACGATGTGTTAGGTGTAGATGTGGCCTGCCTACAAGGAACATCATGAAAAGTAGTAGAAGATTAGTTTTGTTCACTTCCTCTGCCAGTGCCACTGTCAATGTCAAGTCTATTTTTCTAATTAAGTGATGCCTTTTTATGTGAGTACATAGAGCTGTCATTCGTGTTACTGCATGGCCACAACTAAGTTTCTGCGTGCATATGTTGCACATTGCCCTGGATTTGGCAATGTGCAAAAAAATTCCCACACAGAAGATGACCATGTGTAGTTGCTGCAACCAGCATCATCAGCAGCAGAAAAATGTCTGCCACTACCATCACCATTGCCACCACTTCTACCATGTGAGGTTCACCTAGGGAGCCCCGGGCAGGCTTTTTTAATGTTGGCTAGAATCATTACGATCACCACTGCGACCACCCTCTTCATCTGTTGTCACCTTGTCACCCTGACCTCATTGCCAGGTCCTATCTGCAAAAGAATCATACTCGGCTATGTTACCATCATCTTCCCTATACATCATCATGGCCATGCACACCCTCAGAATTTCCACCGCTAGATATCTGATTAGCTTCCTTACCAGAGTGACTACCAGTAGTAGTAGTACCACATTCCCTGCCACTACTTCCTCCACCACCAACAGTCATCATTTCTTCCTCATCTGGTTGCACACAATGCAGACTGTTCTCATCCAGCTCATCAAAAAGTGAAGGAAGACTGCTCTGACTAGGAGAAATAGATTGCTCAGGGAGATATCACATCACTACCAGGGATCTGTGTGAAGAATTTTGCAGGAGACATGGTTGACAGTCCAGAAAGGCAATGAGGTAAATGATGTGTTATGTAGGAGGAGGAGGAACACACAGAAACCTGACTCAAGATCACATCACTCTTGGATGGAATATCCTCCTGTGACTGAGCTTAGACAGCTCAATAATCAAAAACTTCACCTTCATTTTCAGGAAGTACAGCAATCCTGTTGCTACTGGCAGTGCTATCAAAACCAGAAGCAATGTTGCTTTTGCCACCCACATTCTTATTGTTAGTCCTTGCATAAGTGTTTCCTCTTCCCCCTTCTTTTGTCTCTACCCTGTCCTGTTTTTTTTTTCCAATAATTTTTAATGCATATAATCATTGCTTAAATATTAAACAAAAAAACAACAGAGATTCTTTTTTTAGATTAGCATAGGCTGGACTACTGTGTGTATATATATATATATATATATATATATATATATATATGTGTGCACTTGCAGAGCAGAAAAAAAAACATGAAATTAACTGCCTGTGTATGCAGGACAAGGAGAAGCACAGATTCACCTAGTCACTATGTCTATGAACCCATCCTCTCTATTGAATTCTAGCACTATTCTACCCTGTAAAATTCCTTCATTCTCTAAGTTTTCCTAGTCCTCTATTGCTGGAATTCCTATTGCTTTTTCTGAACTGTGCTAACTAAGCCTATAGCCTATGATGTAGTGAGATTAATCACGTATCTATTTGCATGTTTACTATTTACAGCAACTAAAGTCTGAGAAAGAATTCACAAACTTTTTATACTAGATATGACATCAGCGTTGTAAGGTCTACCTACCACTGTCTATTGTCTAAGAGGCTGTAAGATGTTGCTACAACATTACAGACAGTGTCTGAGTCATACACATATTTATGGTCTATATTTCCCAGTCAAACGTGTGGCAGCGGCCATTTTCTCGTAGAGGGCCATTTTTTATTCGTCAGAAGCAAATTGCCATTTGTTCAGTTTCATTAAAGAATGAACAATTTGTAATGTTTGCTTCAAATCTGATTTGTTATGAACCGATTCGCCCATTTCTAGTCCTGCATGCTCCTAGGGCTGTCTCTGAGTAAGACAAAGACAGTTCTAACCAGTGTGTGCAGTGCATGGCAGAAAGTCTTTCAAAGACCAGAAATAGTATTACCCCTCATGTACACACATGTCATCTTATCCTAAAAAGAAATGTACACTTTAAGGGGGTATTTGGTTCCTCTATTTGATTATTTTCTTTGCTATAGTGAGGTTCTGCACAGGTGAGCCCTTTTTGCTATTTTTATCTTCCAGATATCTACTGATGTTCTGTTACAGGGTTAGCTGAGGCTGATACAATCTGTTAATGGGACAGTTGAGGCTGGTACCATTACTGAGTATCTTTATTTACTCCTGATCAGCATTTCACTCATGCCTATGCAGAAATCTTAGCATGGCTCCAAATACCACTACATAGATATAATAGCAAAATCAAGCTTAGCACATACAAATAAAACTGTCAGTCAAATATAGATACAGTACAAAACTTGATTCAAGAGAAGTAGTATAGTGTCGTGTCCATATATATGCAGTATTAGAGTTGAAGTACTGTGCATTGCCCATATATGCAGGATAAGAGTAATAGTGATGTGAATTGCTCAAAAATTCAGGATCAGAGTAGTAGTGCTGGGCTTGGCTCATACATGTAGGATAAAAGTAGTACTCCTGTACCATGCCCTTATTGAATAAGCAGGATAAGAGAAGATGTACTATGTAGTGCCCATATATTCTGTCCCCATATATGCAGGATAAGAGTAGATGTATTGTGCTGTCTTCACATGTGAAGAATAAGAGTAGTAGTGTAGAGCCTATGTATGCAAGATTAAGGTAGTAGTGCCGTACAGAGCCTGTGTATGCAGGATACGAGTAGTAGTGCTTTGCATTGCCTCTTCCCCAGTGCAGTGCTGAATGTTTGAGGATCTCTGGAGGACCCTCTGGGTTATTAGAAAATAACCACATATTGATATTTATAACATCTTGAGTGTTAGCCAGCATACTGTACTTTATTAAATCCAAAACTTAATGTGAGAAAATGCATGTGCTGCTGATAATGAAATGCAGTAGAGCAGCACAGTTTTACTGAGCTTTAATACAAATTGGGGATCTCTGGAATTATAGATAGTCAGTAGGGGATCTCATACATCATTGAATGTGACAGCACATCAAAAGGTGAGATGAAAATGCAATCCTTGTTAACAAGCCTATCATAACGAATAAATCATCATTATCTAAATTAGCTTTGCCATTATTTGTGACATTCGATTTGGCTTTAGGACAGGACAGACATTGAATTCATCTGGAAACAAAATGCTGGGTGCTTTTCTAGGCTATTGGCATGAATAGAAAAGAACATCATAATGTCAGTAGTGGATCAATATAACAGGACTGTTTTATAAGATGATCAATGTCATAGATTCATTGACTTTATTTTTTTAATTGTCAGCTTTAATAAGGTTTGTGAAGTGATAAACAAAATTACAGCAATATAAGAGTTTTTGGATCAAAACATATAACATTTTTGGTGCTTTCATATTCATTATTAGCATCATTATTAGTTTTACAGAACTAATAATGATTTATTTATTCCATACACATATTGATGCATACACTTTATTTTATGTTTATTAGTGAAAGAAAGAATATTGTAAAACATGCAGCAATATAAATGTAAAAATGTCATGTAAAATCACAGCTTTTCAGAGAAAATTCATGCACACTATGAAAGTGTTGAATACTAATTATAACATAGCATTTACTCTAAAAATACTTTCAAATATTATTAGATCAACATTTTTAGAACATTATTTGTAAAATGTGACTCAAGAATAAAAAGTTCAGCTCTCAGTTTACGTGCATCCTGTTGCTTATCTGCTAGCTGTGTATCACGTTGTTCCTGTTCAATGTCAACTTATTATCTTAGGTGGTTTACATATTTTCACTAGGAAAAATCATTTTAAACTAGGAAAAGTCAGGATTTTTGTTTTATATACCATAATATATAATTTATGCATCAAAATTTGAAGTAAAAATAAAAATAAAAATTATGTAATGTTTGTGCATGGTGTAAATCCAATGTAGATCAACAAAAATCAACAACCATGAACTATAGTGGAACACATTACATTTGAGACTTCCTAAAGAAGTATTTGATTCACCCATGGGTTTAAAGCTAAAATTATTTTATAGTTGTCTTTACCTCTAAAACTACCAAGCAATAAATGTTAAATAAAAAGGGATAACTTGTAGCTTACTTTTTAAGTTCAATTCACCATGAGAACATTAACCATTGTCCCCTAGATCAAGCATACTCTTTCCACACTAGCTGAGAGTTATCTCACATAACTACATACCTCTATCTTTCAGGGCCTATTGGAATCATTGCTAATGATGATAGTGACAAATCTTTGAGGAGAATAGCCATAGTGATTACTGAAATGTGAGACGATGTTATTTGACTGACAGATGCAGACAGGAGGTTGAATTTACAGCTGAAGGAGATGTTGTAACAATTTCTTACAGACTTCATTTTTATGGCATTCACCATGTGTTAAAATGACACGTTACCTATATTCTCTGGGTCGTTACAATATCAAATTTATATAGTTGTTGTTATGTTTTTGAAACTTTCTTTCCCTTGCAATATTGTGACACAAGTAGCTTTTTTACATTTCCAATGTAAATTGCTGTGTAAGGGCTCTTTTGAAGCAGGGCATTTAGCAGTTTTTTTTGTGCATTGTATTAAAAGGAGTCTATCACTGTCCCTAGCTTCTTTAAACCAGTATCATAGTGCTGTAGATGCTGCTAGCAGAATACAAACGATGCCTTTCTTATGTTTCAGAGCCCCAGGGATGCATAGAAAAAGCACTTTTATTTTGTATTCAAATGAGGCACTTGGAGCACAGGGGGAGTTTTCTTCTAATACTGAGCACTACTACATCGTCAATAAACAGGCTCATCCTGCACACAGCTTGTCCCCCTTGGCAGTGTGAGTTGATCCAGTGTGAGTTGACCCTCACACTGCCCAGGAGGACGAGCTGAATGCAGGATGGGCATGTTTAGTGATAATGCAGCAGTGCTCAGTAATAGAAGAAAATTCCCCCTGTCCTCAAAGATCCTCATTTGAATAAAGACTAAAATTGCTTTTTCTACGCATCCCTGGGGCTCTGAAACATAAGAAAGGCATTGTTTTTATTCTGCTAACAGCATCTACAGCACTATAGGAGCAGTTTAAAGTAGCTGGGGGCAGTGATAGACTCCCTTTAAGCTTTGATCGCTATTTATTCCATTTTTTTTTGTTGGAAGGAAAACAACGAAAAAATGGCAGTTTGCGTGTTCTGATTTTTTCCCCCGGCTACACTGTTAACTGCATGGGATAATATCATTATATTTTTATAGTTCATGCATTTTCAGACATGGGGATACCTAATTTGTTTATGTTAATTGATGTTTGTTTATTTTTATGTGTAATCTAGGAAAAGAGGATGATTTAAAACTTTTATATTTTTGTATTTTATCATACTTTTTGAAACTTTTATTTATTTATCTTTATTTTTAGATCTCCTAGGGTACTTGAACCCTAGGGGTCTGATTGCCACATACAATATACTACAATACAACTGCATTGCAATATATTGTGAAAATAATTAAAAGGCAGTGTGTAATAAAATCTTAGCACTGACAAGCCCAGGGGCCTTCAATAGGTTCACCAATCGTCGCCCACCAAAGATGTTCCGGGTTGGGTCCAATATGGCGACACCCATGCGCTGCTGCTATTTAGGTGTCTCAGACACAATTGACTGAGGAATCTTAGGGGTTAAAAGCTGCAATAAGTTCAGGCACCGCTTGCGGCTATTAGTGGTGGATGCCTGAGCCCTCTCCATACTTCCTTAGCGGTACCATGATATATTGGTACATCATGGTATCACATGGTAAGGGGTTAAACACTCCTTAGATAATGCTGATATGTTATCAGTCCATCTCTCATTGATCAGCCCAAGGTAGAATTACCCAGTCAGTGACTTGATCTCTTTAAAACTTCTATTATTCCTTAAAGGATTTATATCTCGTATACACATAAAAATTCAAAAAAGTTAAAACGTTTCCCATGTACTGTACATGATACCCACAGCGTGAAAACTGGAAAATCTACCAGTTCAGAAAATACAATACAAAGGCTTACATCTCACTGTACTAAATGGAACTTCTCTGGTTGCATAATTGTAAACCCACATTTTTTAGTAGCATACTGGGAAAGATAAAACTTTCCTGGTGTAAAATGTACAGCATCAATATTCATAAATAGAATACATCATTATCTCATTGCATCTTGTTCAGTTTTACTTTCAGTATGTCTATAAATATTGCAGTGCATCCAGGGTATAGTATATGAAAATGCCTGAAGCAGCTGTCAATATTATAGCGAATGCTGTAGTTGTTGATAAGTACTGTGGTAGTTTTATTGAGGTAATCCTTAAAATGTAATCAACATACAAGATACTGAGCACGGCATACCAAGAGTTATTTCTAGTGAAAAAAAATATTGCTTAAAGTTTATTCTGTTTAATGCTTTAACACTTTTTCTTTTATATGAAAGAACAACAGTGGCAAAAAATATATCCTCAAAAATTAAACAAACTGTAAACTACATACTGTATATAAAGATAAAAATATAGCTCCATTATATAACAGCCCACATGACAAGGTCATCAGCAAAGCTGGATTAAAGTAAAAGCCTGTACCTACAGGAGATAATAAGGAAGGGCATGTGCTTAAAGGAAATGAATACAGTACATTCATTAGTGTTCATTCATATGGAAATTATGTGTGTTATATGCTAATTAGGTGATTAAAGTGCTATGAGAAAGACAGGCGTACACTTAGGGAAAGACAAAAAGAAAGCTGCATAGGGTGTTGGATACAACCATACACTAAGATTTTAAAACCATACTGCATAGTTTGACTCAATTTGTGGCCCACTTCATTATTAGTCTAAGATACCAGACAATTTGTACCAATAGTTGAAAATGTAGAATGCCCATGTGGTCTAATTTATGTGGCTATCACCATTAGGGAATTAGTAGGAAAACTAGGCTTTGGATGTTTCCTTTACTGCTATTTTTATTCTTAGTGATGTTTATCTGTTTCTTATTATTTTAGGTGGAGGTTTTACTTTTCGTTGATTTCTGCTCGACTTGGATCTCTGCTCAGATAGGTTACATATCACAAGACATTATGGGAAAGGAGCTGGGGAGCTCATGCGCCCTCTGTTATAGATATTCTATCTCACCAATGGTATTTGAAATACCCCGATACTTGATGTTTACATGCATTTGAATTTTGTAGGAGGATGTTGTATATGCATTTATACTTATTGGCATGTGTATGTGTTTTGTATTATAATAGTAAATTCTATATTAAAACATTATGTTTTTAAACCTTTTTTTTTATTAATTTTCATTTTATCATTTCATTTTTCAACAAATACATTTTCTTCAACACATTTTTTGCATGTGTATTTATCACGCTTGTCACATTCATGTCTTTTTTTTCACTCATTCACTCCACACTTCTTAATCAGATATGCATAATATTATTTTTTTTTTATTATTATTATTTGTACTTTCACTATCAAATTTTTTTTTTTAAACTCGTTTTATTGAAAATTGTGTACCAGACACAAGAAAAGGAAACAAAATATATATAACAGGTTGCACACAAGAAAATAAAAAATTTGATACATAGTCACTCATAGCACTACATCACCACCTCGTCAGTCCATCGCCCACGCACCACTTGTTCAATCCAATGTAGACTCGGTACATAAAGGGATATACAGAACACATATAATATCGTATAAATCAATTATACATAAACAAGAACATGCAATCAATAAATCAAGGAGAGCAGCAAGAATACAATCCAAGATTAGAGGTCGTGGATGCTCCCGGCGTCTCCCACCTCTCACAGCGTAAATAGATGAATGGCAGTACGCAATGAGGGAGCCGTATATTGAGTTACCGAAGAATTACACCATGTTCCCCACACCTTATGGAATTTCTGAGGACACCCTCTCCCTTTATACACAATCTGGTTTAAAGGAAGAACAGTATTAACAAGTTTCCTCCACTGAGATACTGATGGGGGTTTCAAAGCCATCCATCGCAGTGCGATAGCCTTCCTGGCATAAAATAAAGACTCCCGCAAAAAGATTCTAACATGGTGTTGCCATAATTCTTCATCTAATATGCCAAAGAGGCATACCTCTGGGGTTAATGGTACAGGCTTGGCCAGAACTTCCACCAGGAGATCCACGACCCCTTTCCAGAAACTTTGTATGATCGGACAAGCCCAAATCATATGCCAAAAGTCTGACTGTGGACAAGGGCACCTAAGGCAACCTGGGTTTGGTAATCGTCCCATCTTGTAAAGACGGGAAGGTGTCAGGTAGCATTGGTGTAGAATCAGTTTATTATTTGCTGAGGGTGACACATATTGAGGAGATTCGAGGATGTCTTGAAACATCTCATCTGTGAGAGTTGGGATGTGAGTGCGCCATCGCGTCAGGGCCGGGGCGTCCAATAAGGATACCTTGGCCTGTATCAGGTGTGCATACAAAGTAGAGATCAAACCCCCAGGGCCCTGTGACCGAAGTATTCCGATAAGCGGATACTTAGATATATTGTCCATCTGATCTGGGAATTGAGAAGAGAGTGCATGTCGAATCTGTAGATATCTAAAGAACTGTGTTCTAGGAATGCCATAGGAGGAGCTTAGTGAGTCAAACGTTCTAAAAACGCCTTGGGTATACAGGTCATTAAGAGAGGATACGCCATACTGCGACCAGGTCTGAGCGCCAGGCAGGGACAACAGCGCCGGCAGACCAGGGTTGCGCCAGAGCGGGGTCTCCGCAGGTACATCAGAGTAAGCGGACACCTTTTTCGCCTGACGCCAAACCTGCCCCACCAGAGCATGAATAGGCAACAATTTCCCCCTGAACAAGGTTGGCTGCTCCAACACCGGCCACAAAACACTGAGACCCAGGTGGTGAGCCAGATGTGCCTCGGACCCCGGTAGGGGATCAGACGAGAGCCACCTTTGGATAAAACGGAGCTGTCCTGCCAGGTAGTAAAGAAACAGATCAGGGAGCGATGTACCACCGAGCTGCTTCGGTCGTTGTAGAGATGACAACCTAAGCTTAGATCTAGAATTCCCCCACACAAAGGAGATAATAAGGGAGTCCATTTGTTTGAAAAATCTAAGGGGCACAGACACAGCAGAATGGCTTAAAGCATATAGACATTTGGGCAGCACTATCATTTTAACAAGGTTGATTCTACCAGCCACCGACAAAGGTAGTGCAGCCCAGAGGTTAAACTTGGCCCTAAAGTGTGAGATGAGCGGAAAAATGTTCTGTTCCAAAAAACTCTTATGGTCTTTAGATATAAAAATGCCCAAATATTTGCATGTTGAAACAGTCGTCAACCCACACACCACATCCCCCTCAGCTACACTCGACGCGCGGCCAATATGCATGTATGAGGATTCAGTCCAATTGGTCCGCAGGTCAGAATAATGACCAAACTCATCGATTACCGCCATGGCTCTGGGCAGGGACTGGGAGGGGTCACTCATGAACAAGAGCAAGTCATCAGCGTATAGTGCTGTCCTCTCCTCCCGGGTGCCTATCACTATGCCTCTGTATATGGGGTCGTTCCGGAGCAGTATTGCCAGAGGCTCCACCGCCAACGCAAACAGTAGTGGTGACAATGGACAGCTCTGTCTTGTACCCCTACCTAGGGGAAAGTAGGAAGACAACGTGCCATTAATCGACAGCGCCGCTCTAGGGGAACTATATAAAAGGGAAATCCAGGTAATGAACCCCTCTCCAAATCCGTATCCACGCAACACCTGCAATAAAAAAGGCCACTCGACAGAGTCGAACGCCTTTGTCGCATCTAAAGAGGCCACCGCCCAGTCGTGTGAGGATGATGCACCAATCTGAGTTATCACTTGAACCCGTCTGAGATTATCTGATGTGGATTTTCCAGGCATAAAGCCTGTCTGATCCGGGTGAATAAGGTCGTGGACAACTGAATTGAGCCTCTTTGCCAACATTTTAGTAAGGAGTTTATAGTCTATATTAAGCAGTGATATAGGCCTATATGAGCCGCAGTCCAGCAGGTCCTTGTCAGGTTTAAGTAACAGGATGATAGTGGCATCGTAAAAGGACCCCGGGAGACTACGGCCCGCAAAGGCAGCATTGTAACATTCAAGCAACACCGGGAGAAGCAGGTCCCCATATTGGGCGTAAACCTCCACCGGGATGCCATCCGGGCCAGGTGATTTGCCCCTTGCCATATCTGCCAGGGCTCCCGAAAGTTCCCCCAGCATAAAAGGGGAATCTAAAAAGGCTCGTTGGTCATTTGACAAAGTGGGAAGGGGGACCAAATCCAAATAAGTAGCAATTTCCCGTTCAGTGACTCTGAGCTTGGAGAGGTATAACTCACTATAATACCTATAAAATCTATCACTAATGGCCAAGCTATTGGACAACACCTCCCCAGTCTCCGAATGCACCCGCAGTATTGCAGGTGAGGCTGTGTTTTGATGTATCAGTTGAGCCAGCAGGCTGCTGGACTGGTTACCAAGTTCGTAAAATTTCTGTTTGCTAAAAAACAGAGACCTACGTGCCTTGTCATGTAGTATAGATCGGGTATTCTATCATGTGGTACAAATAGTTTTAACCAAAATGGGTGGATTCGCCAGCCCTGTCGTGGTCTGGCAGCCGTACTACTATTTAGTTGGACCAACAAAGGAGAATGATCAGACACTGCTCTAGGTAGATAGGATATGGTCTGCAGCAGAGACCAGGCTCTAGTATTTCCAAAAACATGGTCAATCCTAGACAGAGTATGTCTGTTGGCAGAGTGACAGGAAAAAGTGCGGGCCCCCGGAAATAAGACCCGCCACAAATCCTGCCATCCTAGTTCATGAATCATTTTGGCCATTGTAGTAGGGCGAGATAGCGAGGGGGAGTCCGGCTCCGTAGAGAACCGGTCTAAAGTAATATCCATAACTTTATTAAAATCGCCCAGACATAATATGATAGCTCCAGGGAATTTGGTCGCAAACTGCACAGCCTGCTGGAGCACAGAGAGATCAGACGCCGGTGGCAGGTACACACCCAGGATAACATACAGGACCGAATCAACCCAGGCCTGGGCAAAAACATATTGTCCCTCGGGGTCCCTTACAATAAGGCCCGGCTCCCACCTGAGTCTACGATGCACCAAGATGGATACCCCCCTGGAATAGGAAGTATGTGTAGAGTGAGCCGCCCACTGAACCCATGGCTTTTGAAGTCGTCTGGAATTGTCTGGAACTAAATGAGTTTCCTGAAGACACATATGAGGTGCGGGTCAGCCCTCCTAATCTGGGAAAAGACTAGTGACCTCTTTTGTGGGCTACCCAGGCCCCTCACATTCCAAGATAGTACACTAAATGACGCCATGTTCGTCTAGGAATGTAATCATGGCAGTTCAGGACCTCAAAAATGACCCACATATGAGTGTGTAGCGCATGGCTGAGTGAGACACAGAGCAGTGTGTAGCAACCTAAGAACCGTATACAAACTAAATAAACCACTGAACCCCTAATGGGTGTGAGACATATTACTGACATAAACAAAACAGTATTCGTTTAAAGAACCGTGGCTACAAATAACGGGGGTAAGAAGTGCACCCAAAATGGTTGGTATACGGGGCACTGTCTTAAAGGTACAGGTGATCAATAGGCTAGGGGATATACTTTCAACAGAGCCAGGTTTGCATAAGTGAGTAAGATATACCGGCACCTCGGGGGCCGCCAACCAAAGTAACTATAAAGATACAGGATAATATGATAGTAAAACCGCACATTATAATGAAGCTATTATGCAGTACAACGAGAGCATCCCGTAAAACATATGTCCATATGTATGGTCCGACAGGACCCCTCACCACATGCCCTCAGGATTAGCACCTCGGTGATCGAGGTAGAAGAGATAGCCAGTCCTCCACATCTTTTGGTGAAGTGAAGAAGAGTGACCTGCTATCATGGATGACCTGAAGACGAGCTGGGTAGATCATGGAGTATTGTATAGCCTTTTCTCGCAGCTTTCTTTTCACGGCCACGAAGGACGCCCGGGTCTTCTGGAGAGCCGCCGAGAAATCTGGAAACATGGCCACTGCAGCTCCGTTGTATTTAAGCTCACCAGCCTGGCGTGCAGCCGGTAACGCCGTATCTCGATCTGTGCTATTAATCAGACGGGCCAACAAAGGCTGAGGAGGTGCGCCCTGAGGCGACGGTTTAGCAGGAACCCTATGGGCCCGTTCCACTGCAAATATTGGTGAGAAGTGAGCCTCCGGCAAGACATTCTTCAGCCACCCCTCCACAAAGGCCCGAGGATCGTCACCCTCCGCCCGCTTCGGCAGGCCCAGAATACGGAGATTATTTAGTCGCAATCTGTTCTCCAAATCATCTGCACGCTGGGTCCACAGACTTGCAGCCCTCTCCAGGTCCCGGAGCTTGGCAGGAAGTGGGTTAACAGTGTCCTCCACCTGAGAGACCCGATCCTCCACCTCACGCACCCTGTCTCGCAAGGCCTGGAAGTCCTGGCGGAGCAGGCCCAAGTCTATTTTTACCTCTTCAATTTTCCCGGTCAGCGAGGTAGTGCCGGCATGGATCGCCTCCAGTAGCTGTCCAGTAACTTGTTTTAAAGTGGGTTCAGGGTCTTCCTCTGGAAGGGCAGGAGAGGCTGCCTCTAGCGATGAGGATGCAGAAGAGGATGCAGCCCTGGAGAACCCCCTCAGGCGATCAGAGACAGAGGTTGATTGCGGGCGACTCATTTTAGAGAGTCGGCGGCTGCCTTTCCTGTGTGCCGTAAGGGTGGGTATGATGGCAAGGAGGAGGTGTAATTATGGCAAGACCAGGTCGATCTCAGAGAATTATAAACAAGGTCTCTGGCTAAAAACAGTTGAATGGTAGGAGCCTTCTGTGTCGGGCCACCAGGGCCAATCAATCAGCCAAGGACAGGCGGTAACTCAACAGTCCAGTAGTATCAATGGCAACGTTCACTGGATTATAAGTAAAGCCTCCAAGAGAGAGCCGTCAGCGGAGCAATGAAGTAGAAAGATTGCCAGGAGGAATTAGAGGAGGGCAGGTGGTAACTCAACAGTCCAATAGTGCATACAGCAACCTTCACTGGATTATAAGTAAAGCCTCCAAGAAAAAGCAGTCAGCAGAGTGATCAACCACACAGGAGCACGCACCTTCAATGGGCCAGAGACCGCTGACGGCTGCAGTAGACGTTGGTTTGCAGTGTTGCCCAGAGGAGTTAAAGGAGGGTCCCCGCGTGCAGAGTGGCGAGCAGGAGAAAGGAGTACCGGTCCCCAGACCTCCAGGCAGGGACAGAGGAGTCAGTCAGGACAAGGCCCAGCTCGTAAGAGACTCCAGTCTCAGCGTCCCCCACCAGCCGATGTCCCAGTAGGTGAAGAGGAAAAATGGCCGCTGGCCACGAGGAGGGAAGGGAGACCGCAGTCCGCGCGGCAGCAGGATCAGCAGCGTCGGCGGTGTCAGCGCAGCCCCAAGTCGGCACACACGTGCAGCGGCACGAACTCAGCACAAGCCAGGGCAGCGCCGATAGTGGCAGATTAATATGGCCGCCGGCCACGTGTAGCAGCTACCGACAACGGCCCAGCGGTGACCGGTATCTTCGGAACGGGAGTCCGGAGGCAAGAGGAGGACCCCTGGAGTGCAGCCCAGCTGATAACTATCCCGGGCGCCGGTAAGACAGGATAATATCCAGGATTATTGAGCGGCTCTAAACGGAGCTCAGCTCACATGCGACCTGTCGCGTTCAGCGCTAGCCACGCCCCTTCACTATCAAATTTTATTATCTACATTACATTCTACTTCATATTTAATCTCATATCCGCATTTCATGCATTGTCACTGTCTCACTTACCATTTCACTTGTTTTTTCAGATTGCCACTTACATTGTCACCTTCATGTCACTAAACACTTAATTTATCATGTGTTTTCACCATTCTCACATTGTTAATTTGTTTGTATGTATATCTGTTTGTACTATACATCAGTTTGCTGTTGCATGTTCATCAATTTGGTCTATGTCCTCTGGTATTTGTTGTTTTACCTATGGGTACATTGCTCTTAATATGTATGGGCATTACTTGCCGTTTGGGGTGTGCGTATATTCCCATTCGTTGCTTGCATCAGTGCTACACATGACTGGAAGGATTGGGTTGGGGTGATGTAACATGGGCATTGGGGCTGAGGGTTGGAGGTCATGGCTGTCATCCGCTACTACTCGTGGGTATTGTATATATTGTTTGTTAGACCTAATGTAAGCTATTATTTCTTTGTATGGATCTACCTGATATTTATTATACTTATTATTAGCACTATGTACTTTATATGTATATTTTGAATACTTATGATATTATTTATTTCATTATTTATTTATTAATGTTGAGGCACTACATGAATTGACTCAGTACAACTTTTTATAGCCCACATTGATATGTATAATATATGAATTTAGCTTATTTTTCACATTTTGCTTATATGTATTTGTTATTTATAAACTATTATTACACTATATACCCAAAGAGTACAGTAGTTTTTGGGCATTGCCAGTCACAACCACATTTCCCTCTTAAGTCTTTGTGGGTTTACATGTTTTTATAAAATTCTTTTTGGCTCTTTTTATTCGTATGTAATAACTCTCATGAATTTATTTGCACTGAGTGTAATTATTTACAGGCACTAGTTTTTTGTTGGACATACAGTATATATCGGAGTATATTTACATGTGTTTGTATGTTCCCATTTATGGGAGTTTACAGAAATTGGGTAGGATTATTGAATTTGTACCAAAAGGTCCCGGGTTCATACTGTAAATCCGGTACTGGCATTCCACATCAAGTAAGCTTAGATTTCACTTGTTTTGCTATTGGGATTACTACTTTTGTCTTTAACAATGTAATCCAATTTTATATCATACTAAACTATAAAGTTGACATCTGTGTTGGTTACATGCAAACAGATATTTATATAAATAATTATTAAGTTTTTATTACATCCATTAACAAAGCATTTCTGGTGTACGGTAATATTGAGCTAAAAATGCTAGAAGTATTGTGAATATGTGACATAGTATAGTCTGATGGTTGACTTGGAACATATCTATACCTAAATGTAACACCACCATTTCTGGGAGCATTTAATCCACTTAATCATATGGGGCGACTTGTTATTACATTTAATGGATAACAATGACTGATGTGTATTGGGACCTCCTGACTCCCTGTGAGATCATGTTGGGAGAATAAAGGATAGAGCATGTTCCTTTTGTTCTACCAGGAGATTCCAGAGATTCCTAGCGACAGATTATTCCTCTCTGTTTTTGAAAAAACATACACTAATGGCCAAATTAAGAGTCTATATGTATTTGGGAGTCTGGAGGAATAACTGTTGTAGCAAATACTGAAGATGTATGGACACTCAGGGGTGCACCTCTAATGAGGCAAAGTTAGGCGGCCGCCTCAGGCGGCACTATCCGTCACTGTCTGAGGGGCAGCATTTTTACTATTTAACGTAAACCAGCCCAGGACAGGCCGCTTTAAAAAAAACAAAAAAAACAAAACAAAGCTGAGTGGGACCTGTCCTGGGCTGGCTTACAAGACCTCTGCATCTCAGAGCAGGCGGCGATACAATGACGTCATCGCGACTCCTGCACTGAGACGCAGACGTTGTGGACAAGAACAGGAGGCAGCGGCTCTATGAAGGGATCGCAGGTAGGTGAAGATAACTTTTTTTTTTTTTTATAAATAGGCCGTTACCTGCTGGAGTAACCTATTAGTAGCCTATTTACTTACCTACCCCCACGCCTGCTTGTGGCCGCCTTCGCTTCCCCTTCTGCTATGGGACGTAGAGGAAGCGGAGGCAACCACAAGCAGGCGCAGGGATCAGTAAGTGAGGGTCTGAAAATCGGAGGCCCAGGGGAGGTGAGGGAACCTAAAAACCATTGTTACTCACCTCTCCTGCGATCCGATGTTACTCCTAGCAGGCTTCGGCCCCCTGGTGACGTCATCAGGTCGCGACACCGGCCTGATCCATGTGACGTCTGTGGGCAATTAAACAGGGCTGAAAGCTGCAGGGAGTGCACTGGAATCCAGGAAAGGTAAGTTACACTGGTTTTTATGTTTGTCACCTCCTCTGGGTCTCCGATCATTATACTCTGGAGTCTGAAAAGATCCCAGAGTATAATAATAGTTCATAGGTGGGCCACTATGGGGCATAATACTGTGTGCAGGGGCTGCTCTGGGCCATAATACCATGTGCAGGGGTCGCTGCGGGCCATAATACCGTGTGCATGGGCCGCTGCGGGCCATAATACCGTGTGCAGGGGCTGCTGCGAGCCCCACTGATTAGTTTATTAATGACCTGGAAAACCTTTCAATTAGTTAACACCTGGGGCATTATTAATAAGGGGCACTATTTATACAGGGTACACACGGACATTATTAATATAAAGATGCACTTGGGGGTATTATTCATTATGGGGGGGTTATATCATATATTTTATAATTGGGGTAGCAGCAGGATGGGTGTGCAGGTGAGGACAATGTGGGGTGGATGCCTGAAAAAGTGAGGAGTCAAAGATGTCTGTGTTGTAAACTTTACAGAGACAAGTCACAGCTGGAAGAAGTGGTCATGGTGGTCCAAAGGGAAGAGAAGGGAAATGTGAAGGATTAGTCAGAGACGTCACCTGTAAGTCACAAAATGTTACTGCATTGTATTCACCTAAATGATAGAGTATAAATACCTGATTGATGGGGGTCTGTCTGCTGAGACCCCCACTGAGCCTGAGAATTGGGTTTTTCCCCCCACTGGGTGGGAATTTAGCCTGGCTGCGGCTGAATATAGGTGTGTCGCTTGGTGGATGGACGAACCCGCGTGTCTCTCATTCACTTCAATGGGAGTGCCAAAGATAGCCGAAGTACAGTGCTCAGCTATCTGCGGTGCTCCTATTATAGAGAATGGGGACCACGTGGGCTCATCCATCCACCAAGCAGAAGATGTGTGAAGTTACTTTCATTGTTAATGCTGTGTTGTTGATCTGGTACTGAAGTAATGCAGTAAGAAGAATTCTTAAAAACTGTTTTATAACTTTGTGTATTGTGTATATTGTGCAATGATAACAGCGTGTGAAGTTAGTAGCATGGAAACTCAATTTTTTTTGGGGGGGGAGCGTCTGCAGCAAAGAGGCTAGGTTCACCACTGTGGACACTTTTACATGATTCGTGGGATAGTCAGCTAACTAGATTTGAAGACTGTTAGTGATTGATTATATTAATGTAATTTCTCGCCAAGGTATGCCCTTGTGCTTTAAAAAAAAAAAAAATGTATTTGGAGAAACATGTTTTTTATGCACTGACTTGGTTAAATTGTAAAAGTTCCAAAATGTTTGCTTTAAATATGCTGATGAAAATAAACAAGAAGCTTTTTCATCCCTTTTCCTTTCTTTAAGTTGACACGCACATGACCGTGTGCGTGATCCCGACCCATAACTGAATGGCATGGACAGCACACAAATGACATCCATGTGCCGCCCATGCTTTGGTCGCCCCATTCATTGGGGCCAGTGAAAACCTGTCCTGTGTTCTGCTCAAGGCCCCATGGCCGTGAAAATGCATGGTCATGTGCATGGGGCCAAAGAAATAAATGGGTCAGTGTTATAGCCATGAAAAACATCGCTAGCACACTGACTATGCACATGGTCATGTGCATGAGGCATAAAGCATACTACCAGTTATAAACAAACTTTGCATAAATCTTTGTTTCCAAACAATTTTGAGACTCAGGGCACCCCTACCAAATAATTTTTACCAAAGGAGAAAGAACATTCTAAGGATGTAGATATCATTGCATGAAGTCATCTTCCCAGTCACAGTGCCGAGGCCCCCTGGCGGGTTTCCATGGTGACCCTGTTGGGGATTGCTGGCATAAATGAATAGTACAGATGAATATAAGAAACTTTGTAATGTATCTTCTTAACCCGTTATCAACTTTTTCCATACTAATATAGCAGATGGCGCCAACTGAGGAGCTGGGCTGGTATCATAGCCACCAGGTCTCCACTGTATTGCACAGCAGAGACCTGGCGACAACGCCTATGATCAGATTCTGGATAAAACATGACCGAGGCATTTGTTTACTGGCACTGCATGCAAGCCACCATGTTTGTGAAGATTCCCATACTTGGAATAAGATCTGGGGTGACAATCTGTTTCCATGACTGCAAGGAGCATATTGAAGGCTCTCAGGCTTGTTATTAGAATAGGTCTATAATAGGCTGCTGTAGGCAGAATTGCAGTATACTGTACTAGTGATCAGACCCCCTACAGATTAAGACCCCTAGGGAGTGTAAAAATAAAAAATTAAAAATATATATATTAATAGATTGTAAACCCTTGCGGGCAGGGCCCTCTATCCCACTGTGCCAGTTGGTCACTGTTAGTATTATATTTGTTTTGTATATTTTGTGTACCGTATGTAAACCCTCAAATGTACAGCACCATGGAATTAATGATGCTATATAAATAAACAATAATAATAATAAACAATAATATATATATATATATATATATATATATATATATTATTTCAATAATCCCCCTTTCCCATGAGCAGAAGAAAAAAAGTAAAACATAAACATATTAAGTATCCTTGCATCCAAAAATGTCAACAACAAACATGAAAAAATATTTTTCCCCTAGCAGGAAAAAAACAAACTGGGTGAATCACCTTTATTTGCTGTTTTGCCTCCCCAAAAATTTTTAAGAAGAAATTATCAAAAATCACATATTCCCTAAAAATATGCTTTATGCAGCCCCATATATGGAAATGAAAAAAGTTGCGGATGTCAGCTTCACAGTAAATAATATGCAAAGTAAATGGTACCACTATAAACTACAATACAGTTAGGTCCATATATATTTGGACACTGACACAATTTTTTTTTTACCTGTTTACTGAAACATATTCAAGTTATAGTTATATAATGGACATGAATATAAAGTCCAGACTTTCAGCTTTCATTTGAGGGTATCCAAATTAAAATTGGATGAAGGATTTAGGAGTTTCAACTCCTTAACATGTGCCTCCCTGTTTTTAAAGGGACCTAAATTAATTGGACAATTGACTCATAGGCTGTTTCATAGGCAGGTGTGGGCAATTCCTTCGTTATGTCATTGTCAATTAAGCAGATAAAAGGCCTGGAGTTGATTTGCTTGCATTTGGAAGATTTTGCTGTGAAGAAAACATGCGGTCAAAGGAGCTCTCCATGCAGGTGAAACAAGCCATCCTTAAGCTGTGAAAACAGAAAAAACCCATCCAAGAAATTGCTACAATATTAGGAGTGTCAAAATCTACAGTTTGATACATCCTGAGAAAGAAAGAAAGCACTAGTGAACTCATCAATGCAAAAAGACCTGATGCCCACGGAAGACAACAGTGGTGGATGATCGCAGAATAATTTCCATGGTGAAGAGAAACCCCTTCACAAGAGCCAACCAAGTGAACAACACTCTCCAGAATGTAGGTGTATCAATATCCAAATCTACCATAAAGAGAAGACTGCATCAAAGTAAATACAGAGGGTTCACTGCACGGTGCAAGCCTCTCATAAGTCTCAAGAATAAAAAGGCTAGATTGGACTTTACTAAAAAACATCTAAAAAAGCCAGCACAGTTCTGGAAGAACATTCTTTGGACAGATGAAACCAAGATCAACCTCTACCAGAATGATGGAAAGAAAAAAGTGTGGCGAAGGTGTGGTACAGCTCATAATCCAAAGCATACCACATCATAAAATAAGATAATCCTTTAATAGTTCCACCATGGGGAAATTCAGTGTGTTACAACAGCAACGATATGCAATGCAAATATAATATACAGTGGGGAAAAAAAAGTATTTAGTCAGCCACCAATTGTGCAAGTTCTCCCACCTAAAAAGACGAGAGAGGCCTGTAATTGACATCATAGGTAGACCTCAACTATGAGAGACAAAATGAGAAAACAAATCCAGAAAATCACATTGTCTGATTTTTTAAGAATTTATTTACAAATTATGGTGGAAAATAAGTATTTGGTCACCTACAAACAAGCAAGATTTCTGGCTCTCACAGACCTGTAACTTCTTTAAGAGGCTCCTCTGTCCTCCACTTATTACCTGTAGTAATGACACCTGTTTGACATTGTTATCAGTATAAAAGACACCTGTCCACAACCTCAGTCAGTGGTTTCTGCTCGGTTTCCGCCAGAGGTGAGGAGAGGGGAACGGAATCTCCGAACGTAGTGCAAGAGCTGGTGTGAACCCAGTGTCACCAGTTAAAAGTGTGTGGTCATCTACCCTTCTCCCTATGTGTTTCACTTTATATTTAATGTTTTGGAGTTCTCTCACTATTGGCTCTATGGCTTTTGTCAATGAACAGATAAGGAATTTGGTTATTGGCATACTATATCACTATTAATGAGGGAATCTTCTTTCTCTCAGAAGTTTTAGCTGTGGGCATCTTAGGAGGTTCCATTTTAACAGGTGAGTCAGTCTTAGGAGAAGGTTTTGTGAAGTCTTACAAAGTAGTTTTCTGTTATCAAGATCACTACTTCTCAAGTTTCTAGATGTGTTGCTAGATTTGCCCTGTCCAGTTCTGACCATGGTACTGTCATATAAATTGGAAGAACCAAAGCAGCTGCCCTGCAGCTTGGGAAGGGGGGCTTTATGCAGGGGATGACTATTGTACAAAGGGCATAAACTAAAGTGCTTCCTGGTTTATATGGATATCAAGGGAGTGGGATATAACAAAGCTGGGGGCTTCAGAAGTTTAATGCAAGCATGTAATAAAGTACTTCTGGGTCTTGGTTCACACAGTCATTAAGGTAGCTTAGATAGGAACACAATGTAGAAGTTCAGAAGCAGTGATCTTATTCTTCTCCCAAAGGTGAAGGGGAAGTTATAGATGCACTGGTGTATGGGCTTAGTACAGGGTACTCCTAACTGACTAGAGGAGTCCCTGCATTTGATTCAAGCATTCCACCATAGTTGTGAGACAGTTTCTAGCTCCACTGTGCCACTTGTAATTTTCAGCACTTCTGCTCAAGACATCTCTCTCTGTGAAGGCTGGAGCAGTGTGAATGACCTGGGGAGCAAAGCAGATATCCAATTCAGCAGAGCTTATCATCTTGAAGGAGTCACTGGATCTACTGACCTAATATTGGTGTATCAGCATCTGAGTGTGAGGTATAACCCAGAAATTTGCACAGCCTTGAGGAAGCTTAGAGGGGAGCACACTATAGAAATTCAGAAGCAGTAATCTTATTCTTACTTTAAAAGTCTCCCAATTGTGGATGAGGATGTGAGGTTATAGATGTGTAGGTGAATGGGGGCTTAGTACAGGGGACTCCTAGCTGACTTCTGGACTCTCTGCACTTGATTCAGGGCTTGTACCTGAGAGACCTGGTGTTTGTTCAGCCTGGTCACTTTCTGTGCAGGAAATACAGGAAGGATTGGCAAGCAGGGAAAGTCAATACCAAGGTAAGTCCCAATAGATATGAGATGAACAGGCCTTAGATGGACCATGGCTATATCTTCTAAGTCTACCAAAACATCCCAACTTGACTTACTTGTACCAGGAGAAAGAGACAGGGGTATATTACGCTTAGTTAAATATTAGGGACAGCTAGGATTATGTAGGTTCACAAGGTCAATCAGCAGAGCTCATACACCATGTATCTGGGCAGGTCCATAGCACCCCATCTTCAGAACAACACTGAGTTGGGCTCTATGCAGCAATATAGCCTCTTATATATATATATATATATATATATATATATATACAGTACAGACCAAAAGTTTGGACACACCTTCTCATTCCAAGAGTTTTCTGTATTTTCATGACTATAAAAATTGTAGATTCACACTGAAGGCATCAAAACTATGAATTAACACATGTGGAATTATATACTTAACAAAAAAGTGTGAAACAACTGAAAATATGTCTTATATTCTAGGTTCTTCAAAGTAGCCACCTTTTGCTTTGATTACTGCTTTGCACACTCTTGGCATTCTCTTGATGAGCTTCAAGAGGTAGTCACCTGAAATGGTCTTCCAACAGTCTTGAAGGAGTTCCCAGTGATGCTTAGCACTTGTTGGCCCTTTTGCCTTCATTCTGCGGTCCAGCTCACCCCAAACCATCTCGATTGGGTTCAGGTCTGGTGACTGTGGAGGCCAGGTCATCTGGCGTAGCACCCCATCACTCTCCTTCTTGGTCAAATAGCCCTTACACAGTCTGGAGGTGTGTTTGGGGTCATTGTCCTGTTGAAAAATAAATGATGGTCCAACTAAACGCAAACCGGAGGGGAATAGCATGCCGCTGCAAGATGCTGTGGTAACCATGCTGGTTCAGTATTCCTTCAATTTTGAATAAATCCCCAACAGTGTCACCAGCAAAGCACCCCCACACCATCACACCTCCTCCTCCATGCTTCACGGTGGGAACCAGGCATGTAGAGTCCATTCGTTCACCTTTTCTGCGTCGCACAAAGACACGGTGGTTGGAACCAAAGATCTCAAATTTGGACTCATCAGACCAAAGTACAGATTTCCACAGGTCTAATGTCCATTCCTTGTGTTCTTTAGCCCAAACAAGTCTCTTCTGCTTGTTGCCTGTCCTTAGCAGTGGTTTCCTAGCAGCTATTTTACCATGAAGGCCTGCCGCACAGTTTCCTCTTAACAGTTGTTGTAGAGATGTGTCTGCTGCTAGAACTCTGTGTGGCATTGACCTGGTCTCTAATCTGAACTGCTGTTAATCTGCGATTTCTGAGGCTGGTGACTCGGATGAACTTATCCTCCGCAGCAGAGGTGACTCTTGGTCTTCCTTTCCTGGGGCAGTCCTCATGTGAGCCAGTTTCTTTGTAGCGCTTGATGGTTTTGGCCACTACACTTGTGGACACTTTCAAAGTTTTCCCAATTTTTCGGACTGACTGACCTTCATTTCTTAAAGTAATGATGGGCACTCGTTTTTCTTTACTTAGCTTCTTTTTTTCTTGCCATAATACAAATTCTAACACTCCATTCAATAGGACTATCATCTGTGTATCCATCTGACTTCTGAACAACACAACTGATGGTCCCAACCCCATTTATAAGGCAAGAAATCCCACTTATTAAACCTGACAGGGCACACCTGTGAAGTGAAAACCATTTCAGGTGACTACCTCTTGAAGCTCATCAAGAGAATGCCAAGAGTGTACAAAGCAGTAATCAAAGCAAAAGGTGGCTACTTTGAAGAACCTAAAATATAAGACATATTTTCAGTTGTTTCACACTTTTTTGTTAAGTATATAATTCCACATGTGTTAATTCATAGTTTTGATGCCTTCAGTGTGAATCTACAATTTTTATAGTCATGAAAATACAGAAAACTCTTGGAATGAGAAGGTGTGTCCAAACTTTTGGTCTGTACTGTATGTATATATATATATATATATATATATATATATACCATCATATATACTCTTCTTAAATTGTAGTATACAGAGCACTGCTCTTAGATGGCTGTAAACTGAGTGCCCAACTCACATTGCTTTAAAATAAAGTTCACAGACCAGGATTTTGAAAAGCATCCTTGAGTGCATGTAAAGCAGCAAAGCACTTTAGGAGTCCATCTCTTCAAACACTTGATACTTCAACTTACATTTCATTCTGCCTGCTTTTACACTCAGAACATCATTATTGCAATAACAAACAAGACGTAAAAATCCATTAGTACTGACCTACAGGGCATGCTAAAATGTAATGCAGTTTCTTTTTTTTTTACCTAACATATCCCATTTAAGATATTCTACAGTAAAAGAAATAAAATTAGTGGAATGCAAAGGGAATACATAGAAGATATTGGCAATAATAATTTGCACTTCTAGTCTTGGGTGACAGAAAATGTGAACAAAAAAGGTTCATACTTATTCCATAAAATGTAAGGGATATTCACTACTTATGGGATATCTGTGATTGAAACACTTATGATGATATTTGTGGGTGGCATGCCGCAGCACTAGCACACAAACCTTAGCAGTCCACATACAAAATAAAATCACCCCCATATTTCCTAGAAACACATCAGTACAGCAAATTTTGTTTTGCATAGTCACACAGCTCATGACAGGCGAATTGGTCTGTACTGAGCTGGGTTCGACCCGAATATTTGGAAATACAGTTGAGACCCGATGGCTATGGTGGTCGCTCATCTCATCTCATATCTTACTATTATGGCAGATATCAGAAAAGGGTTAATCTTTTTGTGGAACTATGACTAATATATACTTATTTACTTATTATTGTTTAGAACACCAAGTGAAAGACATTTAAGGCAGATCCAATGGATAGCCCAGGAACACTACTAAAACACAGAGAATATAACTATAACTATAACTTTTGCATACATTTTTAATTTTATTCCAGCCCTTTTTGTGGTCTACTGCATGGGAGTGTTTTTCACTGAAAAGATTGGACAACACATTATTATGTTCCTATTTATAGCAAATTTCAGTTCATGTCACTTTGTTACTCTGCTGGCCACTAAGGATGAGTGAATTTACTCAGATTTATTAAAAGAGTAGTTTCGGTTAAGGGACCTGAAAAAAAAAATTTACTCACAAGTAGAGATGATAAAAAACAATTTGGAATGAATCAAATTTAGTCAAAATTTCCAAAAAGTTTCAGATTCCAGAGAATCCAAAACTATTTGGATTTGTTTCAGATGCATCTCTTAAAATAGTGATTGCCATTTACACAAGACAGAGAAGAAAGATGACATGTCTTAGGTAGCCCTTAACCAATCATAACTGAAGTCACTAGCCCTACCAGAAAACACTAACATTTTGTGGTGATGCAAGTCTGACCTCAAACACAGAATTAAGAATGAAAGTGAGGAGAAGGCTGATAATAGATAAAATTAACATAAATTGAAAGAGAGAAGAGACATATTTTAAATACGCAGTCAGACAACCATTGCTGTAAATAGTAGCTGCTTGTATAATACAATCTACTTTGATTTAGTCTCTGTCCAAGTGACAGTTTTGTGATCCATGTCACATTTTTTTTTTGATATAGTGCCTGTGGCACCACAAATTGGCCTATTTGTGTGTCAAACTAGAATTTATGCAGCACTGTTATACTTCAGTTCAGTCTTTGTCCAAGTGACAAAATAGATTTTTAAACGCATTTAAATCCTGGTGTTGGATACTTCTTTGTCCAAGTGATAAAGTTATTTTTCAAAAAAATTTAAAAACCTTGGTGCTGGTTCCAAATGACAAAATTGTTTTTCAAAATAAAATGTAAATTGAAATCCTGGTGCTGATGGGCCATTATATTTCAACCTGTGTACAAGTGACAAAATCCTTTTTCAAATACTGTTAAATTTGACTGATATAGGGTCAAAGCATCAAAACCCTCAAAAGGTAGATCATCTTTTATTGTGATCAGCTCAGGAGCAGGTGACTTCATAGGCTCAAAAGCTGTCAAGAATGTCAGACCTAGGGCAAGCTCAGGTGGTGGTGGCAGTAATACTCAACATTGGCAGCCAACAAACTCATTAAGCCCTGCAGGCAGAGAAAAAACTGTGACTGTTCAGGCACAAATTTAGGAATACCAGCTCTCATTCAACACAAAGTGGCATCACCTGCTTACATGGAAAAAAAATCAAACTGGCCAAACAGAACCATCCCCCTTGTCACCATCGTCATTCTAGTAGCTAGGCCACATCAACGAGTAAGACATGGTCGTTGTTGTCATCAATATGAAACACAATATGAAATATGTAACACAAACTTTGTTCCCAGCTTTTAAATGTTATATTCCAATCGCTTATGTCTAAAACAAATTAAAAATTGCTTACATTCATCATAAACTTCGCTTTTGTGACCACGGCAATGAAAATTATGCATTTTTACTATAGAAACAGACGATTTTGCATCTTCTCATTTATACAGTGAGACTAAGAACACTATATGCATTGCAAATTTACACAGATTACCAAAAACTGTTCAGAAGTATGCGGTTTTCCGAGATTTACGACTATACTGCAAATCAGTTTCACGAATCAATCCCCAAATATAGTCGCCCATCATGTTTTCGCTATATTGTCCTTGGTAACAGTGTTCAAAGTTCATAATGTCCTGGTGAAAGCGCTCGCCTTGCTCCTCTGAATAAGCTCCCATGCTCTCTTTGAACTTATCAAGATGAGTATCAAGGATAAGGATTTTGAGTGACATCCTGCAGCCCATTGCAGCATAGTTCTTTATCAGAGTCTGAACCAGTTGTACATAGTTTTCATCTTTATGATTGCCTAGGAAGCCGCGAACCACTGCGACAAAACTGTTCCAAGCTGCTCTCTCCTTCCTATTCAGCTTCTTGGGAAATTCACTGCACTCTATGATCTTCTTGATTTGTGGTCCGACGAAGACACCAGCTTTGATCTTTGCTTCAGACAGCTTAGGTAAAAGATCTTGGAGGTAATTGAAAGCTCTCAACTCCTTATTTAGAGCCCTGACAAATTGTTTTATGAGCCCCAACTTGATGTGTAGTCGTGGCATCAACACCTTGCGTGGGTCCACCAGTGGCTCCCACTTTACATTGTTCTTCCCCACAGTGAACTCTGTCCGCTGAGGCCAGTCCTGCCTTTGGTAGTGCGCTTCAGTATCCCGGCTGTCCCAAAGGCAAATAAAGCAAGGATACTTAGTAAAACCACCTTGGAGGCCCATCAGGAATGACACCATTTTGAAATCTCCGATAACTTCCCAGCCATACTCATCATACTTCAAGGCACCTAGCAACATCTTGACATTGGTGTATTCCTCTTTCAGGTGCACCGAGTGAGCTACAGGAAGAGATGGATACTTGTTCCCATTGTGAAGCAGCACGGCTTTGAGGCTCTTGCATGAGCTGTCTATGAAGAGGCACCACTCATTCAGGTTACAGGTGATACCTATAGCCTCGAATACACCGGCCACATTGTTGCAGAAGCACAGTCCATCTTGATGACTGAAGAAGATGGAAAAAACTTGGTGACGCTTCCTCTGATCTGTGACTTGGACGCTTTCATCTAATAAGTTCCATTGCTTGAGCCTTGATGTCAGAAGCTCAGCGTTGGACTTGGTGAGACCAAGGTCTCTGATCAGATCATTGAGGTCTTTTTGGTTAGGGTAGTATGGCTTCCGCTCCTCATCTGCATATGAAGAGAAATCGTGATCTTCAACGTCTTCCTCGATGTCTGACCTGCTGCTTTCTTTTGAAGGTGGTGTAGCTCTGTCTGGAGGTGTTGGTACAGGAATTTCAGGGCAGTGTGGTACTGGGGCAATAGATGACGGAATGTCAGGATACGCTACAGGCGGTGCATTTTTGCCAGTGCGACGTTTGGAAGGGTCCACCATGCAGAAGTAGCAATTTGTTGAGTGATCAGTTGTTCACACCAAATTCTTGGGATAGCAAAATGCATGGCTCTCTTCTCTCCCCTGTACCAACCTATAAGCAAACAAAATAATATTTGGATTGAGAATTTGATTTAGGCCTATTTCACACTAATGACTAGTGATATTTACAATATTAACACAGTTAATCTGCTATTTAAGAGAGTAGCATTTATCCACTTACCTTCAAGAGTTTTCTTGCAGTGCTCACATGTGAAATGAGGAGCCCATGGTTTGTCTTGGTCACCAACAGGCATGCCGAAGTATGCTTTGTAGGCCTCACACATCTTAGCAGATGCTTCCACAGAGTACTTTTTGTCTTTATAAACTAGCCACATACGTAGTAAAATGCGTCTGCTGGATGTATGCAACCTCTTGATGCCATCTAAATTGACTAAGTTGCTGTGAACTGTAAGGAAAAAGGATGTCTCTCCAAACTTGATAAAAATGGTCTTTATTCCATGCAGTATTAAAGTTCAAGAGTGTACTGAGGATTCAGCAGAGCAAGATTGATCACCCGGGAACCAGAGTAACACACAATATATACATTTACATTCCTAAGCTCCTCCTGTAAAGGGTGTGGGGTGAAGTGTGAATACTGTCGTTATCAGAATCTGAATAGATATTGAATTCACACCTGTCTGTCTAGGTCAGTTCCCCTTTGTCTGTGATGGCCATTGCCCACTTACTATGCAATCCCAATCAATTAGATCCTATCTCTCAGGAAGGGCTATTGTGGCCTTATATAACTGTAGTTATACAGCTACCTACAATTCTGTACAGTCCCAGAAAGTTCTAGATAATTCTGGGCAGTTCTAGAAACTTCTTGATAGTTCTCACAATTCCAGAAGCTTCTTAAGTATCTTGAAATATTGCGAATATCCTTAAAAATAGATCAATTTCAAAATATCATTGTGCTGACCACAAAAGCAAAGTTTACAGGGAATAATAACTTTTTTTTCTATTCATTTAAGGTACAAACAATCAGGAAAACACACTTAACAACTGGGAACAAATATTTTTTTGAAAATTGTTACATGGTGAAATCATCTCTGCTTCTCAAACTTCTTCTATTCCTCCTCCTCTTTTCCATCATCAGTCACGTATAATACAGAATGTGTGGGCAGATAACAACAATATGCATCCAAAACCACTTGTGTGCCAACTGAACTCCCAACTAGCCAAGTTGATGGCAGTGCAGTCACTGCTGTACAACTTAGTGGTTTCCAGTGCTTTTAGGTAAGTGACTTGTGCTCACCCTCCATAGAGGATACCTAGCTTCCATTATTTCTCAAAGAAAGCAATCCCTGCGTGCCACTACTAATATGTGGTGCAGCAATAATGGCTAGGCACAGTAATTGACATTTTGTGGCAAACAAGGCCATCACAGGTGTGGTTCCAACTCCAGGCCTTTATCCATCTCCTCCATGTCCTTCTTGACATTTTCCCATCACCAACAGCAACAGGGCAGGGTTATGCTTCGATTCCCTCACCAACTAAAACTGGACAATGTAGTTAGTTACCATGAAAGAGACATAAGACATATGTTGGACTGCATGAGCTGCATAAAGGGGTCAGATATTATATCATGTGCCATACCAGCCAATAAGGCAGCATGTGTTTTCTGATATCAGGCAGTGGCAGTTCATCAGGGATACATGTTGCCTACTCAGACCCTTCAAAAAGGCCACCAGATTTGTGAATAGGGACAGTTTTAGTCATAGAACAACTATATCCTTTAATTGCAGATAAACTGAGTCTTGTCCCCATGGACATCTGATTCAGCAAACTGAACTAGTGGCATAAACTGGTCTAGTTTGTCATTGGTGTACTGTCTTCTCCACTCTTCAGAATAAAGTAAAAGAGACTACTCATTGCAGGTGGCATTATCATACCAAAGCAGACAAAATTGTTCTCTACAAACGTCAAAATCCTTACATTTGCAAAAATGAATTAGGGATGGATCTGTGAGAATTTCTACAGACCTCTGCCTGAGGCCAATAAATCGATCTGCCATTGCTGAAAATGGGGGCTAACTTTTTGTCACTGCCCCAACTTTTTATCACTGTTCCATACTATATGGTTGCTGCCTCCGCTGCTGCTACTGCTACTATCACACAGTCGCACATTTCCTGCCTTGTTTATTAGGTTCTATACAGTAGTGCTGCTGCTTTTATTAGTAGCCCTACATAGCTGCACATTTCCAGCCTTGTAGATTAGGTTCTATACTACACAGCTGGCCATCTCCTGCCTTGCACATCATATTCAATACTGTACTGCTGCTGATATAACAAACTTGAGACTTCTCCTAAAAAAGATACTCTTTTGACAGATTATAATCTGTTATATATTAGGTCTTGCCATATCACTATGTTTAATTTTTGGACCATTTTTTTAATTTAAAAAAACCCTAAAATCTGACAGTGCAACACATTTTTACAAACAGACTGTTATCACCAGTTTCTATAAGTTTTTATCCATAGGGATATATGTTTCTGTCACTTTGGCATTACTAATGTATTCTTGGAATTAAAGAACTTGCATGCTTGGGTACAGCCTAAGGAGATCTCAGAGTATCATAAACAACTTATCAGGGCAATTGAGGATGTTTCCATTTGTAAAAGAAATCAGTCCAACAGTTAATTCAACTGAATCTGACCCGAAAAAATTTCAGGAAATTTTCTCATCTCTGCGCACAACATCATGAACCTGCCTATGGAAAGTAAGATGAAGAAAAGGCATTCAGGCTATACAGGTGCAGTACAGAGTTGCCATGGTGAATTAAAGGGGTTGTCTGGGGAATTTAGAATCAATTACCTGTTCGGCGAACTTTAATGATGGACCCGGGTGGTTTCGGCCTTACCCTTACCCTGGGTCACATGATTGGAGGCAGCGCTCTGACCCCTAGGCTATTCCACCCCCCTGTTCCCGCCGTAGTTATTCAGCAACACCCGGTCTACAAACTTATAAAAATATATTTCCCATATGGTGAACGCTGTAGCAGGAAAAAAAATCAAAAGAGACAAACTGCAGTTTTTTCAAAACTTCAGACATTCCCCAAAATCATATAAATAAATCATATAAAACTACATCTGCCCTCCCAAATCGATGCCTTATGCATCCTCGTACATGAAAACATAAAAAGTTACAGGTGTCAAAATATGGCAACTTCAATAATTTTTGCTTATTTTTTTTGTATCCATGGAATTATACTGACTAGAGATGAGTGAATCGAAGCTGCAGAAGTGGAATTCGATTCGAATTTCAGGAAATCTTCGATTCGCATGGAATTCGGATTTCCTGATGCTTCGCGGTAACAAATATTTAGTAATGACCTTTGTGACATCAGACGGTCACAAGATATTCTCTAGTGATGCGATTGGGTAGGTGTGTCTTTGCTTGTTAGCAGATCTTTCCACATGAATAAAAGTTGTCCGTGCTGGGAGAGAGAGAGAGAGAGAGAGAGAGAGAGAGAGAGAGAGAGAGAGAGAGAGAGACACGACCGCGGCATCCAAGGGCTTCCACCCTTTTGCCATCCACCCGCCCACCCCAGCTCTCTGCAGACAGGAAATAGCTGTTTATTCGCCTCTAATTAATTTGGATCGAAGAGAATCGTATCAGAAAATTCAGCGATGTTGCCAAATCAAATTTTTGAAAACTTCGCTCATCTCTAATACTGACCCATGTCATTTTGGCTGTACAAGTGAATGCTGTAAAAATAAAGCCCATAAGAAATTCAACCAAACGCAGTTTTCTTCCATTGCCACCCAATTCTGATTTTTTTTTCCCAGCTTTCCAGTACATTGTATAGAATATTAAATAATTCTATTATGAAGTTAAATTTGTCCGGCAAAAATTAAATGCCATACAGCTCTGTAAAAGGAAAAATAAAATAGTTATGTCTTTTGGAAGGTGAGGAGGGAAAAACGAAAATTGAAAAAAATGACTGTGGCGGGAGGGGGCTAACCCTCTCTTAAGTTAGAGACTTACAGTGGGGAAAAAAAGTATTTAGTCAGCCACCAATTATGCAAGTTTTCCCACTTAAAAAGATGAGCGAGGCCTGTAATTGACATCATAGGTAGACCTCAACTATGAGAGACAAAATGAGAAAACATATCTAGAAAATCACATTGTCTGATTTTTTAAGAATTTATTTGCAAATTATGGTGGATAATAAGTATTTGGTCACCTACAAACAAGCAAGATTTCTGGCTCTCACCTGTAACTTCTTTTTTAAGAGGCTCCTCTCTCCTCCACTCATTACCTGTAGTAATGGCACCTGTTTGAAATTGTTATCAGTATAAAAAACACCTGTCCACAACCAGAAACAGTCACACTCCAAAACTCCACTATGGTGAAGACCAAAGGGCTGTGGAAGGACACAAGAAACAAAATTGTAGACCTGCACCAGGCTGGGAAGACTGTATCTGCAATAGGCAAGCAGCTTGGTGTGAAGAAATCAATTGTGGGAGCAATAATTAGAAAATGGAAGACATACAAGACCACTGATAATCTCCCTCGATCAGGGGCTCCACACAAGATCTCACCCCTCACAAGAACGGTGAGCAAAATATCCAGAACCACACGGTGGGACCTAGTGAATGACCTGCTGAAAGCTGGGACTAATGTAACTAAGGCTACCGTCAGTAACACACTACTCCGCCAGGGACTCAGATCCTGTAGTGCCAGATGTGTCCCCCTGCTTAAGCCAGTACATATCGGGGCCCATCTGAAGTTTGCTAGAGAGCATTTGGATGTTCTAGAAGAGTATTGGGAGAATGTCATATGGTCAGATGAGACCAAAGTAGAACTGTTTGGTGTTGCCCGTGTTGCCCAGTGACAGCCCCAAAACATCACTGCTCTAGAGGAGATCTGCAAGGAAGAATGGGCCAACATACCAGCAACAGTGTGTGCCAACCTTGTGAAGACTTACAGAAAACGTTTGACCTCTGTCATTGCCAACAAAGGTTATATAACAAAGTATTGAGTTGAACTTTTGTTATTGACCAAATACTTATTTTCCACCATAATTTGCAAATAAATTCTTAAAAAATCAGACAATGTGATTTTCTAGATATGTTTTCTCACTTTGTCTCTTATACTTGAGGTCTACCTATGATGTCAATTACAGGCTTCTTTCAACTTTTTAAGCGGGAGAACTTGCACAATTGGTGGCTGACTAAATACTTTTTTCCCTACTGTATGTATATATATATATATATATATATATATATATATATATATAATTTTTTATTTTATTTTTTTTTTAAACTAGTGTAGTATGGTCATCAGCTATAATGCAACCACCCCACCAAGTTTTATTTGTATAATTTACTTAGATTTTTACAACATAGGAACTAAAAAAGATGTAAAAAAAAAAAGCAAATACTGTCCCTGCTGTCTTTTTTTTTTTTTTTTTTTTTAAATCTAGCACTTTTCATGTGCCTTCAGACATGCAGATGTCTGTCATGCTGCATCTCACCACCTGTCACTCATTTTAGTCAAAGGGCTCAGGAGACTAGAAACGCAGAATTTTTCCCCATTCAAATATAAAAGCCTAAGTAAATAAACTGGTTGGAGAGATCAAAGTTAAATGGAAATTTTTATTTGATACATTTTTAAGTTATATATGAAGGTTTCAAAAAGAATAGAAATAATCTTGGAACTAAAAACTTTCAGACAAGTGGGTGCCAGTAAAAATACAATTGTCTTATGAATTATAGTTATATGTGTGTGATAATATTTTTTTTA
This sequence comes from Leptodactylus fallax, assembly GCA_947044405.1. Classification (NCBI taxonomy): domain Eukaryota; kingdom Metazoa; phylum Chordata; class Amphibia; order Anura; family Leptodactylidae; genus Leptodactylus; species Leptodactylus fallax. The sequence continues at coordinate 3,194,287 of CAMRHE010000013.1, forward strand.
ATTCTTGGCTTAAGAAACAATAAGCACCTACATTTAGATGCATTCATTACAGAAAACAACCCATCATTATAGCAAGATGTTATAAATAGGAGGGCATGAAAAATACATAAATTAGAATCAAATGTGACCTAGATATTCTGAAGCTTCTAGTTTAGTTTCTGCCTGAAAGCAGATTGACTATTTTCACCTGGAAATTCTCTTTTTATGCAGTATTATGCATCCATTTGCAACTGACTTTGCTTTCAAATTTCTCACATCCAATAGTGTAATTTAATAGAGTTAAAGTGTTCTTGGCAAGTTTTGAACAAGGAATGTACAATTCCTAAAGATGTGAACTTTCAGTTTGCAACTAGGGTTCTGCGAACCTCACAAGGTTAGTCCAACAGTTTCGTTCTGGGCTGCACTTGTTTTGTCAGATCCGTAAGAGCAATTAATATACTTTACTAGGTCTCCTCATACCCCAGAGTATAATAGGCGGAGGCCTAGGGAAGGTGAATAAAGATAAGAAATAATTTTACCTTTCCTGGGCACCACTGCGGCATCCAACCCAACCTCTTTCTGCCTTCTGTTTGACTTCAGTGACCCCAGAGGACCTCTAAGGCCTCAGATTGGGCCTCAGTGTTCCTGTGGGGTGCACCAACCTAATGATACTTGTGCCCAAGCTTCATGACATCATCACGTCCCATGTGTGATTTGGGTCCCTGTACTGTTAAAGCCTCTTTTATCCTCCTGAAAGACGTCAATGGTCTCTTCCCTGATGGATCCCTAGGAGAGGTGAGTAAGACTGTTTGTTATGCTTCTGCACCTCCCGGGGCTTCTGCATATTATACTCTTGGGTCTCATTAGACCCCAGGGTATAATAATGAATTGTGGGTGGCAAACCCCAAAAACTTTAGGGTCAGCCAAAACCCAAAGAGTGAAAAAACACAACTAGTAGAACTCAAAAGGGGGCGAAAAAAGTAGCAAATTAGAGTTGCATGTCTGTATTACAAGATAGAGTTCTGATTATTGAGCTGTGTCTATAACAAACTGTGAACCTGTGTGACCATCACTTGACCATGGGCTGATTTTTATCAGAAGCAGAGATCTAAAAAATCATAGGGGATTAATACAGAAAGTAAATTGGAAAATTGTTTCATTGCATTATACAAATACAAAGGAATTGAAAACTCTATGCCCACCTGTTTCATGCCTTTCTCATGGTCTCTTTTTATTATGAGTTGGCTGCCTGTTTAACCCCTTAAGGACACAGCCATTTTTGGTTCTTGCATTTTTGTTTTTCCTCCCCACATTCCAAGATCCATAACTTTTTCATTTTTCAGTTCACAGACTCACATGATGGCTTATTGTTTGCGAAACAAATTGCACTTTGTAATGACATCATTCAATATGCTGTGCAATGTACTGGGAAGCTGGAAAAAAATTCAGAATGAGGTGCAATTGGATAAAAAATGCATCTGCGCCAATTTCATTTGGGTTTAATTTTTACGGTGTTCACTGTGTGGTTAAAATGACATGTTACTTGTATTCTGCGGTTCAGTACGATCGCGGCAATACCAAATTTATATAGTATTTGTAATGTTTTCATACCTTTTAAAAAATGAAAAACTTTGCAAAATTGAAAAAAAAAATTTGTGTCGCCATATTTTGACACCTGTAACTTTTTCATATTTACATGTATGGATCTGGGTAAGGCATCTTTTTATGCAGGACTATATGATGTTTTTACTGATACTATTTGGGGAAAGATCTTATGGTTTGATCACTTCTTATTCAATTTTTTATAGGAGGCAAAGTTTTGAAAAAAGCACTATTTGGTTATTTTGATTTTTTTTTCGCCGCTACGCCGTTCACCGTATGGGATAAATATTTTAATAGTTCTGGCATTTTGGAGCTGGGGATACCTAATGTGTTTATGTTTACTTTTGTTTATTTATTTTTAGATGGGATCTAGGGAAAGGGGGGTGATTTGAACTTTTATGTTTGTTTTTTGTTTTTTTTTTTTATACTTTTAAAAACTTTTTTTTTTCTTCTTTTACTTTTATGATCAGACCCCCTAGGGACCTTGAAACCTAGGGGGTCTGATCGCTCATACTATTCACTGCATTAGTAAAATACCTTCACTTCTATTAGATGCTGCCTCTGGCAGCGTGCAATAGATGTAATGCAATGACAAGCCTGGGAGCCTTCAATAGGCTCCCGGCTGTCATGGCAACTGATCGCCGCCCTCCAATGACATTCAAGAGGGCGGTGATCAGTGAAAAATGGTGGCGCCGGTGGCGTTTGCGCAGTTAACTCAAACGGGACCATGGCGTCTAAAGTGTTAACAGCCGCGATCGGTGAAGGCACCAATCACTGCTGTTAGCAGCGGGTCCTAGCTGTATTACACAGCCAGCCCCCGATGTGTATGGAGAGAGCTCAGCTCCTGAGCTCTCTCCATACACCCCTTTACACCCAATCACGTACATGTACATGAAATAGGGTTAAGGGGTTAAAGGTTTTGCTCACAAATCCAACTTATCACCTATCCACAGGACTGGGGAGAAGTTAAAGATTTGTGGTGATGAGACTGAGGCTTTTCCACTCCTTTAATTTCCATGAGACTTGGTGAGAGCTGAAAACAATGCTTGACTATCTCCATCAGTCCTATAGAGATCAATGCATTGGCAGCAAACCTCCATTGAGGTGGAGACAGGAGTAAGAGGATCGTGTTTAAGCGTGAGAGGGAGAATTTAAATAGCAGCAACATGAACTACCCTACATTATTTATTAATAGAGATGAGTGAAATGATTCGTAATAAACTATTTTTGAATTTCATCTTGGACAAAATAAAATGGCCACTGCCACACATAACACGAGGTAGAAATGCAGAGGAGGAGGATCACATGGTCTCTGTGACCTCGATGTGCTTCTGGCATCACCTGACAGCTTCTTAACCTCTCAGCCATGAGTGGTACGTGGAAAAGTTACGGTATGTTCACACAGAGGAATTTGGCACTAAATTTGAAGCGGATTCCACCTCAAAATCAGCTCTGAATTCTGGCTGAAGCCAAATCAATTTCAATAACAGTCAGATGCTGATTTTTCCTCTAGTGGATATTTTCAGCAAGCGGAAAAATAAGCATCATGCTCAATCTTCAGTTAGATTCCACCTCATAACTCCCATTGAAGTGAATGGGAGGCAGAAAATACCGCCTGTATGGATTTCAAATTCCTGAAGCTGAATTTTTCAGCTAGGGAAGATTCCTGAAGCTGAGTTTTCAGCTAGGAAAATTTCCACCATGTGAACAGTCCCTTACAGTGCTGATGTAATATTCAGCATAAAAGATGCCGTAGACAGTAAGAAAAAGAGCCATTTTGTGACAGACAGATGTGTTATTTCTGCATGATTCAAAACAATTGCTCCCAGTATAAATACATTGCTAGTGGAACAACAACATTGCAATAGTACTACAGAATTAAAGTAGAGGAGGATTAGTCTAAAGTGTAGTGTAGTTAAATGTAATCAATTTTAGACATATAGGCAGAAAAATCATAGGAATGGGGGGAGAAGCTCTGCATTGTGCTATGACTGTAGTATTCACTGTGTTATACATACACTAGCCAAGTCACCAAGTCATTGACATTTTATTGAGTCTTTTTTTAAATATAGCATTTTTTTATAGTGTCAGATGTTCCATTAATGTAGCTTGCTGCATTGTGATCTGACTGTCCACAGAGCATATTACATTTTTCTGACTGACGAAGATAGTCCCTTCAGTGCGAAATCTCATTTTGTTAAGGATTTTTTTTTTTTTTGCAATTGTATTGTTTTGCTAAACAATTAAAACAAACAAACAAACAAAAAACTACCATTATTACTTCAAAAGCTGACTCACACAGTGTGTTCTAGTCTAATCACTGAGCAGATCACTTTTTAGTGCTAAATCTCAGCTTCTTGTTAAGTATTTTTGCAATTGTTTTTTTTGTTAAACAATGCAGAAACATTCCCATTAGCAATGTAAAAATTAGCCAGATTACCCATTCAGTGCTAAATCACATTTCTTTCTTAAATTTCTTCAAATGCAGTTTTTTGTAAAAAAAAAAAAAAAGAAAACAAACAAAAAAAAAAAAACAAATACACACAGTGACAGATATCACCAATCACTATTATATAAGCAATGAATGAAAATACCATGGAAAAAAAAAACTGGTTAAAGAAGGAGGAGGAGGAAACACTTGTGCTACTGTCATACTATCCACCAGTGCAAGTACTAATAATAAAAATGTGGGTGGCAACTCTACATCTGTTCTTGGCAACAATGCCAGTAGCCACAGGGATATTGTACTTTTTGAGAATAAAGATGAAGTTTTTGTGCTTATCTCAGTCACAGCTGGATATGACAGCAGAGAAATACAAATGTTGAGTCAGGGCTCTGTACGTTCGCCTTCTTCCTCTTCTGTTGTAATGTATAATTTACCACACTGCCTTTATACTCTGTCAACCATGTCTTCCTCATCTTCATTGACACAGATCCCATTCCCTAATAGTCATGTGGCATCTGCTGAGAGAGTTATTCCTCTTAGCCATGTCCTCCTATTTTTCCTCTTTTTGATGAGTTGGATGAGAACTGACAGTGTATTTTGGATGTAGAAGAGGCAGATGTTGAAAATATGACTGATGGTGGTGGTGGAGGTAGTAGGCACTAAAGGGAAATCTGGAGGTGGGAATTGTAAGGGTATAGCGGAATCCTATTGATGATGATGGAATTACTGAATCTGATGATAATTATATTGCAGATAAAACCTGGCACCTGGGTCAGAGTAACAGGGTGACATCAGAGGAAAAGAGTGGTGGTAGCAGCAATAGTAAAAATTCCATCTGAGGTGCAGCCCCCAACATTAAAATAACCTGCCTTGGGTAGGTATAAGACAAACTCAGGTGGTGCTGGTGATGGTGGCACTGGCAGATAATTTCCAAAAAACAACAACATTCTTTAACATGGTTTTAACAAAAACAAAGAAAAAGGTAATATGATTAGAATTCTTCAACAGACCAAACGTATCTCTAGAATTAAATGAAACTAAGCAAACAAAAAAACATACTTGGATTACCTGTGGTTAATGCATTGAGAGACATCATTTTCTATGAACTTTTACAATAATTGTAGAGATATAGAAGCACAGTGATTGAAAAAAAAATACTGATTTTCTGTCTCTCTCTTAATGTTAAACATTAGGACAGGTTTGCTGACTTTAGTGCTTGTGTGTGACTGATATCAGAATTTCTAAGATAACCAGTAGATAGCTGGATGATATAGGGAAACTTTGACCCCGCTCATGATGAAATCATTTGAGACGTGTGATTTATTTCTTCAATTACTGGTTTCATTTCTGGATATCTAACACTAGGAGGCCATTTAAAGCTTAAAATTTCAAAAAAATTGAACAAAGAATTATAAGAGTATCTTTGTACTTATAACCTTTTCTCATTTTTTTTACTCTATCATAACCCCGTGATAACTACAAAATACAAAAATTCCTTATATGATTGGATAATTAAGAGATGAAGTCTGATGAAGTTGCTGAACTAGAAACATAGCGATCTGCTTTATGACACACGGTTTGACATATTGACTAAGCCCTTCACTTTTGCATGATATGGACTCAGATAATAACCATTTAGAAGAAGAAACATCATATTTTTAAATATATTGTACCATGGCTTTTTATTTTTAACCCTTTCCCTGCCCCTTTCAGGCTTTATTTCCATTTGCATCAGGGCTAGAACAATGATCCCAGTGGCATATAAAACCTAAGAATCGCATGATTCTGGTAGCTATATAGCTTAACATAGAACCATTTGAAGTTTCCAAGACTGCCCCCTCAGTCTTCAACTTCTGAGGGAAGGAGGAAATAGTGGGATTTAACAGGCTGTGGAGGGAAAGAAAATGATTGTTCTCTCCCTGTTTAACTTTAAATTATTCCAGGGTTAGAGACTACATTTTATCAACCCCCTTCCCCATCAACAATAGAGCATATTTGTTCTCTGAATTTCATCTATGAGGGTCCTTTTTATAAGGATTTTCTTGGCTTTATTATTTGATGATCTTTAATTAGGATAGGTGCTCATTTGAAGATCAGTGGGAGTCTACCAACTAGGACCCCCACAGATCAGCTGTTGAAGATGTAGCAATGCTCCCTGAACTCCATTTCCACTCCATAGGCCATGTGACATCATGGTCATAGGACACATAGCCTGTTGACAACTTGGTGCTGTTCAAGTGAATGGAGCTGGGCTGCAATACCAAGCACAGTTGCTATACAATGTTCAGCACGGTGTGTGGGCTTCTGTGAAGAGATTGCACCACTAACCTGAATGGTAAAAAAAAATCTGATTGGCTGGGATCGCTAAGTATAGGTCATCAATTGATAAGCCTGGAAAACCCTTTTAGGCTACGGCCCCACGTTGCGGAAACACAGCTTTTTTTTGTTGCAGGTTTTGCTGCGGTTTTTGAGCCCAAGTCAGGAGTGGTTTTAGCAGCAGGTAGAACTATAACAACTTCCTATATATTTCCCATTACTTTTGTAGCCATTCTTGGTTTTAGCTCAAAAACCGCAGCAAAATCTGCAACAAAAAAAGCTGTGTTTCTGCAACGTGGGGCCATAGCCTTAAGAATCTATTTGTTCATGCCACAATCCAGACAATGACCAATGTCTGCATTTCAGTATTAAAAAAAATGGCACCAAACAGTGAAACCACACACAAACATCAATAATGTTTATATTTTACGCTGTCTCTACACTGTTCATACCTGATATTCTTCATAAAATATGATTATCACAGTCGGAAAATACATTCTCACCCAGTGTTGACTAGTTTGGTCTGAAACAAAATTGTTGGGAGAACCTCGCCATCTCTAACTAATATGTGGTGCAGTTCCTCCCAAACACTGTTTTCAGATATAACGTAGAAATAGCTACAGTTACCCCCAAAAATAACAGACAGCACCTGATAAAATAATAATGCCAGATAGTGACCCATATTATGCTGCAGACATTAGTTGCTATAGTTGATATAGTGCACTATATAGTTAAAGTGCTATCTGTTTCAACACACACAAGGGGGTTTCTGGGACTATGGGTAACCTCCAGTTCTTCTTTTCAGGCCAATGGCATCATGTCAAATAAATGGGTCTGAGCTGCAATACCAAGCACAGTCACTATACAAAGTATGACACCATGCTTGGTAAGCAGTGAAGAGGCCACAGCAATCATTATCATGATGAGAAGCCGTCTTTGTCCACCAGTAATAATGGCACATATTGTATTCCATACAGGAATAGCATTTCAATTAATGTTACACAGTATGCTCTTATTTCCTCTCTTACACAGATTAATCCCAATGTCCAATTTGTTACACAGACTGCTGAAAATTCTCCTTTCTAACATACACTCCACTCAATCCCCCTCACTCACAGAGTGCCCTGTTATCTCACAGACTGCTCCCTCTCCACACAGACTACTCACATCACCATTTGATCACTGGGTGGAGGTTTTAAGCTGTGCTGCAGTGTTGCTCTGCAGCTCAAAATGAACTGTGCCTTAAAACAGCCCTCTCGGTTTTTTCTATCATGTTGTACCTCTTCTCCCAGTGTAAAAAAATAAAAAAAAAAGAAATCTGATCACGAGCACCAGGGCAATCAAATGATATATGTCATTCAGCATTTTTCATTTAGTGACTCGTCCTTTTTTACCCATTCGTGACTTGCATATAGACTTTCTATATTGGTCACTAATATGCCTTATTCTTCTGACTTTCTACATCACTTGTGGTGGAATAATGAGGAATCTCTCGCATGCTCAGGTGTTAGTACCCTGCTGTATTTTCACAGCCTGGCACCTGCTCCTAACGCCTTGTATCGGCAAACCAACTATCCTGGGCATTTAACCCAGGAATTCGGAGGGTAGGGGCTCCCTCCTGGAGGCATTGGAACCCCCGAGATCTTGTTCCTTGCTTTTGCATGGAAGCCTGGAGCCTAATGAAGGCTCCCAGGGCTCTCTATATACATTCCTATTAGGTCATGCCAAAGGCAGAAAAAGCAATCACAAGATCACAAGTCAAAGTCTTGGGGGACAAAAAAATTGTGTTAAAAAAATAAAATAAGGTTTAAAAATAAAGAAAAAACCCCCACATACATTAACACATTAATTCCCCATCCCAAAATGTTTAACTAAAAAAAAAAAATCAAAAAATCTTAACATAACTCACATATTAGGTAATGTTTTGTTTGTAAGGACATGAGCAATACAACTGTAAAGTAATATTACCAGCAGGCTGAATGGCGTGAAAAAAAATCTAAAAAAAATACCAGAATTGCCATTATTTATCTGCCGGCACTGAAAAAGTGTTCAAAAAGTATTATGTTCCCTAAAATGGCATCAATAAAAACATCAGGTCTTGCCGCAAAAAATATGCTATTGCACAATGCCGCTAACAAAAATAATTAACTTATGGGTCGTGGATAGTGGTGATACAAAAAAATGTTATTACAAAAAATGTCTTTACTTTGCAAAAGTAGTAAAGCTTAAAAAAATGCAAATTTCGTATCATCAAATCAACTCAGTGAATAAATTTACCAGGTTATTTAAATAGGACCTTTCACCACCTCCACCAACTTAATTTCTTAGCATCTGTTAATAGACGCTGCTCCACTGATTCTGATGCAGTTGGAATTTTTTCTCTAGCACCCAACATTCCTAAGCAATGCTGTCAATTTTGATGCCTTATATGCTACTTAGGCTCTGTACTGTCAGGAGGGCAGGGTCAGGCAGGAGCAAGCAAGGGGTGTGATTCTGAGCTCTGACACTGACTGCCTCTGATTGGATGTCTGAATCACACCCCCTGCCTGACACTGCCCTTCTGACATTATAGAGGGTTACAGAGAAAATTCCAACTGTGCTGGAATTAGTAGAGTGGCAAGTATTAATTAGATTTTAACCCCTTTCCAACATCCACCATAATATTACAACAGATGCTGGGTCTTTAAAGGTGGCGGCCGCCATAGCTACTGGGTCTCCGCTGTATTCTACAGCGGAGACCCGGTGCTTATGCCAACGATCAGAGTCCACTCTGATCACGGGCACTGCAGTCGAGGCTCCGCCAATTTTTTTTTTAATGGGTCCCCACCGGCCCCATACCTTTATTGTTGTAGGCTGGCTCCCGCACGGAAACCGACCTGTTCCTCCGACAGCCTTCTATGACAAGCTAAAGCTCCCAGGCTTGTCATAGCCATACTACGATTGTGACTGGTCTATGACCAGCCTCTATAGTAACATTGTGATTCTACCATAGACTGTATTACAGTCTATGGGACTTGCAATCAAATGATTGCAGCTTACAGCCTCCATAGAGGGCTAGTAAAATCATAAAAAAAAGTTTTAAAAAACGCCCAGTCTACAAATTTATAAAAATATTTTTTTAAAAAAGTGTCAAAAGTGCCAAACCACCGTTTTTTCACAGTTTCGCTTCAAATTTGAATAAAAAGTGATTGAAACAATAGACATTCCCCAAAATGGTATAACTAAAAGGTACACCTGGCCCTGTAAAAAAAAAAAGACACCTATGCAACCCTGTACATGGAAATATAAAAAATTAACGACTTTTAGAAAATATTTTTTTTTGCAATGTTTTAGACTTTTGTTAAGGGGTTAAAATGGAAATAAAACCATATAAATTTGGTATCTCTGGAATCATACCAAAACATAGAATACAGGTGACATGTCATTTTGGCTGCAGAGTGAACGCTGTAAAAAGGAAGCCAGTAAGAATGTCACTCAAATGCACTTTTTCTTCAAATCCACCCCATTCAGAATTTTTTTCCAGCGTCTCAGTACATTGTACAGAATAATAAATGGTAGCATCATGAAGAACAATATGTTCCGCAAACATTAAGCCCTCTTATGGCTCTGAGAACGGAAAAATAAAAAAGTTGGTTTGGAAGGGGAAGGAGTCAAAAACGAAAATCAAAAGTATCACTAGCGGGAAGGGGTTAAGATCTTGAATTGCTGGAGGTGGTGAAAGGTTCTTTTTAAGCCTCATGGTGAATGACCCAAATTTATAGCATAAAAAGACAATGGCAAAACTTCTGTATTATTTATGTTACTTCCCAGAAAGAGTTAATGAATGAGATATATCTAACCCAAAATAGCACCATTACACACTACCACTTATCCTGCAAAAAAACATGCCCTCATGAAGTGGCACTGTGTACTGTATACTACAAAATGAGTGCACACATGCATCAATTGTCACTTCCCTTGAACACAATCTGATTGAATGTATGTAACAATTGTAAATTTGTGATTGCCAAGATGCAGATCGCTGACAGCAGTGGCAGCTGCCTGTCTGACTCTACCACTCTCTGCCTAACATAGTGACACTAGTACTCTTTCCCTAAAACCTATCTCTCATTACTGTACATAAATCTCTTTTCACTTAAGCACATTTCACATAAACTATTTATATTTTCTATGTTTTACTCTCTTTTAGATATGATGTTCTCTCTCTTCAATCTCTATCACTACACAATGGCAGCTTTTATGACTGTGCTTCTTATAATGGCTATCAATGACCACAGAGTCATCAGTGAACTCACACACCTGTAGTTAATAGCTAATGGCTACCTGCAAAGCATTATGGTAAGGCCCACCACCCTAGGTCATGCTATGTTCCTTCTTTTCTGGCTTATCCTAATGTGTAATGGCAACCACCATGTTGAGAGAAAAGTCCAAAAGGAATCCCAAAAGTTTCTGATTCACTGTAATCTGAAATTTTTGGGAATTTTAGACCAAATTTGTGTGCACCAAACAAATTTGCTCATCTCTAGTTTTTTTTAATGTAAAAACATTATTATAGGTATTACATGCCTAGGCTCTGACAAAAGTAATTCATTTGTTTACTACTGTACATAGATTTACTGTATCCTTGTTTTAATCAGCTTGTGCAGTATATCAGCTTTAGTCTGTATTCCTAGTAGCATACAGCTGTAAGTATCAACTAGGTCTGCTCGGCTAAGTCTATTTTCCTTGCCATTTTCTAAGACCCTGAATTTGCCTTCAGCATATAGTTCAAAGGTTCACTGTATCAAATAGCACCTGTCATCCCAGGAAATAATTGGTAACTCTATCAGAAATACTAGACAGTGAAATTATATAGATATATATATACAGTGGGGAAAAAAGTATTTAGTCAGCCACCAATTGTGCAAGTTCTCCCACTTATAAAGATAAGAGAGGCCTGTAATTGACATCATAGGTAGACCTCAACTATGAGAGACAAAATAAAAAAACATATCTAGAAAATCACATTGTCTGATTTTTTAAGAATTTATTCGCAAATTATGGTGGAAAATAAGTATTTGGTCACATACAAACAAGAAAGATTTCTGGCTCTCACAGACCTGTAATTTCTTCTTTAAGAGGCTCCTCTGTCCTCCACTCATTACCTGTAGTAATGGCACCTGTAATGGACACCTGTCCACAACCTCAGTAACACTCCAAACTTCACTATGGTGAAGACCAAAGAGCTGTGGAAGGACACCAGAAATTGTAAAATTGTAGACCTGCACCAGGCTGGGAAGACTGAATCTGCAATAGGCAAGCAGCTTGGTGTGAAGAAATCAACTGTGGGAGCAATAATTAGAAAATGGAAGACATACAAGACCACTGATACTCTCCCTCGATCAGGGGCTCCACACAAGATCTCACCCCTCACAAGAACGGTGAGCAAAAATATCCAGAACCACACGAGGGACCTAGTGAATGACCTGCTGAAAGCTGGGACTAATGTAACTAAGGCTACCGTCAGTAACACACTATGCCGCACAGGGACTCAGATCCTGCAGTGCCAGACGTGTCCCCCTGCTTAAGCCAGTACATATCCGGACCCATCTGAAGTTTGCTAGAGAGTATATAGATGTTTCAGAAGAGTATTGGGAGAATGTCATATGGTCAGATGAGACCAAAGTAGAACTGTTTGGTAGAAACACAACTCGTCATGTTTGGAGGAGAGTGAATGCTGAGTTGCAACCAAAGAACACCATAACTACTGTGAAGCATGCGGGTGGCAACATCGTGCTTTGGGGCTGTTTCTCTGCAAAGGGACCAGGACGACTGATCCGTGTACATGAAAGAATAAATGGGGCCATGTACCGTGAGATTTTGAGTGCAAACCTCCTTCCATTAGGAAGGGCATTGAAGATGAAACATGGCTGGGTTTTTCAGCATTACAATGATCCCAAGCACACCGCCAGGGCAATGAAGGAGTGGCTTCGTAAGAAGCATTTCAAGGTCCTGGAGTGGCCTAGCCAGTCTCCAGATCTCAACCCCATAGAAAACCTTTGGATGGAGTTGAAAGTCTGTGTTGCCCAGCGACAGCCCCAAAACATCACTGCTCTAGAGGAGATCTGCATGGAGGAATGGGCCAACATACCAGCAGCAGTGTGTGCCAACCTTATGAAGACTTACAGAAAACGTTTGAACTCTGTCATTGCCAACAAAGGATATATAACAAAGTATTGATATGAACTTTTGTTATTGACCAAATACTTATTTTCCACCATAATTTGCAAATAAATTCTTTAAAAATCAGACAATGTGATTTTCTAGATATGTTTTCTCATTTTGTCTCTCTATAGCGCTACCTATAATGTCAATTACAGGCCTCTCTCATTTTTTTAAGTGGGAGAACTTGCTCAATTGGTGGCTGACTAAATACTTTTTTTCCCACTGTATATATATACAGTACAGACCAAAAGTTTGGGCACACCTTCTCATTCCAAGAGTTTTCTGTATTTTCATGACTATAAAAATTGTAGATTCACACTGAAGGCATCAAAACTATGAATTAACACATGTGGAATTATATACTTAACAAAAAAGTGTGAAACAACTGAAAATATGTCTTATATTCCAGGTTATTCAAAGTAGCCACCTTTTGCTTTGATTACCGCTTTGCACACTCTTGGCATTCTCTTGATGAGTTTCAAGAGGTAGTCACCTGAAATGGTCTTCCAACAGTCTTGAAGGAGTTCCCAGAGATGCTTAGCACTTGTTGGCCCTTTTGCCTTCACTCTGCGGTCCAGCTCACCCCAAACCATCTCGATTGGGTTCAGGTCTGGTGACTGTGGAGGCCAGGTCATCTGGCGTAGCACTCCATCACTCTCCTTCTTGGTCAAATAGCCCTTACGCAGTCTGGAGGTGTGTTTGGGGTCATTGTCCTATTGAAAAATTAATGATGGTCCAACTAAATGCAAACCGGATGGAATAGCATGCCGCTGCAAGATGCTGTGGTAACCATGCTGGTTCAGTATTCCTTCAATTTTGAATAAATTCCCAACAGTGTCACCAGCAAAGCACCCCCACACCATCATACCTCCTCCTCCATGCTTCACGGTGGGAACCAGGCATGTAGAGTCCATTCGTTCACCTTTTCTGCGTCGCACAAAGACACGGTGGTTGGAACCAAAGATCTCAAATATGGACTCATCAGACCAAAGCACAGATTTCCACAGGTCTAATGTCCATTCCTTTTGTTCTTTAGCCCAAACAAGTCTCTTCTGCTTGTTGCCTGTCCTTAGCAGTGGTTTCCTAGCAGCTATTTTACCATGAAGGCCTGCTGCACACAGTCTCCTCTTAACAGTTGTTGTAGAGATGTGTCTGCTGCTAGAACTCTGTGCGGCATTGACCTGGTCTCTAATCTGAGCTGCTGTTAACCTGCGATTTCTGAGGCTGGTGACTCGGATGAACTTCTCCTCCACAGCAGAGGTGACTCTTGGTCTTCCTTTCCTGCGGCGGTCCTCATGTGAGCCAGTTTCTTTGTAGCGCTTGATGGTTTTGGCCACTGCACTTGGGGACACTTTCAAAGTTTTCCCAATTTTTTGGACTGACTGACCTTCATTTCTTAAAGTATGACCCCAAACACACCTCCAGACTGTGTAAGGGCTATTTGACCAAGAAGGAGAGTGATGGGGTGCTACGCCAGATGACCTGGCCTCCACAGTCACCAGACCTGAACCCAATCGAGATGGTATGGGGTGAGCTGGACCGCAGAGTGAAGGCAAAAGGGCCAACAAGTGCTAAGCATCTCTGGGAACTCCTTCAAGACTGTTGGAAGACCATTTCAGGTGACTACCTCTTGAAGCTCATCAAGAGAATGCCAAGAGTGTGCAAAGCGGTAATCAAAGCAAAAGGTGGCTACTTTGAAGAACCTAGACTATAAGACATATTTTCAGTTGGTTCACACTTTTTTGTTAAGTATATAATTCCACATGTGTTAATTCATAGTTTTGATGCCTTCAGTGTGAATCTACAATTTTTATAGTCATGAAAATACAGAAAACTCTTGGAATGAGAAGGTGTGTCCAAACTTTTGGTCTGTACTGTATATATATAAAGTATATTCTTATGAATATCCCATGGTTTACAAAGATGAAGAAGCTAGATGTGGTAATTATTCATGAGCAGTTTGCTTGAAGTGCTATGTACTTAGTGATATGATCTAAAATAGAATATTTTTCTTCTGAGGAAAATAATTCAAAAACAATATTGAAATGACATATTTCACCCAGCTGTAAAACATAAGAATTCTCTTAACTGCTCACTACTGAATGTCAATATAGGCCTTATCAATTACAAGCACATCTGAAACAATGAAAATTTGTAAATGGTAAATGTGAGTATAAAGAGTTTAGAGTACTGGATAGTGAAAGCTAATAAGTTCCTTTGGGATAGAAACTCAATAGCAATGATTTGAAACATGCATAGAATGTCAAGGGTAGAAAAAATTCTTTTTATACTGCTTTTTTTTTGTTTTATTTTAGAATTCCACATGATTCCTTTTTGTACAAGAAATGTTACATAGACTTAAAGCATAACTTATATTTTAATCAATCATGCATAAATCAATAGTACAATATGTATACATGAGGAATAATTTTTTTTTCCTGTTTATATTCTTCCTAAGCTGGTAGGTGGAAACTAGCTGCTATGATGTCTTTCATACACTGCACACAGACCATAGAGGAGAATCTGCTCCATAACAATGTGTCCTTCATTGCTTTTTCTCTATTGCTTTTTCTTCACATGTTCAGATATAGTATATGTATCAACAGTTACGCAATCTTTCTAAAAATCTATCACAAAGTTATCTGCAAAACATCCTATGTATCAATGTGCGACCACCCAGTGGGAGTATGTGTGAATTGCAGTCTTTGAAATTCATGAAAATCATGAAATTGTGTTGATTTTAGGTACATGAGTAATTGGAGATCAGTTAAGCAAGTTCACATCTCTAACTCCCTTACTTAGAAACTGCATCAGGATCCCATAGAACTTTATAGAAAGCACTGACCTGTATTGATGGGAATAAAGCACTTAGCATCAAATAAAAAAAAAAAATCCCAATTAGCTGCAAGAAGTCTCTGTGCCTCAATTTCTCATCTCTCACCTGGTACCTACTCATTCCTTCCCCTCCCATCTCCATAGACTTCTACTGTTAGCTGCAATATAACACCTCTGTGATCTACTGTCCATCTTGCTTCAACAAAAAGGAATTCAGCACATAATTTTGAGTGAAATTCAGTTTAGAAAGGAGGACAAGAGCAATAAAAGAACCGGATAAGTGGAAAAAGCAGAGTGTGAAGGCTCTCGCCTCGCCCAGCCGCCTGGCACGCCTGCGATCAACCTTCTTTCTTAACCTCCCACTCACACACTGTGAGTAGACCGGGTCATAGGATAGAATGAAACGAGCTGTATAAATTTAATATATTTAATAAACCAAGTGGGTCGGTACTGATTAATAGCATATACAGAAATATACAATATTAATCTGATCAAGCATAAACATACAAGCAAAAGAGCCTGGCCAGGGTTGTGCCGGATGTCATAGTTGTATTGCAGGCTCCATCGTAACAACCGTCCATTCTGACCTGCAACACATTTGATCCAGATCAGAGGGTTGTGATCCGTCACCACGGTGAAGTGGCGCCCATACAAGTAAGGCTGCAGATGCTGCAAGTCCCAAACAATTGCTAGGCATTCCTTCTCCACTGTGGGGTAGGCCACCTCTCGCGGCAGTAGCTTTCGGCTGAAGTACTGCACCGGGTTCTCTTGCTCCGCTGAGTCAAGCTGGCTCAGTATGGCACCGAGTCCGTAGGTGCTGGCGTCTGTCTGTAGCACAAGCGGATGTGACTCATCATACGCCTGAAGTACAGGTGCGTTCGCCAGGGCCGCTTTCAGGTCCTGGAAGGAGCGCTCGCAAGCATCCGTCCACTGGACAGTTTGCGGCAACTTCTTCTTGGTGAGGTCTGTCAAGGGGGCAGCCAGAGCACTATAGTTTGGTACGAACTTCCTATAGTACCCTGCCGTACCCAGGAAAGACATCACCTGTTGCTTGGTCCAGGGGGTTGGCCAGGACGTGATTACATCCAGCTTTTCAGGTTCTGGTTTCAGGGTTCCCCCACCTACCCGGTGTCCCAGGTATTGGACCTCGCGCATGCCCAGCTGACACTTTTCCGGTTTGATGGTCAAGCCCGCACTGTGGATCCGCCCCAGCACGTGCGCCAGGTGCTGTAGGTGTTCCTCCCAAGTGGAGCTGAAGACAGCAATGTCATCCAGGTACACAGTGGAAAACCCTTCGCATCCCGTCACTAGGGAGTTGACCATCCGCTGGAAAGTGGCAGGGGCATTCTTCATGCCGAATGGCATGACAGTGGACTCGTACAGTCCGAAAGGGGTGATAAAGGCTGATCGCTCCTGTGCCTGAGGGGACAGGGGGATATGCCAGTATCCCCGACTCAAGTCCATGATGGACAAGTACTGGGCCTTACCTAACCGGTCAAGCAGGTCGTCGATGCGCGGCATGGGGTACACGTCGTCGACTGTAACCGCATTAAGTTCCCTGTAGTCTACACAGAACCGGGTGGTCCGGTCCTTTTTGGGCACAAGGACCACAGGTGAAGCCCATGCACTGTGAGAGGGCTGAATCACCCCCAGTTCCAGCATCTCGTCAATCTCCTTGCGCATCTGGACCTGTACCTCCAAGGAGACGCGATATGGCGACCGCCGGATAGGGGCATGATTCCCGGTATCCACATGGTGAATGGCCTGGTCAGTTCTCCCGGGCTTCGCAGAGAACAGACCAGGTAGGGAGTGCACAACTTCATCCAGCTGGGACAGCTGGGCCTCAGCCAGCAGGGGGTTCACCTGTGCCTTCTTGTTGGACCCATTCTCCTGAAAATGAGCAAGCAAGTCAACAAGGTCTTCTTCTTCCCCCCTCCTCTAGCAGACTGCACACCGGAAAGGCACTAGCTTCCCGGTCATGATGATCCTTCATCATGTTGACATGGAAGACCTTATGCCTGTTCCGGCCCGGATCAACAGTTACCAGGTAGCTGACGCTGTTGACCTGCTGGTGCACGACGTATGGACCGGTCCATTTCGCCTGAAGCTTGTCCTGGGGCTCAGGGACTAGGACCCATACTTTCTGCCCCGGCTGGTATGTTCTCTCATGGGCATTCTGATCATACCAGCGCTTCTGGTCGGCCTGAGCCTGGACCATGTTATCATGCACCAGCTGCGCCATAGCCTGCATTTGGTCACGGAATCGCAGAACATACTCCACAACTGGCACACCTTGGATGGCCGTTTCTCCTTCCCAGGACTCTTTCACAAGAATTAGGGGCCCACGTACACGTCTCCCGTACAAGAGCTCAAAGGGGGAGAACCCTGTTGAGGCTTGAGGCACCTCCCGGTAAGCGAACAGCAGGTGTGGGAGATAAGGCTCCCAGTCGCACCTGTGGGACTCGACTAACATCCTGAGCATCTGCTTCAGGGTGCCATTGAGCCATTCACACAGGCCATTGGTCTGTGGGTGATACGGGCTGGACACCAGATGTTGCACCTCTGTTACCTTACACAGGCCTTGCATCAAGGCAGACATGAACTGGGTACCTTGGTCTGTGAGCATCTCTCTGGGAAATCCAACACGGGAGAAGATGCCTACCAGAGCCTTGGCCACTACATCAGCCCGGGTGGAAGACAGAGTGACAGCTTCCAGGTACCTAGTAGCATAGTCTACTACCGTTAATATGAAACGTTTCCTGGTGCGACTGGGAATGGACAGGGGTCCAATGAGATCCACAGCCACCCGCTGGAAAGGTTCGGTTATGATGGGCATAGGTATCATTGGGGCTTTTGAGCCTTGCCCCACCTTGCCCATCCTCTGACAAGTGTCACATGAACGGCAGTATTTAGCTACATCTGTCCCCATTTTAGGCCAGTAGAATAAGTGGCTGAGGCGAGCCTTGGTCTTAGCGATCCCCAGGTGGCCTGCCAGTGGAATATCATGAGCAATCCGCAACAACTCCACCCGATAGGGTTGGGGTACCACCAAATGTTTCTCCCTGAGCCGACTTTCTTTTCCCTTTGTGGGGATCGTTTCCCGGTACAACCTCCCTTGCGCCCAGTACACGCGGTCCTTGTCCGACTCCAAGGGAGGTTGATCAGCACGCTCCTTCAATGCGTCCAGACTGCGGTCAGTTTGGACAGTGTCCCTGAACTCCTGACTGGAACCAGACAGAAGAGATGTGCATGTCACATACCCGCCGGGTTCCTCCGGCTCCAGTGTGGGGAGGCTAGTCATGGCGGTCTCAGTGCCATCTCCGGGTGACAGAGGGAACGGCTCAGGGGTCAGAGCGCCTTCCACCCCTCTAGCACTCTGGCTGCGGGTTACCACCGCCACACCATCAGTCCATTCCGCATCCGGATCGGCCCTGAGATCCCCGTGACCTACCTGACCACCTGGCACATTGTCATCAGTTGGGGTTTCCCCCAGCATCTCAGAAGAGCTACCCTGGAAATCTGCAAGGCAAGCATTAGCAATTACATTGACATTGCATTCATTCATTGATTCACAGTGAACTGCATGGGTGAATGGCTCAGCCAGGGTCACAGTGAGGGGGCCATCTCCACCCGCAGATGTGGGCGGGGCTACAGCCAGGCTAACATTCTGCAGTCCCTCATTCATATGCTCACTGATTACTTTAGCTGGGCACACAGCAGGGGGAACCAAGCTGCTGACCCCTCCCTCTGCCTGTGTCTGTGTGACAGGCTTCAACACCACATTAAAATCATCCTTCAGTACAGACATTTTGTCACAGCGAGGTGGGGCTACTCCCACCCTATATTGGGACACCAAGGGCCCCAAATCTGTTCCCAATAGTACATTGACAGGCAGATCAGACATTAGCCCCACATCACGCATTCCTTTTCCCGCACCCCAGTCCAAATGGACGCAAGCCATGGGCACAGTTAAGCGTTCTTGTCCAATACCCCTCAGGGTCAGAGTTTTTCCAGGGATAATACTGTCCGCAGGGACCAAGTCAGGTTGCACCAGAGTAACATCCGCCCCAGTGTCCCGAAATCCCATGACCACTTTATCCCCCACAATGACCTGTTGACGGTTGGCATCGGATTGCAACCCCTCCCTCCCCACCAAGTATACAGATGAGCCAACTGCCGTGGCTGGGGAAACAGGGGGGTTCTTAGAGCGGTTGGGGCACTCTGCCTTGAAATGTCCTGGCTGGTTACAGGCATGACACCGCCGGGCCTCTTCTTGGGACTTGGAGGTGGTCCCCGGGGCGCCCAGAGTTCTTTGGACAGGGGAAGTAGAGGGGGCACCCGGGACAGAGTTTGTCTTACCCCACTGGGAGACCGCAGGCTGTGGTGAACTCCAGCTTTGCCGCTCCTTCCAGCTTGAGGGTCTCTGCAGTGTGGCTCCTCTCTTGGTCCCTTGCTCCCTGGTGGACACATAGTCGTCAGCAATCTCTGCAGCCTTGTCTGCTGTCTTGGGTTTCCGATCACACACGAACTGGCGGACCTCCAGAGGGCACACCTGGAGAAATTGTTCCTTTATCATAAGATCCCCAAGTCCCTCAAACGTGGTGACAGTAAGTCCTTTGATCCATTGCCAGAATGTAGCCTGTAAGTGGTACAGAACATCCGTATAGCTCTCTGTGGGACCCCGCTGTATATTCCGGAACTTTTTGCGGTACACCTCCGGCGAGAGCCGGTATCTCCAGATCAGCGCCGCTTTGAGGGTCTCATAGTCCACATCCTCTGGTAAGCTCGTGGAAACATCCAGGCCTTTTCCCTTCAGCCAGGGAGACAGGTAACGGGCCCATTCTGCCTGGGGAATATGATGCTGCTTACATGCCCTCTCAAATCCCCGCAAGAACGAGTCCAAGTCCCCGTTATCTTCCAAGATTGGAAAGTCCTCTGATCGGATCTTTAGTGCCTGGGCTCCTGGAGTTTGTGCCGGAGAAGGTTGCACCTGCCGGGGAAGTTCCAGCTTTTTTAGCTCAAGCTGATGCTCGCTCTCCGCCTGGCGTTCACGGGCCTCTCGCTCAGCCCGACGCTCTGCAGCAGCGGCCTCTCTCTCCACCCGGCGCTCTGCAGCTTCTCTCTCCGTCCAGCGCTCTGCAGCAGCAGCAGCTTGGTACTGTTGAATCACCTGCAGACGGGTGTCAGAGTCACCGGCGTCTATCTGCTGTAAGGCCATTTGCAAGTATAAGTCCGTTACCCCCACAGAACTGGGGCTACTGGTCCCTCCATGCACAGTTACCTCTGGGGTCCGGGCACCTGCTGAACCGTCTGGCATGGTGATGTTTTCTTGTGCCAGCCCCTCAGGACTTTGCTCCTCATCCTGCCCAGCTGCAGCACCTTCCATATCAGCCATCTGCTCAGCGTTTGTATCAGTCAGTTGCTGACATCCCCTGGTTCCACTTCTCAGAGTCCAAGACATCCACTAGAAGCCGTTGCCAAATAAAAGATAGGACAGAAAAAAGAAGAAGGGAGGGAACAGTACTGTACCAAACTTTCACCATATTTTAAGCTTGATCTCATACCGCGCTCGTTCCATAGGATTGCCACAATCCTCAGTGTCTGAGTGATACCACACCCACACACTGTTATCCTAAGATCCCACAACGCTGCCACAACTGTGAAGGATCTCGCCTTGCCCAGCCGCCTGGCACGCCTGCGATCAACCTTCTTTCTTAACCTCCCACTCACACACCGTGAGTAGACCGGGTCATAGGATAGAATGAAACGAGCTGTATAAATTTTATATATTTAATAACCCAAGTGGGTCGGTACTGATTAATAGCATATACAGAAATATACAATATTAATCTGATCATGCATAAACATACAAGCAAAAGGGCGATGATACCGCACATAAAACAAAAAAATGGGAATAAAGTATAGAATAATACCTGAGCCCCCAGCTGCTCTTAGCTGACTCTCTTTCAGGCTCCACACACAGACAAAAGAAAAACTCCCCCCCCCCCCTCAGTGTGAGACCCTTCCCAGCTCCACCCTTCACCCCCCTTTTGGACATCTGGGATATCACACTGACGATGGTATGCACATAAAACCATTGGAGCGAATTGACCACCAATGTAAACACAGCTCTACATTCTTACAGATATGTGACTGATACGAATGAGGAATGATACATGTCCAAGAAAGATACATAACTTGAGGGTCTCATCATCACACAGAGGCAGAGGAAGTATGAGACTTCTGTAAAACACATAAAATTAACTGCAGCTGATTTACTCTGCTACAGATTTACTCAGGAAAGTCTTTTATCACTGCTATGTTTCAAGATAACAGGCTACCACTGCACAAAATGTGGCAATAAATCAATTAACAGTCTCCTCTTTGAGCTCTGTGTGTGAGCTGGGTAAGAATTAGTTTAAGAATTGAATGTAAACAAACGGTCTGAGTAAAGGACTAAAGTAAAGGAGAGCAACTTAAAAAGTGCAGAAGGGAACCGATTCCTTTAATAAGATATATTATAAAGTTTCTTATATTCATATTTACTATTCATTTATGAAAAGATGTTCTATAATTGTAGGTATGTTTTAATTAAATTCAGACCTCAGGCCAGATCCCAGACTAGACCTCTAAATTCAGATTCACTGTATCCTGCATTTCAGTTCTTTTTTGGTGCCACTGAGACCAGTGCAACGACACTTGAAGCAGAAAAGGACCAACAAGGGCCTCCTTGCTCTTCCGGTACCAAAGAACATTTTTCTATTCAATCAGACGAATGAAAGAGCTGACTGGTTTAAGAGCCCTTCCACAAGTCTGGAAAGGGAGGTGCCCATTGTGTTCTTCTGCTCGATAAGGTAGTGCTATTAGCATACTACAATTCTATATAGCACGTCAAGTGGCCTTCTCAGTCCTCTAGGCCCATTTATGTACTTGGTACCAGTATAATCAACAACCAATATAGCCAAACACACACACTGTAATAAACTGCAACTCCACTAGTTACTTACATATATATATATATATATATATATACTGTATATATATATATATATATATATATATATATACACACACACACATACACATCTTATTCATGTATAAAATTACACAACAATTCAACATACACAAATCTTAAATAAAATATAGTATTTAGGAATCTAGCTTTCTGAAAAGTTGAACACCACTTGCTATCATTCTTACCCAGCTTATTAAAAGAGCACATTTATGTTTCATTTCTTCAGTTTTACCATGCTTCTGTTATGTGTCTGGTCTTTTAACAAATTCAGGTTTGCTTGACCTACTTTGCAAAGTGTGAATATTAGTAGAAATGTAAGGAAATGGCACTTCTACCTAAAATATATATTTTTTTCAAAATATCTTGTTTGTAAAATCTCTAACAGGGATACCTGGGGGCATATTTTATTGCTTACAATGGCAAAACTGAGAGCAGGTCTCAGAAAAGGGCTCTGTTATATTTGTAGGTTATAGTAGTTCTGAAGCACCAAAAAGAATTTAGCCTAGTGATCATTCTTTGCATATTGCTGAAACAGGCGTTTTTTTAAAACTAAAGTATCAGTTATTGTATGACCACTTATTCTTATAAACCATTTTTAGCCAGATAATAAAACTAACAAGCGCTCATGCATGGTCGGTATCTTTTAGGCTAAACAATAATTCATTTGTTATAACAACAGTTTCCACTTCGTAGCTGGTTTTGTTTTGGTTTATGTTTGCCAATTCATTTTGTGTTCAAATTGGTTTGGCCAAAACCAAAAGTGCAAATTGTGGAAATCCAAAAGTATATGATACTCTGAGGGCACCTAGGACTCTATAAAACACAGACTTAGTAATGTCAAAGTGACATCAACATACATGGCTATGAGTAAATGAATTGTAGCCAGTGGTAGCAAATGGCCTGTTTAAAAACACACTGCCAGATTTCTTTTTTTACGTTTTTTAACATTACATTTTAAATTATAAGATTTTGTGCAGAGATTCATAAAGGTGTTTAATTTTACTACACCACTTTGGCACAACACAATTGCAGAGGTATTAGTGTAGTCTACAGTCATGGCCAAAAGTTTTGAGAATGACACAAATATTATATTTTCACATGATCTGCTGCCCTCTGGTTTTTATGTGTGTTTGTCAGATGTTTTTATCACATACAGAAATATAATTGCATTCATATTATGAGTAACAGAAGCTTATATTGACAGTTAGAATGAGTTAATGCAGCAAGTCAATATTTGCAGTGTTGACCCTTCTTCTTCAGGACCTCTGCAATTCTCCCTGGCATGCTCTCAATCAACTTCTGGACCAAATCCTGACTGATAGCAGTCCATTCTTGCAGAATCAATGCTTTAATTTTGTCTGAATTTGTTGGTTTTTGTTTGTCCACCCGTCTCTTGATGATTGACCACAAGTTCTCAATGGGATTAAGATCTGGGGAGTTTCCAGGCCATGAACCCAAAATCTCTATGTTTTGTTCCCTGAGCCATTTAGTTATCACCTTTGCTTTATGGCAAGGTGCTCCATCATGCTGGAAAAGGCATTGTTGAGTGCCAAACTGCTCTTGGACGGTTGGGATAAGTTGCTCTTGGAGGACATTCTGGTACCATTCTTTATTCATGGCTGTGTTTTTAGGCAAGACTGTGAGAGAGCCGATTCCCTTGGCTGAGAAGCAACCCCACACATGAATGGTTTCAGGATGCTTTACAGTTGGCATGAGACAAGACTGGTGGTAGCGCTCACCTCTTCTTCTCCGAATAAGCTGTTTTCCAGATGTTCCAAACAATCGAAAAAGGGATTCATCAGAGAAAATGACTTTACCCCAGTCCTCAGCAGTCCACTCCCTGTACCTTTTGCAGAATATCAGTCTGTCCCTGATGTTTTTTCTGGAGAGAAGTGGCTTCTTTGCTGCCCTCCTTGAGACCAGGACTTGCTCCAAGAGTCTCCACCTCACAGTGCGTGCAGATGCACTCACACCTGCCTGCTGCCATTCCTCAGCAAGCTCTGCACTGCTGGTAGCCCGATCCCGCAGCTGAAACACTTTTAAGAGACGGTCCTGCCACTTGCTGGTCTTTCTTGGGCGCCCTGGAGCCTTTTTGGCACCAATGGAACCTCTCTCCTTGAAGTTCTTGATGATGCGATAGATTGTTGACTGAGGTGCAATCTTTCTAGCTGCAATACTCTTCCCAGTTAGGCCATTTTTGTGCAGTGCAATGATGACTGCACGTGTTTCTTTAGAGATAACCATGGTTAACAGAAGAGAAACAATGATGGCAAGCACCAGCCTCCTTTTAAAATGTCCAGTGGTGTCATTCTTACTTAATCATGACAGATTGATCTCCAGCCCTGTCCTCATCAACACCCACACCTGTGTTAATGGAGCAATCACTGAAACGATGTTAGGTGGTCCTTTTAAGGCAGGGCTGCAATGATGTTGAAATGTGTTTTGGGGGATAAAGTTCATTTTCTAGGCAAATATTGACTTTGCAAGTAATTGCTGTTAAGCTGATCACTCTTTATAACATTCTGGAGTATATGCAAATTGCCATTAGAAAAACAGAAGCAGTAGACTTTGTAAAAATTAATATTTGTATCATTCTCAAAACTTTTGGCCATGACTGTATATAACTGTTAGCACGGTCGCACCAGGGTCCTAGATTTGTATCCAGCACTGGGGTCCTGGATTTGTAACCAACCAAGGGCAACATCTGCCCATGTTTGGGGGGTTTCCTCCCACACGATAAAAATATACTGATAAGTAAACTGGCTTCCCATTAAAACAACTTTTGTATGTTGGGATGAGTGCCTGTATGGCAGCCACTAACTCCACTACTCCACAATAATCTACAATGCTCCCAGCGCTTTGGGTCTTTGTATGAAAAAATTGCATTACAAATGATTGTCATTATATGTATGGTGTTTGACAAGGAGAAAAACACACAAAATTTTTCTACTTTGAAACAACAAAAATTGCAGAGGTACCAGTGAAATGTGCACCCAAGTTCACTGGGTTTTTTTGTTTTGGAACAAAAAATTAACATGCCAAATTATACCAGGTACATACAAAAACAGTTCTGTGCGGTGTGACTAAATTGTCTGCTCTTGGTCTTTGATACAGTACAGATTGAATTTGATTCCTCTGATTATGAGAATTATGATTGCGATAAAATGATGAATGTAATGCAGTACACTAGCACAGTCACTGACACACATAGTCTATGCTGCAGGTCTAACAGTATGACAGACAGACACATACTGTGGCTCTACTCTTCTATCTCTCTCTATCAATTATATCTAAGCCATCCTCCCTTCCTGTTTCTCTCATTCTATATAATCTCTCACCACAAAATGGACATTGTCATGAGGGCTGCTTGGAAGGAATTGTGGAAAAGCCTGATCCATAAGGTCATGTGATATTTCTCTGCTTTCTCCATGTTTTCGCATGGAAGCGGTCAATTTAGCTGGTTTATGCAAACAAAGTGCAAAAAGATTTGTTTGAATCCATACTTTTTTGCAAAAATTGAATGATGACCGATACATTAAGAAATGGTTTGTTCATCTCTATTTTCTCTTTTGTCACTGTCATTTTTAAATTATGAATCTGACTAGTAACTGATCATCCAAGGATGGGAACACACGGCATACTGTAGAGATCCTCTTGGCAAGAATAGAATATTGGCTTGTTGCTGTCAAACTGATAGAAACTATAATCCATCACTGATATGGCAATCCAACCACGTAACTCTGACCTATGAAAGTCATAAGTCTTAATTAAAATCAATTACCGGGTTTAAAGGAATTTTCTCCTATGAGCACATAGAGGGGTAGGGGGTTGCCTCATGTTCCGAATGGAACGGTGGTCAGGCATTTCAATGCCGACGCCTGAGATAGTTGAATGCTGCACTACTACTACTATCTCTGGCATTCCCACTAAAATGAATAGTGCGGTGCCACTGCTCCATTCTGAATGCTGGACAAAATACTTCCATTATCATGATTGGTGGGAATCTCAGGAGTATGACTCCTATTGATCTACAAGTAATCTTGTATAGTGTAGATAGAGGATAGCTTGCTCAGATGGGAAAACCTCTTTAACAGCCCAAAAGTGCGTTAAGGACCAGGCCTTGTTTTTCAAAACTGACATGTGTCACTTTATGTGGCAAGAACTTTGAGACGCTTTAACTTACACAAGTGATTTTGAGATTGTTTTCTCGTGACACATTGTACTTCATGTTAGTGGTAAACACTAATCAATATTTTTGTATTTATTTATTAAAAAAATAGGATATTTGATGGAAATTTGGAAAAAAAATCGCAATTTTCAAAATGTGAAATTCTCTGCTTTTTAGACAGATAGTCATACCACCCAAATACATTAATAAATATTATCTACCATATCGCTGCTTTATATTGGCATAATCTTTTAATCGTCCTTTAATTTATTTTGGATGTTAGAAGGCTTACAAGTGTTACAACGATTTTCCAGATTTACAAGAAAATTTCCCAAACTAATTTTTTAGGGACCACTTCAGTTCTGAAGGGGATTATAAAGGCCTATATATTAGAAACCCCCCATAAATCACCCCATTTTCAAACTGCACCCCTGAAATAATTCAAAACAGCATTTGGGAAGTTTGTTAACCTTTTAAGCATTTCACAAGAATTAAAACGATATCGAGGTGAAATTTAGACATTTCATTTTTTTCCACTAATCCCTTCATTTAGCCCTAAATTTAACACATTCACAAAGGGATAAAGGAAAAAATGCATCTCACAGTTTATTATAAAATTTCTCCCGAGCACAGAAATACCCCACATGTGGGTGTAAACTGATATTTGGGCATTCGGCAGTAAACAGAAGGGAAGTAACGACACGGGATTTGAAAAGCAGATTTTGCTGGAATAGTTTTCATGTGCCATGTCTCATTTGCAAAGCCCCTAGAGTACCAAAACAATGGAAACCCCCTAAAAGTGACCCCATTTTGGAAACTACACCCCTCACAGAATTCATCAAGGGGTATAGTGAGCATTTTGACCCCACAGCTGTTTCACAGATTTTACGAACATTGGGATGTATAAATGAAAAATTACAAAAACGTTACTTTATCCCCAAAGTTTTCATTTTCACAAGGGGTTAAAGGAGAAAAAGGACCCCATAATTTGTTAAACAATTTCTCCTGAACACAGCAATACCCCATATGTGGTTGGAAACTGCTGAATGGGTACATGGTGGGTCTCGGAATGGAAAGAGCGCTATTTTGCTTTTGTAGGGCAGATTTTGCTGGAATAGTTTTCAGGTGCCATGTTGCATTTGCAGAGCCCCCAAAGTACCAATACAGTGGAAACCCCCTAAAAGTGACCCCATTTTAGAAACCACACCCCTCATAGAACATGTCAAGGGGTATAGTGAGCATTTTGACCCTACAGCTGTTTCACTTATTTTATTAACATTGGGACATGAAAATGAAAAATTACTTTTTTTCCAATAAACCATCAATTTAGCCCCAAATTTTTCATTTTCACATGAGGACAAAGGAGAAAAAGCTCCCCAAAGTTTGTTACACAATTTCTCCTGAACACAGGAATGCCCCATATGTGGTTGTATTCTGCTGTTTGAGTACATGCTGGAGCTCAGAATGGAAAGAGCGCTATTTAGCTTTTGGAGGGCAGATTTTGCTGGAATAGTTTTCGGGTGCCATGTCGCATTTGCAGAGCCCCTAAAGTACCAATACAATGGAAACTCCCAAAAGTAACCCCATTTTGGAAACTACACCCCTCATAAAATTTATCTAGGGGTATAGTGAGCAGTTTGACCTCACAGCTGTTTCACAGATTTTATTAACATTGGGACGTAAAAATGAAAAATTACTTTTTTTTTCCAATAAACCGTCCATTTAGCGACATATTTTTAATTTTTGCAAGTGGTTAAAGAAGAAACAGCTCCCCACAGTTTGTTACACAATTTCTTCTGAACACAGAAATGCCCCATATGTGGTTGTAATCTGCTGTATGGGTATATGGTGAAGCTCAGAATGGAAAGAGCTCTATTTGGCTTTTGGAGGGCAGATGTGGCTGGAATAGTTTTCAGGTGTCATGTCGCATTTACAGAGCCCCTAAAGTACCAATACAATGGAAACCCCTGAAAAGTGACCCCATTTTAGAAACTACACCCCTCAAGGAATGTATCAAGGGGTATTATCATTTTGAGCCTAAAAATGCTTCCCATAATGTACAAAGTGAAAATTGAAGTTTTTGAAGAAATATCCAATTTCAGAATACGTTGCAGCCACTTTGTGGCATCAGAGACATGCACTCCTAAAACTATTAAGGGGGCTATCCCGGGGAAAAAAAAATGATATATGTGGGTGTAAACTG
The DNA here is from genome assembly GCA_947044405.1 of Leptodactylus fallax. NCBI lineage: Eukaryota > Metazoa > Chordata > Amphibia > Anura > Leptodactylidae > Leptodactylus > Leptodactylus fallax. The sequence continues at coordinate 3,223,055 of CAMRHE010000013.1, forward strand.
CTGCTTGGGCACACAGCAGGGCTCAGAAGGGAAGGAGAATTGTGTTTTTTTAGCTTTTGGAGTACAGATTTAGAGGGACTTTATGGACGTCATGTTGTTTTTGCAGAGTCCTGGAGGTGCCAGTAAACTGGAACTCCCCAAGAAGTGACCTCATTTTGTAGGGGCAATTTTAGGGTCTCTGCAAATGTGACATGGAGTCCAAAAACCAACAATCTAAATCTGTTCTCCGAAAGTACATAGTGCTCCTTCACATCTGCACCCTGCTGTGTGCCCAAATGGCAGTTTATGCCCACATGTATGACACTGGTGTACCCAGGATAATGTACTTAGCAGCACCATATGTGGGTATAAACTGCTGTTTGGGAACAGCTGGGCACAGAAGGGAAGGAGCGCTATTTTGGTTTTTGGAGCACAGTTTGGTTTTTGGACACCATGTCACTTTTGCAGAGCCCAAGAATTGCCAGTAAAGTGGAATCTGCAGACATGTGACCCCATTTTGGAAACTACACCCTTCAAGGGATTTATCAAGTGGTGTAGTGAGCATTATTAACCCTTAAGTGTTGCATTCTTTTAATTTCCAGAAATGAATGTGCAGATGATAATGAAAAGTTAAAAATAACATTTTTCCAGAGATTCGCCATTTCAGTGCCCGATATGTTGTGCCCAGCTTATGTCTGCAGAGACACACACTCCAAAAACTGTTAAGTGGGGATCCCGGGCACAACAGCTTTTGGAGCGTTCATCTCTGATACAAGCCGGGCACAACATATTACATACTGAAATGACGTATTCCTGGAAAAATTGTCATTTTCACCTTTCACAATCAGCTGCATATTCATATTCTGGGTGCCATGTCATGTTTGCAGAGCCTGTAAGGTACCATAACAGTGGATTCCCCAAAGGAGTGACCCCCTGTAACGTCCTTGCCTGTCCGGGCTTTGGCGCCGTCCTCTGGGCACACGCTGCGGCGCAGGAGGTGTGCCCGGTTGTAATTCTTTCCTTGGGTTTTTCTTGTATTGTCTGAACACTGTCCTATTCCCTCACCTCCTTAATTGATTTTCCACCACGCCCTTCTCCTTCTCCTTGCTCTCCCCCTGCTCCACTAAGAGTTAACTTTAGTCCTGCCTTTATGATTGACAGCCTGTCCTCCTATCAAGTCTGGGGCGGGTTCTTTCTCCCTATTTATTGTTTGCTCACTTCCCCATTGGCGCCTGCTATTGCATTTCGCTTACTGGCTATACTCCTTGTTCCTTGTTACATGCTCTTCTGATTTTCTGACCACTGGCTTTCCTTTGACTATTCTCTTGGATTTTGATTCTTTACTGCATTGCTCGATTGTTACCAACCCCTTGGCTAGCTGACCTCCCTTTGTTGTTTGTGCGTCCTGTCTGCGTTCTGTGTTGTCACTTATTCAGAGTAGGGACCGGCTCCAAGTTGTTCCTGTCATTAGGACAGTGAGACAAGTAGGTAGGGACAGGGTCTGGGTCAACTTTAGGGCTCACTGTCTCTGTATTCCCTTCCTCTCAGGTTTTTGCAGCAGCACTGGAGAATTGCTCAACTGGCAATTCTCTTACACCCCCATTTTGAAAACTGCCCCCCTCAAAGAATTTATCAAGGGGTGTAGTGAGCATTAGTATTCCAGACGTGACTGCACAGCGGATGAGGAAAAGTGAATAGGTAAGCTTTGCGGAGTGCATTGGGAACACCAAATTCCCTACTATTTCCCCAGTAGTTCCTATTATTGGGGAGGTCACTCTGGGGGTCACTTCTGGTTTATTTTCCCTCATAAGCTCTAAATCTGGGGTCTACTCTAATATACGCTTGCACAGCTTATATATTCCCTTCCTGCCGCAGCCAGTTATGTTCTAATGATTTGGCTATTTTTGGGGTTTTTGTACAAGCTATATTTTCTTTATTTCTCTGGTGATGTAGCCATATGAGGGCTTGTTGTTTGCGGGGTGAGATGTATTTTGTAATGATAACCTATAACCCCATCAATTCTGGCACTGCGTTTTACCTTTTAAATTTTTCACCATGCAGCATAAAGCATAAGTAACATGTTACCTTTATTCTACGGGTCAATACAATTACGACGATACTTAATTTATATTGTTTTTTTATGCGATACTAATTTTGCATCCAAGGGGTTAAAACCTCCGATCGGAACTCAGTTACGACCGGGGGTTATGGAGTAGGGTGTTAGCTGTCAGTTACACCTAACACCCGGTTTCGATGCCACCCGCTCAGATAATGAGCGGGCGGCTTCCATAGGGCATAGTATTACGCCCTGTTGTGCAAAGTACCAAGCGTGCAGGACATAATAGTACATCCAATGTCGTTAAGGGGTTAAATATATTGCTACTTAAAGATAAAATATATAGGTCGGAATACTACATGACAGTCCACATGCGTACTTCAAGGCCTTCCTTCTGGAGTTTTTATTCATTTCAATAAAAGAGAACAGTAGACAAAACATAGTGAATAACAACCATAGAATTATCATAAAACAATGAACATATAAACAAATTAATTTATCAAAACAGTCAAATACATTGGCCAAGCTGCCGAAGATGTCCACATAGCTTCAATTTTCCCAGAGCAGTTTCTCTGATTCATTGTTGCTATTGGTAACAAGGCCATGTTTCTGACAGACAATTTTGATAAAATTGGCACAAAGGGTTTTAACATTCCTTCTTGGTGCACATGGCTGTAAGTGTTTTTGAACAAACAATTGAAATTATATCTTAATTTCACAATTCATTATTACTCCAGATAGGTAAACAGAAATTTGAATTTGTTTTGCTTTTGTTCAAACTGTTTTTGTTGATATTGTGTAGCAAAATTCAGAATCTTATCTGTGCAATTAGACTATCAATTTTTAACATTAATTATAATGCAAATAACCTTCATACAATATCAGACGATGGGAAATTAAAGTCATTTTGGAGTTACAATACTAACATTATTTGTGCATAAAAAGAAGTATGTATACAAAAAGATTGAAAAATGTGAGGCAGTTTATGTTGATATTGTCAGTAGCACAACTAGGCGGGCATGGCAGAAGTGAGTCTATTTTTATTTAACTTACATAAGAACATACTGTACGTTCTATCGCACATTTAAAATAGCACCTGTCTTGCATTTATAACTTATTTTAATGTTTTTTAGCAGCTGTTCTAATGTTTGTAACCAGCAATTTCATATAAAGATAATAATCTTATGATGGTATAATTCTAAAGGGTATGTTCACCTTTAAACATCATTTTACAGTTTATATATAGATATAGTTTGACTAAAAGTAAGAAAATTGACAGTTTTACTTATCTATTTTAGGTCTGTTCCTAAGTTACAGCCGATATTAAAATCTAGAGATAAATTCCCATTGCTGAAGAACATTGTAAGTGATTATCTTGTCAGACACACCCCTAAGAATATAGCTGAGACAAAACTGGCCATACACATTAAAAGACAAAAAAACTTGGCCAAAAATGTTGAATTTGCCAGAATCTGCCATCAATCTAATGAGTATGGAGCCTAGGAAGATGACAACAGAGTATTCTCCTATTCTTATTAAAGTAAACTTTAACGCTTGGCTGAAGAGGTGTAACATGAAGCTCCTGGACGCCTGTACTAGGCCCGTAACTTTAATGTATTGTTTATATTACTAGTTTCCTCATAGTTGGACAGTACACCTTATAGTCCTCCTAAAGCTCCTTGGCCTCATTGCAACTGCACCCTCTGCACTCCCTTGAGTTGTGCTCCTGCTTGGCTGAGCTGTTTATGTTGTTTATGCACCAAGTATTGTATCATGTCTGTTGTAAAGACTATACTTCACAGGGTTCTAATCAACATAGCAAGCTACTATATGTACTGTACATAAAAGTGGCCTGAGGCCCCTGTATGATAAATGGTGTAGCCAGCAGGATGAGTCTCCATAGAGCAATTCCTGAATCATTCAGAAGCACATTTACTGTCCCTATGCTAGTGTTCAAGAAAATCATCATAGATATTATGGACTTGTTGAAAGAACTTGATAAGGGTCAAGCAACAAGATGCTCCATTAGAGGCTTCAAAATGGTGTTGAGTGAACGCACCAGGCACTAGTTGCTGGAGTAGACTGCCCGCCTGGAGCATCTAGAGATAAGCCAAGCGCTTGAGCATGAGCAGGTCGGCCAAGTGAGGCTAAGAAATGATGGTGAGAAATGGTTTGATACTTGCAAAGTTTACATATACATCAGCCAAACTGGATATAAAAAAGATGCATTAGTCCACCAGGCCACTGTGAAGCAGATTGTCATGCCTAAATATCTTGAGTGTGCTCAAGTGTGTACTTGAGTGTACTCCTCTATGGGAAGAAAACCTGAATTGAAAGGGGTCTGAGGCCATGAAAAAAATCTTTATTTCTGAAAAGATGAAAGCTCTGACATCTGCAGATATATAGGATAGAAACAGATTCAGATATAGTAGGTTGAAATCAAAATACTGATCCAGGCTATTTCAGCAGTGCTGTACATACAGTAGTAGAAAATAGGTCCCAAAGCAAGCATTAAGTGTTATTTTCAAGACTAAGATATTAATAACCTGTCCTTAGGTTAAGTCATAAAAATCAGATCAGTGTGGGTGGTCTAATACACGGCACCCACACTAATTAGCTGTTTGAAGAGTCTTCAGAAGGATGATCGCTGTGGTCTCTTTAGAACTAATCTGAACACTGTACATTACACATGCTTGGTATTGCTAGTTGAATGAGACTGAGCTGTACCAACTAACTGATGAACCTGACATTACAAAGTAATGCTTTGATCTGTGAGGGTCCAAGTTGTCAGACCCAGACTTACCTAATATTGATGACCTATCCTAAGACTAGGTCATCAATATTTTAGTCAGAAAACCCTGTTAGGATAGGTGCTAATTTATACTATTATACTGTACCTCTAATCATCAGGTACAGGAGGACTTGGTTCTTGTTTTCCACCTTTCCATGATCCATTTGATTAATCTCCCACAACCTGTTCACAGTTCCTTACCAACCAATAAAAGTTTGGATTCAGTCAACTTAGTCTGGACATCATCTCACCAGGAACACTATAGTAGTCTCATGCAATGCTTCTATAGTCTGTTAATAGTATGTATGCCCCTGACTTACATCTTCAACATTGACACTCCTAATGTTTGACACAGTGAATAAACAAAATGTATGAATTGGTAGGGTTATGTTTGTAAATTTCAGTTTCATTTATTGATTAACCATACATTTACAAATTATACCATTTATAGTTTAGAGAATTAAAGAAATTTGGAGAAAACATGGAAACAGCTGAATTAAATCCTTGATCTGTCATTTTCAATCTACTAAATAATTACTTTGCTATTTCTCCATATGTTTAGATTTAGGCAGTGATATACATCATAATCCTTTTGTGTATGGAGGAAAGTGAAATGCATTCCCAAGTAATTATATTTCTCACTAACTGTGGGGGAGAATTCATCATGGCACAATCACATGTTCTAATTTTATTCAATTACAGGAAATTGCATTGTTTTGTCAGTTTCAGCATGACTGTTATTTTAAACTTTCTCTTAAATCCTGTGTATAAAAATTCTGACTTTTTTTTAAAATGTATTTTAAAGAAAACCTTTTTGCCCAGTATAAAGGGCTGAATTTGCATGTGATACTCAAATAGGGAAACTTGAGTATGCAGGATTGGGGATTAATGAGCAGAGACAGTTACCTATTGGAATAATCTAACAGGTAGTAGCCTAGTGTCACTGTGTGGGGGTCATTAAAGGAGGTCATTATACTGTGTGGTGCCAGGTAGAGGAGTACTATGAAAGGCAAGGACTTATACTGTGTGGTGGCCAGCAAAGGGACCATTGTATTCTGTGGGGGGCAACAAATGGGAGCATTTTGCTGTGGAGAGGCAAGTAAAGGGTGCATTATAATCTGCAGGGTCTATTAAAGGAGGCATTTTACTATGTGTGGTTCAGTAGAAGGAATATATTGTGTAGGGACCAGTAAAGAGAGCATTATACTATGTAGGGTCCAGTAAATGGAGCATTATACTATGAGGGGGAATTATACTGTATGGGGGCCAGTAAATAGAGCATTTTACTGTGTGGGGGAGTGTAAAGGGAGCATATACTGTGTGGAGGCATTATACTGTGTGGGGCCAATAAAGGGAACATTATACTGTGTGGATCATTATAAAAAGTGAGACTAAGCCGTGTGTGGTGATGCTAAGGGGGCATTATACTGTATGTTGTCCAGTAAAGGGGTTCTCATTAAATGATTACATTTTAACTTAACTCAATTTAAAGACATGTATATATATACAGTACAGACCAAAAGTGTGGACACACCTTCTCATTCCAAGAGTTTTCTGTATTTTCTTGACTATAAAAACTGTAGATTCACACTGAAGGCATCAAAACTATGAATTAACACATGTGGAATTATATACTTAACAAAAAAGTGTGAAACAACTGAAAATATGTCTTATATTCTAGGTTCTTCAAAGTAGCCACCTTTTGCTTTGATTACTGCTTTGCACACTCTTGGCATTCTCTTTATGAGCTTCAAGAGGTAGTCACCTGAAATGGTCTTCCAACAGTCTTGAAGGATTTCCCAGAGATGCTAAGCACTTGTTGGCCCTTTTGCCTTCACTCTGCGGTCCAGCTCACCCCAAACCATCTCGATTGGGTTCAGGTCTGGTGATTGTGGAGGCCAGGTCATCTGGTGTAGCACCCCATCACTCTCCTTCTTGGTCAAATAGTCCTTACACAGTCTGGAGGTGTGTTTGGGGTTATTGTCCTGTTGAAAAATAAATGATGGTCCAACTAAATGCAAACCGGATGGAATAGCATGCCGCTGCAAGATGCTGTGGTAACCATGCTGGTTCAGTATTCCTTCAATTTTGAATAAATCCCCAACAGTGTCACCAGCAAAGCACCCCCACACCATCACACCTCCTCCTCCATGCTTCACGGTGGGAACCAGGCATGTAGAGTCCATTCGTTCACCTTTTCTGCGTTGCACAAAGACACGGTGGTTGGAACCAAAGATCTCAAATTTGGACTCATCAGACCAAAGCACAGATTTTCACAGGTCTAATGTCCATTCCTTGTGTTCTTTAGCCCAAACAAGTCTCTTCTGCTTGTTGCCTGTCCTTAGCAATGGTTTCCTAGCAGCTATTTTAGCATGAAGGCCTGTTGCCACAGTCTCCTCTTAACAGTTGTTATAGAGATGTGTCTGCTGCTAGAACTATGTGTGGCATTGACCTGGTCTCTAATCTGACCTGCTGTTAACCTGCGATTTCTGATGCTGGTGACTCGGATGAACTTATCCTCCGCAGCAGAGGTGACTCTTGGTCTTCCTTTCCTGGGGCGGTCCTCATGTGAGCCAGTTTCTTTGTAGTGCTTGATGGTTTTGGCCACTGCACTTGGGGACACTTTCAAAGTTTTCCCAATTTTTCAGACTGACTGACCTTCATTTCTTAAAGTAATGATGGCCACTCGTTTTTCTTTACTTAGCTGCTTTTTTCTTGCCATAATACAAATTCTAACACTCCATTCAGTAGGACTATCAGCTGTGTATCCACCTGACTTCTGAACAACACAACTGATGGTCCCAACCCCATTTATAAGGCAAGAAATCCCACTTATTAAACCTGACAGGGCACACCTGTCAAGTGAAAACCATTTCAGGTGACTACCTCTTGAAGCTCATCAAGAGAATGCCAAGAATGTGCAAAGCAGTAATCAAAGCAAAAGGTGGCTACTTTGAAGAACCTAGAATATAAGACATATTTTCAGTTGTTTCACACTTTTTTGTTAAGTATATAATTCCACATGTGTTAATTCATAGTTTTGATGCCTTCAGTGTGAATCTACAATTTTTATAGTCATGAAAATACAGAAAACTCTTGGAATGAGAAGGCGTGTCCAAACTTTTGGTCTGTACTGTTATATATATATATATATATATATATATATATATATGATGAAAAATAGTATCCTACACCCACTGAAATATCTTCCTTAGTATTTTTTTTTACATTTAATTACATGGTTGTGATATTTTTTTTAACTACTATGGTTAAATATATTTATAATTATTCATACAATTTCCAAAATTGTCATCCCTTACAAATTAGCAGTTAATAGGTTGATTGACAGCCAACATTTAACAACTTAACACTATCTTTCCTAAAATACAGAAAGCAGGAAAACTCTCTTTGTGACTTTTGACACATAGGAGCTAAATTAAACATCACTGTATTTTTGAGTGGAATATAAAAGCTGCTCAGAATTATTTATTTATTTTTCATGAAGACATTTACAACGCTCACACATCAGGTAATTCTTAATGTGAACAAAGCAAAAATAATGAATTCATTTTGATAGTTGAGGAAAGAGTGCAAAGTTCTTTTACTGTTCAAAGTAGATTATTGTAACAGCTTTCAAAGCATGTCTCTGGTAGAAAATTAATTTATGCAATGTTTTTAAAACACATAAACCCCTCTTCTTAGTCAAACTTTACTGTATTGCATTCAACAAGAGTTTACACGTTCCATATAAACTTAAAGATTTTTTTCAATAGGAGTGCAACATCAGTCAATAACCACACTTCCAGTAGAAGCTGAGCATTAATGGTTTTATAGCAGCTAAAAACACTTTGTAAGTGCATGAAAAGGATCCATTAAACACCCTTCTCTCAGGATTGCAGAATAGAATGTTCATGACAGAAATGTTCAGTTTATTTGTCAAAAAGAGTTTTCTATGAATTTGTTATGTTTTATGGCATGTTAGTCACATATACCATAAAATATGATTACTATAAGTCAACCCGTGGGACACCAATTAAATCTAATAAGCGGGGTATCAAATCTCTATTCTTGACAGAGGCCACTTATGATCACTAGCCATAGAAATGTAACACAAAGAAAAGGAGGGTAGAAATGCAACACAAAGAAAAAAAGAGTATTGTCCTCACCAATGAAAAAGTTGTGAACAGTAGGCTACTCATTGGAAAAGACGCAAACAAGTCTATGCACTGCTACTTCTATAATTCACATAGTACAGATTTGGTTGTTTCCAAATAAAATTAGGGTTAGATACTAAATACAGGAGACATATTGTTCTTTTCAGCACATTTATCTCTTAAAGATCCACTTGTAGTATGTCTTTGGCTTCAAATGTCTGAAAACATTTAAGATTTAGTACAAAACTACAATTTGTGTACAGTATATATGGTATGTACAGTACATATTTTTTAATTTAATTACAAATGATTTCTGGACTGTTTCTTTTTAGAAAAACATGGTTCATATTTTAGATTTGTGCACATCCCTTTCTAGTCAATTGAAGATAACATCTACAGAAAATATCCAATTTTCTTAACTTAAGTATTGGCCCAAGAACACAATACACTACTGTGTTAAATGAATGGGAATATCTTATTGCATTTGATTTACACTATCCAAACAAGCAGTGAGTGACCAAGCTGTAATGTTCCTATAAGTATTCTCTGTAGAGGAGGCCAAAAGAAACAGCAATTTATAGGTAAAACATTATTGCTATATAACAACCCAAATTAAAATATATACTTCAATAACCAACCAATCCAATCCCCTGAGATTTGTTTTCTAATAATGTTGTCCATTTAAGATGACTGATCCAATTATACATATTATACAAACATTTTTCTGTTCTGTTCCTACCATGCCTTTATTGGTTAATGCTAACTTCATGAAAACCTTATTCCAAACATTCCAATCTTACCAACTTTTGTAGAAGAGAAGTTACTTATTACTGTAAAATAAAATAACCATGCCTCAATATGTCAGGAAGAAAACTAAATTTTCAGAGGTTTTGGTTTATTTTTCAAGACATTCACCTTGAGCAATAAATACTCAACACATTACCTACACATTATCATAATGAAAAACTGTGTCACGACAAAGTAAAATCCGGCCGGGATGAGCTCTAATACTGCACTCTAAGTTTGTTGTGACTCACACAACGTTATAAGGTGAGGAGCCACCTTATACAATTTGTTCTTTCTGTTATAAGTGATAATGCACTATGCACTGCTTGGTGCCTCCTTTTTGTTTTGAACAACAATGTAAAGGATAGTCAAGGTAAGCTGTGAAAACATTGGGAGACGCAAGTATGCTACTGTATCTATTTGACGAAGAGAGTCTTTTGTTGAAAATAGCAAAGCTGGATCTTTCTACGATTGAGTAAAAGTAGACAATAGGCAATATAAAAACATTTCACCATTAGGCATAAAGGAAAATAGATTTTTTTATACAAAGCTGAAGTAAAAATCATATATAATATACAAGCATTTGCTGACTCAACTATAATACATATGGATTTTTTACCTAACACATCAGGGATTGAATACCAGTTAGAAGAAGGAAACAAAAATTATTTTTCAACAATTGTACGTACATATGTAGAGGTAAAAATAAATACATAATTGTAAAACAAGGGCCCAATATGTACAAAAACAACAACTAAGTATATTTTCATGTAATGCCACAGTAAATACTCTTAAAGGGAGTACATAGTTAGTACGGTTAAACGAAGACATATGGCCATCGAGTTCAACCAGGGGATGGAAAATGTCATGACAGTCTATACATTTCCATAACCATTAATGCTATTTTGCTCTTCAAAGGCATTTAATCCTTTTTTGAAGCTGTTGGCTGTGACTGCTATGACCAGTTCCTGGTGTAGACTATTCCATAGATTCACAGTCCTTACAGTGGAGAAGCCTTGTCAGCTCCTGAGATTAAACCTTTTTTTATCTCCAGGTGTCTTTTGAGGGGATTTTACATGGAACAGCTTTTCCCCATATTTCTTCTATGGGCCATTTACTGTATATATTTATACAGGTTTATCATATCTCCCCTTAAATGCCTCTTCTCCAGACTAAACAGATTTAACTCCTTTAGTCTCTCCTCATAACTGAGGTCCTCCATTACCAGTTTTGTGGCCCTCCGTTGAACCTTTTCCAACTCAAGGACATCCTTTCTATGAGCTGATGCCCAGAACTCAACTGCCTAATCCAGATGGGGCCACACCAATGACTTGTAAAGTGGTAATATTACATCCCTGTCCCGTGAGTCCATACTCCTTTTAATACAAGACAGTATCCTGCTGGCCTTAGAAGCAGCTGATTGACATTGCATGCTGTAATTTAACCTATGATCTACAAGTACATCCAGGTCCTTCTCCACCAGTGACTCTCCCAGCATTACTCCCCCTAGGACATATGTTGCATTTGTGGATTATTTTTACCCAGATGCATAACTTTACATTTATCCACACAACCTGATTTGCCATGTGGATGCTCAAACACTCAGTCTGTCCAAGTCTTCTTGTAACCTACATACATCCTCTATAGGTTGTACTGTATTATATAGCTTGGTGTCATTTGCAAAACTAAAGACAGTGCTATTAATCCCATCTTCTATATAATTAATAAATAAGTTAAATAACAGCAGACCTAGCACTGAACCCTGGGGTACACCACTTATAACAGAGGACCAGTCTGAGCTGCAGTCATTGACCACAACTCTCTGGATACAATCCTTTAAAACAGTTTTCAATCCAATTACAAACTATGTTTTCCAAGCCAATAGACCTGATTTTACCCATTAAAAGTCTATAGGGAACCTTTGCTAAGTCCAGGAACACTATAGCCACAGCTTCCCCTCTGTTCAGATTTCTACTCACCTCTTCATAAAAGTAAATCAGGTTAGTCTGACAACTTCTGTCTTTAGTAAAATCATGCTGTCTGTCATTTATAATATTACGTATAGTCGCTTAAGAGCCCCTCAAACAGTTGACCCACAATGGATGTTAAGCTCACCGTCTGTAATTACCTAGGGAAGACCTAGAACCCTTTTTGAAAATAGATCCCACATTAGCCTTGCGCCAGTCCCTTGACACTGTACCAGTCACTAGAAAATCCCTAAAATTAAGAATAGGGGTACAGCAATGACTGGACTGAGTTCTTTAAGTACTCGTGGGTGTAACTAATCCATCTGGACCCGGAGCCTTGCTCACGTCTATTTTGTTCAGCTTGGCCTGGACCGTTTCTATGTTTATCTATTTAAGACATTTATACTTGTTCCCTATTGGTATATATTTTGATACAAAAGTTTATTTTATTTTAACAATAAGAAACAGATAATCATACATTAAGCAATAAATGAATGAAAGTGTACAGTTAAGGAACAGTAATAACATAGGTAGTATAGCACCATACAGGTAATATAACAAAGTATTGTATGAGGTAAGAGTCCAAAATCTATGGATAACAACCTCGTTAATGTAGTGGAAACATTGTCCTCTGAAGATGGCAGTGATTGGCAGCTTTAGACATCCTACATAAGAAAGATACTAACAAAAAACAGACACAACAGATAATCCGGGGAATAAGATGAGACCACAAACATACAGGCAGATTCAAACAGCAGGCGAGTGTAGCGGGAGAAGAAGTGGAGGGGGTGGGTGGGGGAGGAGGTTAGTCATTGTAAGGCGGGTAAGATAGTAGCACACAATGAGGAGGATTAATCTCCAGTAAGCGTTGTCTAATTCAAAGTCAGGTTCAGCCACTTTGTCCAGACGTGCAGAAATTTCGGGTGCGTCCTCTGCTTCCAACTCCATAATTCCTCAAAGCGAGCTAGTTGGTGCACTTTGGCCTCCCATTCAGCGACAGAGGGTGGTGAAGTTTGAAGCCAATGCAGCGGTATAATCAATTTTGACCACCAGCTGAGTTGTACTGCTCGGTAATATTTATAAACATCTGGGAGGCCGATGCCCCCGTCAGTGTGTTTCTTCACTAGTTGCGACCAGGCTAGTCGAGGGGTTTTATTGTTCCAGATGAATCTTATGAAAATACTACATAGGTTTTTAAAAAACGTAGGTGGGAGATATGTGAGTCATATAGGTAGGAGATATTTGGGGAGCATTGTAAGTCGATACAATACAGTCATATGAAAAAGTTTGGGCACCCCTATTAATCTTAATCATTTTTAGTTCTAAATATTTGGGTGTTTGCAACAGTCATTTCAATTTGATATATCTAATAACTGATGGACACAGTAATATTTCAGGATTGAAATGAGGTTTATTGTACTAACAGAAAATGTGCAATATGCATTAAACCAAAATTTGACCGGTGCAAAAGTATGGGCACCTCAACAGAAAAGTGACATTAATATTTAGTAGATCCTCCTTTTGCAAAAATAACAGCCTCTAGTCGCTTCCTGTAGCTTTTAATCAGTTCCTGGATCCTGGATGAAGGTATTTTTGACCATTCCTCTTTACAAAACAATTCCAGTTCAGTTAAGTTTGATGGTCGCCGAGCATGGACAGCCCGCTTCAAATTATCCCACAGATGTTCAATGATATTCAGGTCTGGGGACTGGGATGGCCATTCCAGAACATTGTAATTGTTCCTCTGCATGAATGCCTGAGTAGATTTGGAGCTGTGTTTTGGATCATTGTCTTGCTGAAATATCCATCCCCGGCGTAACTTCAAATTCGTCACTGATTCTTGTACATTATTCTCAAGAATCTGCTGATACTGAGTTGAATCCATGCGACCCTCAACTTTAACAAGATTCCCGGTGCCGGCATTGGCCACACAGCCCCAAAACATGATGGAACCTCCACCAAATTTTACAGTGGGTAGCAAGTGTTTTTCTTGGAATGCTGTGTTTTTTTGACGCCATGCATAACGCCTTTTTGTATGACCAAACAACTCAATCTTTGTTTCATCAGTCCACAGGACCTTCTTCCAAAATGAAGCTGGCTTGTCCAAATGTGCTTTTGCATACCTCAGGCGACTCTGTTTGTGGCGTGCTTTTAGAAACGGCTTCTTTCGCATCACTCTCCTATATAGCTTCTCCTTGTGCAAAGTGTGCTGTATTGTTGACTGATGCACAGTGACACCATCTGCAGCAAGATGATGCTGCAGCTCTTTGGAGGTGGTCTGTGGATTGTCCTTGACTGTTCTCACCATTCTTCTTCTCTGCCTTTCTGATATTTTTCTTGGCCTGCCACTTCTGGGCTTAACAAGAACTGTCCCTGTGGTCTTCCATTTCCTTACTATGTTCCTCACAGTGGAAACTGACAGGTTAAATCTCTGAGACAACTTTTTGTATCCTTCCCCTGAACAACTATGTTGAACAATCTTTGTTTTTAGATCATTTGAGAGTTGTTTTGAGGAGCCCATGATGCCACTCTTCAGAGGAGATTCAAATAGGAGAACAACTTGCAATTGGCCACCTTAAATACCTTTTCTCATGATTGGATACACCTGGCTATGAAGTTCAAAGCTCAGTGAGGTTACAAAACCAATTTTGTGCTTCAGTAAGTCAGTAAAAAGTAGTTAGGAGTATTCAAATCAATAAAATGATAAGGGTACCCAAATTTTTGCACCGGTCAAATTTTGGTTTAATGCATATTGCACATTTTCTGTTAGTACAATAAACCTCATTTCAATCCTGAAATATTACTGTGTCCATCAGTTATTAGATATATCAAATTGAAATGGCTGTTGCAAACACCCAAATATTTAGCACTAAAAATGATTAAGATTAATAGGGGTGCCCAAACTTTTTCATATGACTGTATTTTTAGAAGTATATAAGTCTGGAGTAGGTTTTTTCAGCCAAACCAGGACAGATGAAGTTTATCGTACGTTGCGAGGAGGGGTCTAAATTCCGTTAGGAGGGAGGTGAAGTTGGCATGGTACAGATTATCAGGATTAGCCGTCAAGTATATCCCCAGGTATTTGATGGAGGAATCAGTCCAGGAAAGTGGGGTTGATCGCTGCAGTTTGGATTTCATCTCAGTTGGGATATTGAAATGTAAGATTTCAGACTTAGTGAAGTTTACTTTGTAGTTGGATAAAGAACTATAACTATTTAGGAGGTCTGTGAGAGCTGGAAGTCCTTCAGAGGGATTGGTCACAATAAAGAGCACATCATCGGCAAAAGCAGTTGCGTTCATAGTTTCTTTGTCTACAACCATCCCTTTGATGAGAGGGTGTTGGCGTACAGCTTGAAGTAGTGTCTCCAGTACCAAGATGAACAAGGGCGGTGACGGGGACAGCCTTGACGCATGCCATTCTGTATCTCAAAGGGAGAAGAGAAAATGCCATTGACTTTGAGACCAGCACATGGCTGGGTGTAGAGAGAGAAGATAGCTTCGATGAAGAGTTGAGGCAGACCAAACTTCTCTAAAGTAGCACGTAGAAACCTCCATTCCACTCTGTCAAACGTCTTCTCGGCGTCTACTCCCAGCAGGATCAGAGGTTGGTTGGTGTGATAGACGTAAGAGATTAAAGGCAACAATTTAACAGTGTTGTCTTTGCCTTCTCTGCCATAAACAAATCCGGACTGTTCAGCGTGGATTAGTGACGGTAGCAGCGGTCTCATACGAAGAGCTATGATTTTTGCCCAGATCTTCACATCAAGGTTTAACAGTGAGATTGGTCTATAGCTTCCACAGGCCGAGGTGTCTTTGCCCTCTTTGGATATCAGGGTAATATGTGCTTCTTGGGCCTGCTGAGGGAGTCTAGACCCTTCCAGGAGGGAGTTGCATAAAATAGAGAGTTGGGGGACTAAGACTTCCTGGAACTTCTTATAATACAAAAGCGGAAGTCCATCTGGACCCGCACTCTTCCTTACTGGAAAGCTACACAGCGTGTCCTTGATTTCCTTGTCTGTTATGGGGGCCATCAACCTCTCAGCTGATTATTTCGATAAAGAGGGTAGGGAGAGGCTGTCGAGGAAAGATTGAATCCTAGTGGCTTTCTCCTCAGAGGGGATGTGTGAATCTACAGGGGATAAGTTATATAGATTCTTATAGACCGAGACAAATTCAGTCTGGGGTGGAGGTAAGTGTTTTACCAGTTGGGGACTTGATGGTGGGAATGAATGATTTAGCTTTAGCTCTGCGTATTAGATTGGACATGAGCTGTTCACCCTTGTTTCCATGCACATAGAGAAGTTTCTGGTAGTGTAGATGTAGCTTAGCCGCTTTAGCGTTCAGGAGTGACGAAAGATGCTCTCTCAGTTTGCATAGTTCTGCTTGTGCATGGGCTGCTAGCAAACGCTTATGAAGTTGTTCTAAGACTGCTATACGGGTAAGGGTGTGATCGACGTCCTTTTGTTTTTCCTTTTTGGTTCTTGAGGCCATGGCAATAAGGATGCGCCTAATGTAGGATTTGTGGGACTCCCAGATGACCGTCGGACACGTATCAGGGATAGTATTGAGCTCGAAGAAGTTTTTGAGATAGGTATGTAGCGAGCGAATGTGAAGGTCACTGTCTAACAGTGACTCATTTAGTCTCCAGTTCCATTCCTTAGCTGGCAGTTGCCGTAAAACAATCTTAGTCGTGACTGGGGCATGGTCAGAAACCATGATCATGCCAATGTCAGAAGAAGAGAGGCAGTCAAGGAGGTCAGCAGAGCAGAAAATATAATCCAATCTATGGTGCGTCTTCCCAGTCAATAAGTAGAAGGAATAATCTTTAGTGGATGGGTGGAGGGTGTGCCATGAATCGATCAGTCTGACATCTAGAAGCTCAGCTGAGAGTCTGCTGAGGAGTTTTTGAGAATGAAGGGTTACACCAGAAGTGGAGTCAAGAAAGGGATTTAGGGCCACATTAAAGTCACCTCCTAGGACTATTTGGCCTTCAGCAACGGTCTTCAAAATTCTCAGTATATTTATGAGCCACGTGATCTGACCCTTATTCGGAGCGTAGATATTCGCAAACGTATACTTCACAGAAGCTATAGTATCCATTAAAAAGAGCACTCATCCCTCAGCATATGAGTACTGCTGTTGGCATTCGAAAGGTATCAAATTATGGAAAAATATTGAGACTCCTTTTGAAGCCGAGGTAGGGTTAGTATTATGAAACGATTGGGAGAAGTGTCAGGTCGGTAGCGACGGAATCTTTAAATTCTTTAAATGCGTTTCTTGTAGAAAGGCTACGCCTGTGCGTAATTTACGCAATAGTAGTAGAATGTGATGGCGTTTATTGGGCGAGTTGAGGCACTTAACGTTGAAGGATGTGCAAATCAATTCTGTCATTCTGAATTTTAATCAGGTGTGAGCGTAAGAGAGAAGATGTTAGTGAAATGATAAGGGGAGGAAGATTACAGGAATAAGTATAGGTGGAAGAGGAGATGAGGGGGTTAGCACCAATGGGTGCTACGTATACTTAAGACTGGACTAACACCAAACAGCCAAACAAACACAACAGTGGCAACAAATTCTACAAGGAAACCTCAATGGAGCTGACCCAATGCTCCACCAAGAACAGGTAAACTGTCAAGACTGCCCTTATAACAAAGTGAAACAGCCGACAGTAATCGACGGTGAGGAGTGAGTCCTGATCAGAAGCAGACCCCTCGTGTCGCTCAGAAAAATTAACAAAATATAATATGTAATAGAGTATAAGATATAATATAACATATCATATAACATACTCAACAGATACATGCATATCATGAGGTGGAAGTGAATTTGTCAAGTTACAGTAATAAAAAATAAAGGTCAAATGCAACATAGTAATGCAACTGGAAAAAACTGTAGATAAGTATATTGCAACTAATGTCCCAACTAAACGCAGATGAAGTATCAATGTGAATGTGGTTCGAGAGGACACCTATGGACTACAGTGGTATGACGCTGTGTTGTAGCGTGCTTTCTGGGGGAGTAAGGAAGAAGGGGGTGGGGGTGATCGTGCAATCCATTAGATGTGAAATTCCTATGAAGTGCTGGCTATAGTAGCATCTTGAAACGTATCAGCAGCATAAGAAATACGAACCTCATTAGCCAGGGGGGCGGGGGATGGGAAGAAGGGGGGTATGGGTCAGGCAACAAGTCATGGTCGCTTTATTTTTTTTTTTTGTTTGTTTTGTCTTTTGTTTGCTATCCTGAGAGGGAGAACCATCAGAGGTGGGTTCAAAAGCTATGAAGGTATGATTAGTCACAGCTGCGCTAGTCAATACAGTGTGAAGTGCACTGGACCCATCGCAGCAGGTGCCTTCTGCGCAGCCAGGGGGAACCTCCACAAGCAACAGAGGATACACTCGAGAACAGGGGGGAGGATAGGTGCGAGAGGGGGGAGGTGAGACTGCTAGGCAAGTAAGTATCTCTGCGAAGGAGCCAGCAGAGAGCTGTTAGGGTAGGTAATGAGTCAGAATGTAGATAGGGAGGTGAAAGGGGGTGGGTGGGTATGGGATACACTGCTCTCATTAACTAGCTGACCGGAGTACCGATGGTAAACTGCTGTGAGAAGCAACAGTGTGTGCCAACCTTGTGAAGACTTACAGAAAACGTTTGACCTCTGTCATTGCCAACAAAGGATATATAACAAAGTATTGAGATGAACTTTTGTTATTGACCAAATACTTATTTTCCACCATAATTTTCAAATAAATTCTTTAAAAATCAGACAATGTGATTTTCTGGATTTGTTTTCTCATTTTGTCTCTCATAGTTGAGGTGTACCTATGATGTCAATTACAGGCCTCTCTCATCTTTTTAAGTGGGAGAAATTGCACAATTGGTGGCTGACTACTTTTTTTCCCCACTGTAACAGACTGTGCACTGAAGTAAATGGCCAAGCTTGCTAACCATTATCCAAATTACAATAAACAGTAAAGTAGTTAAATAAAGTTACTTATAGATATGTTCACTCCTGCTCTTCAACTCCGCTTTTTAACTCCACTTAGAGCGCAGCCACTAAGTGAAGCAAGCCCACAATGAGCAAGCTCGGTGAGTACTCTACTTCTATTTAAAGCTCCTTAAATTTAGGTGCAAGAAAAGGAAAAAAGGGGGTTTAAATTGTGTCAGTAGTTCTAACATAAACTGCACACAGTCAAGAAAGTCACTATACTCAATGTACAATCAATCAAATCATGCACTGAATCACACTCAATACAGAGGGCAGCCGCTTAGTAAAGCAAACCCACAATGAGTCATATAAATATGTCCTGGCTTTGAAGACTGAAGGATGCTGCTCCTCCTGCTCAATAACATGTGCCTCCAGCTTGGGGAACATTTTCAACTTGACAGGTTCCATTTAAAGAAGTAACTCAAATAAAATATGTCTACATTGTATATGACTTTCTGTTAGGTAAAAATAGAGACTCTTATGGTTGTTTGGAAAGAATCTCTCCTTTTTATCGTAGGTCTTTATATGTTGCCAGGAGGACAGTCAAGAAGAATTTGATTTGCCCACTGCTGCTTCTATAAGTACCTTAATAGACAAAACTTTCTGCAAGCCTTCCTACCCAGTACAATATAATATTAACATTCATGCTGACTCTCTTGTGGATGAGTCTAGATAAAACTCTAAATATGATCCATGGCTGACGCTGTTATTTGAGAAGACCAATCATAAAACTACATAACATGTCTGAAGTCCGTTCCCTCAGTTGGAAGTCCTAGTGATTTCCTATGGCAAGATTGATCAATAAGGAGCTGGGTATTCATAAACAGCAGACACCACATTGTGAAATAATCATGTCAGACCATGCATATTCATTCTTGTCATTTTAAAGGAGGTGGCTCTTGAAGACAACCCCTGTCCATATGCTGTATTAGGGCATATGTATATTATACTGAGCAGTCTCCTCCTTGGGAATTTAATGTATGGGCACGAATGGAGAGTTGTTCTGTACATCTTGTATTACATGGATAGGCATTCATCATGAAGTAACATAATGTGTGAGCCGCAGGGTAAAGCTGACCTTTGTTTCTCACAGCAAAATCAGTCATTGTACTGATAGTGGGACTGAAGGCAGTTAGTTGAATACCCTGGCACTCGCATTTTAATAGGGGAAGGAAATGATTCTTCAATGGAAAAAATAAGCGTGACCCCATAAAGAATGAATTGCTTCACATTGTAACTGTCCCCTTTTTTAGCTTGCAGGAGTGGGCATTAAAAGATCAGAAGATAGGTCTTCTTTAAATCACTGAAGTATCATAAAGTGCCCTTGGTTATTAAAGATCATTATTTAGAAGATAATAACTCTCAGTGGAATTTCATTAAGGTTTGTAGCTATTTTCTAAAGGGTTTATTATTTGTTTTGTGTAACACTTAGCAGAATGGAAAACCAATATGAAGTTTTACAACTTTCATTATGTTTTTTTTTCCCGATTGTTAAAAAATCAGGCATTATTTTCCACATTTACTGTGAATTTGTTCTTTGTGGGATTATTTTCTCTTTTATTCAAAGAGGTGACTGTTGAGAAGAAAGTTGTGGGAGTCTGAACAAAACATTTTGATGTGCCATTGTAGGTTTGTGCCAACACTGTGTAGCAGCTGGAACAGAGAAAAAATATTCCAAAATTTGAGTTGCTATGTTATTGAACTGTCGCTGAATCCAGCTGTAAGTAGATCATCAATCATTTTAGTGGCAAGGAAGGTTTTGTGCCAGAAGAAGACTTAGATTTAGTTGGATGTATTACTATATAATATTATGCATTGGGTGCTTTACTTTGAGAATAATAGTTAGCAGTGGCTACTGATCATTTGCTATAATCTTTTTAGCATTTTTCAATATTATAATATTTTAGCTTGCTTTGACGATGACTGTTTGCTGTTAAAGGGACACTAAACCCTGAAAACCAAGAATAAAAACAAAAAATATGCATGGCATATGTAATTAATCTCTAGTTATACCTGCAGGATTAGCTGCTAAATTGCTGCTCTGAGCAGTTTAGCAGAAATCTTGCAGATATAGATTGGGCAGAATGCAGACAGTGTTTCCTGCCTCTGCAAAGTGACATTACTGGCTGGAGACTGGCTACAAGCATTAGCATGACATCACAGGAAGTTTGTGAGGGTGGAGGGAACAGGGCTCAGTGCACATTCAGTCTAATGATGTAATTGAGTGCCATTGAATGTAATGGAGACAGTGCAGCTCCAGAGCAAGTATTACACCAGGGAGAAGGGAGGTCTACATGTGTAGTTTTCATCTACTTTTTGTAAGTCACCCAGCTTTCACAGATACCTGTAAGTAAAAACTAGCTAGCTATATCATAACTTAGAAAGAGGTTTACCTAGGCAGATTTTATTTCAACAGCAGCCTGTAGTATAGCACTGGCTGGTATATTACCCAGCTTGCTTAGAACCCAGAAAGATACATCTGTCAAGTTAAGGAACAATTGCAGAGCACAGAGGAGGATGTACTTAGGTATATTTAATACTCAACAGTCCCTAATATAGCATTACCTGATATGCTACTCAGCTTTCCTGGTATCCTCAGGGGCGCACCGCTAATGAGGTGAAGTGAGGCGGCTGCGCCAGGCGGCACTGTCCGGGGGGGTGGCATTTTTACTATTTCATGTAAACCAGCCCAGGACAGGCCGCTAAAAAAAAAAAAAAAAACAGAGCTGAGTGGGGCCTGTCCTGGGCTGGTTTACAAGACGTCGCATCTCAGCGCAGGCGGCGATACAATGACGTCATCACGCCACCTACGCTGAGACACAGACATCGTGGACAAGAAGAGGAGGCGGCGGCGGCGGCTGCATCAAGGCATCGCAGGTGAGTATAACTTTTTTTTATATATATAAATAGGCCATAACCTGCTGGAGTATCCCCGGCAGGTCAGGGCCTATTTATTTACCTCCCCCGTGTCTGCTCGTGGCCGCCCCCGCTTCCCCTTCTGCTATGGGCCGCAGAAAGGGAAGTGGGTGCCGTTGTGAGCAGCAGCGGGTATCGGTAAGTGAGGCCGCGGGCCGCAAATACTACTATTATTATACTCCGGGGTCTATTCAGACCCCGGAGTATAATAATCGGAGGCCTAGGGTTGGTGAGGGAACATAAAAACCAATGTTACTCACCTCCTGCGATCCGATGTAACTCCGAGCAGGCTTGAGGCCTGTGGTAACGTCATCAGGTTGCATCGCCGGCCTGATCACGTGACGTGTGCGCGCAATTAAACAGGGCCGAAAGCTGCAAGGAGTGCACCGGTGTCCAGGATAGGTAAGTAACTCTGATTTTTATGTTTGTATTCTCCCCTGGGTCTCCAATCATTATACTCTGGGGTCTGAAAAGACCCCAGAGTATAATAATAGTTCATGGGTGGTCCACTATGGGGCATAATACCCTGTGCAGGGACCACTGTAGAGCATAATACAAGTGCAGGGGCCACTATAGAGCATAATACCGGGTGCAGGGGTCACTATGGAGCATAATACAAGTGCAGGGGCCACTATGGAGCATAATACCAGAGCAAGGGCCACTATGGAGGATAATACCAGTGCAGGGGCCACTATGGAGCATAATACCAGTGCAAGGGCCACTATAGAGCATAATACCAGTGCAGGGGCCACTATGGAGCATAATACCGTGTGCTGGGGCCACTGTGGAGCATAATACCGTGTGCAGGGGCCAATATGGAGCATAATACCTTGTGCAGGGGCCAATATGGGGCATAAAACTGTGTGCAGGAGTTGCTGTGGAACATAATACCGTGTGCAGTGGCCAATGCGGGGCATAATACCGTGAGCAGGGGCCACTATGGAGCATAATACCGTGTGCAGGGGCCGCTGCGAGGCATAATACAGTGTGCAGGGGCCTCTGCGGGCCATAACGCTGTGTAATACTGTGTGCAGGGGCTGCTGTGGAACATTATAGTGTGTGTAAATGGGGCGCTATAAACATGGGCTATGGCACCTGTTTATATTATACGCTGTCTGTTTATAGTGGCCGTGTGATGTAATTGTAGCCTTGTCACATACTGTAGACATGTACAGGACAAGGCTGCAGTTACATTACATGGCCGCTATGAGATGAATGACACTATGCAAACAGAGAAGCGGTCATGGCGCTTACACAGGTACCATTCAAACAGCTGGTCAGTGGGGGTCCTGGGTTTTTGAACCCCACTGATTAGTTTATTAATGACCTGGAAAACCTTTTAATTAGTTAACACCTGGGGTATTATTAATAAGGGGCACTATTTATACAGGGTACACACGGACATTATTAATATAAAGATGCACTTGGGGGTATTATTCATTATGGGGGTTATATCATATATTATATAATTGGGGGTAGCAGCAGAATGGGGGCTTTGTGTAGGTGAGGACAATGTGGGTTGGATGCCTGGAAAAGTGAGGAGCCAAAGATGTCTGTGTTGCAACCTTTACAGAGACAAATCACAGCTGAAAGAAGTGGTCATGGCGGTCCAAAGGGAAGAGAAGGGAAATGTGAAGGATTAGTCAGAGACGTCACCTGTAAGTCACAGAATGTTACTGCACTGTATACACCTAAATGATAGAGGATAAATACCTGAGTGATGGGGGTCTGTCTGCTGAGACCCCCACTGAGCCTGAGAATTGGGTTTTTTCCCCCCACTAGGTGGGAATCCAGCCTGGCTGCAGCCATATATATAGGTGTGTCACTTGGTGGATGGTCGAACCCGCATGGCTCTCATTCACTTCAATGGGAGTGCCAAAGATAGCCGAAGTCCAGTACTCAGGTATCTGCGGGGCTCCTATTATAAACTCAGGAACTTTTTTTTTTTTTTTTTTGGGGGGGGGGGGGGCGTCTTTCTATAGTCCGCCTCAGGCAGCAAAGAGGCTAGGTTCACCACTGGGTATCCTGATAAGCACATCTTACATAAAATGGCACAATTACTTAGATAAATGTAGTATTCAGTATCTCCTACCACAGTTCCAAATGCTATGCTATCCAGTTCTTCCTGAAATGCAAATCAAACAAGCTTTGGCATGATTTGGTAGTAAGCAGGGGATTTATTTAGCTATATTTAGTATTCAGCAGTCCCTATTACTGCATTACCTGGTATATTAGCCAGATTTCCCAGAATCCTGAAAGTGAAATCCTGGAAAGTTATATTATGATTATAGCGCAACGAGGATTTATGTAGGTCAATATAATATTCAGTATTCCTTATTAGAGCTCCACGTGGTATATTATTCAGATTTTCCAGAGTATTGAAAGACAACTCTGACAAGCTTTGGATCAAGGAGATTTATTTTATATTATATGACTTCATTTATTGTTCAGGAGTCCCTATTACAGCATTATCTGGTATTACTCAGCTTTCCGCAGACCCTGAAAAGCAAAACTGATGTGATATGCCATACTATTTAGTACATATACATATAGTATTAGGGCAATAGTGAGGTCTGGTATTCAGAATACCTATCCATTGGTTGTTACTTTGCTTTCCAAATCTCCTGAAAAGTATACATGCATAATATTGCAGGGATATAGGAAAGATGTGAATTATTAAAACATAACTACACATATTTGCCAGTCAGCCATTTGGGAAAATTGGGTGACTTTTCCTGTGGAGCTGTATTGGGTTGTATTGTTGTCACTGTGACTTAGTGAGGTAAAGTCAGCTGATATCACTGTTTGTATGCTAATGCTGGCTCTGTTACTGTTGGTACTACTGGTACAACTGTTCATATCTATTTCATATTGTCAGCTACTTATCGGATTCCTTCCAACTAAATGGTCACACTCACTTTATTGACAAAAAATATACTGCCTATACCCTTCCCTCTCCTCCTAAACTTTCTTGCTCATGGCCACTATCATTAGGGGAGAGAGGGAGGTGGGCAAACATGGCTGATGCCATAGAGAACAATACATTGTTTTTCTAAAAACAAGAAAAACAAGGATATAAGGTGTCTTATAGCGATTTATTAATTAGCTCAGTTAGTTTATGAAATGTAAATATATTTTTCCCAAAATATTCATTCATTGCAGTACATCATTACTGCAGGACAGACAGCAAATATCAGCACTATCGATCTGTCTCTAACCTCCCCTTCATCTCCAAAATCTTGGAACGCTTGGTCTATTCTCATTTAATCTGTTATCTTTCTGCTAACTCTCTTCTCGACCCCTTACAATCTGGCTTCCGCACTCTGCACTCTACTGAAACAGCGCTCACACAAGTCTCCAATGATCTCCTGATGGCTAAATCAAAAGGTGACTTCTCTCTTCTTATTCTTCTGGATCTCTCAGCAGCATTTGACACTGTTGACCATCAACTCCTCCTCACTATGTTCCGCTCTGACACTGCACTCTCCTGGTTCTCCTCTTATCTCTCAGACCGCACTTTCTGTGTATCATTTGCGGGCTCTGTTTCTTCCCCTCTTCCACTTGCCATTGGGGTTCCTCAGGGGTCAGACCAGATTTGGCTTCTGGTACCATCTTTATGTTAATGACACCCAATTCTATACATCATCCCGTGACATCACCCCTGGACTAATATAGAACACCAGTGACTGTCTCTCTGCTGTCTCAAATATCATGTCTTCGCTCTATCTGTCTCCGGCCTTACCATAACTCCTAGGCATGCCTGCTGCCTCGGAGTTATGTTTGACTCAGACCTTTCCTTCACCCCCCATATCCAATCATTTGCACGCTCATGTCATCTCCACCTCAAAAACATCTCCAGAATATGCCCTTTCCTTACCAGAGATACACTAAAGACACTTATTGTTGCCCTGATTCATTCTCGCCTTGACTACTGTAACTCCCTGCTAATTGGTCTTCCCCTTACTAAACGCTCCCCTCTACAATCTATTCTGAATGCAGCGGACAGACCCAACTATTAGTCTAGACGTTACAGCAATGCCTCCGGTCTGTGCCCGTCACTACATAGGCTGCCTATTCAATACAGAATACAATATAAACTTATCACCCTCATCCACAAGGCTCTCCATAATGCTGCACCTCCCTACATTTCCTCCCTCATCTCTGTCTATCGCCCAACCCATGCTCTCCGTTCACTCAAAGACCTAAAACTAACATCCTCTATTATCAGAACCTCCCACACTCGTATACAAGACTTCTCCCGAGTTGCACCACTTCTCTGGAATGCTTTATCCCAGACTATCAGATTAACCCCCAATTTCTACAGCTTCAAGCGCAAACTAAAGACATATCTTTTCAGACAGGCCTATCACAACTCCTAATGTAAACCCTTCCGTAGTTAGAATCCCTTAAACGTACCCTCCTCTGTTCACGTCCCCACATTACCTCACAGGAAATGATGTGTAGCAGACTAACTTTATATGTCCAGGCACCAACTGCACATTAAAGTACACGACTGGTGATGGCTCATACAGCTTAATATACGTGTAATGACAGTAACCTCTATTACAAAATTGTCTGACCATTATAAGCAAAGCTACCTCTGATGCCACCCCTCCTACCTCTTGGGTCACCCCCTCTACCTCATAGATTGTAAGCTCTTGCCAGCAGGCCCCTCAGTCCCATTGTGTGAATTGACTATTTCTTTGTAATGTATCTTTTTTGTCTGTACTTGAACCCTACAAATTGTACAGTGCTGCAAAATATGTTGGAGCTCTATAAACAAAATGTTTTATTTATTAAATATTATTTATTCAATCATTCAAATATTTGAAAGAGCTTCATAATGCAGATCTCCAGTTTAGTTAACTAATGCAATTTCTTGGAAAACCAATTTGGCACAATAACATAACATGCTAATAAAAGCCATGAAAGGCTGCATTTCACACTTCCCCACAGCCAACATGGTGGTCACACATTACATATTCCTTAAAGGGGTTATCCGGTTTCTAACATTGATGACCTATCCTTAGAATAGGCCATAAATATTAGATCTGCGGGGGGTCCGACACCCAACACCCCCACAGATCACCAGTACAGAGACAGCGAGGTTTGCGGTATTGTTTACATACCGCAAGCCACGCTGCTCACTCACCGTACAAACTGTAGTGGCGAGTGTAGGTATTGTAGCAGTGCTGCATAGATTTTAATGGGACAGCGCTACAGTACCTACACCCGACGCTACAGTTTCTATGGAGAATGAGCAGTGCGGCTTGCGGTATGTAAACAATATTGGAAACTGTGCTGTCTCCGAACTGGTGATCTGTGGGGGTCACGGGTGTTGGACCCCTGCAGATCTAATATTGATTGCCTAAGGATAGGCCAGCTATGTTAGAAACCAGATAGCCCCTTTAACTTATCAAGAGATCATTGAGTTATCATGAGATTATTGTATTAACTTATCAAGAGTTCTTTGGCATGTCCAGCCAAAGAACAAGTAAGTGAGAACACATTCATATATTAGAGCTAGAAACTTTCATGACATGAAAATCAAGATCTTTTTTCGCATTTTGTAAAATTACAGATACAGACTAGTGGCCAGGCAAGCAAATCAGTCATGTGACAGTAACTCCTTAGTTTTATATGTGCATTCTCAATTTTAATGTGTTACTATCTTTGTCAGTCCTATAGACTTTGGCAGCGCACATACAAACAGATGACATGGGACTTGTAGTCTTTTGGAGAATTTAGCTGTGACACCTCCAGCAATTAGCATTTCTCCTATATTGTAGATATATGATAAGTTGTGATTGTGGGATAACCCCTTTAAGTTCTCCTCAAAAACCTAAATACGGAAAATAATATTATTGTCCTATAAATAAACACACAATAATTTTTTAAACTGAACTAAATAAGAAAAAATGTAATGGAAATTGAAGACTCAGCTTTTCCATTGATTTTGGTTATCTAAATAAAAATTATGAAGAGGTGGATTTGCACATAAAAATGTATTCATTCTCTGTCGAAGGATGGACACGTTGTAGGAACAACAAATGCTAACCATAAAAAATGACTGACTGCTTGTAAAATGAAAATAAAATGAACAGCACATCAAAATGAGGAATTGCTGATGTGAAGATGTGAAATACATGCTTAACACAATGATTTTAATGTGCATACATAACCACAGATTTGAATGTAAGCAGTACTGTAAAAATATTTCAAGGAAAATGAAGAGCTACTCATCCATACTAAGTTATTCCTATCAAAACAACTGCCACTTCCAAATTCATTATATTGCAGCCGTTAACTCTAATATATATATGATTAAAATTTGATCTCCTTTTATTTGTCCTTTCCTACTCTGCAACGAACTTTGAAACAAATTTTTATAATAAAACAGTTAGTCATAAACTTTATTTATCATCTCAGGACAATTTTGGCTGCTTTTGACTAGTTTCCAAGAAAGCTAAAACTATTGATTCATAGGTAATACAGAAATAAAATATTGCAACTTTCCACAATGTGCAGAATTTGCTTGAGTTTAGATGTCATAGTAAAGTCAAGCTGATTGTTATCTAACAAAAAATATATATAAAAAAAAAATATATATATATACAGTACAGACCAAAAGTTTGGACACACCTTCTCATTCCAAGAGTTTTCTGTATTTTCATGACTATAAAAATTGTAGATTCACACTGAAGGCATCAAAACTATGAATTAACACATGTGGAATTATATACTTAACAAAAAAGTGTGAACCAACTGAAAATATGTCTTATATTCTAGGTTCTTCAAAGTAGCCACCTTTTGCTTTGATTACTGCTTTGCACACTCTTGGCATTCTCTTGATGAGCTTCAAGAGGTAGTCACCTGAAATGGTTTTCACTTCACAGATGTGCCCTGTCAGGTTTAATAAGTGGGATTTCTTGCCTTATAAATGGGGTTGGGACCATCAGTTGTGTTGTTCAGAAGTCAGGTGGATACACAGCTGATAGTCCTACTGAATGGAGTGTTAGAATTTGTATTATGGCAAGAAAAAAGCAGCTAAGTAAAGAAAAACGAGTGGCCATCATTACTTTAAGAAATGAAGGTCAGTCAGTCCAAAAAATTGGGAAAACTTTGAAAGTGTCCCCAAGTGCAGTGGCCAAAACCATCAAGCTCTACAAAGAAACTGACTCACATGAGGACCGCCCCAGGAAAGGAAGACCAAGAGTCACCTCTGCTGCGGAGGATAAGTTCATCCGAGTCACCAGCCTCAGAAATCGCAGGTTAACAGCAGCTCAGATTAGAGACCAGGTCAATGCCACACAGAGTTCTAGCAGCAGACACAGCTCTACAACAACTGTTAAGAGGAGACTGTGTGCAGCAGGCCTTCATGGTAAAATAGCTGCTAGGAAACCACTGCTAAGGACAGGCAACAAGCAGAAGAGACTTGTTTGGGCTAAAGAACAGAAGGAATGGACATTAGACCTGTGAAAATCCGTGCTTTGGTCTGATGAGTCCAAATTTGAGATCTTTGGTTCCAACCACCGTGTCTTTGTGCGACGCAGAAAAGGTGAACGAATGGACTCTACATGCCTGGTTCCCACCATGAAGCATGGAGGAGGAGGTGTGATGGTGTAGGGGTGCTTTGCTAGTGACACTGTTGGGGATTTATTCAAAATTGAAGGAATACTGAACCAGCATGGTTACCACAGCATCTTGCAGCGGCATGCTATTCCATCCGGTTTGCTTTTAGTTGGACCATCATTTATTTTTCAACAGGACAATGACCCCAAACACACCTCCAGACTGTGTAAGGGCTATTTGACCAAGAAGGAGAGTGATGGGGTGCTACGCCAGATGACCTGGCCTCCACAGTCACCAGACCTGAACCCAATTGAGATGGTTTGGGCTGAGCTAGACCGCAGAGTGAAGGCAAAAGGGCCAACAAGTGCTAAGCATCTATGGGAACTCCTTCAAGACTGTTGGAAGACCATTTCAGGTGACTACCTCTTGAAGCTCATCAAGAGAATGCCAAGAGTGTGCAAAGCAGTAATCAAAGCAAAAGGTGGCTACTTTGAAGAACCTAGAATATAAGACATATTTTCAGTTGTTTCACACATTTTTGTTAAGTATATAATTCCACATGTGTTAATTCATAGTTTTGATGCCTTCAGTGTGAATCTACAATTTTTGTAGTCATGAAAATACAGAAAACTCTTGGAATGAGAAGGTGTGTCCAAACTTTTGGTCTGTACTGTATATAAAATCTGTTCAGTAAAATTTGTACTTGTCAGTGTCATTTACTAGCAACCCAAAATATACAATAAACAGGAAACTAATTTTCCATGAAAATTAAAATTCTGTATTTCTTTTTTAATTGAAGTATTCAAAGAGAATAACTAGGTAAACAGCTTTTCCTTCAAAACTAGAAACTTAAGGACATATCTTTTAGTTTATGAAAACAACAATATTAAAGCACATGTATGTCATAGAGGGTGGTTAAGGCTGAGGCCTCATGTTGTAGAAAAGCAACATTTTTTTGTTGCAGATTTTGCTGTAGTTTTTTGAGCCAAAGTAAGGAGAGGCTTGAAAAGGAATGAAAAATATATAGTAATCTACTCCTAACTTTGGTTCAAAAAACCTCAGCAAAATCTATAGCAAAAAACGCTGCGTTTCCGCAACGTGGGGCCGTATCCTAAAACTTTCCATACAAATAGTGTCACACCCTCTGACTGACTCAGTCTGTACTTGTATTACATGGTTGGTTTCTCATTTGAATGCTGGAAAGTAGTACACTGTCTGGCAAAAGTATGTTCAATCACAGCTGTTATTGCCAAAGTTTCTGACCTTGATATATACATGTGTCCATTCTTACGTTTACTCTTTGATGGGTACGTCCACATATGTATGTCAAATTTGAGCTAAGATGAAGGTTTACACATCTGTAACTAACCATTTTGTTTAAAAAAAAAAAAAAAAAAAAACAAGCTTTGATGGAACAACGCCTTAATTTCCAAGGTATGTTGCAATACTCCTTTTGGAGTATGGATAAGACATTGATTTATAATATAGCCATGTGAAAGGTACTTCAGAGGCAGGTTTATTCATTTTATGTTTGTAACTTTATTCTCGTTGATTCTTAGAGCAGTCATAAGATTTAGGCAAAATCTGTAATTTGCTATAATTTTCTAATGTGCATTTACCAAATATAAGCTGGAACTGAATACTGGTTTTAGTATTTTAATAATTACCCTCTATGAGCAGAGTATGGCATAACTAATGTGCAAAGTGCATTAGTTATTATATTCAAAAGTGTTAACATATACAGTAATATAGTATTTTAGCTTTTAAAGATATGTACTTAACAGTACAGATGAGAAAGAACCAGTTTGGAGTGAACCAGATTCATCTTGAAATTTTCAAAAGTTTAGGGCTTGACCCTAGCCCCAAAATTTTGGGGTTCATCACCCACACAACGCTATTATATTATGGGATCTCTTTAGACCCCACAGTATAATAAGTGGAGTCACAGGACAGGGCCGTTTGAAGAGATCCCAGAGTATGATAAATAGCACCTCCGGTTTGAAAATGAACCTGAGGGCAGAACCTCACAAATATTTGTCAAAACGAATCTCATGAGGTTTGCTTATCTCTACTTAAAACATGTTAGACCTTATTTACACATCATTATTTTGGTCAGTTTATTTTGCCAGAGTGGTGCATGCCATAGTATATTCACTGCCCTAAATACAGATAGGCAGCTACAGTATATCATACAGCCCATATGAGCATATGATAACCTGAGTATTATATTTAACAAACTACCCAGTTTATCATATATAGATGCTTTGGGTGGTTGAAGTGAAATCTAAGCACAGAGGCAGGCTGACCACTATCCTCCCTTATAGATTCCATCTCCTTACTGTCACTGTGGGGCCCCCATAACCAATATTCTTGCTCTCAGAGGCAAAGGGGGCTTATTCTAAGGCAAATTAATATTGAAGAAAATAGGAGGGAGGTAATATTTGTATTTAGCTGTATAGTAGGCCCCCATAATGTATTCTACTGGTGGGCCCTACGCACCCCAGTCCAACACTGGATGTGTGATTAAGGCATTACTGTGCTATGGATGTATCCAAACACCACTAATCTCCAAAATTGTAATTTGCATTGAAATAAATTCAACAAAAAAGATAGAATATCACTTATCTATAACAAATTATCACAAAACCATGTTGCACATAGGTATAGTTTGATATGCATACCTAGACATGTCAAGCCAAGAGTTAGATACTGTATGAGAGAGAACATCTGTGTGTCCTAAATAACATAAAAAAACAATATAACCAGGCTTAGAAAATTTTATGAAGACAACTACTTTCTATAAGCTCCAATTAGTCATATGAGTATTATATGTGGTGGTCCCCTGCTTAATACTCCATGGGGGGGGGAATTTTATCAATGCATCTACACTAGTTTCCTGGTGTAAATGGCTGATAATGTGGCACATCTTTGGTGCAAGGACCTTTGCGCCAAAGATGCAATACATTCCCCGTTTTTGCTCTGCACTAGCCGCTTTCACAAATGTGGGTGGAGCAGGGCAGAGAGAAGGGGGGGGGGGCGATCTGGCTTGAGTTATCAAAGAATTCTACGGCAGGCCTGAGCCTCTCGATAATTCAGGCATGCCCTGCACCATTAGTCAAAGTAAAGAGCCATAGACATATTAATCAGAGTAGAGAGCCATTACTAAAGTATACTTCACATTTGGGAACACAACCCATCCATATATTACAAGGTCAAACATTTTAAACATTTTAAAAAGAAAACCACATTTCCTTTTTAGTAGCTGCATTGTTAATACTGCCTTTTTTTGTAGTTATCTGAGAATCATACTATACCACCTGCAGAGCTCATACAGCAGGCCACCTTTTTATTATAGACTCAAATTAAGAGTTCCCAACTATGACAAAAAAACATTTATTGCAAAACAGCCACCATATAACTTCATCTAGTTGAGCTATTCAGATCTCTCCTTTTTGTGTGCATGTCAAATATGACAGTGAGATTTCTCACCCTAATCTCAGATGACACTAAATTCATGCTTTACTTATTGAAATAGTATAGAGACAATATCTATACAGACAGCAATATATCCTCTGCTTTCAGTATGCATTTGCAATGTGTCTGTTCTTAAAATCAGAAAAACTTTTAAATATAGTTCTTATGCTATTGATTATACAACAAGTATCTTTTTGTCTATATTGGAAACATGAGAGTTATAGTACTGTATGCTGGACACAGATGTAGTCCCTTTATCTCAAATCTGATAACACACTGTATAACTCACAACAAAAGACATTAAACTTATTAGCTGTCTAGTTAAAAAAGGCGCCATCTTTATATTTCCAGACAGATAAAAGTGAACCCTGATGATCTCATTGCCCTTAACCACTTCCATACCAGATGCTTTACCCCCCTTCCAGACCAGACACATTTTTGTTTTTTTTTTATGTGCGGTTTTGAGGGCTATAACATTTTTATCATTTGCGTTATTCAACTAATTTCTGCATCTTTCTTCGGTGATACATAGGGCTTTCTTTTTATGTTGTTTTTATTTTTCCATGTGTTTTCATTTTTTTTAGTTCTGGGAAAATATAAACAAAAGAGGAGGGAAAACGTGTCTGTTTTTCACTTTTCATTTTTTTTTTATTTAATAATATAAAGTGCTACTAAAAAACTTTTTAAAATAGTTTTTCCTCTCCGTTACGGTAATTTTTATTTTTTATGGTGTTGTCGGGGGTGGGGCTATAACCTGTAATAAGGGTGTGTTATTGGTGTATTAGTGTATTATTTTATTTAATTGTTTTATTTACACTTAAATTTTTTTACATTGTGTCCCCATAAGGTCATAATAAACCTTTGGGGACATGTGATCACTGTTTTTTTATTTGGGGAGGCTGATTTCCCCTGTAACTGGGGCTGGTACGTTTAGCCCCAGTTGCAGGAGGAATACAGCCTCCTGCAGGTTACTTCCACAATACTATAGAGCTGATCTGGGTCTTGTAGGACCCAGCAGCTCTTGCAGATGCTGCACCCGGCGGATCACATGACCGTCGGGTCAGAGGACGGCTGCAAGATGGCGCTGTATACATAGTGATCGGGAAGGCAGGGAAGGTAATAAACCTTCCCTGCCTTCTCTCTGGGAGCTCCGGCTGAAATTACAGCCAGCTCCCCGTTTCAGTAGCTGCACGATCTCGTGCAGCTGCTGGTTTCTGCTTGGACATACCAGTACATCCTTTCAGAAATAGACAACCACCACTTGGCCGTATATACTCTATGGGCAGTCCGGAAGTGTTTAATGTAGTTTAAGGGCTAAAAAAATAATAATTTATCCTAAGGATTGGTCCTCAGTATCAGATTGGTGGGAGTTCAAGACCAAGCACTTCCACCAATAAGCGGTTTTTAGCAGCTGATGTACAGAGAATGGAGGAAAAGCATACAGCTCTGTTCTCTGTAAAGTGGCCAGACCATTCTCTTGAATGGGAGCTAAGCTGCAGTGACTAAATTCAGCCACTACACAGAGATTAAAGGGCTTATAAAAAGGTGTCTCATTACTAAGATGCCACACAAGAAACATCTCATGCTGGGTAAAACCAGTGAGATTTCTCAAGAACTTATTCTTCATAAACATACTGAAGAATTTTTAAACTACTGAAGGTTCCAGTGTGCACTGTTGGGGCCATAATCCGGAATTGCAAAGAACATCATTTCACCATAAAGCAGCCATGACCCGGTGCTCCCTTTAAAATTTCAGACAGAGAAGTGAAAAAAATTATTAGAAGAGTTGTCCAAGAGCCAAGGACCACCTGTGGAGAGCTACAGAAAGACCTGGAATCAACAGGTACGTAATGCACTCAACCTCCATGGCCTGTATGCATGTTCACCACGCAAGACTCCAATGCTGAACAAAAAACAAGTTCAAGCACATTTAAAGTTTGCTCAACAATGTTTAGAGAAGCCTGTGAAATACTGGGTGAACATAGTCTGGTTAGATGAGACCAAAATTGAACTCTTTGGATGCCATAATACACACCATGTTTGGAGGCCAAAAAGTACTGCATATCACCCCAAAAACACCATACCAGCAGTGAAGATTGGAGGTGGGAACATCAAGGAGTGGGGCTGTTTTTCAACATATGGTATCGGCAAACTTCATATAATTGAAGGAAGTATAAATGGACAAATGTAGAGACATTCTTGATAAAATCCTGCTGCCAACTACCAGGATGATGAAGATGAAACTAGGGTGGACATTTCAGCAATACAATGATACCAAACACACAGCCAAGGAAACTCTCAATTGGTTTCAGACAAAGAAAATAACGTTGGTGGTGTGGCTCAGCCAATCACCTGACCTGAATCCAATAGAAAATCTATGGAAGGAACTAAAGCTCAGAGTTCATAGAAGGAGCCCACAAAACCTTCAGGATTTGAAGAGCGTTTGTGTGGAAGAATGGGTCAAAATCACACCTGAGCAATGCATGTGACTAATTTCTCCATACAGGAGGCTTCTTTAACTTGTCATTACCAACAAAGGCTTTTGTACAAAGTATTAAATAGATTTCAGTGTGTTCAATACTTTTTCCCTGTTTCATTTCTCATTATTACGCATAACTTAATTTATGGACATCTATGGTTTGATTTCTTTACCTGTGTGTATTGGATTGGATGTTACCAACATCTGGTGAGAATTTCATGTTAATATATATCCCTTTTAGAAATATATTTACTTACAAAATTGGTGACGTGTTCAATAGTTATTTCAACTGCTGTAATATATATTGCCAAATAAAGATGGTATTGGGGTAAAGAAGAACAAAGAAGGGAAAGTGCACTAACAATGAGAAAGATCTCATCCAAATTGTCATCTGTTTTTAACGCTTGGAGATATAGCAGAACAAAATATGAAATACAGTGGGGAAATTAAGTATTTAGTCAGCCACCAATTGTGCAAGTTCTCCCACTTAAAAAGATGAGAGAGGGCTGTAATTGACATCATAGGTAGACCTCAACTATGAGAGACAAAATGAGAAAACATATCTAGAAAATCACATTGTCTGATTTTTAAAGAATTTATTTGCAAATAATGGTGGAAAATAAGTATTTGGTCAATAACAAAAGTTCATCTCAATACTTTGTTATATATCCTTTGTTGGCAATGACAGAGGTCAAGTGTTTTCTGTAAGTCTTCACAAGGTTGGCACACACTGTTGCTGGTATGTTGGCCCATTCCTCTATACAGATCTCCTCTACAGCAGTGATGTTTTGGTGCTGTCGCTGGGCAACACGGACTTTCAACTCCCTCCAAAGGTTTTCTATGGGGTTGAGATCTGGAGACTGGCTAGGCCACTCCAGGACCTTGAAATGCTTCTTACGAAGCCACTCCTTCGTTGCCCTGGCAGTGTGCTTGGGATCATTGTCAGGCTGAAATACCCAGCCACGTTTCATCTTCAATGCCCTTGCTGATGGAAGAAGGTTTGCACTCAAAATCTCACAATACGTGGCCCCATTCATTCTTTCATGTACACGGATCATTCGTCCTGGTCCCTTTGCAGAGAAACAGCCCCAAAGCATGATGTTGCCACCCCCATTCTTCACAGTAGGTATGGTGTTCTTTGGATGCAACTCAGCATTCACTCTCCTACAAACATGATGAGTTGTGTTTCTACCAAACAGTTCTACTTTGGTTTCATCTGACCATATGTCATTCTCTCAATACTCTTCTGGAACATCCAAATGCTCTCTAGCAAACTTCAGACGGGCCCGGATATGTACTGGCTTAAGCAGGGGGACACGTCTGGCACTGCAGGATCTGAGTCCCTAGTGGCACAGTGTGTTACTGATGGTAGTCTTTGTTACGTTCGTCCCAGCTTTCAGCAGGTCATTCACTAGATCCCCTGAGTGGTTCTGGGATTTTTGCTCACCGTTCTTGTGATCATTTTGACCCCACGGGGTGAGATCTTGCATGGAGCCCCTGCTCGAGGGAGATTATTGGTCCTGTATGTCTTCCATTTTCTAATTTTTGCTCCCACAGTTGATTTCTTCACACCAAGCTGCTTGCCTATTGCAGATTCAGTTTTCCCAGCCTGGTGCAGGTCTACAATTTTGTTTTTGGTGTCCTTCCACAGCTCTTCGGTCTTCACCATAGTGGAGTTTGGAGTGTGACTGTTTGAGGTTGTGGACAGGTGTCTTTTATACTGATAACAATTTCAAAC
This sequence comes from Leptodactylus fallax, assembly GCA_947044405.1. Lineage (NCBI taxonomy): Eukaryota > Metazoa > Chordata > Amphibia > Anura > Leptodactylidae > Leptodactylus > Leptodactylus fallax. The sequence goes on from CAMRHE010000013.1 coordinate 3,259,949, forward strand.
AGGTGCCATTACTACAGGTAATGAGTGGAGGACAGAGGAGCCTCTTAAAGAAGAAGTTACAGGTCTGTGAGAGCCAGAAATCTTGCTTGTTTGTAGGCGACCAAATACTTATTTTCCACCATAATTTGCAAATAAATTCTTAAAAAATCAGATAATGTGATTTTCTGGATTTGTTTTCTCATTTTGTCTCTCATAGTTGAGGTCTACCTATTATGTCAATTACAGGCCTCTCTCATCTTTTTAAGTGGGAGAACTTGCACAATTGGTGGCTGACTAAATACTTTTTTCCCCACTGTATGTAGCTATTGGCATTGTTTAACAATATATATTGAATTAATATTTACTTTAATGTTTAATTAAGTCTTGAAAGTATGGTGTCTATTTGATCTAAGGAAAAAAAGACTTTCATAATGGCAGTGATTCAAGATCACTTAATTTAGAGCTCAAATGGGTAGACAGATGAATCTTTTACAATTTCTTGTCATTAGTAAGTTGACAGATGCGCCTCTTCAAGACAATACTTGACCTAATTCCATAGAAATACCCATGTTGTATACCCTTCTCCATCCTCCAGAGCCGCAAGTTGCCACAACTAGCAGGCTCGGTCAGTCATGAGATATTTCGTTGAAGAAGGTATAATTATATGGGCTGGAGGACATTGTTTGCACAGGTGGTATAATGACCTGAACAAAAGAGTTACCTCACTTAAGTGAAGAAGCTTTATTGACACCGCATTGTAAGATGTCATTGTCAGTGCTTTGAACTCTGCCACATATTTAGAAATGCAATTCAAACTATTACATAGAGGCTATTTCTAACCCAAATGACAGGCTTTGAAGGGGATGACAAATGCCTCCTATTGTCTGAAATCCTCTTGGAGGCGGATTTATTACACTGCCTATTGGGTGTAGGATATGAGGAAATTCCAGAGGAAGGTACAATATTGTATACAAAAGGAAATTAGCATCAAGTTCAGCTTGACACTAGAGTGGGCTTTATTTGGTATATTTATGCAAACTGATATTATATCAGATTTATAGTATCCCGAAACATCACAAATCTCTAATGTTAATCCTGGCCGCAGGAGCCAGAAAAACCATATTGCATAACTGGATTTAACATAGGCCACTGTCACTCACTCTGTTTTTGGGAACATGGACAGATTGCACAACACTTTTCATAAAGATTCACAAACTATTTATTTATTTATTTATTTATTTTTTTTGACATGGGAAAATTTTATTCACACAACACCACTGGAGACAAAACTAGCTTTGCATGACACCTTTAAATTCACGGATTCAGTTGTTAATTTGGTGACTGACATGTCTGGAGGAACCTAATAGAGACTTTTGTGCTATGGAGAAGAGATCTCTATGCTGACATAATGGTTGTGGGATTTCACTTTATGAAAATATCATTAGAAAACTAATATGGGCTATACATAGATTGGAAGTTTTAGTTCCTTGTTCAACAGTTCCTACATTTACTACATTTACTGGATGAAAAGATTGTCAATGTCACAAATATTTGATGGAATTGTACACACTGTGTAATATTATGTATCCTCATATCTTGTTGTGATTTATTATATTATGTTTAATAAAAAAAAAGTATTTTTTTATATATATATATATATATATATATATATATATATATATATATATCATTATATTTTGTATATGTATATGTATATTTTTGTATATGTATATATGGCCCTCAAACTGAGGAAACCATACTACTATTTCTAGTCTATCAATCAGACCCAATTCTGAGGATCTGAGTGCAGTAAGGAGACAAGAAGCCTTCAATTAAACTTATTATTTCCAAATTATGAACTTTACTCTGATAATAATGGAGAAGGATATTGTTTAGTCAGGAATGGGTCATATAAACCATTGGACAATAGCACATGGACACAAATCTTTTGTAGTATACTGTTTAACCGGCTTGGAAATGCAGATTTTCAGACTATGCCCCTCCCTTTCCCCCTAGAAAGTAAATTACCTATTTAGTTTTTTTTAATCAACATAAAGTCCTTCTGGCATAAAATTGCACTGCCATAGTATTCAATTAATAGTTACAGAGGCTGCAGTTTCAGCTGCTTGTAACAGTTCTTTTTCTATGTAGGCTGCCATGGAACCAATGATCTGAATTATTAATGCCTAGTTTAAGCACCGTAAGACTTTTGTAACTGAGGAAGTTTAACAAAATAACACTTTTTAATCTTATTGAGTTTAATATTTAGGAAATGGATTTGTGTGTTTAAAGTTCAAAAGAATGGAAGAAGGGGGTCAAATAAAATTGACATTCACTTTATCTCTACTGAAAGCAGTACAAGTAGGGTGGAAAATTAAAGTCCGAGAACATTAACAATTTGAAAACCTGCATATTAAGGAAATAGAAAAAGAAATACGGAATTCAATGTACTTTCAATCTGCAAAAAATGTCTGGTAAGGTAATGAAAGTCATAGCTTTACCTGGTTTTGCATGAGAATGAGAAAGCTTTAAGTCATCCACTGTAATTAGTTTTAGAAGGGATTTTTACATTCTGAAAAAAATAAGGATAACAAAAGCTACCTAAGTTTAGGCACAATTTGTAATATGTTCACCATGCACTGTTTTGTAGAACAAGGATTTGAGAGCTAGTTATTCCTAATATTTAGGGAAACTTATCTGTATTACCGAGAACAGCAGGAAGACTAGAAATGTAGCAAAGAAACAAAAGTAGGGCAGATGCTTTAAATGTATATTTCATGTACAATTTATATGTACAACGGGCTTTAAAGATTTATGCAGTACAACAACAGGACTTGCAAAGTAAGGCTTCAAATATATGACTGCTTAAAGGCTTCAGATTAGCTCTGAGGTGTACAGAAAAATAATATGGTAACCATAAGGGACACATTCATATATTTTACATTATTACATTCATGCTGCAAGTGATAACATTACATCATATTTCTTGCCTGCATTTCATGTGTGTTTGGAAAATGCCTTTGCAATGCCAATAGTGGACACAAAGCAATTTTGATAAATTTGTTTAAGGCAAAACAGAGGTGAGCTATACGTCTTTTCTCCCTTTAAGATCCACTTCTGACATTGGCAAAAATAGCAGTCCTGTCTGAATTTGACTCTATAAAGAAAACCTGACTGATAAAAACAACACATGTCTATTGGCCTATTAGGACGCAGTAACATAAAACATCTGGTTGGAGACATGGGAGAAAATTTCTTACACCAATGTCATACTGGACTGGAAACTGTGGGTCATTCTACAGTATTATTCTGAGCGTGTGAAAAATGTCCACTTTTGTATTTGTGTTTTCTCCTTCTATGGAGACTGTAAACGCTTCCTTTTAACTACTTCTGCACGTACAGGTGTTCCAGTAGGACCAGGGTGCTCAGAATAAACAGGCCTGAGTGCCATGAACCTTCTATATATTGAAAGCTTGCATTCACAGATTGTATACTTGTAGCTGCAAAATACATTTTTAACACTATATTTTTTGCTATACTATTATAGTTCATAGCTTTTCATCTTTTTTCATTTAATTCTATTATAAATGTATATGATGTTAAAATGCTAGTAGAGAGAGAGAGATTATCATTGCCTACTAGCATTTCAACATCATATACATTTGTACAATGTCAAACAGGTCACATTTACTTTCCACCATGAATAGCAATCGTACCAACCGTGCAGAATAGTATAATTAAAATAGTTGCTTACTTTAAGGATGAAAATAAAAAATATGGCGTGTTTGATTTACTTCTTGACCATATGCTGACAGCACAAATTACTAATATCAGATTTTGCTTTTTAAAACACTTAAAACACTTGCGTGCTCACAATCCTTGTATATTATCCGCAATGTGTGCCTTTAATTAGATGTTTATTATTTATAGAACCCAATATGTTAGCACTGTCAGCACACAGGAGGGGATTAACAAGATGAACCACCGTTTCCAAGAGCATCGCAAAACATAAAATACACTTCCTGCCCACTGAAATAATGTACCGCAATAAACATTCAATGTGAGAAACATCTTAACAAATAGTCTTATAATAAGCGATTAAAACATCTCTGCTCGGCAGTACCAATGACTGAACTGCAAAAAACTATGGAAAATAATAACTACATTCCTATACAGTAAGTAATCAACTTTCTTACTGTACTAACCTCATAAATTACAGGACATATTTATTCACATGTTGACTCTGGAGCACAATGGTTGCTATTTAATAGAGTATTAAAAAGATGATAATTTAATCAATGCAATTAATCAATAGGTTTTGTTCACACAGTGCAGTTATAATGCAGATTGTGCTGAAGTTTTCCTTTTTTGCCTTGAGGGTGGTTTCAGACATAGTTTACTTAGGTAAAACTCAACATTTGCATCATTTCATCTGGTACTTGTTTCATAATTTCTATATTTTTTTGCGGTGTTTTTATTCACTTTTAGTGCATATTTTGGCTCATTTTTCTAACTCAGGCTTCTCTATAGGATTTAAAAAAAGATATATGTGGAAAGAAGGTATAATAAAGCACCACCCTAGAAATGCTTGATATCCAGGCTGGGGGGTCCCACATAGCGTAAATACAGAATTTTACAGTACCGGCAAAGTGGATGAGATTCTGGCTAATCCTATCCACACATTGCAGAGCGGACATGCTGCTATTTCAAAAACCGTTGCGTTTTTGTAAATCACAGCATATCAATTATACCTACAGAAACGCTGACATTTTCTGTATAGGTATAACTGAAGCAGAAAGTCTGCAGAGGAAAACTCTGCAGACTTTCTGTGAAAAACAATAGGGGAAAAACCACAGTGCGTTTCTGCCATGATTTTACCCGCAGCGCTTTTTGGCTGCAGCCTGCTACGTGGGGCCTTAGACTCACTTGATTTCAAACACCAAAACTGACTTGAAAAGGAATGAAACATATAAACAAAGCACTTATACTTTTCCCTTCTGTAAATCCACTCCTGGCTTTGGTTCAAAAATATGCAGCAAAATCTGCAACAGAAAAACAGCATTTCCACAACATGGGGCCTTAGCCTGAAGAAAGATTTACACTTTTGTTGGTAACGTTAAGGCTTATGCCACACATTGTGAAAAAACTGCTGTTTTTGTTGCTGCAGAAAAGCTGCTTTTTTGTTGCAAATTTTCATGAGTTTTTTTTTTTTAGCCAAATCCAAGAGTGGCTTCAAAAGGAATGGGAAAAACTCCCTCTAGGACCTACCTTGGAAACACTTATATTTCTCCATTCTGCTGAATCCATTATTGGCTTTAGCTTAAAACAAATGCAGCAACATCCACAATATAAACCACTGTGTTCATATAGGGAAAAATTTACGCATGTCTTACGCATTCTGAGGTATAATAAACTTTGCCTGGAAAGACCACTCCTCAGAGCTGCTTTGAGACCTATCGAGTTATTTCACTGTGTTCTCCTGCCGTAAAGTTGAGGGGAATCTACAATTTAGTTTGGGTAATTGAAAAACCCTAACAGTGAGCCATCGTTCCGATTGTGCCACAATTGCTAAAACAAGAATCAGAGTATGTAGGGGAGAGCTTCAATAATCCGGCTGGTGTTAGATACCATGTTGTGAAAAGTTTGTACAAAGTATTTGATATTATTTGACAGTGAGACACAGCTGGTCCTGTCAAAAATGTGTTGCCAGGAGATGTTGGCAGTGAAATGCCTCAGTTCTTTCCCAGGCCTGTACATAAGGTGTTATGCCTGAGTAGGTAGTGTTACAGAATTGTTGCTACAATAATAAAATAAGGCCTCTGTCTCTTGGTGCATTATGGCAAGCTTCCTCAAAGAAGGTTATTTTGTAGTCATGGAGGATAAAGGTGGGTGGAGTGAGAAATTTGGAGGCAACAAGAACATTCTTGTAGAGAGATTTGGTAATCTGTGGACACAGTCTGAGGAATTGATTGGTAAGGAGTAATTTTGTATGGGTTCCACTCCATAAAACTTGGCTTGATTGTGAGATAAAGGATTGTTTTCACAGCAGTGGCTGTATTGGCAAGACTTCAAAGTCACATCACCAATCAGATGAAGGGCTAATTGGGACCTTGACCTATCCATGTATGACCCTTCCTGTGGCATATACTCTCTCTAGGACCTACCTTGGAACCGCAGTCATATGAAGCAGCCACCCTGGATGGAACATGATCCTATTAAGGGACCCTGGTACATCATGCCTACCTCAAGGTCCTTTGAAAAATGGCATATTTTGTCTCATATCCTGGGGCTCGTCAGGCAACCAAATAAGTACATACATCAGGGTGTAAAAGGCAATGCAAAACCAAACACTGGGCTGCTACTCTAATTATGTAAAAATAGCATTCCCAAGCTATAATTCATAGGGAAAAAAGCTAGTGAGGGAAAACCAACAAAAGCAGTGGGTACAATACAGTATGCCTATAGGTGATACTGTAATAGTATGCGGCATCACAAACTCAGTTAAAGCCATAATCTAATATAGGCGAACCCTCTTTCCTTCATTTATGGCAAAACTTTATTTACAGCAAAAGTCATATCACCAATCAGACCTTTGAGGTGAGAGAATTTATAAACTGTCTTTCAAAGAGGTTGATATATAAGGCAATGTTCGCTTATAGGATGGGATAGATGGGAAAGGCTATCAGGGAACTATGGTAAAGGGTGGGTGAACACCTAAGCGACAGCCAGCATAGCAGTGACACCCTGATATCTAGACATATTCATCAACAACATAATGGGGACACCACTATCATTCACTTTATCAGTATTGACTTGGTTAAACCCCCACCCAGTAGAGGGGATTGGTATTGTTTTATTCTGCGGTGGAATTCACGTTGGATCTATCAGCTAAGATTCTGGCTAATCCCATCCACACATTGCAGAAAAAAATCTGCAGCAGAAATGCTGAGATTTCAAAAACACTTGCGTTATTGTAAATTGCAGCATGTTAATTATATCTACGGAAATGATGACATTTTAGGTATTATAGGTATAATAGAAGCAGAAAGTCCGCAGAGGAAAACTGTGCAGACTTTCTGTGAAAAACGTTGTGGAAAAAAAAAGTGATCGATTTCCGCAGCGGTCTTTTCCGCAGCGTTTTTTGGCTGTGGCTTTCTACGTGGGATCTTAGCCTGAGGGAGCACCAGTGTACAGGACATTATACTGACTGGGATCACCCCCTCTCCCCTAAGCTGTTACTATTGCAGCTAGAATCCTATGGAAGGCTCCCAGACATGTCATTAGTACAGTTCTATTACTTTACAATAATTAATTTCAAGTTCAACCCCATAATAAAAGTTTTAAAAAGTTTTTTAGAAATAAAAATGATATAAATATTAGATATCCCCAATGTTCAAAAGTGCCCAATCTATCAAAATATTAAATTATCCCATATACACTGTTTCTCTCTTTTGCCACCCCCAAAAATTTAATAAAAAGGAATTAAAACATCAGACATTGTCCAAAATAGAATAAATAAAGACTACAACTTGCTCTGCAAAAATAATGCTTTACACAACTCTGTACAAAGAAATATAAAAAAGTTACCATTGTCAAAACATCAAAGAACTCTTAGCCTTTCTCAAAGTTTTAGATTTTTTGTGAAGGTATTAAAACATTTCAAAAACAATATCAATTTGTGATCACTGTGATTGTACAGACCAGCAGAATATAGATAATATGTCATTTTTACTACAGAGTGAACATCATAAAAACAAAACCCATAAAAATTGAGCAATTGAAGTTTCTTCTAATTTCTCTCCATTGTAATTTTTTCCAGATTCTAAATGCATACTCCCAGAATAATAAATGAGAATATTAAATGGGATCATTAGGAAGTCCTCAGATGGCTCTATGAACACAAAGCTAAAAACAGTTATGGTGAAAAAGCTAAAATGCAAAAATAAAAAAAGCATCAGCAGGAAGGGGTGCAGGGTTGGAATAGCAGTGTATTTTTGCCTCAAATGAAGAAAAGGCTAGTTATGACTTTGCTATCATAAATCATGTTTTGCTTTTTATCTCTAGAGGGTCACCAGAGTCAACAAATTCAAAGAAACTTTCCCGGCGCCATACTTCAAGAAAATTAAAGGGGTTGTCCACTTTCAGACCAATATTGAAAGACAAATGTTATTATTTGTATAATAAAAAGTTGTACGATTTTCCAATATACAGGTGAAACATTTATTTATTTCAGTAATTAAATTAAAAAAGTGACCTCCTATATTTTCTACATTCTTTACACACAGAGTGTTCTATTTCAAGTGTTTTATTTCTATAAATGTTTATTATGGATTACAGCTAATGAAAACCCAAATCTAAGAAAATTAGAATATTGTAAAAAAGTTCAGTATTGTAAATTCAGTGTGTCACCTGCCAAGGTTTCCTAAGCCTTTAAATGGTCACTCAGTCTTGTTCAGTAGGACACACAATCATGGAAGACGCCGATTATGGATTGTATTACTGAATCACTGAAATGAATGAACGTTTCACAGATATTCTAATTTATTGAGATGCACCTGTAATTTCTGAATGAATTACTCACTGTTTTCTAGATCTCTGCTTGCTGTCATTCATTCTGTTACGTCTAGTGGATCACCATGGTCATGTGATATATAGTCCATGGTCATGTGATGAACACACACATGCCGCTCGTTATAATCACAGCAGAGTAATCAGACATCTACCTGGTAACGAACTGTGCACCTGTGTGCTCACCACATGACCGTGGTCAGAATTCCACTGTGCTGTCATTCCACTAGAAGTAACAGAATGAATGACAGCAAGCAGAGATCTAGAAAACTGTGAGAAATTGATACAGAAAGTATATTGGAAAATTGTACAACTTTTTATTATACAAATAATAACATTTGTCTCTTAATATTGGTCTGAAAGTGGAAAACCCCTTTAAGGAATATGTCTAAATAGTAATTGGCTGGTCACTTTAATGCAAATACTTTTTTTAAAGCACTTTCTACATCTTGCCACATGCTTACAGTGCAAACATTTGAACAACAACTGTAGTATATAAACTTATCATTACTTATATGATTACATTTTCATAAAAGGAAATTTACAAACAAAATAGATTTTTTTTTTCTGTGTACTTTATCTCTCTCCTCCTATATATACATACATATATACTGACACATATGAGATACTCTCTTTAATTCTGAACACTCTCTACAACAGGCTTTAATGCTTTGATACTGGGCATATGCTTTTAAATAAGCTTCACTTAAAGCTATAAAGCTATGCAGCCGATCAACGTCCATGTTTTCCTTTCTTTTCTCCTCCTTTTATTTTTGCTACTTATTGTATCTGTCCCAAGGCAATTAAAAAACTCTTTGAAATACATGTAATAAATTGCCTATCTCACATCTGCAGGGAGGATTACTAGAACACGGATTTGCTAGTATGCATTTCTACAAACGCTGTATTTTAATGCAACTATACATCCACTGAGTTAATTAAAACTCTATCTAAATCCTTTCCGAATCACCCTGTGTCAGCCTTCTTAGTGCAATATTCTACTTGTAATTAATTCTCTCGTCAAAACTAGCAGCAGTCACATTATTGGCCACAGACTCACACAGGAGATTAATGAAATGGAATAAAACAAATGAAGCTGTAATTTGCGAGGACAAGCGGAACATCCTTACTGAGCACCAACTGCCAAAGATAGCAGACTTCCCCTCATATCTTTTTGGGCTGTGACAGTAAACATCAATCAAATATTATGCCAGCAATAACATCTTTACTTCTTTATTATATGACAAGTGGGCGCAGAGTAAATATTGTCATTACTAATTAGCTTATATCTACAGTACACTGTCACATGCATGCACATTCATAAACATACACACGTCCACACACATATTATACACATTTCCTCTCATTTTTCTTAATGCATACACTTGAGAATTATATCAGGACTGAAATCCATTAACATAAAGTCAATATTTGTTACTGATTAATTTTCTAAAATATATTTACAGCAATTGAAAGTTAATTTTAAGTATGTTATAAATCCTCTGCTTCCTTCATAACCATAGATTTAAGCAATAACATTTTTGATACCTGCAGTTACATCAAGGGGAATCTTAATAATAATAATAATAATAATATCAAATATTAATAGGAAGTTATGTAAGCCCATAAACTCTCATTAATGGCAGAATGTTATCATTTAACCCCCTAACAGTCACATTAAAATTGCAAAATACCCGAAATTGTCACATTTTTATCGCAGAGTTTGAATTTTTGGCTGAAATAAATATTACACAATATTTATGACACATACCTCCGGTGCCTTATGAGTATTTTAACCATTTAGCAATTTTACATTTTAGCCTTAAACCAGTAACATTTTTTCCCTCTCTGCATTCCCACATTCATAACTTTTTACATTTTATTTCAATGTACCTTTACAAGACCTTGTATTTTGTGGGTACATACTATTTTTTTGATCAGTTTTTATTACTTTTTGAAACCTGAGATTATCAGAAAACATCAATTCTGGCATCTGAATATTAAGGTTTATGGTATTTATCATATAAAATAAATAACACTAATTTTATTTTAGGGGTTGTAAAGGATGCAGTGATACCACTTGTGTGTTTTTTTTTTCTTATTAACCAGGGGAAATTTTTTTAAACTTTTTTCTGTAAAAGGCATTATAAGAAGTTAAATGACAAGTATGCTTCTAACTGTTAATGGTGGTGGAGGGGGTTATATCATTAACAAAATTCCATGGTACCTTTGGCTACGGCGAAGAAGTGCCTGTCTGCAGAAATAATATGTGGATGTCCCAGTATAGCACATGTGCTTAATCTGATGGATCACCACTTTATTAACCTGTATAGTGGCTTAAAAGAGCAAATGCTCCTCATGGCCAGAAAAGTCTCTAAGTATGTCAGCTGTTCTTAAGTCAGAAAAAACACCTTGTTCGACAAAACAGCCTTTACACCGCCTTATCCGCAACATTCCAACCTATTGCAACTCCACCATAAACAAGCTGACAATGTGTGGGACAATGTGTTATTTCGAGATACATCATTGGAGGCTCATGAGGGAAGTGTGTTGGCTTCAAAGCCCTTTCAAGAGGCCACCAATTTGCTGCAGCAATCTGATCCCTTTTATGTATATCTTACGGGAAACACTTACACTCATGTAATGAGGGACAGAAGAGGAGGAACAATTTCCACCTCTTAGTCATCAACATCATCACCCGAGGCGAGGTTGATGGAGGAGGATGATGATTTGGTTAAGGTCATTATGGTGGAGGAAATGGGACTCTTAGACTGGAAGAGGAGAAGGAGTAAGACTCTCATTTGGATGCAGAGGAGGCCCTTGATATGTTACAGGCAGAGCCAGGGGAGGTGACTTACCTTTATTTCCTTCAAGATGTTGATGATGATGATGATGAATACCACAACCACCATGACTGGCTGGCAACCATGGCAGGCTGTATGCTTACGCAGCTACAAGAGTATTATTATCACCAAGCAGAGGGATGAGTACTGGATGGCAGTGCTCTTAGACCCTTGCTATGAAGCCAAAATGGGGGAATTCTTCCATGCCTCCCAAAGAGAAGAAAATAGCAATATTATCAGGAAAGGCTGAATACCCAACTTACTGAAGCATTTAGGGAGACCACTGAAACTGCCAGTCGCATGCATACCCAGGCGGACTCTGCCTGCTGCCAGTCCATTTCACTCAGTCAGCGCTCCACCTCCTCTTTCAGTTCCACAACTACAAGTGTCAAGAGTAAAAGCAGCAGTATCAACAGCCAGTACAGTACCTGGATAATGATGAACCAGAAGTTTTCAGCTTGCAGCGCCAACCAGAGCCACAACAGGCAACTGACACCCACTGGCTGCACCAACAGTTACAGTTGTACCTAGAGTGTTTCTATATTCTAGAAGATAACTCTTACCCCATGGATTCTGCACCAATAGATTAGAGCAGTGGAAGGAGTTGGTCCAGTATGCCATGGGAGTTTTATCTTTTCAGGCCTCAAGCGTAATGCCAGAGAGGGTGTTGAGTAATGGTGGTGTCCACAGCTAGCCTGGAAAAAAATTACTTTTGACAAAATGAATCAGACATGGATCTGTCAGGATATTCACACATCTCCAGCTGATACCTCTGAATAGTGATGCCACCGTCTCCCCTTATCATCATGCTTCATTTACTGTACTGCTGATACTGCCTGCTACTCTTAAAGGGAGTCTATCAATCGCAAAAACAGTTTTAAGCTAATGGCTTTTTAAGCTTTAAAAAGCCATTCTTCTCCTACCTTTTCTTGTTTTCTTCTCCCAGCCGATTCCAAGTTAATTAGTTTCTTCATGTATGTACATTAGCACCTTGGAGCACCTGGGGCATACCTTCTCTTCGGCGAGCATCCATCGCGTCATCACTTCTTACCACCCCTTCAGCCGTTGTGGTGACTCCCCTCTTGGCCTTCTTTCTTCTCGCTCTCAGCGAATTCTCGCGACTGCGCATGCGCACTCGGCTCTGCCACGCTCTTGTGACAAACCACCAGAAAATGGTGGCCGATTGCGCATGCGCAGTTGCGAAAATTCGCTGAGAGCGAGAAGTAAGAAGAAAGAAGGCCAAGAGGGGAGTCACCGCAACGGCCAAAGGGGCGATAAGGAGTGATAACGCGATGGGTGCTCGCCGAAGTGTTGCCGTTAAAAAAAACAAAGCCATTTTGATTTCACATCTACTGCTATAAAGGGATAATTTTTGGTGTTTTTTTTTTTTTAAAAAGCCAATTCTTTATTACTTTTCAACTAGTCTCACAGCCATAGATTTGTCTCCCAAATAACAACTAGCCTGTAGCACTTACATATCATCAAAATTGGTTAATTTTTCTACAAAACCATCACCTTTTTCAATATAGCCTCCATGTGTATTTGAAAAACCACAGGAGAGCACCTTTTCTCTCAAAAAAGGGTATTTTTTGGAGCATTTTAAATGTTAAAATGCATAAAAGCGAGTGTCAGTGCAGTGTATGGTTAAACTCGGACTTTGAATCCACTGCTTACCATACATTTTTGTTAGAGAGTTTGCTTTAGAGAGCTAGAAATTGTATAGATAGGTTCATAGGAACCCTAGGAGTCTTCTACACTATGTTTTAAGCCATTTTAAGGGTTCTTTCAGATCTGAAACAAATCTGTGACCCAAGCCACGTGAAACAAAATTAATCTTGAGAGGTTTGCCCATCTCTGTAGATTGGCCAGTGGCTTTTTAATGGGATTAGCCTCACTATAATTCAGTGAGGTTAATCCACAGTTTTCCATGTGTAATCTGTAGAAATAATGAACATGTTGTGAATTTTATAATAAAGTGTGCATACATGGGCATACTCATAACACATAGTAGTGCATAAATTATGGTAACATCAAAAAAATGTACCTTCAATCAATACAGACTGACATGAGTCTTGAATGGCTAGGTCACGCTTATAATTTCAATAATACCAAAAAGGAATCTTTCAAAAATTATTCTCTTTTTTTTAGTTTACAAAATGTCAATCATTTAATTTAAAATGGAAAATGGCAAACAGCTGCTACCATCTTGAACCTGCATGTCCTGAATTAAGCAAATTCCATTTGGTCATAGTGTTTTCTTCCTTATTCTTCTTGTAAACGGCGATGTCAATGCTTCATAACAGCTTTCGGGCGTTGCCCCTCGTAGCGAAAACGCTGCATCTTACATTACCTGCAAAATGGATGGGATTCTGGTTAATCCCATCCACAAATTGCAGAAAAAAATCTGCAGCGGAAAAGCATGTCAATTATTCCTAAGGAAATACTGGCATTTTCCAAATAGTATAATAGGGGCAGAAAGTCTGCAGAGGAAAACTCTATGGACTTTCTGTGAAAAACATTTCTGTTAAAAATATTATTTTTTCCGCAGCGTTTTTTTTTAGTTGCTGCATCTCACTATGTGGGACCTTAGCCTGACATAGAGTTGTACCTTAAAAGTCCTGGGCCCAATGCAAAATCTGTAATGAGGCTCCAACTTCCCTTTTGCCATTTAGAATAGTGTATATGTAGTATATTTAATGTGGAAGGGAGATGTTTGGAGCCCCCTCAGGTCCAGGGCTCATAATGACTGCTATCAGGGCACTCCCTATTGCTACACCTCTGGCTATGCACAAGTGTACATAGGACCCTAGAGATAATCCACAGAGTTCTATTATTCTATTATTTGTACTGGAAAGATTAGCTTTCTTAGCTGCTTTTCATAATTAGTTGCACTTACTCAAGTTTTAAAAGCATATTAATGCTTACTTTTAATTCTACAAAATTGCTAATTACATTGCACATTCCCCAGTTAATAGCCAACAACTACAATATCTTCACCTATTTTTTAAAATTTAGCTTTTTGTTGAAGTGGAAATTCACACCTCCCCACCAACACCACCACAGAGTGGCCATAGGTAGACTCAAATATGACAGAAGGCATATTCCTTTTGTGTTACCTTATCAGGTGATCATGTTGCTTTAAGAAAAAAAGGTGTTTAACATGGCAATACATCAAAAGGATACAAGTGACATTCATCTTCAAGCCTGTCATGGTCAGATGAAACCAAAGTAGAACTGTTTGGTAGAAACACAACTTGTCGTGTTTGGAGGAGAGTGAATGCTGAGTTGCATCCAAAGAACACCATACCTACTGTGAAGCATGGGGGTGGCAACATCATGCTTTGGGGCTGTTTCTCTGCAAAGGGACCAGGACGAACGACTGCTCCATGTACATGAAAGAATGAATGGGGCCATGTATCGTGAGATTTTGAGTGCAAACCTCCTTCCTTCCATCAGCAAGGGCATTGAAGATGAAACGTGGCTGGGTCTTTCAGCATGACAATGATCCCAAGCACACCGCCAGGGCAACAAAGGAGTGGCTTCATAAGAAGCATTTCATGTTCCTGGAGTGGCCTATCCAGTCTCCAGATCTCAACCCCATCGAAAACCTTTGGAGGGAGTTGAAAGTCCGTGTTGCCCAGCGACAGCCCCAAAACATCACTGCTCTAGAGGAAATCTGTATGGAGGAATGGGCCAACATATCAGCAACAGTGTGTGTCAACCTTGTGAAGACTTACAGAAAACGTTTGACCTCTGTCATTGCCAACAAAGGATATATAACAAAGTATTCAGATGAACTTTTGTTATTGACCAAATACTTATTTTCCACCATAATTTGCAAATAAATTCTTTAAAAATCAGACAATGTGATTTTCTAGGTATGTTTTCTCATTTTGTCTCTCATAGTTGAGGTCTACCTATGATGTCAATTACAGGCCTCTCTCATCTTTTTAAGTGGGAGAACTTGCACAATTGGTGGCTGACTAAAAACTTTTTTTTCCCCACTGTATGCACCAATAGAACTCAATATAACAGGTCTGAACTAGAGATGGGCGAACCTCTCAAGATTTGTTTCATGTTTGGTGGCTCGGGTCACTGATTCTTTTCAGGTCAAACAAGTTTGGGATGAACCACACCTTAAATTGGCTTAAAACATATGTAGAACACTCTTAGGGCTCCTAAAAACCTATCTACTTAATTTCTAGTTCTTTAAGGCAAATAGAGCCGAAGTTACATCAAAGTGAAAAGTGACATTATTGTACTCTGAGGTCTCTTCTGAAAGCCCAGAGAAGGTATAAAAAATAGAAATTAAAATATTCATACTCATCTTCCGGTACCTCTTTGGGCTTCCTTACAGCATCCGGTGCTCTCCTGTTGACATCTGGTGCTCTTTTGTGACGTCATCAGCCCAAAGGTCATGGCTGAGGCCTGTGATTGGGTCACCAGCGGTGACACCAAGCGTCATGACATTCGGCATGCCCGGGTCATCGCTGAGACCCAATCACAGGCCTCAGTGCTGAGCCCGGGCAATGACGTCACAGAAGAGTGCCAGATGTCACCAGGAGAGTGCTGGATGCTACGAGGAGGCCCAAAGGAGGTATGAAAGATGAGTATGAATGTTTTTAATTTTTTTTCACCTGCCCTGGGCCTCCACCTATTATTTTCTGGGGTCTGAAGAGACCCCAGAGTATAATGCAATGGCCATTTTAGCTAGTCTGAGATGTCTTTCCATTTGTTTGGTAGGAACCGATTCACCCATCTCTAGTCTGAATATCACGTAGCAAATCAAAATTTCTTATAACTTACTGATCCACTTTGTCTTTCCTGTATGACTGTTCACAGTGAGAGTTGTACTACATTGCTGATCTTAGATTCAATTTATTATTTTAGATCTTAATCTAGAAATTGGATCATTATTCAAGGAAGGAGATAGTCAAGCTGCTTACAGGTTATTGATAGTGTATGCTGACAGATTGCTAGACTCGAAGCACAAAAATGTAAAGAATGGATTCATAAACATGACACAACCAACATTTTTAAACATGTATTTGATTCTATAAGGCTGAAATAGCAATCACATATGGAGCACTGCTGATTCAGGACAAGCATCAAAAACTGCTTGCATGTACAGTACATTGTATGATTTTCTTTCTAATATAAAAACAATCCAAATTCTTTTGGTAGCAGTAACATAATAACGTATTTTGTAAATAGCACACAACGATCAGCAATACCATTAAAACCACTGTCAGATGAAGTAAGACACAATATCAAGAAGTGGGTTTTCTTAGGCAACAAATTACAATCAATTCTTGATGTTAATGTGTTGGAAGAAGGAAAGCAACTCTGAAAAGGGCTAAAAGGTGATCGCTAGATGACTGGGTTAGAGCACCTGAGAACACCTGAAAATGGCAGTTTTTGTAGAATGTTCTCAGTATGATGTGGTTACTACCTACCTGATACAAGGAAGGTCTTGAAGGGTTGTTGATGTCAGGGGAATGGGAAAGTATAACTGGTCCATTCAAGATTCTCCTTATTCAAGCCCCACTCTAGAAATTGTGGTGGTCCAAAGTATAAGACATTAATCCTCTATTCTGGGAATAGGTAATACATTTCCTTTGATTGAATTGTAATTTTTTATGTCAGATACTGTATGCTTGACTTGTTTTAGTTAAAGGATTTTACATGTTTAAGAAAAATATATGTGATAAAACATTAATCCCACCAAATTCATTAGGGTAATTTAGAGCCCAAGCTCTGCTAATACAATTCTTAAAGTGAGTTAGAAAAACTCTTAAGGCCGGGACTCCACCTTAATGTGCATTTTACGTTACTTGCAAAGTGGATGGGATTCTGGCTATTCCCATCCACACATTGCAGAAAAAAATCTGCAGTTAAAAAGCTGCATTTTTGAAAATTGCAGCATATCAATTATATCTATGGAAACAATGGCATTATCTATATAGGTATAATAGAGACAGAAAGTCTGAAGGGAAAATTCTGCAGAAAAATATGTGCTGCGATTCTGCCGTGGACTTTATTTGCTGTGTCTTGCTACGTGAAGTCTTAGGCTGAAGCCCCATGTTGCGAAAACACAGTGTTTTTGCTGCTGCAGGAAAATCGTGGCAAAAAAAGCTACGCTTTACAGTACCTGCAAAGTGAATGATATTCTGGCTAATCCCATCCACACCTTGCAGAAAAAAAAATTTGCAGTGGAAATGCTGCGTTTTTCAAAAGCCCATGACAATTAAATGACAGAACAAATATTTGTAATGGCTATATTGTATGTTTGCTATATTGCATGTTTCAGTCTTCAGAGAGAAATGCTTACGTAAGCTCTCTACCTTTTTCTAAAAAAATTGGTGTCTCAAGAAGAGGACCCGCCTTTTAGACGTCAATATGCTTTACCAAGGAAGACATACAAAGGGACTTTACCTTTAAATTTGGATCAGATAACAAGTTCACCTAGTTGTTCTTGCTTACACTATTGCTGAATTTGATGCATTCCGTTATATTATTCTTTGCAGCCAACAATCATATTAGCAACAGAGTTTTATTATCATTCACCATGCATAGCATATTCAACAATATTTACTCTAACACAATAAAACAATGGTGATGACCAAATTATTAAAGACAGATCAGAATTTTACTGTCTTTTATTTTGTCTATTTTCACTATAAAGTACTGTTTTACAGGAAAATACTACAAATGTCCCTTAGTTAAGAATAAGTTGTAGGAATCTACCCTACAAGTAATGATCTATCTTGCAGTACACCAATTATGAGCTCACTTAGATGGTATCATGAAATGAGGCAGAACTTGGCAAACTAAATGAGTAGAAGTAATATGGCCACTACTTTATAATTACAATTTAATGCAAATCTTAATATGTACTACATTAATCTAGTAGGACCTCACAGTGATAAAGTAGAAACAGTTTTTCATTATTTTAAAATGGATAAAATGAGAGCGGGGTGTGGAAATTGATCTCACTTTGTTACTTGTAAAATGCTTGACAGCTTGACAGCATGATGAAATGGTCAATCAAAATCTTATTAAGTAAAATAATTATAAGATGCCATTAGCTCTTTAATGTGAATTTGTATAGGTGCCACTTGTTTTTATCACCACTGCTTTGTATCCCATATAAATGCATCAGTTATCATGGGTTGTTGTAGCTTATTGGAAAAAAAAGACTCTTTGTTAAGTAGCAAGATGGGTAGCTTCATGATTATGTCATAACTATGGTTTAATTGACTCGTGTCATTGTAGTCCAATTGAGAAGGGATTTGGGGTTTATAAATACTGTAGGTAATTACATCTCCTGAAAGAAAATGAAGTTGTATTAAATATAATATAAATTGGTATTCTTTCTGGTACTGAATATAATATATCAGATTTGGTGACAACAAATTCTTGTTGTGGTGTTACAGTATTACAACTATATTTTCATTGTTTCTATACAGTTTATCATTTATCAAGGTTAACCCCTACAGTTCTGAACAAGCAGGACTCGGGCTTCAGCAAAGTGTGTTACAGTTCAACCTGAATAGAACAAGTTCATTGACACTGCAACTTTAACACTAGAAGTCCCAGAAATTTCGAGCTCCCCCTTCAAGTCCTGAAAGAGGGTCAAATGACCCTTAGTCCAAACTGACAACTCTGATGGCTCCAATTAGCATTTCCTTTCATTTGTAAATGTGGCCATTGTCTGAGGAATCTGCAGGGGGGAATTGTGTTGATCCACCTCAGGTCTTGTAAGAGAGTGTAAACAAAAGAATGTAAGCTGCTCCTGAGTGTCTGCCCACCCCCCAGCTGCATTGTTGTGCTGGGAATATTTGCTAACACCTTAGCAAATTTGTATGCAGCCTTTTGTGCTGTGGGGGATGTGACTGCTTCTCAAAGTAGTCTGCGACTTGAAATCAAAGTACATCTGTAATGTCCTCCCATATCTTGGCAAGGACCCCAGTCGTCCCAGCGGGGAGAGACTGTCCGAAACTGTAGTGATGAGGCTGATGGAATCATTCATGGACAAGGGCAGAACTGTAACCACGAACAATTTCTTTACATCATTGTCACTTGCACAATGACTGCTTAGCCGGAAAACCACTATCCTCGGCACAGTCAACAAGAGTCGCCGGGAAATTCCTCAATCCGCTAGACAGATGGACCGCACTGAATTCACCACTCAGGTGTTTTCAACCACTGATGCCACACTGACAGTGTATGCACCCAAACGAAAGAAGGCCGTCTACATTCTCAGCAGCATGCACAGCGTGGTTGAGACTAAGGATACCAACAAAAGGAAGCCAAACACGGTCACACAATACAACCACACAAAGTGCGGTGTGGATGTAATGGACCAAATGGTGCGGGAGTACAGCCTGCGTGCAGGAACACGGAGATGGCCATTCGCCGTGTTCTACAACATGATTGACATGGCAGCACTGAATGCTCATGTTCTTTATCAGGCATGCACTGGGGTGCAGGAGAGACGGGTGGACTTCCTGGTTGAGCTTGCAAAAGAGTTAGGTGGCTCTCATGTGACTGAAAAGAAGGCACGCAAGGAGAAACTCCTTCGGCAACAACCTTCCACACCCAGCCCTGGCAAAAGGGCGAAGTGTCAGGTCAACCATCGATGCACGAACAATTGTGCAACTGAGAGATGTGTTTACTGCTACAAATACACGTGTGGCAAATGTACCAGGGACATACCCAGGCAGTGCCAGGTATGTTCCGACAGTGCAGACAGACTGCTGAGTGAGTGCTGAAATGCTAGTCACACAAGAAGGACATGCCACTCACACACACACACGCAGCCCCCCACAGCAGCCTATTGTAAATATGTGTGGAATTGTTTTATTCCTTGTATTTTTTTTATTATTTTCATAACAAAAATAAAAAGCATAGAAACAAATAACAGTTGTTCTTTTGTATATTTACATTTTTGTATATTTAGATTCAAGTCAATGGGTGCAGAAAAAAAAAAAAAAAAAAAAAATCGCAAAAAAAATCACAGCTACTTGCGATATTTTTGTGATCTGTCCCATTGGTCATATAGATCACTCCTCTGGGATTTTTTCGCACGAAAAAAATCGCACAAAAAAAAAAAAAATCGCAGGAAAATCGCACCTATGAAAAAAATCGCAGGAAAAAAAAATCGCAGGTGTGCTTGGTGCCATTGAAATACATTGGCAAATCGCAGAAAAAAATTGCATCGCATTGCGATGCGATTTTCGCGCAATTTTTTTTCGCTAGTGTGCTTGAGGCCTTAGACCAGGGGTCGGCAACCTATGGCACGCGTGCCACTCTTGGCACGCGAGGCTTATTCCCCTGGCACGGCAGCGGACTCCTCACCCAGCAGTTTCGATCGGACCAAACACGGCCGAAACGAAACTGCTATTATTATACTGTGGGGTCTCTTCAGACCCCCGAGTATAATAAGCGGAGCCCCCGGGGAGATGATCAAACATAAAAAACAATGTACTCACTATTCCACGCTCCGCAGCCGCTCTGTACTCTTCGGGCGCTTCTGCCTGCAGGGGCCACTATAGAGCATAATACCGTGTGCAGGGACCACTATGGGACATATACCGTGTGCAGGGGCCACTATGGGACATATACCGTGTGCAGGGGCCACTATGAAACATATACCGTGTGCAGGGGCCACTATGGGACATATACCGTGTGCAGGGGCCACTATGGGACATATACCGTGTGCAGGGGCCACTATGGGACATATACCATGTGCAGGGGCCACTATGGGACATATACCGTGTGCAGGGGCCACTATGGAGCATAATACCGTGTGCAGGGACCAGTATGGGACATATACCGTGTGCAGGGGCCACTATGGAGCATAATACCGTGTGCAGGGGCCACTATGGGACATAATACCGTGTGCAGGGACCGCTATGGGACATATACCATGTGCAGGGGCCACTATGGGACATATACCGTGTGCAGGGGCCACTATGGGATATATACCGTGTGCAGGGGCCACTATGGGACATATACCGTGTGCAGGGGCCACTATGGAGCATAATACCGTGTGCAGGGGCCACTATAGAGCATAATACCGTGTGCAGGGACCACTATGGGACATATACCGTGTGCAGGGGCCACTATGAAGCATAATACCGTGTGCAGGGGCCACTATAGAGCATAATACCGTGTGCAGGGACCACTATGGGACATATACCGTGTGCAGGGGCCACTATGGAGCATAATACCGTGTGCAGGGGCCACTATGGAGCATAATACCGTGTGCAGGGGCCACTATGGAGCATAATACAGTGTGCAGGGGCCACTATGGAGGATAATACCGTGTGCAGGGACCGCTATGGGACATATACCGTGTGCAGGGGCCACTATGGAGCATAATACCATGTGCAGGGGCCACTATGGAGCATAATACCGTGTGCAGGGGCCGCTCTGGGACAAATACTGTGTGTAGGGGCAGCTATGGGACAAATACTGTGTGTAGGGGCCGCTATGGGACATAATACCGTGTGCAGGGGCCGCTATGGGACAAATACCGTGTGCAGAGGCTGCTATGGGACATAATACCGTGTGCAGGGGCCACTATAGAGCATAATACCGTGTGCAGGGGCCGCTATGGGACATATACCGTGTGCAGGGTCTGCTATGGGACATATATGGTGTGTAGGGGCCGTTATGGGACATATTGCTGTGTGCAGGGGCCGCTATGGGACAAATACTGTGTGCAGGGACTGCTATGGGACAAATACTGTGTGCAGAGGCAGCAATGGGACAAATGCCGTGTGCAGAGGCAGCTATGGGACATATACCATGTTGAAGGGGCCGCTATGGGACATAATATCGTGTGCAGGGACCACTATGGGACATTATTCTGTATAACGGTGTGTTTTCTATATTAAGGATGTGTTTTTGCACAGAAAACTCCGGCTTTGTTTTTTTTTGTGCAAAAATGCACCAGTTTTACATTGAATGAAAAAGTTCCAAATATAGCTGCATCCAGATACATAGTGTGTATTCACCATAAGGATGCCGCCATACGGGGCTCCTGGACACAATAAATTTACCACTAATTGGGGGCTGTACATGGACTTTCATTGCTTCTAATCAGAAAGTACAGGAGTGTCCCAGGAAATAGCAGTAAACGCATGTGTCCTAAAGCATCTGGTGGCAGCACTTCTGTGTTATGGTTTGTGGTATATGACTTTAGTTTAGGGGTCGTCAGACTTACAATTATTGACCGGCACTCCGAGTACCTCATCTTTGATTTTTTTATTAAAATCGGCACGCCGAACAAAAAAGGTTGCCTACCCCTGCCTTAGACAAATGCTTCTGGTCATTACTCACAGCTGTACCTTGCTCTAAAATTTCTAATTCTATTTAAAATATATAAAAAATGATTAATTGTTTCAGTGCTTTTTTGCTCAAATAAAACTAAACTTAATACAATATGTATAGTCTTTATATTATCAAATACAATAAACTGAATAGAACTAACTAGACACTAAATGGCTAAACTCAATGGAAAACAACAACCTCCTGTGGTGTGACAGTAATGGCCTTAATTACAGAACAAAAGACGGTGATTATAGGATGTTAGATAAAATCCTTCAGGTCATTCGACCCGTCTCTGGGTTCCAAAGGTAGAAATGTTAAATGACCCCTCTCTGGGACTTCTAGTGTTAAACAGCTCTAATTTAAAATAAGACCAAGATTATATCTGTAGCCCCATAGATTTTGAGATATCACTGGTTAAAGCAGAGGTGCATATACTCGCACTTTCACTGTAATCTGTGTATATGAGAACACAAGCAGCTGACAGTGCAGGGAGAGTCATTATTTTACTATTCTCCTAACCCTGACTCGTCAGATAACCCCAGGGGGGGGGTACGATGGACTTTTGTTCATGATACCCCCCCCATTATCAGTCAAAAGCACACTTGCCATTTAACTCCTTTTATGCTACTGTCAATACTGACCACAATACAAAGTTGTTTTACAGAAAAAAAAGTAAAAATAGACTCTCCCCCCCCCGGGTTAATGAAAAAATATAAATAAAAGAAACACAATTGGTATCACCACATCTGTAGCAACCCCTAAAATAAAATTAGTACGTTATTTATTCTACATGATAAACGCCATAAACCTTAGAATTCAGCAGTGGCGTACCGATCGCGGTCGCAGGGGGTGTGACCGTGACCGGGTCTGGGGGAGTATATGGCCCACAGCCAGCTGGAGATGGCTGGGGCCCCGGATCATTATGATAGCGGTCGGGGAAAGCCTGGTTCCCTGACCGCTATACATATTGTAAATGAAAAGGGGCTCCGGCATGTCACTGGGCCTCTTTTCAATAGATGCTAGCCCAGGGGAGGTGACGTAAAATAATAAATACTAATACTCACCTTTCCTGGGCTCAGCATCCTTTCCGGGACCGTTCCGTCACGTGACTGAGGCTCAGCCCCTCGTGACCACTGAAGACCAATCACAGGCCTCAGTAGGGACGTCTGAAGATGGCCAAAGATCCTGAAGACAGTCAGACTGAGCCAGGATGCCCAGGAAAGGTGAGGCAAGGTGAGTATCAGTGTTTGTTACTTTTGGGAGCATATGATACTGTATGGGGGCCACTGTGGAGCATGTAATACTGGGTGGGGGGCCAGTGTGGAGCATATAATACTGGGTGGGGGCCACTGTGGAGCATATAATACTGGGTGGGGGCCACTGTGGAGCGTATAATACTGTGTGGAGGCCATTCTGGAGAATAATAATACTGTGTGGGGCCCCTTCACTATTCATATCACATGCCATCTGATTTATAGCAGCCGTGCATTATTATTACAGGCTGCAATAACATTGTTTGGTGATTATAAAACTGATGCTGTGCAAAATAAATAAATAGGGAAGGAACCACAGTGCTCACAAAAGCCCCCCAGTAACTTCAAAAAATTGATCAGCAGGGGCCCCAGGTTTTGGACCCCCACTGATCTCTTATATCTCTTAGACTGTTAAGACCCTGCAGATCAGCTGTTTCCCAAAGCATGCAGCTCCCAGTATTGTTTTTATATGCCTGGCACTGCGCTGCTCACTCATCATATTCTTGATAACTGCAGTTGTGTTTACTGCAGCTTTATCCCTTTCAAGTGTCTGAGATATTGCTGCAGCACCAGTAACCGTCACTGTTAAGAATTTGCTGTAGGGAGGGAGTAGGGGGCCCCGGGAAAAAGTTTGCCCCGGGGCCCACAAGACTTTTGTTACGCCACTGGAATTCAGATGCCAGAATTGATGTTTTCTGTTCATCGCATCTCTCAATAACAAAAAGTAATAAAAGCTGATCTAAAAGCCTTATGTAACCACAAAATATAAGGTCTCATGAAGCTACATTAAAATAAAATGTACAAAGTAATAAATGCGCAGAGAAATATAATGTTACTGGTTTAAGGCTAAAATTTTATATCGCTAAAGGTTTAAAATACACATAAGGTACTGCAGTAATATTTATTTCAGTCATCAATTCAAAATCTTAAAAAAAAAAGTTACAATTTCAGGAGGGTTTTTGCAATTTTAATGTGACTGTTAGCAGGTTAATTAGGATACACGATGTGGAGATGTAACAAGACAACTAAAACCGCATATCCATTTTGTGATCTTGTGGAATACTCTGAGCAAGAGGACCAATCAATAACTTAAATCTTCAGGATTGCAAATCTATACAGATCACATTTGTTGAGTTGCGAAGTCCTCCTGTGTAGTCAGCTGTTAGCATGTTAGCTGTTTGCTGACAGCAAAGTAGGAACATATGTACAGATATGTCTAGCCAGAACTAATCTCCAATTTGGTTAAAGATTACAATTGTCTTAAAACCAGTTCAATACAATATAACAACATGATAGCAAAAGCTAAAAGGCTGAAATTCACCCTACTCCATTGGGTAGCCCCAAATAGACACAAATAGGATAGTTAGCATTTCAATTTGCGATAACATTGGAGATGATAGTGACTGGAATTGTATGAGGGGCATTCTTGGTTGGTTTTAATTGGCATTGATATGGTGGACATTGGGTATGGTACTGTTTGGGAGATTGCGTTGGACACTGGATGGTGTTGTGTTTGGAGGAAACACCGTGGCTGACACTATAGTGCACATTTGAGGTGCTGCTCAACCTCCATCACAAAATCTGGCATATGTGCTGTCAGTATAGCACAACAAGCAGCTCTATATTTATTTTAAAGTGCCAGACATTCGATGGAAACCATAAGGCCCCATTATAAGTTATTGTGGTCTACCTATGGGTCTTATTTAGAATCCAGTACATTATGATCCTTTGAGGCTTGTTTTTCATTTTGTTGGTCATATGATGGAATATAAAAGTAGAATTACTGACACAAATAAAAACTCTAACTGACATAAAACTCACATTGCCTTCAACTGAGGTTCTGTAGCAACTGTGAGTAATCTGTATTATATTTTATTTATCCCATTACTATATAGTTTTAGGGTTATTAGAAGTCTCAACAGTGTTTCTGGCGAATTTTGAAACAATCAACGAGGAACCTCAATATTTGTGTTATCACTCACTATATATAGATGTCCACAATGGTTTTGAAAATCACGGAGTGTCCACTGCGTGCATTTTACTACACTGTGGGGATGGGATTCCCTAGAATCCCATCCACTACACAGTGACTGTAAAACGCTGTGGTTTTTTCAAACATAAAGGGTCTAGTAAAGAGGACATGAGGGCGTGTTAAGTTAAAAAAAAAAAATACACCGTTTATTATCAGCATATCCAGGTTTTTGGGTCAAAGTACTGGCCTAAAGCTGGCTATGCAGATAAGATATTTAGCTGGCAGATTCACCTATATTTGGTGACATTTCTTTTGTTGTCATACACATAGGTTTAGCAACAGATGCTACTAATATAATATGAATCTGCCAATAATCTGCAGATAAATATCTTATGTGTATGGCTAGCTTAAATTATATCACCCATGGGAAAGCCAAAAGAAGGAACATGTACTAAAGATGCACTGAATTTATCAAACAGTGTACAAAAGCGTGATAGATCTCAAGCATCTTCTATTTGTCATGGTACCCTTCTAACCTATTGTCTTTGTTGTCCCTAGCAACCAATTACAGCACAGCTTTCATTTCAAATTCTAGTTTTCAAAAATGGAAGCCTCACTATGATTGGTTGTTATAGGTAATAAAGACAGCATTGATGTACGGTACTTGTCCCAAGATATTAAATTAAATTAAAGGTGATATTTGTACAAATCTCCTTTACACGCTATGACAAAAGTATTCTTTATTGAAAATGGCTTGCTTTATTCTTGTATAATTCTGAAAGTCTATTTATATTTGATATTTTTCTCTTTTGGGCATGACACACAGTCTAATGCTGTTCTTCAGCTATATATCAATATAGAGTGCACTTCCAGCATTTGAGTCACGTCAAAAGAAGTTATTTAAAAGGACTAGACAAGGCTCAGACTAAACTTATGATGGCGAGAGAAGGACTTTAAAGTACAGTCTGCAATTCTTCAGAATTTCTTTTTTATGAAATTGAAAAATCCAATCAGAAATTCATGGCAGTGTTGTTATAAATAAATAATTTCAATCTGATTTAAATAAGTAATGGACTTTACTTACCTGGGTTCAAATAGAAAGATTTATACCATATCCAACAAATGCAGAAGCTTTATTGATCAGCTGACTACTGGGAATAGAACTTGTTATAAATGTGAAGATTTAGAATTTACAGTGAACATACTGATACAGAACATAAAAGTGGATGTAGTAGGAATATGAGTTTCATTCATCTAGATACATGTAAACAACGCTGATCTGGATTTTCTAAAAGTAAGAACTATGACTACTACATAACAGATCTGCTTTTCCTAAGTTCCCTATGTTAACTTCTAACTAGCTGTAGGATTCACTTAAAGGGGTTTTCCAGCCTTTTAAATATTGAACAGTGGGGATCCAATTGGCACCACACCGATCAACTGTTTGAAAGGACAGCTCTCTTAATCTGAAGAGGGTGCAGCATTGCAGCACCACTGATGTAATATTGATGACCTATCCTAAGGGTAGGCCATAAACTTAGAAAGACTACATAACCCATTTATAGCATACCTGTGATTTCAGGTGACTTTTAAGGATAAGTTGCTATATGTGTGTATGTGAGAAAGTCAGTTTAAGAAGGGAACAGTAAAATAAACTGATTACAGAAGAAAGAGGTATTTTACTCTAATACATATTACTAAATTTCATACATTGTACTATTGATTTATGCAGAGTCAGAGTGACCATTTAAAAGACAGAACTAGAAGGTCTTCACAGACAATAGTTTCTGGTAAACCCACAAAAAGTTCACAAATATTGCTTAAGATATAATAACACATAAAAAATGGTCAAAAGGAACACAAATATAAGTCACATGCCTGATACTCACAAAAGGCACCTGCTACCTCACAATATTATAAGGAAAGGCATAATTATTCAAGTGTCTTATAAATAAATGTAGCCAGGTTACTTGAAGCATTAGTAAACTATCACTTTCTTATACTGCTCTTTGACATTACATTCAAAAGTGTAAAATGTGATTCAAACTTTTCAAACATTGTAACTTCATAGGAACAATAGCTTAATAGGATTGCTTAAGGAAAATATGCTGTAAAATAATTATATTTATTATTGAAGTTGTCATCCCATCTCTCATAGGCTTCTACTCCCAGCATTGACATTGGCTTGGATTTTCATTCTTTTATAAAATTTTTTGTTCCTCAGATCAGTATTTTAAGATTTTAGTCCCTTGTTACAAAAAACGACCAACACCTTACTTGACTGACATACAAATTCAGTGATTTTCATAAGACAGGTGAAAAGGACTTGCATGGCCAGTAAGGATTTGTAGTTGTATTCTCATTTATTACTTTAGCTCATGTAGTACAAGCCAGTACATGTGGCTCATATGCTACACAATTAACCAAAAGCAAAACTAACATTCAGCCATTTTGTTTAAGGGGAACCTGCCTGGTGAAAATGCTGTCTACTCTACTGGCATCACATTACAGTGCACAAAGTGTTGAACAGATTATTTTATGTGAAAAGATTTGGTATAACTTGCAAATTACTGATTGAAATCCATGTTCATACTGATGCACTGTGGTAAACCTCGAATTTTCACTTTAGTATTTCTTTTCATCTCTGTGAGTTGCACCATCCTCAACAATAGACATAACAGAAGAAATCTAGTTGACTTAGGATATTATTATTAAAAAATTACATGCAGTGAGGTAGGTTGTCCACTGCGATTTTTGTTTTGCATTAAAAGTATTGCCTTTAACAACTCTCTAGTGATCAATCATAGCCAGATATATATTTTAGACTGGAAAGTCCCTTTAATCTACTATGTCAGAAACACACAGGGAACCTGCTACTAGTTAACCCTCTGTAGCAGCATAGTCAGGGCTGGATTAAGGTTTGTGGTGGCCCCTGATAAAAAGATGTTAGGGGCCCCAGTTTTTTTTTTTTTCTTTATATTAAAGGGGTTGTCCCATGGGAGACATTTATGGAATATCCACATATCCCACCTTTGAGACCTGCAACTTTCTCTATTATACCCCCAGACCTTGTCCTGCTTCACCTGGGTCTTGCTGACAGCTAAATCCAGGTATCATAAATGGGGCTGAGCAGAACTGGGTAATGCAGCATGAAGTCTATGGGAATCCATTTTAAACACAGATGTGGGTCTTAGAGGTGGTACCCTAATCTACCAAACATTTATAGCATACTCCGTGAAGGCTACAAATGTCTGTCATGGGGGAACTCTTTTAAATTACGATAGCTACTGTATCTGAAGAGTTCCCCTGAGCTGCATGCTGCATAGTAAAATAGGCAGGTACATAAAGAGATACAGTAGCTATATATGAGGGAGAGAGACAGATAAATATAAAGCTAGGAGAGATGTACTGCAAATAAATAGGAGACAAAAAGATAGATTTATAGATTAAAGATTAAAGTGTCACTGCACCTTTTTATTCTCCTATCCCTATCACTTCAGATCACCGCACCCAAGTCATTTTAAAGAAAAAAAAAGTAAAAATAGACTTTTTTTCCCTTGTTAAGGAATAATAAAAAAAAAAAAAAACACACAACTTGTATCACCTCATCCATAGCAACCCCTAAAATAAAATGAGTATGTTATTTATTCTACATGATCAAGGCCATAAACCTTAACATTCATATGCTAGAATTGAAGTTTTCTGTTCATCTCACCTCTCAAAAACAAAAAGTAATTAAAACGGATCAAAAAGTCTTATGTGCCCACAAAATACAAGGTCTTATAAATCTACATTGAAATAAAATGTAAAAAGTAATGAAAGCGGGGACGCAGAGAAGGCTAAAATGTGTTACAGGGTTAAAATGTGCATAATGCACCAGAGTTATCTGGCTGAAGCTTTTATTTGAGCCATAAATTCAAAATCTGCAATAAAAATGTAACATTTTCTGGAGGGTTTCTGCAATCTTAGGCTATAGCAAAAAACGCTGCGCTTTACATTACCTGCAAAGGGGATGGGATTCTGGCTAATCCGATCCACACATTGCAGAAAAAAATCCACTTCAGAAATGCTGTGATTTAAAAAAAACACTTGCGTTTTTGAAAATCACAGCATGTCAATTATACCTACGAAAACACCGGTGTGTACTGTGGGGCATTGAGGAGTTGCTGAGTTTCCTGCATGGAGCTCCTCACATGATTCTCTTGGCATTATTTAGCTGCATCTGCAGTCATTGAGCAGGGTAGAAGTTTGTACAGAGAAGAACAGACGCTGCCCCATGCTTAGTGTGTTGCCCTATTGTCATTTAAAGCCAAGATTGCTGACCACTGAGCCACTGGGCCACTGATATTGAATATGTCATTGAAAACACATACTCCTAAAGTCAGTTTGAAATAGCTGAATGGAAAAAATCCCTCAAATGATTACCAATGACAGGAAATATTTACAATGAAATATTGTTCAACTTATTTTCAGTTGTGTCCTGTTGGCAATGTAAGCATTTCAGCATAATGCAGTTTAGTTAATAATGTTATAATGTTAATCCTTCTTGAAAGCTATTTAGAAAAAGTATTTTCCTAAGTACTTCAGGTCAATCCAATGTTGATTGAATTAATCTACCTTTAACAGAAGCAGAAACTGTTTGCATTCATAACATGAGATTACGTTCACACACTTCTTGCATTGGGATTTTCTACATTGTACAGAACTAAACTGTGTATTTCCTACAACACAAAATATTCATTTAAATATTTAAATTAAAGGATCATGTCTAAATTGGGCCTTTCCAATTATGTCTAATTGGTTTGAGTCAAATTAAACTTGTTTATTCCTCAGTGGCCCTAAGGACAGGTGCTGAGAGATTCCACTGTCCCAAAGCAGTATTATAGATGAGTAGTGATTCAGAATACGCCAGGGGCAAAACCAGATATGCCTTTATTCTCCCTCAACTTTAATCAATCTTGGTTCTACCAAACGTACATAGGAAAATGTACTCTGATCATGTAGCCTTTTCACAGTAAAATACCCTATTTTTTGGTCTGTAATTTTGCACCCAGGTTTAGAAAACAAAAAATAGGAAAAGAATATGTCATATAATTAAGACTTTCCTGGTGGCATAAGGAAGTGGAAGAGTTAATGTCAGTAATTTGGGTTATTTTAATGCAATAACAACACTCTGGGTTTACTTTACAGAAGGTGGAACATACTGGAGGTAGCCGACTCTCTCTCCTCTATATTGCATTCTACTTCCTGGAATTGCTATTATTATACTCCGGGGTCTCATCAGACCCTGTAGTATAATAAGCTGAGCTGAGGAAAAATAAAAAAAATCACTTATACTTACTTTGCCTCACCTCTTCTGGGCATCTTTGATGTCATGAAGCTTGACACGCCCCATGTGACTGCTGAGGACCAATCACAGGCCTCAGCAGTGACTCCGGGGCACATGACAACATCCAGAGAACAGAAGAGGCCTGAGAAGCATTTCACGAGACTGCTGGACACTCAGGATAGGTGAGGCAAGGTAAGTATAAGTGTTTGTTATTTTCCCTCACCTCCCCTGGCTTCTGAGGAGCCCCCAGAGTATAATAGTTTTTGATGCGTGACAAACCCCAGTTCTCCCATCCCTACTCATTAGTAAAGTTCTGGCCAATGCTAATAAGTTAGCTAGGGATCTGACAGCCCAACCTGGTTTAGAATTAGGCCTCCAACAGCATCCAGATGATCTGGACACCCAATCACATGACTCTCCATAATTCTCTGGTCTGGGGGTCTGTCACTGTTGGTTTCTCTTCACTGCAGAAGATAAAATAGTGACTAACTACTGAACAAGATTTTTTGAGTACACACTGTGGTCCTCAAATACAGTATAATTGGATATAGACTAATATACACATTGAACGATATGCCAATGCGACATTCTATTTAAAATATCTAATTTACATGAATTATTTATATATATATATATATATATATATATATATATATATATACCCTCCCCTAGAGCAGAAAGATAAATAATATAAAAATCAAGGTAGTCATGTAAGACCTTGTTATTGGCATAATGACTTGTATTGTTAGTGATATTATTTTTGGTGCATTGGATAACGCTATTATCATTATTACATGTTTTGCACTATAGATATAAGGGCAGTGTTAGGAATGGGTAAATCAGTCTTCAGAGACATTAGGTCTGAATAGGTCTAGGCCTTTTGGATTTTTTACAGTATATCATGACTATGTTTTCTTATTAAATGTGAGTGTGTGTACATAGTTATTGAAACAATTTTAGTATATGCACTGCATATTTACCTCAGTGCTTTTCAGTTACTGACATTTGTACATACTAGATAGACACAATACACCCGCCTTATCCTTCGTGTGTTTAACCTGTCAGGAATATAAAGTGCTTAGAAGAAGCCATTAGCAACACCAAATAGCAAAAAGAATTGTGAAAAGCTATAGGTACCTAAAGGCTTTTAACCACTTCACATTTCCTCTGCCCATACAAATACGCATCAAAAGCGGTATTTTTTCAGCAGCAGCCTACACTGCACATCCCTGGCCTGATGCATTTAATGTAAAGAGCTCTGTATATATTAGGAAGGACTTCATTAGAAAGCACTTGCGAGAATAAAGGCATACAGAAAACTGGTGGTTCATAGTGAACACAACTACATGTAAAAAACAAAGAAATGTAATACTGTAGGAAAGTAGTCATCAAGAAACTGAGTTTTGTTGTCTGAAAAATGCTTTACCATCATATATCAGAAATATCAAGCAGCACGTTAGGCTTTGTCAACCCCTTGTCAAAAAAATAAAACCCTTGGAACAGTCAAAAATGGAAATTGTATTACACTTTACAAAGGAGTCTCAAGGTTAGTAAAATAAAATCTATGCACTGTGTGATAAAAATGTATAATGCACAATAAATGACCTGTATCTGTTCTATAGATATTGTGTATACATTCTTCATTATATGTAGAAGAAATGACTGGGATTGCATATTAGCAGTGAAAAATATATTAGTAAAGAATATGTTCAAATTATGTTTGGCCTATTTGTTCATTGTACATATTTAATGTGTGCTGTCAAAAGCCCCAAATTTGATTTACTGACCCCTGGATTCTGCCACTAGTGGCCACTGCCACTATTGACCATTTTACCACCTGGCTCCTTCACTTCCTCCTATCCGACATCCTCAATATCATCATGGGTTATGTCAATATCCCCAATGACACATGTCGTTCAGACACCTCAAACCTCCTGTCACTTACTTCCTCCTCTGGACTCTCCCAGTGGTCCTTCATCGCAGCCCAAATATGTGACACACTGATGGAAAACGGATGTTAAAAACTGACAGGTCTTTTTCACTGTTGCGTGCAAGTAGTTTAAAACTTCCCACCATGGCATACATGAGCCATTCATCAATGGGCTCTGTTAGAGAAATATCTGGATGGCAACATAATTTATTTTGTCTGTTTCAAAAGCCCAAACTTCAGCAATTAGCTGATTGCCAGCCCGATTCCTATAAGCAACCCCCTTCGAATTTACTACACAATGTGGAAGATTTATTAAGACTAAGACTGGTGTATTTTATGCCAGTCTTATTAAATGCCCCAACTGGCGCAGGGAACAAGAGATTTATGAAGAGGCTGTGGCTTCTTCATAAATCAGTTTGACGTTCCTGCGCTAGAATGGAAATCTATGCCAGTAGGAACTGGCATAAATTTCCATTTCAACTCACACTGAAAATTGGCATGAGTTATAATGAGTCTGTCGGACACCATATTTGCACCACAAGATAAATCTGCCCTAATCTCTGTTGTTTCAAAGGAGAATAAAGCATGTGCTTTTCTAAAATAGAAGAAAACAGTCATATGATTGCAATGGTTAACAATATATGCTTTGAGATATACATGGGTATACTTAAATAAATACATAAATAATCAATTATTCTATTTAAATTCACATTGAAGTTTTCAGTAGCAAATAACTTTGTATGCATGTTCCTGTTGAAATTGTTTGTTTTTATTAGAAGGGGAAAAAACTATAAGGCTAAGGCCCCACGTAGAGGAGTGCAGTAAAAAAACACAAAAATCGGATCACGGTTTTTCCCACAGTACTTTTCACAGAAAACCTCTGCGGACTTTCTGCTTCAATTATACCCATAGGGAAACCGCTGGCGTTTCTGTAGGTATAATTGACATGCTGCGATTTCCAAAATTGCAGCGTTTCTGCTGCGCATATTTTTCTGCAGTGTGTGGATGGGATTCACTAGAATCTCATCCACCTTGCAGCGACATAAAAACGCCGCATTTATGCCACGTGTGGCCCCGGCCTCAGTCGGTTTCTGCCTTTGAGGCAGAAAAAAAAAACACTAGCCTTTTTTTGAGGCAGTTTTTGCAAAACCCCCCTCCAAAAACCATTGCAAGG
This sequence comes from Leptodactylus fallax, assembly GCA_947044405.1. NCBI lineage: Eukaryota > Metazoa > Chordata > Amphibia > Anura > Leptodactylidae > Leptodactylus > Leptodactylus fallax. Next base: position 3,294,337 of record CAMRHE010000013.1, read on the forward strand.
AAACGCTAGCAGCTTTTTTCTGCCTCCCATTTATTTTGATGGTTTGTGCAATGGAGAATCTGCTTGAAGATTGGTCATGACGCTTCTTTTTTTCCTCTAGCAGAAAAATCTGCTCCTGACCCCCATTGAAATGAACAGGAGAGATAAGAGGCATTTTTGAGGCCGATTTTGAAGCAGATTCAGGTGGTTTTCATAACAATGAACTAGTAAAGAACGCATTACTCTGCACCAGTCATCTGATTCAAGTAACAGGCACAGAGCTTTGAACCTGTACAATGTATAGTGGTAGTCCAGCACCTAGAGGCATCTGCAGACTTTCTGTGAAAAGCGCTGCAGGAAAAAACGTGATATGTTGCCACCGCGGGTTTTGCCTGCGGCACTTTTTTGCTGCAGTCCGCTATGTGGGGCCTTAGCCATAAGGCTGGGGCTCCACGTGGCGTAAAAGCAGAAATGCAGTGGCAAAAACCATGGCATTTAACAGTCCCTGCTAAGTGGATGGGATTCTAGTGAATCAAATATACACATTGAAGAAAAATATCCACAGCGGAAGTGCTGCGATTTCCAAAACCATTGTATTTTTGGAAATCACAGCATGGCGGTTTTCTTATAGGTATAATTGAAGCAGAAATTCCGCAAAGGAAAACTGCAGAATTTCTGTGAAAAGTGCTGTGGGAAAAACCATGATGCATTTCTGCCACGGTTTTTCTTGCAGGGCTTTTTCTCTGCAGCCCGCTGTGTGGGGCCTTAGCCTAATAATGAAACTCAGGTGGTAGATTCCCTTTAAAGTTTTACAGTAATTGCCATTGAATTTAAAACATTTTTTGCCATACAGCAACATTCATTACTGAAAAATATATTTTGCTGAATACACTAATATATTCATTGCTTATTAATAGCTTTATATAAATTTAGTGAGTGAATATATACATGACATCTTATGTTGTTACTATTGACTTTATGAGTATATATATGACGTTTGTTTAGTCTCAGACCTTTAGCATTTTTGAAAAGTTAGTACCTGCCTTACGTGTTGTAGGATCTGCAGTGGAATGGTTTCATAGTTTATGTCTGTTAAAGAAAGAAAAAATGCAAATATTAAAATTGTGCATTTACCATATACTTATACTAAACTTAATCTGTAAATGTTACAATTTTTTTTTTCTTTTTCATAGAAGGCTAAAGCTGCGCTAGATTCATTCATTCATCCTGCATTCAGTACTATAGTATAGAGCAATGTCAAGGTACTTACAATTATGGTACGTATCCATAGATCTCAACCTTTCTTCCTTTCTTTACTTATGTCAATATACTAGCCTATGTCCTCTATTCTGCTAAATGACCTACAGATGTAGACCTTTTTAAATTTAATCTGATAACACACTGCAGCGTGATAATGCACAACAAAAGCCATTGAAAGCAACTGAAAAAAGTTCAGTTTCAGCAAATAATTGTTATAGTTTCTCTAAGGAAAAGTTATACAATTTTCCAATATACTGTATTTTCTGTATCAGTCCCTCACGGTTTTCTAGATCTCTGCTTGCTGTCATTCATTCTACTTACTCCCACTAGATAAAAATCAGCAGTCCATGGTCATGTGATATACAGTCCATGGTCATGTGATATACAGTCCATGGTCATGTGATGAACACACAAGTGAACCGCTCATTATAAAACAGAGCTCTGATTACTGGTCTGTGACTATAATGAGCGGTGCACCTGTGTGTCCATCACATGACCATTAACTGATTTTTATTCACTAGAAATTGGACAACCCCTTTAAGGCTGAGGCCCCATGTTGCAAAAATGTGGCTTTTTTTGTTGCAGATTTTGCTGCGTTTTTTTGAGCCAAAGCCTAGAATGGCTACAAAAGGAATGGGAAATATATAGGAAGCGCTTATACTTCTACCTTCTGCTTAATCCACTCCTGGCTTTGGCTCAAAAAAACACAGCAAAATCTGCAACATAAAAAGCTGCGTTTCCGCAACGTGGGGCCTTAGCATAAAGAGGGCTGCAAATGATAACTCTAGCTAATTTTTCATGTGCTGTACTTCTGTTGTATTCTTTCAAAACACCAGACTTGAGTTTTCACATGGTGACTGTAGGGTAGTAGTGTAGTTGCCACAATTCATAGCAACCTCTTGCAGTTTGAGGCCCCATGTAGCAAGCTGTAGCCAAAAAGCACTGCTGTAAAAAACCGTGGTGGAAACGCATTGCTGTTTTTCCCGCAACGCTTTTCACGGAAAGTCCCCAGAGTTTTCCTCTGTGGACTTTCTACTTCAATTATACCTATGCGGAAAACAGCAGCGTTTCCGTAGGTATAATTGACATGCTGTCATTTCCGAAAAAGGCAAGCATTTTTGAAATTGCAGCATGTCCGTTGCAATTATTTTTCTGCAATGTGTGGATGGGATTCGCCAGAATCATATCCACATTGCAGCTATTGTAAAACGCCGTCTTTTTGGCCGCGACATTTCTACCACAACACAATCACAGCATTTATGCTACATGGGGCCCCCAACCTTCATGTGTGACCAAGAATCCCAAACTACCACTTTACAACTGTCATGTAAAACCTCAGTTGCAGAATTTGCAGTGTTCAATGCAGGTATACTAAAGGGGTATTCCAATATACCCCTGTACATGAAAATCTTGTGTGATGTCATGACACAGACTTACAGTGACTCCTGACAGTGAGCACCATACATTTTCTTTTTTATACTGGATGCATCTGTATAGAATAGACAGCCTGTTGTACTATTCTATAGAGCCGCAAAAAAAAAAATATAGTAAGACATGAACAGCACAACCAAGTGTTATACATTGGTATATGCTTCTCAGCAAAATCTAAACAAATGAACACGAGGTTATTCACATACATTTTGATAAAGGTGTATAAGCACACTAGCCTCTTCACGGTGACCTCTCTATAGTTGGTCCCTACACTAAAGGGTGTTACACCACATGCCAGTAAGTAGGTATTCTGACCATAAAATTAGGTGACTCTGACTTTAACTTGTATTTTTCTTATGTTGATGATGTTACCAATTAATACAAAGTTAGTCACAGTACCCTTTGTACCACATGCGAATATGGGGGTGGGCAATATTGTATGTGGGCTGGTGGGATTTGTGTGCCACGGTTGCCTTTTTGTTCCAGTCTAAGTCTGTGTACCCTTCACTTGAATGGCTGCAATAATGCTACATGCATAATGTTACATATATTTTGCACAGTTGATGCAGCGCATTACAGAAGCCAGCCTTGTGGCTCAAAAACCAGCCAAACAATTCTCTCTTTTCACGTAGAAATTTGTGTAATCTAGTAAAAAAAAATGTTTAGCGTTGTCTGTTTTTTTGCTGTTTTTCATTTTGTTAAATTTTATTAGATAGAATTGGTCAAATGCAACTCCTTTTGCATTTCTAGTCACTACATTGTATAACCATGGTAATTTATTATTTCAGAGAAAAATGAACATATACATGATTGAAAGCTTATGGTTGATTTATTCATATAAGAACTGCACCCAAATTCAGTATTAACACTGAAAAATAAACCATAAAAATGTATTTAGACTTTTGGTTTCTTAGTAACATGCATGCTAAAATACTAAAATACAGTGTATAAGATGCTCCCAATATTAAATATATTCACAGCTTACCAAATAGTACATTTTTTAAAGCAATCTAGATTTCATAATTATACTTAATTACTTAATTAGTCTAGCAATATAAAAGTCACAGCAATTTCACCTTCATTTATGATACATTTATGCATAATTTTTTGCTATCTTTAATGAGATAGTTACATTTACAGTGCAGTAAAGTTATGATATCTAACACGATGTTAATATGACTGACAACCTAATAAGATAAAAATGTCAGCACCAAATTATTCTTTATGGAAATGACGCTAATATTCTTATTTGTATGTTTCTTCACCTTGAGATAATTTTATACTGCTAACAACATATAATATTGCCAACAGCTATCCACAGTGAACTATAACAAATGAGAAAGATTTGGACAGGGTTAATAAAGGTTCGGCATCTGGAAGAGACCGAAAGCCCCTTTTTCCACTTGCAAGTGGAAATGTGAATGAAACATGTTACCTTTTCACCTACTGTTTGGGGAAACATTAGACGTGTGCCTAATAGGAGAATTCAGAAAACTTTAGAGCACGCAAACATACAATTTGCTCCTGATTGTAAAAACCAGCTTAAGGCTAATTCCCCACGTAGCGTCCTGCTGCAAAAAAGCGATTGGGGAAGAACTGCGACGGCAACGCATTGCAGTTTTTCCTACAGTGCTTTTCACAGAAAGTCTGCATAGGTTTCCTCTGCAGACTTTCTGCTTCCATTATACCTATAGGAAAACCACCAGCGTTTCCATAGGTATAATTGACATATTGTGATTTCCAAAACCGCAACTGTTTTGGAAATCACAGCGTGTCTGCTGCGCGTATTTTTCCACAAAAGGGGCATGGGATTCCCTAGAATCTCATCCACTTAGCAGGCACTGTAAAACGCAGTGTTTTTCTGCTGCGTTTCCGCTGCGGGCAAACCGTGGTGTTTATGTCACGTGGGGCCCGAGCCTAAGGCAAAGGTCACACATACTGAAATGCAGCTAAAAAAAGATGTGGAAAAAAATGCAGTGGAAAAAAAATGCAGTGAAAAACACAATCCCAAAAATGCTTGCATTTTAACATTTTTTCTGCTGCATTTTGCATTTTTTGCTGCCTCCATATAAGTCTGTGGAGAAAATGCAGACTTTTGCACAATACTGTAAATAAGTGACTAATCAGTGATAACATACATTAATATCCTCTTACGTTTCCATTAAAATTAGTCTCTTTATCCAGCATATAAAATCGGTTGTTTTTATTGAATGTAAAGCACTTCATAATGGCTTACCAACATCAGTCATTTTGTTTCTTTCATGTCATCCATTCACATATTTTTACATTAACTATGCTGGCAGCGAAAACTCATTCCAATCCTATTTTCCAAATGTGAAATGACAACTAATTATGTAATTATCTATCTGAATGAAGTAGTAAATAACATTATATAATATTGTATAAAAGATCCAAACTTGGTTATGAGGCATTGTTCATCCATATATGGTTTAGTATACTCACCATCTCTATTTAGCTAAAAGTCACTGTAATCCTTGTGTTCAAGTCACCCAATGACTTGACCTCTCACCCGTGTTTCTAATCCACTTCAAGAACTGTACTCTATAGATCTCTTAAACCTTACTCCCTAATCTTCTTTGTCTGTATCTGAGTCACTGGAGTTACCTTTACATTAACAGGATTACCTGTAATCCAGTGATATTTTTTCTTGAAAGAGTTAATTCTGTTTTCTTGACATACTGTAAATTATTAATTTCCATTCAACACTAAATAATGTTAAAGCTTGGGTCACCTAACTCAATATCCTTTGCAAACATTTCATTATGAACTATGAGAAAGTTGTGGAGAATAGATATACAGTATGTTTTTTACCATCTTACAACTTTTTGTGAATCCAAAATTTGAAAATCACTATGTGTAAGAATAGAATAAGAATAAATATAACAAAACATTTTCAATGACCAGGTCAATATAAATAGTATAATTGCCTATGCATAGACTCTTATAAGGTATTGATCTTTAAGGGTCTTTAGGAACAAGATTTGTGGGGAACACAAAATATTTCTCCTTCAGGTGGATGTGTAGGTATGTGCACATGTGAACAGTGTTTTTATTTATGTAACTATAACAGTAATACACTTTGGTACAATTCTTAAAAGAATTTTGTCTGTATTTTAGAACATAATTTACTTCACATCACTAATTTATCTAATGTTTATCAATGAAAGGATACCTTTTAAGATAAATATGGAAATTCATAGCACATTAAAAATGTGAGAATTGTTTACTAATTGCTTACTTCTTTGCTGAGATAATAAGTTCCGAATTTGATGGTTCAAAGTCTGAGGCTGCACTACTGAGATATTCTAATGATGTTTTGTTGTCATTAAAAACATGCATGCTATAGTACAATCCAAATTCTAAAAAAAAAAAAAAGTTGTTGCACTGTGTAGAATGCAATGATTGGTAATGCAATATTCTGTCCTAAATGCAGCCGCCAGACTCATCTTTCTGCCAAACCGGTACACAGACACATCTACCTTGTGTCAGTTGATATATTGGTTGCCCATCCATCACAGAATACAATATAAAATTATCACACTCACCCACAAATCCATCCATAGTGCTGCGCCCCCCTATATCTCCTCTCTCGTAACTGTCTACCGCCCTAACCGTCCTCTCCGTTCTGCCAATGACCTTAGATTTGCAACCTCTGTTACCCGAACATCCCACTCCCGTCTCCAAGACTTTTCTCGAGCTGCACCGGTGCTCTGGAACACTTTACCCAGGACAATCCAATTAATCTCCAACTACAGCAGCTTCAAAACTGCCCTAAAATCACATCTGTTTGGTCACGCTTATCATGTGACCTGATCACTGTGTAGAGTGCGGAAGTGTAGAACAATAACACCTTTTATCCTTCCTCCTCTATTCCTCAGATCCTGGCCCCTCCATCTAGAAGTTACACTGCACTCCTTGCACTTAGTATCTGTTTATTCACAGATACTGGCTGGTGACGGGTTCATACAGCTTCAGTTACATAACCTTCTCTATTAAAAGATAGCTGGACCATGGTAGCAAACAAGCCCCTCATAGAATGTAAGTTCTTGTGAGCAGGGCCCTCACACCTACTGTTTGATGTGTTTATTTCTTTGTCACATTGTAATGTCTCATATTGTCTGTTCATGTGTCCTCTGATTTGTAAAGTGCTACGGAATATGTTGGCGCTATATAAATAAAGTTATTTTTATTATTATTATTGTTAATTAGTATTAACTATACTATGTATTGCAGTACATTGCACTAGGGATCAGAGAATCCGGGTTCAAGTCCCCTTGTGGGACAGAGAAAAAGTTATAAAAAAGTTTGAAAAGATAAAAATAAAAAATAAACAAATAATAATAAAACCCACATTTACATTTCAAAAACACATATCTTGAAAAAATAAACAAACATGTTAGGTATCCTCATGTGCGTCCCCCACTATACAAAAATAGTGTTATTTATCCCATATGCTGAACGCCGTAAAAATAAATAAATATATATATATATATATATATATACCCACACACACATGTGGACAAAATTGTTGGTACCCCTCGTTTAATGAAAGAAAAACCCACAACGGTCACAGAAATAACTTGAATCTGACAAAAGTAATAAGATATAAAAATTCTATGAAAATGAACAAATGAAAGTAAGACATTGCTTTTCAACCATGCTTCAACATATATTTTTTTAAAAAGAAAACTCATGAAACAGGCCTGGACAGAAATGATGGTACCCCTGAAAATAATGTGACCAAAGGGACATGTTAAATCAAGGTGTGTTCACTAATTAGCATCACAGGTGTCTACAATCTTGTAATCAGTCAGTGGGCCTGTATATAGGGCTACAGATACTCACTGTGCTGTTTGGTGACATGGTGAGTACCACACTCAACATGGCCCAGAGGAAGCAAAGGAAAGAGTTGTCTCAGGAGCTTAGAAAGAATATTATAGACAAGAATGTTAAAGGTAAAGGTTGTAAGACCATCTCCAAGCAGCTTGATGTTCCTGTGACTACAGTTGCACATATTATTCAGAAATTTAAGATCCATGAGACTGTAGCTATCGTCGCTGGACGTGGCCGCAGGAGGAAAATTGATGACAAATCAAAGAGAAGGATAATACGAATGGTAAAAAAAGAGCCCAGAAAAACTTCTAAAGAGATTAAAGGTGAACTTCAAGCTCAAGGAACATCAGTGTCAATTCACACCATCCATCGTTGTTTGAGCCAAAGTGGACTTCATGGGAGACGACCAAGGAGGACACCATTGTTGAAAACAAATCATAAAAAAGCCAGACTGGAATTTGCCAAACTACATGTTGTCAAGCCACAAAGCTTCTGGGAGAATGTCCTATGGACAGATGAGACAAAAATCTAAATTTTTGGCAAGGCACATCAGCTCTATGTTCACAGATGTAAAAATGAAGCATATCTTGAAAAGAACACTGTCCCTACTGTGAAACATGGAGGAGACTCTGTTATGTTCTGCGGCTGCTTTGCTGCATCTGGCACAGAGTGTCTTGAATCTGTGCAGGGTACAATGAAATCTCAAGACTATCAAGGGATTCTAGAGAGAAATGTTCTGCCCAGTGTCAGAAAGCTTGGTCTCAGTCACAGGTCATGGGTGTTGCAACAGGATAATGACCCAAAACACACAGCTAAAACACCCAAGAATGGCTAAGAGGAAAACATTGGACTATTCTGAAGTGGCCTTCTATGAGCCCTGACCTAAATTCTATTGAGCATCTTTGGAAGGAGCTGAAACATGCTGTCTGGAAAAGGCACCCTTCAAACCCGAGACAACTGGAGCAGTTTGCTCATGAGGAGTGGGCCAAAATACCTGTTGAGAGGTGCAGAAGTGTCATTGACAGTTACAAGAATCGTTTGATTGCAGTGATTGCCTCAAAAGGTTGTGCAACAAAATATTAAGTTAAGGGTACCATCATTTCTGTCCAGGCCTGTTTCATGAGTTTTCTTTTTTTCAAAATTCTGTTGAAGCATGGTTGAACAGTAATGTCTGAATTTCATTTGTTCATTTTCATAGAATTTTTATATCTTTTTACTTTTGTCAGATTCAAGTTATTTCTGTGACCATTGTGGGTTTTTCTTTCATTAAACGAGGGGTACCAACAATTTTGTCCACGTATGTATATATATCTATATATATTTATATATATAGATATATATACCGCAATGCGCAAAATAACATATTTTGGTAGTTCAGTTTCAAAAAGTGATGTTTTACTTTTAAAAGCAGTAAAACATAATAAACCAATATAACTATGGTATCGCCATAATCGTAACCTGCTGGACAAAGTTGCCATGTAATTTTTAATGCAGAGTGAATGCCGTAAAAACATTAACAAAAGCTAATTAAAACATTATATGTACCCCAAGATGGTGCCAAATGAAAGTATAACTCGCCATGCAAAGAATAAGTCTTCACATAGCAATGTGGACAGAAAAATAAAAAAAGTTATGAATTTTGCAAGGCGGGTAAGAAAAATATGAAAAAAGCCACCAAGCATTAATGTACAAGCTACCCTGCATCCTTAGGGTTAAAAACAGGCATGATTCCGTAATGCAAATCCATTGCATGAGCTCAGGAATGCTTCCAGAAATCATTGTTTGTCAACACAGTTTGCTGTGCAATCCACAAATGCTACTTAAAGCTGTATCATGCAAAGAAAAAGCCATATATCAACATAATCTAGAAATGCAGCCATCTTCTCTGGGCCAAAGCTCATTTAACCCCTTTCCGCCGGAGGGATTTTTTGATGTTCGATTTTTGTTTTTGACTCCCCACCTTCCAATTCGCATAACTTTTTTATTTTTCCATTCACAGAGCCATATAAGGGCTTAATGTTTGCAGGACAAATTGTTCTTCATAATGGTGTGATTTATTATTCTGTACAAAGTACTGGGAAGCTGGAAAAAAATTCAGAATGGGGTGGAATTGGAGAAAAAGTGCATTTGTGCAACTTTCTTACGGGCTTTGTTTTTACAGCATTTACTGTGCAGCAAAAATAATATGTCACCTGTATTCTATGTTTCAGTACGATTCCAGGGATACAAAATTTATATAGTTTTTTTTAAATTTTAACCCTTTCAAAAAAGACCTAAACTTTGCAAAAAAAATAAAAAATTCTTAAAGTCGCCATATTCTGACACCTGTAATTTTTTTAAAATTCCCATGTACAAAGATTCATAACGGATATTTTTTTTTTCAGGGACAGATGTTCGTTTTAGTAATACCATTTTGGGGAATCTCTATTGCTTTAATTACTTTTTATTTAAATTTTTATCAGAGATGAAACAGCAAAAAAAACGGCAGTTTGGAACTTTTAGATTTTTTCCCTGCTACTGCGTTCATTGTACAGGAGAAATATTTTTATAAGTTTGTAGACTGGGTATTTTCAGACACAGGGATACCTAATGTGTATGTGTTTCACAGTAATTTTTTTGTTTTATATGTATTCTAAGGAAACGGGGTGATTTGAAATTTCAGTTTTTTTTATTTTTAATATTTTTTAGAACTTTAAAATTTTCTTTTTACTAATTTATTAGCCCCCTTAAGGGGCTTAATAAAAGATTGCAGGTCCCATAGACTGCAATACAACTGTATTTCAGTCTATGGGACTTTCGCTATGTTACTATTGAGGCTGGTCTATAGTAATATTCCTACATAAGGCTCCCGGCTGTCATAGGAACAGGTTGACTCCTGTGACCTCGCCACGCAGGAGCTAGCCTGCAACAGAAAAGGTAGGGGGCTGGTGGGGACCCGCCCAGGAGGCATTTTTTAAACTTTGGGGGGGATGTGAGGTAGCAATGCCTGTGATCAGAGACGACATTAGCGCTGGGTCTCCTCTGTACATTTAAAGACCCGATATCAACCGTAATAGAAAGGCGGATGTCAGGAAGGAGTTAAAATGGATTAAGACAAAATGGAAAATTTCTGTGGTCAGATGAATCAAGATCCAGAAAATCACAAACTCCTGCAAACTCAAGAGGAGAGGGACCATCCAGCTTGTTATCAGCGCACATTTCAAAAGACTTCAACTATAATGGTAATGGTTTTCATTAGTTCCTATTACATGGGCATTATTAATGCAAGAATTTTATAGTTTTAGATAGTGGTTTTAAAACAACACATGGGCCCATCCAGACAACGTCTCTATCAGGGAAGGTCTTCCATATTTCAGCAAAACAATGCTAAATAACATACTGCGTCCATCACAAAAGCATGGCTTGCAGCTCAGACCTTTCACCAACATAAAACATTAGGAGCATTATAAACAGAAAATCAGGCATTGAAGACCTAGGACTAGAATCCTATATCAGGCAAGAATGGGATAACATTCCTCTCCCAAAACTCCAACAAAAGGTCTCCTAACTTTTCAGACATTTAGACTGTTGTAAAAAAGAAGAGGGGATGCTGCACAATGGTAGACATGGCCCTGTCCCAACTTTTTTGAGATGCTTTGCTGCCATCAGTTTCTAAATGAGTTCATTTTATAATGTGTTCTATTTTCTGTTGTTAATAAAGTATACAGTAGTTATATGAGATATCCAACTCATTGCATCTTGTTTTCTTTACATTTTACACAGCATCCCAACTTTTATGGAATTGGTAGTATGCAATATCTTCCAAATATCCTGGATCCAGTTGGGCAGTCTCAGATTCAGGCTCTGTTCTGCTGTACTGTAATTCTTAGTGGAAATAAATGTTAGTTTGCTTTTTTTTTTTTTTTTGTATTTTTTCTTTTAATTGTCAATTGAATAAAATAACCTAAAATAAGTGTAACCTGTTTCATATGTGTATTATCCATCAAATGCATACACACCAAAACCAGTGTGTGGAACCTTATTTTCAAGTTCCCAACCTGATTTATAGTGTCCAGGACATTAACACCTTCCCGCCAGTGACATTTTTTCATTTTCGTTTTTTTTTTTTTGCCTTCCCCTTCCAAATCCAATTTGAAGAAAAAGTGCATTTGTGCAACTTTCTTAAGGCTTCGTTTTTACGGCGTTCCTTCTACAGCCAAAATGACGTCATCTGTATTCTATTCCGGGGATACCAAATTTATATGGTTTTATTTACATTTTAACCCCTTAACAAAAATCCAAAATTGTGCAAAAATATATATATTTTTGAAATTCGCCATATTCTGACACCCATAGCTTTTTTATACTTCCGTGTACGGGGATATATAGGGCGTCTTTTTTTGCAGAACCAAGTGTGATTTTTAGTTATACCATTTTGGCTAATTACTATTGCTTTGATCACTTTTTATTCAAATTTTTATCAGAGGCAAAACAGTGAAAAAACAGCAGTTTAGCACTTTTGATTTTTTTTCCCGCATGTCGGGGAAAGGGTTAAGGCTTGTCCTCACGTATTGAATCCCACCCACACATTGCAGAAAAATACCAGCACGGAAATGCTGCGATTTCCAAAACTGTTGCGTTTTTGGAAATCACAGCATGTCAATTATAGTTATGGAAATGCTGGCGGTTTCCCTATAGGTATAATTGAATGCGTTTCCGACGCATTTTTTCCCTCAGCACTTTTTGGCTGTGGCCCGCTAGGTGGGGCCTTATCCTAACAGAGTTGTTTTTGTTTTGTTCTTTTGTAAGATTAAAGTCTCTACAAAATGGTGTTATCAGCAGTGAGAGACTGTTTTTTGGAGGAATTAACTGAGCAGTTGGGAGAGTTGGGAATGCATGGACAGGGATTAAGCAGAGTAAGAAGTATGCCTTGACATAAACAACTTCAAGGATGTGCCACAGTGGTTGTCTATATTTCCAATCTATGATAGTTGGGATGTATGCCATGTTAACACTTTCAGGTATTTGAATAATTGTGAAAGGTTGTGATGATGATGATAGTAGTTATTTGTAGTAGTTGCAGTATTGCTGTTACAACATATACAACATATCTTCATATGTAATAAACTGACTACAAAAAAAAAAAAACTTATAAAATGTAAAATACAGTACCTTCTAAACATTCCGTTTACAAGTTAGCAATCTACTCTGCACTTTCATTTCATTTTCTTTGACTTTTAACTATTCCCACAGTTAAGAAATGTTATAATGAGATGTGGCTTTGATAAGCTTTTTCTTCTACCTTTCATCAGGCCTTTCAAAATCAAACAAGACAAGGACAAGGCAAATCCAGCTCTTAGCTGTGCCCTTCAATGCTCTGGAATTACACATGCCAAGACGAGATCAACCTTTTAAGTGTTCCCTAGCAGACTGTTACAGAATCTGTCAACAATTAACCAAGCATTAAAGATAAGCTCAGAGGGTCTCACAATTACACAGCAGCTTATTGGAAACCATCATGTTGTAGTCCTCTGCAGACAGTAGTGGCAGTCACGTTTCTTCGCCAGAAGTCCATTACTGTGCCCATTAACAGTGCCTTGAACATGAGAACTTGATGAATAATTTAGCTGCCTTAAATCTCATCAATCTGTGTTTTCTAATTATTCAGAGGCTGCATTAGACTGATGGTGAAGAGTGAAAACCACTAGCATCTTTGATGATCAACAGCCCTACTGTTGCAAATCTAAGTGTTCACAATAATTTATGCACATGAAGACATAAGAAGACAGGTTTCCTCAGGCACACCTTCCAAAGACCTTAAATAAATATGTTAACTTTGTTGTTTCCTGTCAAGACCAATCTTTTACAGCATTAAGGCCAGACATTGATTTTGTACATTGAACATCTTAAAAAAACACAGAAGAAAACTTTACTTTACCACTAAGTAGCTCTCAGCAGAGAAATAATGGATCAGAAAAAGAGTTGCTGTACATTTTCAAGCAAACCGTACAGTTAATAGCCTAGCTGCTTTCAAGCTTAATGTTTAGGTACATCTCAGAGGAAAGAAAAATGCCTTCATCCAATTACTAATAGTATTCTTTATATCCTTTTTATTATTAACTTACATGTTTTCTTTCATTTCCATTTTCATACTCCACCACATATTTTGAGAAAAGGGTATTATCGTTGATTGTAATGTCAATCTGTATTCCCTTAGTCCAGACAGCAGCACAATATGGGGTATCTCTGCCCCTGTGTGTTGTTTAGGACAGTGGAACCTTTAATTAGCACCAAATTTAAGGTGCCTCCTACTAGCCCTATAAGAGGGCACCTGAGACCTCCCTCCACTGTGTAAATTATAAAGTAAAAGGAAACAAGCTTCTAGGGAGGGAAGCCTTGTGCTGCTGTCTGGACTAAGGGAATACAGATTGACATTACAATCAACGATTCCCCTTACGTCCGACAGCAGCACAATATGGGGAGATAGCAAGTAATTCCCCTAGGGAGGGTTTCCTCGCCTTACAACGTCAAGGACTGTCTGACCAAAGGCAGTTGTCTGGGAACTGCGGACGTCTAAACGATAATGTTTGACAAAGGTCAACTGGGATGACCATGATGCAGCCGCACAAATCTGGTCCAAAGGTAAGGACCGGTACTCAGCCCAAGAAGTCGACACAGCCCTGGTCGAGTGGGCCGTAGAAAAAACTGGAGGGAGTAACTCCTGAATAAGGAAGGAAGACCTAATTGTCTCCTTGATCCATGTGGATAGAGTAGGCTTGGAAGCCTTGAGGCCTTTGTTTTTACTCTGCATATTAATTAGTAGGTTTTCGGCCCTCCTAAACGGTTGAGTGCGGGATAGGTAAATCCGCAGACACCTTACCACATCTAAGGTGTGGAGCTTTTCTTCCTCCTCAGAGGTTGGAGTGGGGAAAAACACTGGTAGTGAAATTAGCTGATTGCTATTATAGCATGAGGGGACCTTAGGGTTAAACCCAGGCAAAAATCTAAGGTACACCCTATCTGCAAAAAACACAATGTACGGTTGTCTAGAAGAGAGAGCCTGGAGTTCCCCTACTCTTTTGGCAGATGTAATAGCCAACAAAAGAACGGTTTTGTATGCCAAATATTTTAGCTCCGTAGTCTCCAAGGGTTCAAATGGAGGACCGCACAGGCCTGTAAGGACTACCGCAAGGTCCCACTGGGGAACTGGAGATGATACTGAGGGCTTTAGCCTCATTGCCCCTTTAAGGAACCTTGCAACCAGAGGATCCTGAGACAGACGTCTGTTCAAATGAGCGGAGAGGGCCGCAATCTGCACTTTCAAAGTGGCAGGGGCAAGGCCCTTATCCAAACCGTCCTGAAGAAAATTTAAAATATCAGCCGTTGAAGGTTGTAAATTATTAATACCCTTCTTGGAGCACCACTCCATGAAAATCTTGGCTGTCCTCTGGTAGTTCTTATTGGTAGAGTCTGCTCTTGCAGAAGAAAGGGTCTTCAGGACGGCCTCTGACAGTCCTCTATCCTGCCTAAGGGACTGCTCAACCTCCAGGCTGTCAGGTTGAATCTCCAGAGATCCTGGCACTTCAGAGATCCTTGGGAAACCAGGTTCTGGATGGGGGGAAGCCTCCAATATATCCCTCGACTCATCTCCATGAGTTGGGAAAACCAAGCTCTTTTTGGCCAGAATGGAATGATGGCTATCACAGATACTTGGTCCTGTCTGATTTTCATCAATACCTTCGGTATTATTGGAATTGGAGGGAAGATGTATGCCAGCCTGGACCTCCAAGGGATGGACAGGGCATCCACTGCCAAGGGATTGTCCTCCTGGTAAAGGGAACAGAACGTCTCCACCTTGGCGTTGAGTCGGGTTGCCATGAAGTCTATTTCTGGAAGACCCCACTTCAGGGTAATCTGATGAAAGACTTCTGGATTGAGTGACCATTCTCCTGATACGGCATGACCCCGACTCAACCGATCCGCTACTATGTTCAGGGAGCCCTTGATGTGAACTGCGGATAAATGGGTTAGATTTTTCTCTGCCCATGTAAATATCAGATCTGCCTCCCTGAGGAGGGTTGGTGATCTGGTGCCTCCCTGTCTGTTCACGTACAGCACTGTGGTCATGTTGTCTGACCGGATTTTGACTGCTCTTCCCTTGAGAAGAGGCGAGAAATGGAGTAAGGCATGATATACAGCTCTGAGCTCCTTCCAGTTGGATGAGGTCCTTCTTTCTGGAGCGCTCCAGACTCCCTTTATGGAGTTTTCGTCCAAATGGGCTCCCCATCCCGAGAGGGATGCATCTGTAGTCAACAGGGTCCAAGAAGGTTGGACCGTGGACCTTCCGTCTTTCAGGTGCAACCACCACTTGAGGGAAAGACGGGTCCTGGGGGAGAGTCGAATCTTCTTGCTGAGTGTAAGAAGGGAGCGATCCCAAGCCTCTAGTAACTCCTTCTGGAGGGGACGTAAGTGCCACAATGCCCATGGGACTGCCTCCACTGAGGAAGACATCAAGCCCAGGATCTTCATCAATGTTCTGATGGAGGCTATCGGCTTTTGAAGAGGTGCCGGACTGCACCGACCAGTTTCTCCTTCCTTGCTGGTGTCAAGGAGACCTGCAGGCGGACTGAATCCAGGAAGTAGCCGAGGAACTTCCTTTGGGTTGAAGGGATCGTTACCGACTTCTCCCAGTTTATAAGCCATCCCAGACTCTGAAACAGGGACACGGCTGTCTGTAGATGCTGGAGCAGAACAGACTCTGACTGGGCTTTTATCAACCAGTCGTCTAGATAAGGCACCACGAATATCCCCTGAAGTCTGAGGGCGGCCGCTATAGGAGCCGCTACCTTTGTAAAGGTGTGGGGAGCAGAGGAGATCCCGAAGGGTAGTGCTGTGAACTGAAAATGCTTAGTGTGGCCGGAAACTACTACGGCAATCCTTAGAAACCTTCTGTGTGGAGGATAAATAGGAATATGCAAATAGGCGTCTTTTAGATCCAAAGTCACGAAAACATCGCCTTGGAGGAGAAAAGTGGTGACAGACTTTATGGTTTCCATACGGAAGTGCTTCTTTTTGATGAAGCGGTTGAGGTACCTTAAGTCTATGACCATTCTCCACTTGTCTGCCGGTTTTGGTACCAGGAAGACGGGAGAATAGACACCGGATCCTTCTTCTAGAGAAGGGACTTCCTCCAGGGCACCCTTGTGAATGTACTCTCGGATGGAGCATTCCAATGTAGTCTGCTGCATTATATGCAGGCTGCGAGTTAACACAAACCGATCCTGAGGAGGATGGAGGAACTCGATTGCATATCCTTTTTGGATTACCTGCAGGTCCCATGGGTCTTGAATTTTTTCCTGCCAGCAGTTGAAAAAATGGGGGTGACGACCCCCGACAGGAATCTCGGCCACAGGAAGACTGCTCTTGATGTCAAAAGCTAGGCTTCTCCTTTTTATCATCAGACTTCGGGGAATCTCCAGACGGCGCCTCTAGAGAAATATCTAGAGCCTCTTTGGGACTGCCGTCCACGACGAGGCGGATAGCCTCTATCACGGCCAGAATTAGATCTACCTCTAAAGGCCTGGGGGTAAAGTTTTACCCTTCCTATCAGCCAAGCCCTCCAGGATCTCGTCTAGGGCACTGCCAAAGACTCTACCTGGCTCAAAGGGTAATGCGCACAAATTATATTTTGAGGGGAAATCAGCTCTCCAGGGTTTTAACCATAGAGGTCTTCTTGCTGCAGTGGTAAGTGCCAGAGATTTGGCCGCCAGCCTTAATTGATGGTGGGAGGCCTCCGCTAAATATTCAGCTGCCAGGGAAACCGAGCCTATAAACCCTAGCAGCTCATCTCTGGAGACTCCAGAATCGATGTCCCTCTCGAGATGAACCAGGTCAGTGCGTAATTTGGCTGACACTTCACAAGACGCAACCGCCACAGCGGTCTGGGCCGAGGCAGCTGAATACGCCTTCTTGAGGGTATTGTCGATGCGCTTGTCCATGGCGTCGTGCAAATTTGATCCATCATCTGATGGTACCATAGTGCGGCGGGACAGTTTGGCCACCGCCATATCCACCTTGGGAGGAGGACCCCATTGATCCCATTGAGCAACTGGGAATAAAGCCTTGAACCTCCTAGAAACCACAAGAGGTTTTTCAGGACATTTCCACTCTGAAGACATTAATCTTTGTAATGTCTCGTCCACTTGGAAGACCCTAGGCCCTCTATAGGTGGACGTGAAGGCTTCCCCGTCAACATCACGATCCTTAGACCGGATGGACTTCAGCAGCCGGCTTAATTTTTCGAGTGGGAAGCACGGCCTGCTGGAATATTCAGTGGAATCGTCAGATGAGAGTGTCTCGTCCACTATCTGATAATCTTCGTCAGCGATGCGTAGGGAGGACTGTGTCTCAACCCGCGGTTTCTTGGCAATCTGGGCTATGGAAGAACGGATCTCCTTAAGCGACTCCTCCATATAGCCCATTACCCAGGTGACAACCTCTCTTATAGAAGGTTCTTCTGACGGAGGTCCGCGGCATTGGCGACAGCGGGTAAAATCATAGCCGTCAGGTAAAGGGGTATTGCAATCCAAACACATTAGGTGTTTACGTTTAGAGGACTTTTTCCTCCTAAGCCCATCGCCATTACCTGATGCAGAAGATGACATCTGAAACATCAAAAGCCACATGACAATGTAGAATAGAAGATTGCCAAGCATCGCTTACAAGAAGAAAAAAACCAAGGGGTACCTTACTTTTTTAAATCGGTCACTTGAAAAAAAGATCCCGTCAGGAAAAACCCAGACACCGCAAACCGCAGCAGAGGAGCTAGTAACCACGAGCTCACTCAGTAAAGGACTGAAGCCCTTTTAAATGTAATACAGCAGCGAGGGGAGGAGCCAAACAAAGAAAATATTCATACAGCACCAAACAAGGTCAAATGCCATAATGGAACATAGAGGAGCATAAGCCTAAGCCAGAGGCTCCACATACAAGCAGCAAAAAACAAATCTATATTTTGCCATTAAAATTCCAAATTTCAAACTTACCGCACTTTTCCGAGAAAACCGGAAGTAGGCCGCGGTGGTGCGCAAAGGCTTCCTTCCCAGGGGAACACGGGACCGAAAAAAGGTTCCGGCCGAAGAGGTTCCCCGCTTACTTCCGGGATCGCGCTGCCTGCAGAGCGATGAGCCGGGTAACGCTGCGCTGCGGGGCGGAAAAAGGCCCGAAGGACCGGAGGATCTTAGGAAAGGACCGAGGTACCCCCAAAAAGGTAAGCCAGGAGCTTTTTTAGGAAAAAAAAACCCTAGCAACGGGAGGTCACCAGAGACCTCCGTCCACCTGTCCCACACAGGACAGAAAAAAACACAGTGGAGGGAGGTCTCAGGTGCCCTCTTATAGGGCTAGTAGGAGGCATCTTAAATTTGGTGCTAATTAAAGGTTCCACTGTCCTAAACAAAACACAGGGGCAGAGATACCCCATATTGTGCTGCTGTCGGACGTAAGGGGAATTTATGTTAGGGCATAAGAAAAAAAAAAAAAAAAAACGTATATGTTTGATGGATGCCTCAATAGATGACATTAGTTGGATATCCGTCAGCCATCCACAGGCTCCCATGTTAAAAACATATAGTTTAAAGAGGACCTTTCACTATTTCTACCAACTCCAACTCACTGCATTCTTATGGAATGTTTTTCTATAGCCCGTATCGTTCCCAAGCAATCATTTCTGCTAGTTTCAGCACCATTATGCTCTCAACATGTAGCTGGCGGTCCTGGGCAGGAGCAGAAAGACAGAGACCACCCACCTGACAGTACAGAGGATAATTGTGCTGAAAATAACACCAATAAAATTTCACAGGTACATTTTGCAGTTTCTGGAAGCCATGTAGATATAACCTTGGAATGTGGTTAAAGGAAGTCTTTCACCAGGTAACTGAATAACAATCCAGCCACAGTGCATTGTAGTGAACATTATTCTGTGCATTACCATGCCTTTACATATAGTCCAGGGGATACACATTTTTTAGCAATATGCAAATGAGGCGCAAGGGACATGGGCATGTCAGAGTCTCCAAAGGCTCTATATTAGGCAAGAGAGTTGGTGGAGGTGATAACATTTACCTTTTTTTAATAAAATATTACTGGATAGTGGTGACTGATGCCTCTGACATATACTATCCATAGGCTAATCATCATACATAAGCTCCCATGTATAATCATTTATATGTTTAATTAGATTTTTTTAACGCAGTTTTCTTACTGGATGGTGTGAGATTATATTGATTTGATATCATGACAAATTGTATAATTTAATACAATTCAATGGTGCATACATCTCTGCTGAAAAAATTAAATTCTAATCCCTGGAAATGGTAAACTTGTGTCCATCTCTAACTACTTCATCTCTTTCTAAGTTCATAGAAACCTAGAACTATTGGGTAAATTGATCATTCATGAACCTGACCAAAGTCTACTGGGCGTAACTTTCTGTGTTATTTATGACCAAAAATATTTAGCATTATTTATATATTCAAGATTATTGGCCAATGTTCATCATGACAACATAACTCTAATAATTAATAATAAGATAATGAAACATTGTATTTTTATCAATTAGTATTTCAACACAGTTAAAGAGGACTTTTCACCACCTCCACCATCTCCAATTCTTAGCATCTGTTAATAGGCACCTTTCCACCAATTCCAGCAGTTGGAATTTCTACCCTAGCTCCCACCATTCCAGCAATCAGTGCAATTAATCTTGGTGCCTGATTTGCTACTAGGCTCTGTACTGTCAGATGGGCAGTGTCAGACAGGTGTAGGAGAGGGAGTATGGTTTTGAACTCCAATTGTAGCTGGACAGTGTTAGAGCTCTGAATCACACCTCTTTGCTTGCTTCTTCCTGACACAGCCAACCTGACAGTACAGAGCCTAAATAGCATATGATATACCAACATTAATAGCACTTATTGCTAGGGGACTAGAGAAGAAATTCCAAATGCGCCAGAATCAGTGGAGCAGTGCCTATTAAATGATGCAAAGAGCTGGACTTGGTAGAGGAGTTGATAGGTTATCTTTAACAATACACACAATTGTTTAAATACATGCAGTTACATCAGTTATTGGTCTCAAGTAACTATGATTGGACAACCTTTACCTAATTATGGTGTTATATTGTACCATATGCAATAATTAAATTGTGTAATACTGTATGATCTCGGTCTCTAATAATATTCTCTAATAATATGTCTCTAAAACTTCTTTGTGGCTCTATTTTTCATTTGCGTTGGTAGTTTCAAATAATTATCCTTCTCAAATATATTAAGAAACTGGGTAAAAAGTGTAATCTGTTTGTCTACCTAAAAAGATAAGTACATGTTACTTAAGGCCATGCAGTGCCTGCAAGACTGTCCTAGAGTCTGTAAAAGTCTGCTAAACAATAAAAGTCTGAAAAACAATGGCTACTGGTACTAGATGTTTGCAGTTTCCAAAGAGTCAAGCAGAGTCCTTAGGAGATAGAGTGATATAGCACTCTACCAAGTTACATGGGTCACAACATTTGAATCGAGTGTTAATGGCATATTGTACAGTAAGTGATATGTAATTAATGTCTTTAGTCAGAAAATACATTAACTCTTAATGCAAGTACTATACATGAGAGGGTGAATCAAGTATTGATGCAGCTTTGATTTACATTTTGTAAGGTAATTTATACCTTAACTTGAATATACTGTATGTGTTATGTCTTGTTACTTTAATTTTACAAGATTTACAATATTACAATATCCTAATAAAATGTGTCCTATTTGCTGTAAATTTAATGATGACTGGCAACTGTAAACCCTCAGAATTATGTATCTTTTAAGTAAATATTGCCATGCGCAAAAGATGCTGAAGGTGGATAAATAAATATATTTCTGCTTGTTTTCATTAGATTTGCACATTCTTTATTTCTTAGGCAAATAATTGCTTCTCATTTTACTTGTTTCTTCACAAATGAAACAAACTCACAAGGCATAAAGTGTACCTTCAATGTATTTAATCATTTCAATTCAGATATGAATGTGAAACTTTTACTCTACTGCTGAGGCATCTTTCTAAAATGCCACTTAAATATACATAATAGCTAAAATTGACTTTGCTATTTTATCACTTTAAATGTTTTTCTGCCACAGTGCAGGAAATATCCATTCACACAACCATACATTTTCCATATTCAAATTCTGGTTGCCTACAGTCACCAATAGGTGGAATTTACTAAAGACAGATGTAAACAGGCACCACTAAAGTCAGTAACAAATCCATCTTCAGTAATCTCCTAAACACTCCTCATGGTGTCTGTAGGGAGGCACAGTGATATAATTCAATGAGGATCTGTCACATCTGACATGTTTATTTGTAAATAACTGTGTCATTCATGAAATATCAAATCTGGAGTGTATTTCCTCATAACTCCGCTTTGTGTTGTTCCTCTGATAGTTCTCCTAGAATTTATGAAGAAATTGACAATTTGGTGTTACTAGTTGGGGGTTACCCTGCACACTTTGACCCTGCTACAAGTGTAGGGAAATGACACAAAAATATTCATAGAGGCTCCAAAATTGGTATTTTGTCAGGAGACCTGACATGTCTTCTTTACAGGCATTGTGCTATCATTGTAAAAGGCAATAAATAAACTGATTATACATATTATAATATTATTATAACACACATGTACATATTAAAGTACTGTAGCTTTGAAAAGTACTGTTATTACAAAAAAGATATGCTTGCAACCCCTTGTGTTTAAAATGTGTGAGTATAATAAGAGGAGGCCATAGCAGGTGCGTAAACATAATAACCAGTCATACTCACCACTCCTGGGCTCTGTTGCAGCTTACGGGGCAAGGTCTTTTGTCTCACATATGTAGCCCTGGGAGACTGCGGAGTCCTGTGCTTGGGCCTCAGATGTCATGGGGGGTGGTAATGTCATGGCGCTCTAGCACAAGTGTCATGGCGAATGTGTGTCCCACATGACCCCAGAGGTCCAATCACAGTGGTCCCCTGGGGATGATTACATAATTTTGGAGGCCAGAAGAGGCCTGAAGCGTGTGAGAACTCACATCAAATGCTGCAATAGACCTCAGGAGAGTTCAGTGCTACTGTTTTTTATGATCACATACCTCTCCTGGGACCTGTTATACTTTTGAGCCTGAAGAGGCCCAAGAGTATAATACTATAAGAGTATAATTGTGGTTCATGGATAGTAAACTCCCAAAATTTTGAGTTCAGCTGAACGAGTTATGCAAGCATAGTATAACAGAGTGCAGTTTTTGCTGTATCCTCTGTGAAAGAAACATGAATATAATTTAGTCTGGGCATAGGCTTTATGCTTTTCAGAGAGAAAGCCTAGCATCACAGTTATAATAGTAAAAGGTATACAAACTTGGGAGCGTGTCCTGGCATTCTGGTGCTCAGCAAAACTAACCTGAGCTCCGTCCTCACACCAAATTAGCAGGAGATTTCCACACTCACCATGGGCAAGACACAAGCAAAAAAGACCCCAGGAGGTCTCTCACAGACACCTGATGTGCCCATCAAACTTTTTCCATCCACTGCGAGACATGCGGCAGTCCAACAAAAGTGACACCAACTCCAAGGCTCCTGCATCGCCACTGCCCTGGCAGGACGTCCGGCTCACCATCAGCAAACAGTGGCATCCTCTTCATCCACCGCTGTACCCCCTGGTCACCCTAAATCTCCTGGATCACTGGTGAGTCACACTCACTCCGCTCCACGGTCCTCTTCTTCCTCCCTGCCAACCACGGGAAGCTAGCGGCCATCTTCTCCTCCACGTGCACGGGAAACGCATGCAGCCCCTGCTACTCCACCAATGGGATCCACTGCTGAAAACACCGAACTACAGCTCCATGTTGCGGCTGTCACCCCACCGAAAGTCACACAGCCTGAGGCTCACAGACCCTACCATGCATGGGACTCAGATTAGTGTATAAGCCCCCCCCAACCAGAAAAATCCCTATTTCAGTCCCCAGTACTTAAGGGGCACTATATAGGATGCTCTCTGCCCCCCCATGCAAACCTTTCCTCTAAAGAGGATTCTACTCCACCTCTTACTTGCCACAGGAGCAGGCCCTCCGCCAGAACCCAGGTTCCCCCTAAATTCTATGACTACGACCACTGGATGAGACCACACATACCCTTCAGGGCTACCCCAAGCTACAAGCCCTACTCCCCCTCCTTCCCAGTAAGAGGGATATGGATGATTTAGCCTCTGACCTGAAAAAGGCCTGGTGCCAAGATTCCAAGGTCAAGACAGATATAGCTACTCCACAACAATGGGCGGACAACCTGGAGTTGTTTTAGACCTCGATGTCTGTCTCAACACAATCTTTGCAAAAGTCCTCCTCCTCCACTGCTGCTCAGTACTGCAAACTCATGTCCCATGTAGACGTCATAGAGAATTGCAACTGTCACAACAAAATCAGGATCCAGGGTTTTCCGGAAGCCATGCTGGTCTATGACCTCATTCCCATCTCACGGGTATCTTTAAAATGCTACTGAGCCACCTGGCTGACACCCGTGTTGAAATTGACCGTGCCCACCATGCACTCAGATCCCAGAGCTCAGCTGTGATGTCATCTGCAGGGTACACTAATATAGCCTTAAGGAAGAAATAATGCAGAAAGCCAGAGAACGCAAGCTCATTCACTTTGATGGGGCAGCCCTTTCCCTATTCCCGGATCTCTTGCCACACTCTATGTCAAAGTGCCGCTCTGAAGCTGCTGCTGGCTCTCCTTCAAGAACAGGGGATCCCGTATCGCTGGGGTTTCGCATTTGCCCTACAGGTCTGACTCAGGGACAGAATGCTGGTTCTCTTCTCCCCAGATGACTTTTCTGCCTTCCTCCAGTCCCTGGATCTACCTCCGCTCCTCCTCTCCGACTGGGATCTACTACTGGGTGACCCCGAGGCATCCAAGAATTGCCCCACCGTGGGAGACACTGATGATAGCCACCAGAGCTCTACTTGACCTCAACTATCTAGCCGCAGGCACCGAGCTATTCCAGATTGGGAACTTCCTGCCTTCCATGTCAGCTGACCTCCATCTACTCTTGCCTCTCTACTTCCCACCCATACTATCCTCTCTAACCTCTCTACTACCCTTATTTTTAACCACTAGACCCCCTAATGTTAATGTTAAAGGCCTGAATACCCCTGAAAAGTGTTCCCAGATTTTGTATAACCCAGATACCTGCTATCTCTTTATTGTATGCAAAATCTATGGGGTCACCTACACCATAGCTAACATTTATTCCCCAATTCTGGCCAGATACCTTTCCTTCTCTCCACCCTCCACACATTTCAGTCCTTCTCTCGTAGCCACCTTATTCTTTGTGGTGACCTTAACCTAACCATTGATGAAGCCGTCTGGCGAAACGTTCATTGGGGTGGAGTGTGACTAGGTGAGGTTACAATGGTGGCTTATTATGTTCATATTTATTTCCATTTTTCTAGTTTTCACTAGATTTTTTTGGGCTATTATACTGTTTATGGTATGTTTATGCATATATAGTGCTATATAGGTTGTTTTCAAGCATCCTTACACATATTTATTTGTACCAGCGGTGTATATCCCCCTATTTATTATTATTGTGGCCCCCATTTCCCTCCCTATCGTTATTATGGTGTACCTTCATTATTTATCTCCCCATATATGTTTGTTTCATTATTTATGTTAATAAAATGATATTTTATTATAATTTTTTGTGGTCATGCTATTATGGTGTTCTATGGTTTTACATGATCTACAGAGTTTTTCATGCTTAGCTATTAGCCCTTTTTTGTGTTTGATTATCCCCTAATGTTAATGTTAAAGGCCTGAATACCCCTGAAAAGTGTTCCCAGATTTTGTATAACCCAGATACCTACTATCTCTTTATTGTATGCGAAATCTATGGGGTCACCTACATCATAGCTAACATTTATTCCCCAATTCTGGCCAGATACCTTTCCTTCTCTCCACCCTCCACACATTCCAGTCCTTCTCTCGTAGCCACCTTATTCTTTGTGGTGACCTTAACCTAACCATTAATCTCTTGATTGACTCCTCCATGGGTAATTCTCAAATTCACTTAATGCTCTCATTAAGCTCCGTAAGATCTTCCACTCCATGCTACTGTGTGATGTCTAGCGCAGACCGAGACAACATATGGGTAATTTGATACATTCAGACCAAGTGGGTTTTATCCCAGCGCTTTCAGACCCCAATGATGCTACTCTACTTGGACGTGGAGAAGGCCTTTGATAGAGTGGACTAGAACTTTCTCGAGGCAGTCCTCACCCAACTAGGCTTGGGCCCCGTTATGTTCACTCTCATCTGTGGACTGTATGCCTCACCACAGGCCCAAATTAGGGAGAATGTCATACTCTTGTCCCCTCTGACTATCCACAACGGCACCTGTCAAGGACGCCCCCTTTCCCTGATCCTATATGCCCTGATGATGGAGCACCTGTTGGTCGCCATCCGGCGTAACCCCAACATTACAGGTCTACGGGGACTTACATCTCAAGTTCTCGGCGTTTGCGGATGACGTCTATGACGGCTTGACTCCAGGAGATTCTATATGTCCGACATATGGAGGACCTGGCTGCAGAACTCAGGTCAGATGATTGCACACACCAACAGGTGTGGCTCCTCTGGAACACATTCTTGTACTCTGCCGCCTTCCAAACTTTCTTCCTCACCCCTCCCTCTTAAACCTTCCCATCCAACCCTCCTACTTTGACCCTCCCCTCTCGCCCTACTTCCACCTCCGCTCATTTCTTGCATATTCAGTTGTGTTCCTTCATCCATTAGGAGGCTCCCTCCTTGAATTCCTAATCTTTTATGCAATTATATGTTTTAATATGTGTTGCTCTGCTGCGACAGAGCCTTATACCCTTACCTCTAAGGTGCATTGGATGAGGGTCCCCCCTCCATTCAAAAAGTTAGATGCAGGAGGCAGCAACCCTGGCACACGCCACAGACACATTTTCTTCAGTGGTGCTCTAGGTGTGCTGAACGTCTGTGGAGAAAATCACATACACCTGCAGACTTCCTCCACTTCAAATTTATGCTTAAAACCTATAGCTCTGCCCTTCACCATGCCAAACAAGCCTATTTCACCACTCTCATCTCTTCTCTTTCCTGTAACCCTAAAAGGCTCTTTGAAACTTTTCGCTCCTTACTCACTCCTAAGGTGCAGGCGCCATTCACAGACCTTAGCGCAGATGACCTTGCCACTTACTTCCATGACAAAATTGATAAGATCCATCAGGAAATAACTGCCCAATCCCCAGGTGGCATTGATCCCCTCACCAACTACACTTCCAACTGTTCATTCTCATCTTTTGAACCTGTTACAGAAGAGGAATTCTCTTTCTCTTTCTTCTTCTCGCCCTACGACCTGCAGTAGTGACGCTTTCCCCTCACACCTTCTCCAGTCTCCTGCTGTCACGATTTACCTTACTAAAATATTTAATCTCTCTCTCTCTCTTCTGGAGTTTTCCCATCCTCTTTCAAACATACTGTCATAACCCCGCTACTGAAGAAATCCTCCCTTGACCTGTCCTGTGCTGCTAACTATCAACCTGTCTCTAACCACCCCTTCATCTCCAAAATCTTGGAATGCTTGGTCTACTCTTGTTTAATCCATTATCTTTCTGCTAACTCTCTTCTTGACCCCTTACAATCTGGCTTTCACACTCTGCACTCTACTGAAACGACCCTCACAAAAGTCTCCAATAATCTCCTTATGGCTAAATCCAAAGGTGACTTCTCTCTTCTTATTCTTCTAGATCTCTCAGCACGTTACAGGACTGTTGATGGCTCATACAGCTTTATATACGTGTAATGACAGTAACCTCTATTACAAAATTGTCTGACCATTGTATAAGCAATGCTACCTCCGATGCCGCCCCTGTTTCCTCTTGTGTCACCCCCTCTACCTCATAGATTGTAAGCTCTTGCGAGCAGGGCCCTCAGTCCTATTGTGTGAATTGACTATTTCTTTATAATGTATCTTTTTTGTCTGTACTTGAACCCTACAAATTGTACAGTGCTGAGGAATATGTTGGCGCTATATAAATAAAATGTATTATTATTATTACCTCTCATCCCAAACTTCAATCAGTGAGGCAAAAGCCATTAGATAAGCACAAAAAAGAAAGACTATGTCCAAACTGAATGATACCTCTCCTTTGCATGACTAACAAAGTCTCTTTAGTGAGAATTGCACAGACGTATACATTTCCAACATCATAGGGCGCTATCAAGCATTCTGGACATTGAAGAATATTATGATCATTGTGGGTCTTATATTTCTATTAAGATAGAAAGGTGCCAGCCATGCAATATTGTAAGCTGTTAAATAATATGTGACATATTTTCAGATAGTGAACTTTAAAAAAATGTACTAAAAACAATAGAAATTTTCTAGAACAATGATTTAGTATATGTATTTTTTTTAAATGTATGATATTTACTAATATTGTTTCACTAAAGCATATACAGCTAAGCACTACTACTATTTATTTAGCATATAGAAATGGAGAATGCAGAAGTCTAGTATGCACTATATTATAATACTTGAGCTGGTACTTCATTGATATTTGATTGCTGATGCTGGAAATGACAGCATACTAGTATACATTTCAGGAGGGTAACTCTTCCATTTATAGCTAACTGTATAACATTTATTAGCCGTATAACAATGAGTGATGTGTATAAATTACTACCTGTAATGGAGGTATTATGAGAGATAAGTACCCCACATGTCTTCATTAGCAAGTCAGTTCTGACAAGGGTTTAACAGTGAGCAGCCATCTTCATAAAACAATTTTCAATGTTA
The DNA here is from genome assembly GCA_947044405.1 of Leptodactylus fallax. NCBI lineage: Eukaryota > Metazoa > Chordata > Amphibia > Anura > Leptodactylidae > Leptodactylus > Leptodactylus fallax. The sequence continues at coordinate 3,322,726 of CAMRHE010000013.1, forward strand.
TTTATCAATGTCTACATAATATTTCAAATCCTAAAATTGCTCCAAAACAGCTTGCTTCTAAACAGTTTCTGAAGTCATTATTACTTAACAAGAAAGACATATGGAACAAACAATAATACTCCCTTGATGTTCTGGTAACAGCTTGAATTTTACATGATTTTGCATGTTATATTACATAGTTATTACTCCCACTGTATTTAAAAAAGCATAAAAGTAAAATAAATTTGTTGTCCCTATTGCCAATATACAGTATCCGGTAAATAGTGGTGCTGTTAATATTCCTACCATTGGCTTAAACTTCTGATTTATCTGATCTATTGTGTTCCTTGGTTGTACCATGTGACCCGTACTATTTTTTTTTTTACAAGATAACCATATGTAAGCATGTATTGAAGATAAAACTGATGTCTTGCATTACATCATCTTCTTCTGGGGGCAAACTACAAATAATATACACTTATTTTAGTCCTTTATACCTTTTACTTTTCAAGTCTCATGCTGGACATTCTTTACGTTCTTTCTGTAGTGACTTAGCAGATCAAATGAAACGCTATACGTTTGTGCTCTTCCACATACTGCAATAGGATATTCACAATCTGCTGGCTATGTAATTCTGTGCACCCTTGGGTAACAAAATGTAATATTGTAAAGCAAAAAGAAAAAAAACCCTGCAGTGTATTTTCAGTTTCAATAACATATTTCATGTTAATAACTGTAATAAAGGTTCTAATAACAATGTTATAAGAACCAATACTGGGAATTGTGGGATGTTGTTCTGAGGATTCAAGAATAAGGCTAATCCACAGGGATCTTAATTAGCCATCTGCGGAAGTACTACAAGCAAAATATTTTTTACAAAGGCAGAAGATCCAAAGCAAGAAGTGAATTTCTTTTGTTGTCTGTTGTGTGAAATGTAAAACATGAACAAATAGATATTTTGAACCTTCAATATATAAAGGAAATCTTCACCTTTGTGAATTTTCTGTTATGGAATCTTCAAGATCCCATGATTTTTGATTAATCATTCAATGTTACGAAGCTATAACATGAAGTAATTGACTACTGTGTTGAAATGAATGATGATGAATATTATCAGCTTGCAAAGACTAGTGATTGCTTTCACTGGATAGACTTTCGAAGAATAAAGTAAGGAATTTCTAAATATTAATTATAGAAAGTTCACACATGTGAATGTGCTTTACTATGACTTTGTATTCAGATTTCTATGGTCATTAACCACTAGAGATGAGTAAATTAATTTGGGACAAATAGAATTTATTCCGAATTTCAGATTTCACGGAATGCAAAACTTTTGGAATTTGTTTCAGACAAATAACTGTAAATGTCAGCCAGACCAGGACAAAGAAGACGGAGGATCACATGACCTCTGCATAGACAGTCTTCCCTATAATACATTGCATGTAGCAGTCAGTCAATCAGAAGTGACTATGTCTGAAATCACTAATGACTCAGTGGAGTCATAGTGCCCTTTATATAAGAGCCCCATCAGTAAACACTGCCATTTTGTGGTGATTGATACAGGATAGAGGACCTCAGACATGAGACATGAGAGTCCAAGAATCCTGAGGTAGTAAAACAGGTCACATAAACACAGAATACAGATAGATAATAAATGAGTGTGTGCAGTGAGAAGTGACAAGACTGAAAATAGATTTACGTACAAGCACCATGTATACTTTAGTGGTATGGGTCTGCGTCCAAGTGACAGTTTTGTGATACATACCACCCCATTCAAATTTTGCATATAGTGCCACAAAAAATGGTGCATTTTTCTGTTTCAAGCTTCCATTTATACAATGCTGCTTGATACACAGCACTTCAGTTGGTCTGTGTCCAAATGAGTTTTGTTACACACTTCACAGCACACTCTTTTTTTAGATATCTTGCCACTGGCACCAAAAATTGGCCCTTTTTTTTGTCAAACACATTTATACAGCATTGTTTATACTTCAGTTCAGACTGTGCCCAAGTGAAAACATTTTTTGTAAAACATTTAAATTTAAATCCTGGTGCTGGGATGGGCCCTTATAATTTACCTTGTTTTTCACTTTATAAGATGCACTTTTTTTACATCCATAGTGGGGGGGAAAAGGCAGCAAAGGTGCTGAAAATCTAGCTGGCACTATTGCAGGATCACAACCCACAAACCCTTATTATGCTCTGGGTGATCAAACATAATAAACAGTGTAAATCTCCTCTCCTGGGCACCAGCCTCACCGGTCAAGTCGACATCTTCATTCAAAATCACACTGGCGTAATGTCACATGGATTACGACACCATCATTTTGCATCATAACGCTGTAAGACCCACGTCGGAGCCCAGGAAAGGTGAGTTACATTATTACATTATTAGTTTATTATGTTTGACCACCTCCTTGGGGCCTTCAGTCTTTATACTCTGGGGTCTGAAGAGACCCCAGAGTATAATAATGGTTTGTGGGTGGCAAACCCCAAAAATTTTGGGAAAATTTGTAAAGAAGACCATGTGGGCCACTATAGGGCTTTAGAGTGTATAGAGGGGTCACTATGGGACATTTAACTGTGTGGAGGGGTTACTGTGAGACATTATAATGTATGGAGGCCACTGTGAGACATTATACTGTGTGGAGGGGCATCTATAGGGAGTAATAGTGTGTGGAGGGGCCACTATGGGACATTATTCTAAAAGAGGTTGTCCAGGAATTGGTAAAAAATATGTTTTACCTATTTTCCTCCTCTAGTTGCGTATTATCATCAGGTGCATCTTATAAAGCAAATAAATACGGTACTCTGCATCCAAGAGAAATTTTATTTTTCAAAAAATGTAATTTAAATCCTGGTGCTGGTGGGCTGCTACAGTTCACTCATCATTGTGTGTACAAGTGACAACATTGGTTTAAAAAAAATGCTAATTTAAATAGGCACTGTTATTTCTGAAAAATTTGCATAAATGAACTGTTGATTATGAGGAACTTTGTCTCAGAGAGAATTGCCACTTTATCCTCTTATCAGACTGTTTCCTGTTCCTCCTTCCTCTGCTAAGTGAGTTTCACTTTAAATATCTCTGCTTCAGCTATCTGTCTGAAGAAGGACTGCAGGTCACATGACTCAGATGACTCATTTCTATATAAGTCTATGGAGATGGTAGGGGGAGGAGTGAGCAGGAAGAGAGAGAAATAAGACAAGAAATACAGCTTTTAGTCTGAGCCTAGAGATTTCTAACACACCTAAAGCACTTTATTCATATCAGTACAGGTCAATAATCTCTCTATATATATCCTGCATGTTCTAAGGGCTGTTTGTAAGACTAATAGAGACAGTTAAAGAGCAGATTCCTTCAGTTCCCACCCAGTTCCAGATACAGCCCACCAGTTCAAGATACAGCAAGGAGAGGGGTGAAAACAGTCATATAATGTAGAGAAAAGTGCTACAAACTTCAGGATATCAGTCATATTACCAGAAATAGTGTTACTTATCATGTAAACACACATGGCCGCTTATCCTGAAAAGTTAAATGAAACAGCAGGTACTCTTTAAATCCTCCTGGTGTTGGATATAAAATTGTTTTATACTTCCTCAACTTCATCCACCTGCCTGGGACAGATCTGCTCTACTGTGGTCAGCTCAGAGCAGGTAATGGTGCAGGCTCGACAGATGTCAGGAGTGTTAGACTTGTGCAGAAATATTGCAACTGCAAGCATTGCTGGTGGTGCTTTTGTGCTGGCATTTCCAAAGTGTAAATTTTTCTTTAAATTGCCAATTGACAAAACCATAGCAGAGCACAGACAGAATAAATGTGGCCATTCAGGAAAAAATGTAGAAACTAGCTTTTCTTCTGCACCAACAATGTGAGCCAGAATCTTCTCCTTCCCTTTCATTTTTCTAGTAACAAGGCTATATACACAATAGTCATGATCACAATCTGCTTCTCCATTTTTCCATCCCTACATACCACCATCAACACATCGAGTACCAATTATTTCCAGGAGAGCACATGGTAATGAAACACCACCACAATTGTGCTGGTCTGGTTCCAACACAGATGCTTATTCACAACTGTGAAGAATATCGCCTCGCCCAGCCGCCTGGCACGACTGCGATCAAACTTCTTTCTTAACCTCCCATTCACACACCGTGAGTAGACCGGGTCATAGGATAAAAACGAAACTAGCGATATAAATTTTATATGTTTAATAACCCAAGTGGGTCGGTATGGATTAATAGCATATACAGAAATATACAATATTAATATGATCAAGCATAAACATACAAGCAAAAGGGCAATGATACAATACACCAAAATAAAAGGAAATAAAGATTAGAAAAAATACCTGAGCACACAGCTTTGTCCTAGCTGTCTCTCTTCCATGCTCAACACAATAGACTCGTAGTCCATTTCTCTAGGCCACAGCAGAGTTTTGGGCGTAGGGCGCAAGCTTAAGCAAGTTGCATAAAACAATCCTTCTACATGCTGTCCAGAACTAGGCCCTCAAAGCATTCCTCAGTAGGGCAGGCCCTCTCATCTTCTCCCAGATCAGAGCTCCTTACTGCCTCTTTGCTGAATGACCCCAGAATCCAGGTCTGCCCACAGCATATGGCTAGTGCTCCACCCACCCCTTGCACCCAGGCAGCCCCCCTTCTCCCACCTTTGCAGAACCCTCGGAGAGAAGGGTGAAGTTAAGGCTTGCTATCCCCCATCCCATCTGGCCAGGGATAATAAAAGTGCCTGGCTATAGCAAGCCATCTCCAATGAACACACATAAAACCAGTGAAGCGTATCGTCCAGCAATGTGGACTCAACTAAAGCACCGCATTCCAAGTGGGGGAAGGACTGACCTAAGCAAGTAAAACACACTTCCAAGAAAGATATAAAACTGAGGGTCGGTTCATCACACCTCCCCCTTTTAGAGCGTGTCGGGAGGAAGGACGATCCTAAGATCGCCTTCCGCGGACACCTTGGCGGCCTCACCCCGCCGGGACCTGCGCTGGTCCCTGACCATATTCCTGGCGTACTGATACCCTCTTCCTCTCCTGTCTGAATGGAGACTCTTCTAAGGTTCAGGCTCTGAATTAAGTAGACCTGGCTACCTCCTGCTTGCTCTGGGTCCCTCCCCCCGAGTGCTGGCGTCCCTCATACCCACACTCACAACCCCAGGTCCTTGTGGTAACGGTGCTGAGACCCCATCCCGGCAGTCTCCGCCCACCTGGCTACCCCCGGCCTGCACTGGGACCTCGTTCTGAGTGCTGGCATCCCGCAGATCCACACTCGCAACCCCAGGCCCTTGTGGTACCGGTGCTGAGACCCCATCCCGGCAGTCTCCTCCCACCTGGCTACCTCCGGCCTGCACTGGGACCTCGTTGTGAGTGCTGGCATCCCGCAGATCCACACTCGCAACCCCAGGCCCTTGTGGTACCGGTGCTGAGACCCCATCCCGGCAGTCTCCGCCCACCTGGCTACCCCCGGCCTGCACTGGGACCTCGTGCTGAGTGCTGGCATCCCGCAGATCCACACTCGCAACCCCAGGCCCTTGTGATCAACAACAGACCAGAGCATTGCTTCCACTTTCCCACCATCCTCTTATATGTGTTAGTGTTATATACAGTGCCTTGCAAAAGTATTCATACCCCTTGAACTTTTTCATATTTTGTCACCTTACAACCACAAACTTAAATTTATTTTATTGAGCTTTTAAGTGATAGACCAACACAAAGTAGCAGATAATTGAAGGAAAATGAAACATGGTTTTCAAAATTTTAATGATATAAAAATCTGAAAAGTGTGATGTGCAAAAGTATTCAGCCCCCCTATATCAAAAATTTGTAGAGACACCTTTTGCTGCAATTACAGCAGTTACCAGCTTTGCACATCTAGAGACTGAGATTTTTGCCCATTTTTCTTTGCAAAATAGCTCAAGCTCAGCCATATTGAATGGAGAGTGTCAGTGAACAGTAATTTTCTTGTCTTGCCACAGATGTTCAATGGGATTTAGGTCTGGACTTTAGCTGGGCCATTCTAACACATGAATATTCTTTGATCTAAACCATTCCACTGTAGCTCTGGTTGTATGTCTAGGGTCATTGTCTTGCTGGAAGGTGAATCTTCTCGTCTTTTGCAGTCTCCAACAGGTTTTCTTCCAGGATTATCCAGTATTTAGCTTCATCTTTCCATGAACTCTGACCAGCTTCCCTGTCCCTGGTGTGTTCAGGGTGATGGGCAGTGTTACTTTCCGCCACAAATAGCGCTTATCAGTTAGGCCAAAAAGTTCAACTTTGGTCTCATCTGACCAGAGCACCTTGTTCCACATGTTTGCTCTGTCCCCTATATGGCTTGTGGCAAACTGCAAACTGCACTCTTTATGTCTTTTTTTCAACAATGGTTTTCTTCTTGCCACTCTTCCATAAAGGCAAGATTTGTGGAGTGCACGACTTATAGTTGTCCTGTGGACAGATTCTCCCTCCTGAGCTGTGGATTTCTGCAGCTCCTCCAGAGTGACCATGGGCCTCTTGACTGCTTCTCTGACCAGTGCTCTCCTTGCTCGATCTGTCAGTTTAGATGGACGGCCATGTCTTGGTAGGTTTGCAGTTGTAGAATACTTTTTCCATTTTTGGATGATGGATTGAACGGTGCTCCTTGGGATGCTCAAAGCTTGGGGTATGTTTTTATAACCAAACCCTGCTTTAAACTTCTCCACAACTTTATCTCTGACCTGTCTGGTGAGTTCCCTGGTCTTCATGATGCTGTTTGTTCACTAGTGTACTCTAACAAACCACTGAGGCCTTCACAGAACAAGTGTATTTATACTGAGACTAAATTACACACAACTGGACTCTATTAACTAATTAAGTGACTTCTGAAGGTAATTGATTGCACTGGATTTTATTTAGGGGTATCAGAGTACAGAGGGCTGAATACTTTTGTACGTCACACTTCAGACTTTTATTTGATTAAAATTTTGAAAACCATGTATCATTTCTATTCCACTTCACAATTATGCTCTACTTTGTGTTGATCTATTGCTTAAAATCTCAATAAAATACATTTAAGTTTGTGGTTGTAAGGTAACAAAAAGTGAAAAAGTTCAAGGGGTATGAATACTTTTGCAAGCCACTGTATATATAGGGTCAGATGCTCCTCTGCATTGAAAAGCAAATTTTCATTATGGCTACACTGCATTTGGAGAACACATAGCACCTGTGTTCTGCATACACTTGTTATAAAGTTGGTGGTAACATTTTTTGAACTATGTCATGCCCTTGGCATGATATTTGATCAAATGCAGGGATAGGTGAAGAAGAACATCTTCCAAATCTTGCTCACCCCCTTGTGGTTGTTGGGGAACCGCACAGGTGATGTCATGTGCAGAAGCAAGTGGAGGAGAATAAGTAGCTAGGACTTAAGAAGGAGGAGAATGAGGAGGAGTTGGTGGAGGGTGACATTAAGTTTTAACAGGCACAGCTAGGGGATAAGGCTAATACTCTTTGTGGCAGACTTGATGATTATGATGATGATTATATACCAGACCAATCATTACAGTTTATAGCAGAGAATGAAACACACTGGTGAGCACGCCAACTTGCATACCTGGCTGCTTATTTGCTGACAAGCGTATCGTTAGCATCAAGCTAAAGTGAGGAATATTGGTTAGCAGTGGTGGAACTACTGGCGTAACAGCTGTAGCAACTGCTACAGGGCCTGCAGACTTACGAGGCCAGGTCAGGCCTTTGCTGCTTTTTTTTAAATAGGCTGTTACCTGCCAGATTAGTCCAGCATGTACACACATGGGTGTCAGGACAATGTGTCAGGACATTGTTTATGCTATTCAACACAGCACGCGGGATCTTGAGGCTGAAGAGAGAAGTGGAGACGGCCATGGGCAGGATTGGGGATCGGTAAATAGGACACTGAGAGTATTTGTTCGGAAGATTTGACTCATGAGGTTCGCCCATTGGTTTCATTAAGACCAAACTGGGTCGCATACGAGACCTCTTTGTGTATAAACATCTGCCACAAGAAAGAGATTATTTTTGGATGGTTTACATCCAGTATAAGCCACTATAAAAAACAGTGCAATATGCTTTTAAATGGTCTGTTTTTTACCACCGGCTACAATCCATTTATACATACCCATACAGTATATTTTGCTATCAATAATGCTGCCTTCACAGTAAAGTGCTTGAAAGGGGTTGGACAAAGTCATAAGAGATCTAGGAGTGTCATAAACAAATTTTCAGGGCAATCGGGCACTTTCAATTTTTTTGCACCAATTCAAAACCTGCGGTCGTTTCAACCTAATCAGACACTAGCAATGTATATAAAATTTTTGTAGCTCAGGGTGGGTTCACACCTGCGTTTGAGCCCGTCCGCTGCCAATCCGAGTGAAAATCTCAGGGAACGGGATCGGCATCGGATACCGACGGGCTAGCGATGCATTGGTTAAAAACCCATTCATTTGAATGGGTTTTTAAAGCAATGCGCGGGTGCCCGATTGCACCCTCTGTGCTGCGAAGCCGTTTTTTTCGTCAGACACGAAGTCCTGCATGTCCGACTTTATATCCGACAAAAAAAAAGGATTCACAGCGCAGAGGGTGAAATCGGACACCCGCGCATTGCTTTAAAAACCCATTCAAATGAATGGGTTTTTAAACAATGCGTCGCTAACCTGTCGGTATCCGATGCCGATCCCGTTCCCCGAGATTTTCACTCGGATTGGCAGCGGACGGACTCAAGCGCAGGTGTGAACCCACACTTAGCATTGTTTTAAGCTGAGCCCTTCTTCAAGTTTCAGGAGCAGAACGAGACAAGAAATCCATTATTTGATTTGATGGGGTACTATTAATCTATTAAAATACAAAGTAACAGAATTTGACATTTAGAATTTTGTCCAAAAAATGTGTGCAAAATATAAATCACATGTAAAGAAAACAAGAATACAATGATCTGGAAATCTCATATAACCATATTTTATTCATAATAATATGCTTTTCTTTATACACAATCATGTGATTTATCTGAAACTTGAGCTTCCAGCTGTTTTCATTAGTACCACTTATTTTTTCTTTTATTAACCCAGTCACAACTTTTTTGAAATGTGTTACTGCCATTAATTTCTAAATTACTCATTTTTTTTTTCAAAAGAAATGGAAAAATGTCTATCTTTCCACTTTTTGATATGTATGCTATGTTTTTGTGTTGTAACACATAGGGGTAAATTTATGAACACATGTATGCCAGTTTTCTGGCTTAGGTGGGTGTCACTGTGATGCATGTTTGGTGTACAGCCCTTTTTAGCACCAAACATGCGCCACATTGATCACTCTGTGCCCTGCTTGTCACTTTTTGTGAAAGTGGACGGTGCTGGGGGAAGGTATTATAACTCATACAGAAAGCTTGAGTGAGTTATACATGAAATTTACACCAATTTGTGACTGGTATAGATTTCAACTTTTGTGCACAGGAGTGCACCTGTTTTATTAAGAGGCTGGAACCCCTTCATAATTCAGGAGCACTTTGTACCAGTCATGTACTTTATAAAGACTGCTAAACATGTGCAAAGACTTCCACTGACAGACAGGGGCCAAAAGTGCATCTTACATTTGTCACAGGTATCCATTAAATATAGATATCAATCTAAAATTTAGGCAGAATTAAATTTTATGTTGTATCAGGTAAATAGATGTTTGCAACTATGTTTCCATTTCCTAGTATACTGGCTAATGAATGTATTCATGAGGTATCTCAGTTTTTCTTTAAGGTACTATAATAATTTGATTACATTAAAGTATTACATTAAATAAAGGAAAGAAAAGAACATGAGTATGAATATTAAAACACTGCATCTAAAATGCTAGATTTGTATAACTGTCAGCTGAAATACATATGTATAAAATTCAGACAAGACTTTAACATATTTTTATGCAGAGAAATATGTTAAATGTATTCACTGACAGATCATTTCCATGTACAAAATGTTTTCCTTTAGCAAATAAAGTCTTGCTGTGAAGCATCTTCCTTTCTATCACATTCAGTTCTGACCTGTAGTAATACTATTAGCATTATTACTCTTGATTTTGGAGAAGTGTAGTTTTTATATTTTCCTTTCAGTTTGACGATACGCATTTAAAGATTAGAACCACAACATAGATCATGTTTAATGTAAAAATTCATTATCGAAAAATACATACAGCTAAGTTCTATTCTTTCTGTGTGCCAGCAATACAAAAGAAAACCACGCTTTATAACATCTTAATTTCCCGGCAAAGCTTTAGCTTTACTATCCATAAGGAGCTTTGTATTGGGCAGCTAATGCAACATATGACGGGAAGAAGCAACTCTTAATAAATGTATCACTTCATTCACTCTGCTAATTATTTTCTTACACACTCTCTGCGCACTTTATTGCAATATGTCAGCAACGATAAGAGATTCATAGTGAGGTTACAGCATTTATTTCCATTTACCTAATGCTGTTATTATTCTAAAATTTTACCAACTTCTAAAATTTAAAAACATTGTAAAGATTAATAAAATAAATCAGAAGACTTCTCTTTTATGGTCATATGTTGCTATTACAATCTTATCTTTAACAATCCTTATTAAAGAGTCCATATACAGTGGGGAAAAAAAGTATTTAGTCAGCCACCAATTGTGCAAGTTCTCCCACTTAAAAAGATGAGAGAGGCCTGAAATTGACATCATAGGTAGACCTCAACTATGAGAGACAAAATGAGAAAACACATCTAGAAAATCACATTGTCTGATTTTTTTAAGAATTTATTTGCAAATTATGGTGGAAAATAAGTACTTGGTCACCTTCAAACAAGCAAGATTTCTGGCTCTCACAGACCTGTAACTTCTTCTTTAAGAGGCTCCTCTGTCCTCCACTCATTACCTCTAGTAATGGCACCTGTTTGACATTGTTATCAGTATAAAAGACACCTGTCCACAACCTCAAACAGTCACACTCCAAACTCCACTATGGTGAAGACCAAACAGCTGTGGAAGGACACCAGAAACAAAATTGTAGACCTGCACCAGGCTGAGAAGACTGTATCTGCAATAGGCAAGCAGCTTGGTGTGAAGAAATCAACTGTGGGAGCAATAATTAGAAAATGGAAGACATACAAGACCACTGATAATCTTCCTCGATCAGGGGCTCCACGCAAGATCTCACCCCGTGGGGTCAAAATGATCACAAAAACGGTGAGCAAAAATCCCAGAACCACACAGGGGGACCTAGTGAATGACCTGCAGAAAACTGGGACTAACGTAACAAAGGCTACCGTCAGTAACACACTACGCTGCCAGGAACTCAGAACCTGCAGTGCCAGACGTGTCCCCCTGCTTAAGCCAGTACTATCCGGGCCCGTCTGAAGTTTGCTAGAGAGCATATGGATGTTCCAGAAGAGTATTGGGAGAATGTCATATGGTGAGATGAAACCAAAGTAGAACTGTTTGGTAGAAACACAACTCATCGTGTTTGGAGAAGAGTGATTGCTGAGTTGCAGCCAAAGAACACCATACCTACTGTGAAGCATGGGGGTGGCAACATCATGCTTTGGGGCTGTTTCTCTGCAAAGGGACCAGGACGACTGATCCGTGTACATGAAAGAATGAATGGGGCCATGTATCGTGAGATTTTGAGTGCAAACCTCCTTCCATCAGCAAGGGCATTGAAGATGAAACGTGGATGGGTCTTTCAGCATGACAATGATCCCAAGCACACCACCAGGGCAACAAAGGAGTGGCTACGTAAGAAGCATTTCAAGGTCCTGGAGTGGCATAGCCAGTCTCCAGATCTCAACCCCATAGAAAACTTTTGGAGGGAGTTGAAAGTCTGTGTTGCCCAGAGACAGCCCCGAAACATCACTGCTCTAGAGGAGATCTACATGGAGGAATGGGCCAACATACCAGCAACAGTGTGTGCCAACCTTGTGAAGACTTAGAAGAAAACGTTTGACCTCTGTCATTGCCAACAAAGGATATATAATAAAGTATTGAGATGAACTTTTGTTATTGACCAAGTACTTATTTTCCACCATAATTTGCAAATAAATTCCTTAAATATCAAACAATGTGATTTCTGGATTTGTTTTCTCATTTTGTCTCTCATAGTTGAGGTCCTACCTATGATGTCAATTACAGGCCTCTCTCATCTTTTTAAGTGGGAGAACTTGCACAATTGGTGGCTGACTAAATACTTTTTTTTCCCCACTGTACATTAGGTGATCATTGGCCAAATTGACAATGTTTGCATGATCAGTTTGGTCATTTCAGTATGGTGGCCTCTAGACTCTTCCCAAAGGCATGTTGGAGAAGGTAAGGATCAGGTAATTGATTTTCTACAATTCTATTATTCTTGAAAAAATAAGCCACCATTAGTGGTGGCTGGCAGCAGTTTCTACCTGTCTCCCATTAAGTATATACACGCTGCTTTGCTGAGCTGAACATGAAAGCATATGGGAGACTCTGGTGAGATGTCTGCTGAATATTGCCAGCATAGTGGCAGAGAGGTTAGCATTTGCTTTGCAGTGATGGGGTCCTGCCTGACTAAGGGCAACATCTACATGGAGTCTGTATGTTCTCCTTGTGTTTCCTTCCACATGCTAAAAATATATTAATAGGTAACTTGGCTCCCTATACAAACAACTGACCCTTGCGGGTTTTGGGAATGAGTACATGTATGGCACCCACTAATTCCTCTACTCCACAATGCTGCCTGCGATGTGAGAAAAGTGCATTACAAATATTTGTCATTGTCATGGCCAGCATAACCTAAGTACAGGTGGATTGCAGGCCTCATTAGAAGTTTATTTTAGAATACATTTGTGCCACATTTGTCCATTGGTCGTGTCTTAGCTCCTCTAAGCTTAGCTTAGTTAATTAGGTTGAACTACAATAATGTTACAAACTTGAGGATAAGTGTGGCACAGCTTTTACAAATATAGCCCCTTTCAATGGAAACACACTGCTGAAATGGCTAGATTTCAATGCATTTAGCCATGCAACTCAATTTTTTTCGATGTCTAATTTGCTGCATGATATTGTAGTTAAATAAATGGACTGGGTTATTTTGTCCTCTATTTCAAATATAATCTAGAAAAATGAGTCCCATACTTAAATGATCAAGCTTCTATAAGGTAGGCTACAGATTTTACTAAACCACTGAGTTAATACAATTGTTTGGTGCTTAGGTAGGTGCTGCAAACTAATTACTCATTATGGAGAACTATTAATGAGTGACAAAAAGAAATTCAATCACTTACATAAAAAATACGTAGTCTTTCTTCATCATTATTGCTACTTTGTAATAATCTTCTTAAATGATTGTGTAAGTAACTTGCTCTAGCCCATGTGTCCATTGGGGTTAACTGCAGATATAATAAGTCTTACCTTTTATTAAAGTTAGACTGATTACAGTTTATGAAAATTAATTACCACTTGACGAGCTGTAGATTTACAAGTTGCACAGATTGAGTACTAGCTTTTTTTAATGTCAAAATTAATAATACCAAAGAACATAATTAAGAGTGTTAAACAGAATGATGTAATTTTAATGTTGATAAAGAAATATAAAACAAATATATCATTTTTGTATTCAGATTAATTCCAATGAAATATCATTGGGAAAACATTTTTAATGACTTTTTCATTGAATGTTGTGATAAGATATCATGCTGCAGCAGTTTAACCTATTTCAGGAATTCGGGTTAACTCTGCTACTTTTGTATGTGTATCTGTTTTAAAGAAATATGATGAGTGATATATATATATATAGAGAGAGAGAGAGAGAGAGAGAGAGAGAGAGAGAGAGAGAGAGAGAAGCAAGTAGATGCCCTAGAAGATGTTCTCCAAAGTATGAGTCGTGACTCCCTGGGGGGTTGTTTAGAGACTTTAATAGGGGAGCAACTCACACATGTCCACAGTACTGCAGTCCCAGTTTGGCTGCCTGTGGACATAGCAGAATGTCTCCATCAATATATATTGAGATCTCAGCAATGCAAAGCAGGAAAAACAGCGCCCACCTTACCACTAGATATGAGTAGATATGAGCCAATGACCTCTTGCCTTGCCATCCCAGCTGCCTATGACCCACCCTCCTAGCCATGCCTGCCCGCCTTTTTGTTTGCAAGAGCCAATTGGTAAATTGCTCTAACTGTTCTAGAATAGATAGCTAGGACAAAATGTGCAGGGGGACAGAATAAGAGAAAGGATATACAGTTGGATGGTAGAATGAAAGTAGAAGACAAGATGACAGAAAAATAGAGGAAGAAGAATAGAGGCAGGTGACAGGAAGATGGCAAAATACAAGCAGGAGATAGGTGGGTGGAAGAATGGAGGCATGAGACAGAAGAACAGCAGATTATAGCCAGGAGACATAAGAATAGAGGCAGGAGACAGGATGACTGCAGGATAGAGGCAGGAGACAAGAGAATAGAGGTAGGAAACAGAAGGACTACAGAATAGAGGTATGAGACAGGAGGACTGCAGAATAGAGGCAGGATACAGGAGAATACAGTCAGGAGACAGGGGAATGGCATAATAGAGACAGGAGGATAAAGGCAGGAGACAGAAGTATGGCAGAATAGAGGCAGAAGAAAGGAGGACAGCAGAATAGGAGCAGGAGGATGGCAACATAGGGACAGAAGAATAGATGCAGGAGACAGGATGGCAGAATAGAGGCAGGAGACAGGATAATAGATACACAGGATGATAGATACAGAAGACAGGAGAATAGATGCATGAGGCAGGAGACAAGAATAGCAGAATACAGGCAGAATTCTGGAAGATGGCAGAATACACGCAACATACTGGAGGATGGCAGAATGGAGTCAGTGTTGCAGGGACTTATTTTTTGAATGAGGCTAAGTACCGTATAGGGGGTTCCTGAACAAAAGTCTAAGATAAAAGTGGGTCCCAGTCTTAAAAAATATATTAAACTCAGAAGCACATGCAAGTTACTTAAAAGCAAAGTCTGATTTCCCAGCCTTTAATTTCCACAATGTATCTAAAATAAAAATAGAGAAAATTTGAAAATTGAACATCTACTATTTTGTGTCAATATAGCATTTTTCCATGGTAACTACAAATATACCCCATATAGTCTGATCCTGCAATATTAATTCTTTCAATCTGGCATCTAATACTTACTAACATACATTTAGAAGTTTAGCTAGAAATTGGGGACAGAATAATTGTGACTGGGTGGCAGAATCAAACTACAATGAAAAAATATTGATCAATGTAGGAACTGTAGGAACAAGTCAAAGTTCTTCTGTTTGATGTTATTGGGACCACTGCTGATAATAGCGGCAGAGGTTCCGCTATCATCTATCCTTGTGCTCTGACACTATTATGTCACAGTACACAGTACAGGGATAGAAAAAAAAAAGATGGCAGTGGGTGAAAAAAAATCATAGTGGAGATGCCACTGGTTTTGCCGACAGCGGCCCCATTATGTATAGACACTTTGGCCAGGTGAACTTAGCACTGGCCAATCACAGGAGAACCTCTGCCACTATTGAATTCAATAGCGGCAGCAGCTTTCCTGTGATTGGCCTATTTGAATTTAGTGCCAGAGCAGGTTCTTTGGCGCTTAATTCAAATACGACAATCACAGGAGATCCACTACCAGTATTGAATTCACAGCAGCAGTGGCTATTCTGTGATAGCCGGACCACCGCTGATAATAGCGGCAGTGGTTCTGCTGTCATATATCCCTGTGCTGT
Organism: Leptodactylus fallax; assembly: GCA_947044405.1. NCBI lineage: Eukaryota > Metazoa > Chordata > Amphibia > Anura > Leptodactylidae > Leptodactylus > Leptodactylus fallax. The sequence goes on from CAMRHE010000013.1 coordinate 3,338,452, forward strand.
GACGCTATGATGAAAAAATTCATAGCGGGGCTGCCACCGCTTTTGCCGGCGATGGCCCTGCTAGGTATAGACACTTTGGCCATTTGAAGTTAGCACCAAAGCACATGCTCTGGTGCTATATTCAAATAGGCCAATCACAGGAGAGCCGCTGCCGCTACTGAATTCAATAGCGGCAGCGGATGCCCTATGACTGGGTCATTTGAATTTAGTGCCAGAGCAGGTACTTTTCCCATAAATTCAAATGGGCCAATCACAGGAGATGGAAATGAAGATTTGTCTAGGGCAAACTAAAAAGGCTGGCCAGGAGAGGTGACAAAAATACAAATCCACTGATAGACGCCTTCAATTACTTCTCATGGGCCTCCTTGTGGCATCTGGCACTCTTCTGTGACATCATGGAGTCACGGCTGAAGCCTGTGATTGGGCCACCAGCAGTCACATGGGCACGTCGAGCATCACGACCCCCGGGACTATGATGTCACAGAATAGCACAGACATGCAAACAATTGGCCGTGAGTAGGTCCAAGAAAGATGAAGAAAGGTGAGTATGAATGTTTTTTTTGTTTTTTACACCTCCCCCTGAACCTATAATAATGTCACTTTTCACTTTGACATAACTTCAGTTGTGTTTGTCATAGAGAGCTAGAAATTAGATAAATAGGTTCGTAGGAGCCCTAAGAGTATTCTACACTATGTTTTAAGCAAATTTAACCCCTTAAGGACTGGGCCTAAAAGTGCGTTAATGACCAGGCCTCATTTTTCAAAACTGACATGTCACTTTATATGGCAATAACTTTGAGACGCTTTAACTTAAGTGATTTTTAGAGTTTTTTTCGTGACACATTGTACTTCATGTTAGTGGTAAACATTGATCAATATTTTTGTATTTATCAATAAAAAAATAGGGACTTTGATGGAAATTTGGGAAAAAAAAATCACAATTTTCAAAATGTGAAATGCTCTGCTTATCAGACAGATAGTCATACCACCCAAATACATTAATAAATATTATCTACCATATCTCTGCTTTATATTGGCATCATCTTTTAATTGTCATTTAGTTTATTTTGGACATTAGAAAGCTTACAAGTGTAATAGCGATTTTCCAAATTTACAAGAAAATTTCCCAAACTAATTTCTTAGGGACCACTTCAGTTCATTATAAAGGCCTATATATTAGAAACCCACATAAATTACCCCATTTTCAAAACTGCACCACTCAAATAATTCAAAACAGCATTTCAGATGTTTGTTAACCCTTTAAGCATTTCACAGGGATTAAAACAATATAGAGGTGAAATTTAGACATTTCATTTTTTTTCAATAACACATTCATTTAGTCCTAAAATTAACACATTCACAAAGGGTTAAAGGAGAAAATGCATCTCACAGTTTGTCATGCAATTTCTCCCGGGCACAGATATACCCAACATGTGGGTGTAAACTGATGTTTGGGCACACAGCAGCGCACGGAAGGGAAGGAGTGACACTTGGCATTTGAAAAGAAGATTTTGCTGGAATAGTTTTCGGTGCGATGTCTCATTTGCAGAGCCCCTAGAGTACCAAAACAATGGAAACCCTCCAAAAGTGACACCATTTTGAAAACTACACCCCTGACAGAATTTATCAAGGGGTATAGTGAGCATTTTGACTCCACAGGTGTTTCACAGATTTTATTAACATTGGGAAGTGTAAATGAAAAATTACTAAAACGTCACTTTATCCCTAAAGTTTTCTTTTTCACAAGGGGTTAAAGGAGAAAAAGCACTCCACAGTTTGTTAAACAATTGCTCCTGAACACGTGAATACCCCATATGTGGTTACAAACTGCTGTATAGGTACATGGCAGGGCTTGGAATGGAAAGTGCACTATTTGGCTTTTGGAGGGCGGATTTTGCTGGTACAGTTTTCAGGTTCCATGTCGCATTTGAAGAGCAACTAGTTTACCAATACAATGGAAACCCCCAAAAGTGACCCCGTTTTGGAAACTACACCCCTTATAGAATTTATCAAGGGGTATAGTGAGCATTTTGATGCCACAGATTTTATTAACATTTGGACGTGAAAATGAAAAATTCCTTTTTTTCAAATAAACTGTCAATTTACGCCAAATTTTTCATTTTTTCAAGGGGTTAATGAAGAAAAAACACCCCACAGTTAGTTAAACAATTGCTCCTGAACATGCCAATACCCCATATGTGGTTGTAAGCCGTATGGGTACATGGCGGGGCTCAGAATGGAAAGAGCACTATTTGGCTTTTGGAGGGAAGATTTTGCTGGAATAGTTTTCAGGTGACATGCCGGATTTGCAGAGCTCCTAAAGTACCAGTACAATGGAAACCCTCCAAAAGTGAGCCCATTTTAGAAACTACATCCCTCAAAGAATTTCTCAAGGGGTTTTATCATTTTGATCCCAAGACTGCTTCCCAAAAATTAATGTACAAAGTGAAATTTGAAATTTTTATAGAAATATGCCATTTCAGTGCCCAATATTTTGCAACCACTTTGTGTCATCAGAGACATGTACTCCTAAAACTATTAAGTGAGCTATCCCGGGGACAAAAAAGATGTATATATGGGCGTAAACTGCTACTTGGGCACACAGCAGGACTCAGAACGGAATGAGCACTGCACTTTTTTTTTTTTGAAGTTTAGATTTAGAGGGACATGTTATTTTTGCAGAGCCCCAGAGGTGCCAGTAAACTGGAACTCCCCAAGAAGTGACCCCATTTTGGAGTGCAATTTTAGGGCATCTGCAAACGTTACATGGCGTCCAAAAACCAACAATCTAAATCTGCGATCCAAAAGCACATAACGCTCACAGAAGCTTCACATTTGTGCCCTGTTGTGTGCCCAAACAGCAGTTTATGCCCACATTTATGACACTGGTGTATCCAGGATAACGTACTTAACAATGTCATATGTGGGTAAACTGCTATTTGGGCATAGCCGGGAAGGAGCGCTATTTTGTTTTTTGGACGCCATGCCACTTTTGCAGAGCCCCTGAATTGCCAGTAAAGAGGAATCCGCAGACTTGTAACCCCACTTTGGAAACTACACCCCTGAAGGGATTTATCTAGTGGAGTAGCGAGCATTTTTAACCATTGAGCATTGCATTAATTTAATTTCCAGAAATGAATGTGAAGCTGATAATGAAAAGTGAAAATTACAATTTTTCCAGAGATACGCCTTTTCAGTGCCTGATATGTTGTACCCAGTTTGTGTCAGTAGAGACACACACTCCAAAAACTGTTAAGTGGGTATTCCGGGCACAACAGCTTTTGGAGCATTTGTCTCTGATACAAGCCGGGCACAACATATTACGCACCAAAATGTCGGATTTCTGGAAAAATTGCCATTTTCACCTTTCACCATCAGCTGCGTATTAATTTCTGTAAATTAAATTATAGCAACAATTGGGGGTTAAAAATACCCACTGTATCCCGGGATAAATACCTTCAGGGATGTAGTTTCCAAAATGGGGTCACATCTCAGGGGATTCCAATTTACTGTTCTGCAAAAATGTCATGGTGTCCAAACACCAAACCGTCTAAATCTGTGCGCCCAAAACCAAATAACGCTCCTTCTCTTCTGTGCTTAGTTGTGTGCCCAAATATCAGTTTATACCCACATATGCCATTACGTATATTATCCTGGGTACACCAGTGTCATACATGTGGGCATAAACTGCAGTTTGGGCACACAGCAGGGCACAGAAGGGAAGGAGCGATATGTGGCTTTTGGAGCGCAGATTCAGATGTTTGGTATCTGGACACATGTCATGTTTGCAGAGCCTCTAAAGTACCAGTAAAGTGGAATCCCCTAAGGAGTGACCCCATTGTGAAAACTGCACCCCTCAAAGAATTTATCAAGGGGTGTAGTGAGCATTAGTATCCCAGACGTGAATGCACAGTGGATGGTGAACAGTGAATATGTAAGCTATGCAGAGTACAAGCTGTATTTTCTTTATTTTTTTGGTGATGTAGCCATATGAGAACTGTTTTTTTTGCGTGATGAGATGCATTTTGTAATGACGCTTTAGGCGCCTACAACTTATTGAATACATTTTATTAACTCTTCATTTGGTGGATTAAAAAAAAAAACATCAATTCTGGCACTGCGTTTTACCTTTTAAATTTTTCGCCATGCAGTGTACAGCATAAGTAACATGTTATTCTACGAGCAGGGCCGGTTTTAGACAAAGTGTGGCCCTGGGCAAAATTAAAAGTGGGGCCCCAAATTCTCACATATTGTTCCAACAAAACAAACACATTCAATTGGCACACACTGTGCAGAGTGCTGCTGAACTGATTTCTAGCATTAGGGTATTTGCAAGGATCTTAAAAGTTAAGGGGCATGAGGTCTGACTGCCTACAGGCACAAGAAAATAATTTCTAAACATATATCTTTATTGAATAATAATACCATACAAAAAACAAAGGTAAATATTATGTCCATACTGTTACTGTTATGGAACAAAGCACTCCATGCACTAATGTTACCAATGATACCTCTATACAAGGCGCAAATAATACTGCCACACTATGACGGCAACCAATACCATTACATAGTGACTTAATAATACCACCATACTGTTACTGCCACTGTACAAAACCAATATTACCACAATACAGTGACAGATACCTCCTCAAAACAAATACTCTCTTGCCCCTAATAACATATAACGTCAGATAGTGCCTCATATTTTGCCCAAAGCATTAGTTGTGCTGGAGACGGTAGTGATGCACCACACAGTAGTAGTGCCAACTTTTGTACTCAGTAGAATAATGGTGACCACACACTTTTATCATAATAAAAATTGATTATATAATTAAAATAATGATTTAGCAATTCCTCTCATGATATAAAAGCTCACCTCTGAGCCCCTACACAGTAATGATGCCCACATTTCAGCCCTGCATAGTAATAATACCCACCGTTATGCCCCTACAAAGTGGTGGGCATTATTATTGTGTGGGGGGCAAAATGGATTATTACTGCTTTGGGCCAGAAAGGGGGTATTATTGTTAATAACACTCCCTTTTTTGTGCTTCCACAGAATAATAATGATCCAATTTGTACCACTTAATAGGTAATAGTGTCTCCTCATAGATTACAGCTTATCAGCTATAGTACCTTTTTGTGATAGTGCCCCCTTATTAGTTCTAGTTACCCCTTATTAGAGAGCCCCCCTATTAGTTCTAGTTCCCACTTATTATAGTGCCCCTTTAATAGTTATCATCCCCCCTATAGTGCCCCCTTATTACTTATTTTTCCCCCTTATTAGTTCTAGCCCTCCCTTATTATAATCCCCCCTTATAAATTCTAGTTCCTCCTTATTATAGTGCCCCCTTATTACTTCTAGTTCCCCGTTAATATTAGTCCTCCTTATTATCTCCCCCTTATTATAGTGCCTCCTTACTAGTTCCCCCTTATTATAGTTCCCTCTTATTACAGTGCCTTCTTATTAGTTTTCCCTTATTATAGTGCCACCTTATTATAGTGTCACCTTATTATAGTGCCTTCTTATTAGTTTTCCCTTATTATAGTGCCACCTTATTATAGTGCCTTCCTATTAGTTTTCCCTTATTATAGTGCCACCTTATTATAGTGCCTTCTTATTAGTTCTCCCTTATTATAGTGTCACCTTATTATAGTGCCTTCTTATTAGTTCTCCCTTATTATAGTGCCACCTTATTATAGTGCTGCATTATTATAGTGCCACCTTATTATAGTGCCTTCTTATTAGTTTTCCCTTATTATAGTGCCACCTTATTATAGTGCCTTCTTATTAGTTTTCCCTTATTATAGTGCCACCTTATTATAGTGCCTTCTTATTAGTTTTCCCTTATTATAGTGCCACCTTATTAATCTCCCTTATTATGGTGCACCTTATTAGTTCCTCCTTATTATAGTGCCCCCTTATTATTTCCCCCTTATTATAGTGCCTTCTTATTAGTTCCTCTTATTATAGTGCCACCTTATTAGTTCTAGTCCCAGCTTTTTGCCTTATTATAGTTTCCCCTTTAGTTCTAGTGCCTCTTATTAATTACAGCGCCCCTTTACAGCTTTAAATCCCTCTGTTCTCCAGAAAATAAAAAAAAACTACTCACCTTACCTGATCCTGTGATGAATGAAGGTGATAGTCTCCCTGGCTGCAGAAGAGGTCCGGCACAGGTCGAGCGATGTAGTGACGAGTGACGTCATCGTTCAGCCTGAACCAAGACATACGGACCGGTGCACACTATACTGTGGCTTACAGTAAGACAGAGCATGGAGAATAGATCTCTATGCTCTGTCATAGGTAACAGGTTCAACTGAAGCGGAGACTCTGTTCCAGTTGAAAGTGTTGCTCTCATGATCGGAGGCACCAGGGGAAACTTTGGGTGCCCCGGATCCACTGGGGCCCCTTTGGCCCCAATACCAGCCTTGTCTGCGGGTCAGTACGATTATGGCGATACCCCATTTATATTGTTTTTTTATGCAACACTAATTTTGCAGAACAAAAACCTATTTGGGGAAAGAAATCAATTATTTTTGCATCGCCATCTTCTGAGAGGCGTAACATTTTTATTTTTCGGTTGACAGATTTGGTTGAGGGCTTATTTTTTTGCGGGACAACCTGTGCTTTTTATTGATACTATTGTGGTGTACATATGACTTTTTGATCACTTTTTATAGCGTATTTTGTGAGGTAAGATGGCGAAAAATCATTACTTCATTTTTTTCCGTTTTGTCTTTTTCCAACATTCACCATGTAGGTTAAATACTGTGCAGGTTGTTACGGACGCGGCAATACCAAATATGTATTGTTTTTATAAATTTTTAGCTTTTTTTATATAATTCATTTTAAATAGGAAAAGGGAATTTGGGGGGCTTTATAACTTTATTATTTTTTTTACACACTTTATTTTTTTTTTTTAATTTTTTTAACATCTTTTAGTTGTCCTATAAGGACGCCTAAACCAGTGACGCTCTGATCGCTGGTTCAGTACTATAGACTGCAATATACGAGTATTGCAGTCTATACAGGAAGTTAGTCTATGCAGATGCATAGACTGACTTCCAGAGGTCCCGGCAGGATCAACCAGGTACTTGAGGTTCCTAGCAGCCTGTGGTCACTGGCCATACCCCGGGCTGCAGAAAATTCATAACGGCACCCCCCCGATCTCACCACGGGGGGTGCCGGGGGGGTTATTATTATAGCGCAACCCCTTGGATGCTGTGGTCAAGTTTGACTGCGGCATCTAAGGGGTTAACACCCGCGATCGTAGCTCAGCTCTGGCCACAGGTGTTACATGCGGGTGTCAGCTGTTGCTTACAGATGACACCCGCTCTCGATGTCACCCGCTCAGCTTCTGACATACCGGAACGTTTTTTTGCCATTAGGCATTCACTCCCATGACGTGCAGGTACGTCATTTTGCGTTAAGGGGTTAAAGTGTGGTTTGTACTAAAATTATTCGCCCTGAAACAAATTGGGGACTCGAGTCACCAAACCCAAACACAAAATTAATCTTGAGAGGTTCGCCCATCTCTAGATGTGAGTCACTTTGATTCTGGCACCACCTGACGGCCTCTTAGCCAAATTTCAGTGGTAGGTGGACAACTTACTGTCCCTTACTCATAGTATAATACATTGGAGTCTCTTATGGTGCCCCCTTGAGTCCAGGGAAATTTTTCCGGGCATCATAACATTTTAGAGTCAATTCACATTCAAAGGGTGAACTGTGAGAATTTTTTCTTGTTTGTATAATAATCTAATTTTGTCAAAGTCCACCAGTCAGCCAGACATGTCCTGTGGTCTGGTCCATCATTTTATTCTATGCCACACTGCCACTCATGTTGTCACAGCTACCACCACTGCCACCACTCAGAAATGTCCTATGGCCTGGTCCATCACATTCCATTATAATACACTGTTGGTGCCACAATGTTGGCATAAAAAAAAAAAAAAACATTTTGATTTTACATCTGCTCCCATTAAACCCCTTTCAGGACCATTACAATTTTCATGTTTGCATTTCCAATTTTCCCTCCCCACATTCCAAGAACCATAATGTTTCATTTCACAGAGTCACATGATGGCTTATTGTTTGCAAAACAAATTGTACTTTGTAACGGCACCATTCAATATTCTGTGCAATGTACTGGGAAGCTGGAAAAAATTGAGGTGGAATTAAAAAAAAACAAAACATTTGCTCCAATTTCTTATGGGTTTAATTTTTACGGCATTCATGATGTGGTAAAAGGGACATGTTACCTGTATTCTGTGGGTCAGTGCGATCACGGCAATACCAAATTTATATAGTATTTTTTATGTTTTGATACCTTTTAAAAAATTATAAACTTGGCAAAATAGAAAAATGTATTTGTGTCACCATATTGTGACACCTGTAACTTTTTCATATTTTCATATATGGAGCTGGGTATGGCTTGTTTTTATGCAGGACAAGATGTCATTTTAATGATTGCATTTAGGGGAAGTTCTGATAGTTTGACCTCTTTTTATTAATTTTTTTTAGGAGGCAAGTATTGAAAAAACAATCTTTTGACCATTTCGATTTTCACTATATGAGATAAATATTTTTATATTTTAATAGTTTGGGCATTTTTGAGCATGGGGACACCTAAAATGTTTATGTTTACTTTTGTAGGTGATTAGAATTTTTATAGTTTTGTGTTTTTTATACTTTGAAAAAAGTTTTTTTTATTTTTTTTTACTTTTATTTTCAGACCACCTATGGACCTTGAACCTCAGGGGGTCTGATCGCTCATACAATAGCCTGCAATACTAATATATTGCAGTGTATAGTAAAATTCATTGACTTCTATAGTATTCAATAGGCTCATGGCAACCAATCGCTGCCCTCCAATGATGGCATCTAAAGTGTTAACAGCTGCAATTGGTGCCAGCACCGATCCTGGCTGTTGGCAGCGGGTGCTGGATGTATTATACAACCGGTATCCACCATGTATGGAGAGGGCTCCTTAGCCCTTTTCATACAGCCCTTCACACCTAATCACATACATCTACTTGATTTTGCATGAAGGGGTTAAGGAATAATTTTTGGTGTTTTTCTTTTTGAAAAACCAATTCTTAATCACTTTTCAACTAGGCAAACAGTCACAAATTTTTCTCCCAAGTAACAAGCCCGTAGCACTTTTTTTTTCTGTAAATTTTTAATTTTTTGCAGCACAATTGCCACGTGTGTCTAAAAAATCATGGGTAAGTACCTTTCCCCCCCAAAAAAGGGGGTGGTATTTGCATATTTCTTACCCAGAATTCTTAGCAGGCCATACATGGTATATAAGTATCTATATGGTCTCTTCCTAATCAATCACATTACCCTTTCTGACTTTGACCCTCAGTAATTTTATGCTACCACTTGACTCATCTCCATTAAGAGGGTTCTGTAACTTTAGAATACTTGAATTCAAGTCAACTTAAGTTCCATACTTTTCAATTTTTTCATTTCTTCTATATATCCAGGTATGCACGCTATATAACTTTCACTGATGGTAGATAATGGGGTTTTACCCCATGTTTAACTTTTTTGTAAACTCCCTAGCATGGTCTTATAAGTCCATATACTATCTGTCCCTAATGATACGCATTACCCCTTCTGACCCACATCAAGACGTCACACAGCCAGCCAATACCCTGCTCTGCACTGATGTTAGAGAAAAACCTGTCTGCGGATCAGATCCTCTCTCTTTTGGAGGAGTCATTATTTTGTCAATAATAATAATTCCCATATTATTCCTTTAGGTTTCTTTGAAAACCATGCATTAATTTTTAGGGAGCTACCTTCCAAATGAGGTCTTATTTGCATATTCCTTACTGAAAAAATGTAGATAGTAGTATAATGTTGTACCGTGTTAGCCATAGAAAGTAGTAGAAGAGTGAAGAATCAGGCGAAACCTTTTAGAGGCTAACTGAGTATATTTGATGGTAAGCTTTCGGGAGTACTAGCTCCCTTCATCAGACATGGTGTTATACAAGAAACTGAAAATTAGTGATCCCTCCGTCACGCCCCCACAAGTTTCCAGATTGTTTATTTTTTGACCTGTTGTAAATAACTTCTCTACTTATATTGCATTTTGTTTTTTTAAGGACTCTAAGATCCTTTGAAGGTCCATGTCTTTAGCGTATAAAAAATCTGTGAATTTTCAGTTTCTTGTATAACACCATGTCTAAAGAAGGGAGCTAGTACTCCCGAAAGCTTACCATCAAATATAAATATACTCAATTAGCCTCTAAAAGGTATCGTCTGAAAAAATGTAGTTCAGCAAATGAATATTTCCATACGGTTGCGAGATATGATGTAAAATGAGAATGTATCAACAGTAGGAGGACCAGAAGATTTCAATAATCAGATGCGTCTATAGACAGTGAAATATGTACAAGTGTGGTGGACCACAGTGGAATCATGTATCAGATAAATCTTAGAATCTCTGGAGTGAGAGATATAGGATCTATAGAAGACTCAAAATGTCATTTAAATTTATCTGGCTAATGGTATAAAATGTAGAGAGTATTTCAGAACATTTAGGAGATCTGAAACATCTACTGTATTTCAGGGAAAACTGGCAGTATTTAAAAAAAATCACAACATATTTCTATTTAAATTCACATGTAATAGACACTGTATATATTTGCCAAACTGCTAAATAAAATTACTGTATTTTTTTCAAACTACCGACAATTTTACCAACTCATCACAACAGTACAAAGTGCACTTGTGAAATACAATTGCGGTCAGTAAGCTGCTTGGAACTAATAGGACCCTAGTGGATTTTTTTGTACTCTATTCTAGGAATTTTCAAGAAAAATAATGTATCAGTAAGTTTCTTTCTGTAGTACAAATAAACTCTTGGAAAAAGAAAAAAAAACATAAAAAGGTTCTGCCACTTGGAAAGGTTTACTGGTTACTGCAAATGGTTTTTTGGAGGATGGAATTTTCAGTAAACAAGCCTTTAAAGTCCAAAACTGGAAATAAGTCTATTTCTGAAATGTTTGAAAGGTCTGGAAATACAAATAGATACAACTTCCAATAGTTATGTAGTAAACCTTCAAAGGATTTCATAAAAGTCTGACGAGACTGGTATATTTTCTTATTCATTTTTGGAAACTGCAGAGTGGAATTCAATTGAATAAAATATGAACATTTAATTGCAATATTATTAAATAATTCAGTGCTTTGTCTAGTGCCAGGCTATGCCAAAATAACCCTAATGACAGAAGTGCAGTAGTGGTTTTAAATATTATATGTACAGTAAATCACTATATTTAGAAAATCTTTAGTAAACATTTATTTGCTTCAGTAAAGGGTGGTTGGCAGCTTTTTAGCTCACCCTTAAGTAAATGTATTGCACATTGAAATTTACAATTTATTAATTGTGTTTGGCACAACAACAGTTCCCATTAGCTAGTTCACAGGAAAAGGCACAATATCTGTTGAAAGATATTCTTAAACTATAATTCATCACATTGTCTGTTTATTTAACAGTTTTTCCTTCACCACACTGTAAGATTAAAAACTATTGCATCACACTGAGTTAACTTAAAGGGGTATTCCCATGACCATGATCTCTTTTAAATTTGTAGATAGTTAAACGTTAAACATTTTTTCAAATATAAGTAATTAAACATTTTGCAGAGTGTTAAAGATTTTCTCTAAATATCTTGTAGTCACAAGTTGTTGACTTGATCGGTTGCCAGTGGAAATGACCATGAATGCAGAAACTTTCTAAGGTCAGAAATTCAGCCATGATGTCTCTATTGTGGCCATGATATCTTCCAATACATGTAGTGTCCCTGCCTGATAACCCAGCTACAATAAGAAAATCATTGCTGGGTTCCTGACAAGTCCCAGACCATAGAAAGTTTCTGCATTTGTGGTTGTATCCAATGGCAACCGATCAAGAAAACAGACTGTCACCAATAAGATAGAGAAAATCTTTAAAATTCTGTAGAATTTTTAACTACTTATATTTGCAAAAATGTTTAACTTTTAATTATCTACAAATATAGATATGATTAAATTCATGGGAATACCCCTTTAAGTCTGTACATTGTTAATGTATATGTTTAAGCATACCTCCAATTATTAAACAACTTTTCTTAAATCCTCTGGGATTTGGAAAAAAAACAAGATGACCACACCTCTGATTTGACTAACCCCCACATGTGTGACAACGTTCCTCTCAACGTTAATGGTATTCACTATGCAGCAAAATGATATGTCACCTGTATGCTATGCGTTGGTACAATTAGAAGGATACCAATTTATATATTTTTCTTTTAGGTTTTCAACCCTAAAAAAAAAAAATCAAAAGCTTTGCAAAAAAAAAAAAATCTTGGAGTCATCATATTCTGACACCTTTAACTTTTATTTATTTCCATGTATGTGGAAATATAAGGTGTGTTTTTTCCCGGGGGCCAGATGTACTTTTTATTTATACCACTTTGGGAAATGTTTATTGCTGTGATCACTTTTTATCCAAATTTTTATGGGAGGCAAAACAGGAAAAAAACGTCAGTTTGGCTCTTTAGATTTTTTTTTTCCCACTACGGCGTTCACCATATGGGAAAAATATTTTTATCAGTTTGTAGACTGGGCATTTTGAGACACAGGGATACCTAATGTGTATGTGTTTTACTTTGTTTATGTACTTTTCTATGTGTTCTAGGAAAAGGGGGGTTGTTAGAAGGCTCCTAGCTGTATGAATCTAAATCCAGTCATCAGTGTATCTAGAGGCCATTTGTATTTCAAAGGTCCTCAGTAAAGGAAAGAGACACTATAAACCAGGTGGATGAAGCAGCTGAGAAAGTTTGTCTTTCTATAGACCCTAGAGGGTGTTTTAGGTAGTCTTAGGGTAGAGTCTAGGGCAACGGACAGACTCAACCCAGAGGGACATATAAGCATGTGCTCTTGGACTCACTTTCTCTTTCCTGTTACTCCCTGAATAAGACTATCCCAGGAACAGGTTAAGCTATATGTGTGCTTTCTGTGTACGTATATAAATATAAGTGTAATAATACTATACATATAAGTACAGTGGGTATGGAAAGTATTCAGACCCCTTTAAATTTTTCACTCTTTGTTTCATTGCAGCCATTTGCTAAAAGCAAAAAAGTTCATTTTATTTCTCATTAATGTACACTCAGCACCCCATCTTAAAAAGACAGAAATATAGATATTTTTGCAAATTTATTAAAAAAGAAAAACTGAAATATCACATGGTCATAAGTATTCAGACCCTTTGCTGTGATACTCATGTTTAACTCACATACTGTCCATTTCCTTCTAATCCTCCTTAAGATGGTTCTACTCCTTCATTGGAGTCCAACTGTGTTTAATTGAACTGATTGGACTTGATTAGGAAAGGCACACACCTGTTTATATAAGCCCTCACAGTGCATGACAGAGCAAATGAGAATCATGAGATCAAAGGAACTGCCCAAGGAGCTCAGAGACAGAATTGTGGCAAGGCACAGATCTGGCCAAGGTTACAAAAGAATTTCTGCAGCACTCAAGGTTCCTAAGAGCACAGTGGCCTCCATAATCCTTAAATGGAAGAAGTTTAGGATGACCAGAACTCTTCCTAGACCTGGCAATCCAGCCAAACTGAGCAATCATGGGAGAAGAGCTTTGGTGAGAGAGGTAAAGAACAACCCAAAGATCACTGTGGCTGAGCTCCAGAGATGCAGTAGAGAGATGGGAGAAAGTTCCACAAAGTCAACTATCACTGCAACCCTTCACCAGTCGGGGCTTTATGGCAGAGTGGCCCGAAGGAAGCCTCTCCTCAGTGCAAGACATATGAAAGCCCACATAGAGTTTGCCAAAAAACACATGAAGGACTCCCAGACTATGAGAAATAAGATTCTCTGGTCTGATGATACGAAGATTGAACTTTTTGGCGTTAATTCTAATCGGTATGTGTGGAGAAAATCAGGCACTGCTCATCACCTGCCCAATACAATCCCAACAGTGAAACATGGTGGTGACAGCATCATGCTATGGGGGTGTTTATCAGCTACAGGGACAGGACGACTGGTTGCAATTGAAGGAAAGATGAATGCGGCCAAGTACAGAGATATCCTGGAAGAAAACTTCTTCCAGAGTGCTCTGGACCTCAGACTGGGCCAAAGGTTCACCTTCCAACAAGACAATGACCCTAAGCACACAGCTAAAATAACAAAGAAGTGGCTTTGGAACAACTCTGTGACCATTCTTGACTGGCCCAGCCAGAGCCCTGACCTCGACCCAATTGAGCATCTCTGGAGAGACCTGAAAATGGCTGTCCACCAACGTTCACCATCCAACCTGATGGAACTGGAGAGGATCTGCAAGGAAGAATGGCAGAGGATCCCCAAATCCAGATGTGAAAAACTCGTTGCATTATTCCCAAGAAGACTCATGGCTGTACTAAATCAAAAGGGTGCTTCTACTCAATACTGAGCAAAGGGTCTGAATATTTATGACCATGTGATATTTCAGTTTTTCTTTATTAATAAATTTGCAAAAATATTTACATTTCTGTTTTTTTTCTGTCAAGATGGGGTGCTGAGTGTACATTAAGACAAATAAAATGAACATTTTTGCTTTTAGCAAATGGCTGCAATGAAACAAAGAGTGAAAAATTTAAAGGGGTCTGAATACTTTCCATGCCCACTGTAGATGTCATACCTGTACATATAGATAACCTATGACATATACGTAAAAATATTTAGTGTATGGTTTCATGTCCTGCAGTGAGTACATGAGTATAGGTGTTAATACATCTGCAGGCTGTAGTTGTCTCCCATATACATGTGGCATTGTGGATTCTGTGTCCTGCACATTTTATGGAATGTAGAAGCGTTCCACATTAGTAGAACACCACAAACAAAATAGGTGCATGGTGCTACGTGTCACGGGGAAAGAAAGGGTGAAGGGGTGCACGTGGGCACTGATTGCACTGGTCGCTTTAGACAGGTGTATGGTGACCTTGAGACTTGAATCATTAGGATAACTTGCATGTGTGTGTATTTACTCCAAGAGTCAGACTTGGCTTTTCAATAATATATTGCATGAAAGCAAACTCAGATGGTTTGTTGACATTTGTTGGGGGGGGGTGGAGCTTATAGAGCAGAATCTACAAATTTGGTAGACTTCTTCAAACCATAGGACAACAGTTGGAGGGTCTCTTTCTAGCCAGACATATTACACAGTTTCTTATAGAAGAGGTATTGTTTTTTTTTTGTCTTTTGTTTTTGGGAGGTGCCACTGATCCTATTCAGCAGCCCGGGGTCTGACCAGTGACCCCGGGTCTGCCACATCGCTGTCCCTCTGCATACCTGGTTGATCCTGCCTTGAATGGAGACTGTCAGCCTATGCATCTGCACAGGCTGACAGCCTCCTATACACTGCAATACACGTGTACACGTGTACATGTGCAGTACACGTATACCTATTAAATATTGAAGCAGCGATCAGAATATCGCTGCTTCAATTCCCCCTCCATTGAAGCAGCGATCAGATATCGCTGCTTCAATCCATCCCCCCCCATTGAAGCAGCGATCAGATATCGCTGCTTCAATCCCCCCCCCAGAACTGGGGCTATTATAATCAGAGGTCCAGGGGAAGTGATTAAAAATAACAAACACTTATACTCACCTTAACCTCATCTCTCCTGGGAACCCGGCTGTCAGACCATCCTCCTCGCTCCTCTTCTTCCTTCTGAATCAAGTCCTGATCCCCAGATGTCACTGCTGGGGCCTGTGATTGGGCCTCAGCAGTCGCATTACTCCGGCACTGACGTCATTACATCCAAACACAGGACCCAGCAGTAAGGTCTGAGGAGGAAGAGCTCCGGAGTTAATGCGGAGCCCAGGACAGGTGAGTATCAGAATTTTTTTATTTTTAATCACCACAGGGGACAGGCCAAGGGGGGACAGGTAGCATGGCGGAACCCCTTGGATGATCCGGTCATGTTTGACGGCGACATCCAAGGGGTTAAAACCCCCAATCGGAAATGTTCGATTCGATACATTGAAGTGTGAGGAAATCTGGAATCGATTTGAATCGAAGATTTCCTGAAATTCGGATCGAATTCCACTTCGTCAGCTTTGATTCACTCATCTCTAACTGCTATGTTTCATTATAAGACTCTACCACTACACAGAATAAAGTAATAAATGAATTAATCTCCTCCTTTTCACCTCCCCAGAGTCTTGCTTTTGTGAGGTGAATATGGAGACTGTTATTTTATGAACAGTCTGGTTGAAGATAAGGAGGAGGAGAATCTAATCAGGGGGGAAAGAAACACTTCTTTAATAAGATGTATTACAAACTTTCGTATATTTATTTGTACTATTAATTTATGAAAATGTTTTATTTATAATTGGAGGTATGCTTTAATGTCATGTTAACTGTAAAAGGAATGTTACACTTGGCTACATCTACAGATAGTGTGGCTGTGAGACTGCTGGTGTGGCATATTTATGCCACTAGAGTTTAAAAAAGTGTGTATTTTACTCTAGGAAATCATGGCAGAAGAAAAGAGCAAGCGAAAACTGGTATTTCATTCAGATCTGCCGAAAAATGGTCTGTTAATGAGGTTTAATCAGCCTCGAGGTGGAAGGGCTCTATAGGTGATGTGTTCACCCTTCCTACAATACTCCCAAGCTGGGGAAGAATCAGGCTATGTGTCAGCAATATGAGGTAGTATGTGTACTGGGGTAAACTCAAGGACTCATAGTCAGGGACATCTAGCTATTAGCCAGATGGCTGAGGAATTATTTTTGCACTGGAATGTATATGGTGTTTGCTATGCAATGAGAAGAATAAAGCCGGTGATGGCCAATTTTGAACAGAGTGCACTGTGTTGGAGTAAGGGTTTCTTGGAAATTCCTGATGCACCAAAGATCTTGTCAAGAAAGCTAAAATGACCCACCAGTTGTTACGATACATAGATAGAGATCAAGCAGGATTAAATGAAAAAGAAAGCTTCATAAAAGTGTCTTAAAAATTTTATGTGAATAAAATAGCTTTTTGCTTCCCAATAGAATATGAATCTAGTTTGCCTCATTACACAGAGACGATGTATGCATAAAATACAAAATAGTTGTAGCTTCCCCACTCCTCCTTCTGCCCCAGGCAGGATATGGAGCATCTATTGCTTTGTTGTTTATAGCTCAAGATCAAGACTCACACTGATAATTGCTATGCTTGCTTTACATCAAATTATGTGACAAAACTGCAATCTCGAGGTTTTTTTTTTCTTTTCTTGTAGTGAAGATGCTCCAGTCCTATTAATATTTCAGAAGCACTCATTTTATTTCTCTTTTAAGTAACACTCAATAAAAATGCTGGTGGCTCTTCAAGAAAATGCAAAACTTTATCCAGTGCACATTACCAGAGCAAGAAGCAGAGTCAAATCTTGAAGATTTTACAATCATTAGGCTGGTTAGTTAAAGAATCAGTAAAGGGAGTTTACCACCTCCTCCAAGCACAATCAATTGTGTTACAGAGCACATAGCAGTGATATACAATATAACTTTATGACATATGTCACTTTTGTAGATTTGAAGAAAACCAATGTTGTCTTATATATATGATGCAGTTGCTGCACCAGGAGTGGGCCTTCAGCAACCTGGAGCACTGCTCTTGCCTCTCAGACCACTGCCATCTCCTGTCTGGACCACCCTGTGCAGCAAGAGTTGATGATTCCACTCCTATGACATCTCCTATCGTACTTGAGCAGCAAGAGCAGTGTTCCCAGGACTGATGGCCCGACCCGAGTGTACCAAATGTACTCATTTGCATATGACTTCAAAGTTGTTTTCCTCAAGAGCTACAAAAGTAGCTTACATAACAAAGGTATGTTGTTTATCAATGTAATGTACTCTGTAACACAGTGGTGACAGTTGAATATGCTTTGGGAGGTGGTAGATTCCCTTTTAATTAGTGTTATCTTCTGATGTTGAATTTACATTAAAGTTACACTTTAGTTTTAAGTAAGATTAAGCAAAGATTTTTGAATCTTGAAAGATTTTCTAAATGTTCATTTCTTTCTTAAGTTTCATAAATACCTTAATTTGTAAAAACAATAATAAAACTATTTACACTGACAAGCAAAAGGGTAACAATGTTTTGACATTTCAGCCTCCATATCTCACCATCCACTACAGCCTCGAATGTGAGACTACCATCATTGTATAGACAATCATCTTCACTGTCTCATACATAAATTTGACTTGCAAATATTTGGCATATGATTAGTTATGTAGATTCTTGTCATGTAACTGCATTGTTACTGTTTTGTACCTGGTGGTGGAAAAATCTTTTTCTTCTTGTATACTACATATTACAACCTGTTCTTACATTCCCTAATAGCTCAGTGTGTTATTAGGTTGATTCCCAAGTAAAAGATCACTGGTTCAAATTGAGGATCAGCTATGAAGATTTCCCAAGAAAAGAGAAACAACATCATCAAGCTCATCGATAGTGGTCTCTTGACCAAGAAAATTGCCAAACCGCATCATGTGAGTACCATCACAGTTAGAAGAATACAAAATGAATCCATCCATCCAGTCAAAAGCCAAGAGGAGGACATCCAGGAAAGATATCAAAGTTGGTTCATCAGAAGGTCTATCAGTTCTGGCATGACAAATACGCCAGTGGTGGTGGCATGTATGCTTCATAATAGTGAGATCACAGATGTCCACGCAAGCACTGTGCAACATGTGTTGCACAATTCTGGATTGGCAGTCCGAAAAAAGGTGAAGAAGCCTTGACTTCAATATCGTCATAAGAAATGTTAGCTTGAGTTTTGCAAAAAAAATCTAAAAAGTGGGCAGATTGAAAACGGGTGATTTAGAGCAATGAGACAAAAGTCAAAAGACTGGGCTCTGATGGGTGCAAATGGGTCTGGAAGAAACAAGGGAAAAAGAGGCTAACGGATCGAGAAATTGAAGGAACTGTCAAGTTTGGTGGAGGAAGCCTGATGATATGGGGTTGTTTCACAGTCAAAGGCGTTGGATACTTGACTAGGATCGATGGTGGTCTCAATGAGCTATATGTGAGTATCTTACAAGATGAGTTACTTCATACAGTCGAGTACTATGGGTATGAAAAGAACAACACGGTGTTCCAGCAGGACAACGGCCCGAAGCATATGTCGAGATTAGCGAAGAAATAGTTTAATGACAATGAGATGGAGGTGCTGAATTGGCCCACACAGACCTCAACCCAATCGAACACTTGTGGATAGAGTTGAAGAGAAAGCTGCATTGGTACCCAAGTAGGTCAACCAGTAGGCACCAACATTGGGGACGTGTAGAAGAGACCTGGGATCAGATTTTGGTGAGACATGCTTGAATCTGATCAAGAGCATGTCTAGAAGGATTCAGGCAGTGTTGAAAGGCAAAGGTGGATTTACAAAATACTAACAAAATAATAAAAATTTAAATTTAGATTTTTAGGAGCAAAACAGTATCAATGCAGTTACATGACAATAATCTGCATAACTAATCATATGCTAAATAGTTGCAAGTCAAATTTATGAATGAGATAGCCAAGATGATTTTTTATCATCTCGTTCGAAGCTGTAGTGGATGGTGAGATAGGGAGCGAGAAAGTCAAGAGTTCAAAATTTTGTTAACCTTTTGTTCGTTAGTGTATGTGATCTCTCTGCAAGCCATGGAAAGCCCTTTAGCTGAACAACTCAGGTCACTAAAACAGCATTCATATGGAGTACAAGAGGAGGTACCATCCAGCTGCAAAGAGAAGAGAATGTGCCTCATTTGTATTTATAAAAATCTCTCTGCAAAAGTTTGTGTTTGGTTAACACAATATTAAAGGGGATTAAAGTATCATTGTCACAAATATCTCCCAATGTCTTAATTACTACTTCCTCCCAATCCTGCAGATCTAAATCTGGTATAAAAAACTCTAGGGCTGATACAGGAAAAGCAGCTGTCCTGTGTGGCAGTAGCTGGCAGGAAAAGGTGATGACAGCAATAGTGGTCACCCTTCCAAAACATGGAAAATTGACACACAACCCAGCAAATCACCACCCTATATCACTTTTGAATTCAGATCTTATGGTATATTCCAAAATATAAGCCTCAAGATTGGCTGATGTCATCCCCTATATTATTAATAATGACCAAGTGGGATTTTTGAGGGGAAACGTCCGATGGTACAAAGAAAATCTTAAATATTCTCGCTCTGGCTGCGGCACGCCAAACTCCTTTGCTCTTCCTCTTATTGGATGTGGAGAAGGCATTTGACTGTGTACATTGGGGCTATTTGAAGCAAGTCTTTATTACTTTTGGGTTCCTTCTGGAACTCAGGGCCTCTGTCATGGAATTATATACCATTACCCCTGGTAAAGTTTTTACTTACAGAACTCTATTGCAGGCCTTTTCCCCTCCCACACGGCAGCAAGAGGCTCAGGTGAGGATAGGATGCATTGAATCAGTTGAATTCTGCTAGGGAGTTGGAGACACTATGTGAAAGTGCCACTGAGGAAGCTTTTGAGGTAAGCGCATCAGAGCCATTTTGACTAACAGCACCAGGCTGGGCTGCCAAGAACAAACTGGTCAATTTGACCGGGCTTTTCTTTGTTTTGCAGTGGGTCATCACTCCACCAGGCTCTATAGAAGGCAGGTTATCTGGGTGTGTCCTTTTCATGTGAGTACAATGCACACAACTCACACAGCTACCCCCATGCGCCGCTTGTAACACCCTCTTTAAAGTGATTTTTTTTTTTTATGCAAAATAAGTTAAACCTAAAAACATCCATATTTGGTAACTACTAACCATCAGAACAAGAATGACAAATGAATACTGTAAACTATATGATCACCAATATGCAGATATACTATATGCATTTATTAAAATTATTCAATCCTCTCATGAAGGGGCTGTCTCATCAAAGACAACCCTTTTCAAAATGTGGCCCCTAGGTTGGTGAACTGATCAATCAAAGTTCTGATGCTGACATCCTCAGCAAACAGCTGATTTTTCTAGGAGAAATCTCTATTCTATCCTGACTCATAGAGGGAAGTCTAAATATATATACAATATCCAGCATATTTTATGAACCATGATATAAAATATAACAAATAGACAGTAATACAGATAGCAAAAGGATGAGCTCTAGATAAATAATAACAAAATAAATAAAAAAATGACATACAAATTAGATAACAACAATAGCGTACAAAATAATATATAAAATATTTGAACATGTCCATCTGTTAATATAGCAGACATTTTGCTTTTAATTAAAAGTTATTTTGAGAAGACTTACAACCTAGCAGCTGTAAATCAATTATCTGGACAAAAGAATGCAGCATGAGATTTAGTATAAGGTCTGAGAAGTTGATTACAATTGTGGTTATTTTATGTTTGTTCTGTACTTCGATATTAAAATTTAATCAGACAGGGTATCTCTTGTGATCAAATTTAATCAACTAATTTGCCAGTATTCTGTACTTAATAGGTTTGATTGCATTTTGGCATTTACATTAATTGAGCTAATTATGAATCTATGAATAGACATTTAGATACAGTCTTTCCAAATCCCTTGCTGCAAATTTCTAGCTTGACATGCAAAAAAGAAGAAATATCCAGCACCATTCATCAAGATGATTTTATGTGTTCTGAATTCTATTTACTCATTCAAGAATTTCATATTTAATCTTCAGCATAATAGCTAGACATTATAAAAAATTATGTCCTGCTTGTTGGCAAGCAGGTCCAATTTTTTGCAGTGCTATCAATGCTGTCAAAAGTGAAATATTTAGAGAAATCTCAATAAATGAAGTAATGAAGTTACAATGAGGTTTTGATTCTCTCACACTACTGTTACTTAAAAATAAAGATGATACAGAAATTATATAATCACAGCATGTGCTACCCTTGTACTATGGCATAACACAACATATACATTTGGCTTGAACTATTCTTTTAAAACTTAGCTTCAATAGTATACATTAAGTGAGACAACTAGAATGAGATGGGTTGTCCAGCTTAAAATTTTGTCTATTAATTAGGCCGCGGGAGGTGAAAAAATAAAAGAAAACCATACTCACCTCGGGGAAAACCGTGTTGACTTCCAGTGGAAGTACCAACCCCACATGACAGCTGAGGCCAATCAGCGGCCTCAAGAAGGGAACCAGAGATGTCACTACCTGTGACGTCCCCGATTCCTTTCCTGAGGCC
Source organism: Leptodactylus fallax (assembly GCA_947044405.1). Lineage (NCBI taxonomy): Eukaryota > Metazoa > Chordata > Amphibia > Anura > Leptodactylidae > Leptodactylus > Leptodactylus fallax. The sequence continues at coordinate 3,360,674 of CAMRHE010000013.1, forward strand.
TCTGATTGGCCTCAGCAGTCATATGACCGCTAAGGCCAATCAGCGGCCTTAGCAGAAGGGATTCGGAACGTCACAGCCGGCGAGAAATTCATGAACAAGAAGGCCCTGCCTTGGGAGGACATCGGAGCATCAGGGATGGGAGAGTATGCTATTTTAAAAAAAAATTTCACCTCCCCCGGCCTAATTAGAAAATATAATTTAGCCCAGAATAATAATTGGTCTTCAGGAAATGATGGAAGTCAGATATAGTCTAAAATGATTTACAGCAGTACAGTAAATTAAGATTAACCCTGTTGTAGTGGAAGTAGAGAAATACAATTAGTTTTGCTGCTCAGTATAATGGGTCATTTGCCTTGTCTTGGTTTCCTCAAGCAAGTGCGGGATTTATCATATACTAAAAAAGGTACAGTACAGACCAAACGTTTGGACACACCTTCTCATTCCAAGAGTTTTCTGTATTTTCATGACTATAAAAATTGTAGATTCACACTGAAGGCATCAAAACTATGAATTAACACATGTGGAATTATATACTTAACAAAAAAGTGTGAAACAACTGAAAATATGTCTTATATTCTAGGTTCTTCAAAGTAGCCACCTTTTGCTTTGATTACTGCTTTGCACACTCTTGCCATTCTCTTGATGAGCTTCAAGAGGTAGTCACCTGAAATGGTTTTCACTTCACAGGTGTGCCCTGTCAGGTTTAATAAGTGGGATTTCTTGCCTTATAAATGGGGTTGGGACCATCAGTTGTGTTGTTCAGAAGTTAGGTGGATACACAGCTGATAGTCCTACTGAATGGAGTGTTAGAATTTGTATTATGGCAAGAAAAAAGCAGCTAAGTAAAGAAAAACGAGTGGCCATCATTACTTTAAGAAATGAAGATCAGTCAGTCCGAAAAATTGGGAAAACTTTGAAAGTGTCCCCAAGTGCAGTGGCCAAAACCATCAAGCGTTACAAATAAACTGGCTCACATGAGGACCGCCCCAGGAAAGGAAGACCAAGAGTCACCTCTGCTGCGGAGGATAAGTTCATCCGAGTCACCAGCCTCAGAAATCACAGGTTAACAGCAGCTCAGATTAGAGACCAGGTCAATGCCACACAGAGTTCTAGCAGCAGACACATCTCTACAACAACTGTTAAGAGGAGACTGTGTGCAGCAGGCCTTCATGGTAAAATAGCTACTAGGAAACCACTGATAAGGACAGGCAACAAGCAGAAGAGACTTGTTTGGGCTAAAGAACACAAGGAATGGACATTAGACCTGTGAAAATCTGTGCTTTGGTCTGATGAGTCCAAATTTGAGATCTTTGGTTCCAACCACCGTGTCTTTGTGCGACGCAGAAAAGGTGAACGAATGGACTCTACATGCCTGGTTCCCACCGTGAAGCATGGAGGAGGAGGTGTGATGGTGTGGGGGTGCTTTGCTGGTGACACTGTTGGGGATTTATTCAAAATTGAAGGAATACTGAACCAGCATGGTTACCACAGCATCTTGCAGCGGCATGCTATTCCATCTGGTTTGCGTTTAGTTGGACCATCATTTATTTTTCAACAGGACAATGACCCCAAACACACCTCCAGACTGTGTAAGGGCTATTTGACCAAGAAGGAGAGTGATGGGGTGCTACGCCAGATGACCTGGCCTCCACAGTCACCAGACTTGAACCCAATCGAGATGGTTTGGGGTGAGCTGGACCGCAGAGTGAAGGCAAAAGGGCCAACAAGTGCTAGGCATCTCTGGGAACTCCTTCAAAACTGTTGGAAGACCATTTCTGGTGACTACCTCTTGAAGCTCATCAAGAGAATGCCAACAGTGTGCATAGCAGTAATCAAAGCAAAAGGTGGCTACTTTGAAGAACCTAGAATATAAGACATATTTTCAGTTGTTTCACACTTTTTTGTTATGTATATAATTCAACATGTGTTAATTCATAGTTTTGATGCCTTCAGTGTGAATCTACAATTTTTATAGTCATGAAAATACAGAAAACTCTTGGAATGAGAAGGTGTGTCCAAACTTTTGGTCTGTACTGTATATACAGTTGCTATGGTGGTGCTTGAAAGTTTGTAAATCCATCAGAATTTTCTATATTTTTGCATAAATTTACCTAAAAGTAGATAAAGAGAACTAAATAATAAAAAAAAATGTCTAAATATTAGGCCATTTATTTGTCATAGAAAATGAACAAAAATCACATACCTGTGAGTGACAAACGTATGTGAACCTTTAGGATTAGCAGAAAATTTAAAGGAGAAATTAGCATCAGGTGTTTTTAATCAATGGGATGACAATCAGATGTTAATGTGTGACCTGTTTTAATTAAATAACAGGGATCTGTTAAGTCTGAGCTTCACAACACATGTTTGTAGAAGTGTATCATGGTACAAACTGAAGAAGACATGCTGATGCTCATCAGACTGGAAAATGTTATAAAACCATTCTAGTTTACACTCCACCAATCCAGAGTTAAATGAAAGAAATCCCAAGACCATTTCTACCTTCTCCCTGAGTGGTCAACCAATGAAGATCATGCCAAGAGCAATGATGTGCATGGCAGGATAACTAGGTGAAATACACTGCTCTTGCAAAAAGAACATTGCTGCCCACCTGAAGTTTGCTAAAGATCATCTGGACAAGCCAGAAGACGATTGGAACAATTTTTTGTGGACACTAGAGACCAAATTAGACCTTTTTGGTTTAAATAAGAAGCATTATGTTTGAAGAAAGGAAGACACTGCATACCAGTATGAAAATCTCATGCCATCTGTGAAACATGGCGAGGGTGGCATTATAATGGTTTGGTCCTGTTTTGCTGCATCTGGGCCAGGAGAGATTGCGTCACTTTTGGAACAATGAATTCAGAAAGTTCTAAAATTCTAAAATGAAAATGTCAGAACATCTATTTATGAGCTGAATCATAAAAGAACGTGGGTCATGCAGCAAGACAGTGGGGCAAATTTATCAATCCCTCTACTTTCCATTCTGGTGCAAGGACGTCCGACTGATTTATAATTCAAGATGCCTCAGCCTCTTCATAAATCTCTCGTTACATGTGCCAGTTAGGGCATTTATTAAGACTGTAGTAGTATTGCTCTTATTTGGTTTTATTGGCTTTACTTTCTTCAGAGTTCATAGTTGCTGCTATTGTAGCAATGATCTGTGTGAGATTGCAATTCAGCTCTTACATACATTATGACACAAGGTAGATAATCACAAGATACATAGTGACAAATATATATATATATATATATATATATATAGTACATATGTATATATTACAGTACACTTTTTTTAGTATACAGTGGAACTTTTATATACGATACTCCTTATTTAAACAGAAACGTCAGAGAAAGTTAAGTAGTTCTACAGTTAAACATAATGTTTAGAGAAAAGAATTTTTGTAGATTTGCTCATCTGTAATAAATATTTATGTGTTTAACAACTGTGCTATTTTTCCAGAGGTGGAAAAAGAAATGTCATTTATGTGGGGGTCTCTCTTATCTCTGAACATTTATAAACGGCTTGAATAGTATAGGGCACGCCATGGGCCATGGACACAGATTGTTTTAAACCACCAATACTATGAATGGAAGGCAGAAAATTGCAATTCTCAGCATGACTTGGAGAGCTACAGAGTAACTTGCTATTAAACTGCAAAGTACATTAGATTTACTGAAATATATATTTCAAAAAGATTGCTGGTACTTGCACATACACAAAGACAGGGTCATATAAGCACAGTACACTTGGAATATTGCTGATGCACAGTGGTTGGTAGACAGCAGCATTTTCTAATCAATATGAATGCTCAGATCTTCTTCCACATCTATTTCCTTAATAATTGGGTCCAAGGTGGCTTTTCCAATTTATCCCAGCAAGGTAACCAGCAAAATGGAAAACACGAGCTATCTACTGATACATTTTAACAAACTCACACATTTAATGAACCATTTCCTGACCTTAAAAGCATGGCTAAAAACAGTTTATGGACAATGAGTTACCCACTAAATAAACCAGTCATTTTGTGTTTTGTTTTTATTTCACCTCCATTGCCTTGCATAGTTCACCTTATGATAGCTTGTTTCTATGACCTATTTAAGTTCAGTTTTTAGAAGAAAGAAAAGCAAAAGCTATTAACCCAATAAAAAGTTATAAAATAAACCCTTTAGGACAAGACCCCATGTAGCAGGCCACAGCAAAAAAGCACTGTTGGAAAAACCATGGAGGAAACACATCACGGTTTTTCACTCAGCGCTTTTCACAGAAAGTCTGCAGAGGTTTCCTCTGGGGACTTTCTGTTTCAATTATACCTATAGGGAAACTTCCACTTTCAGTAGGTATAATTGACATGCTGCGATTTCCAAAACCACAACGGTTCTGCTGCACGTGTGGGTGGGATTCACTTTGCAGGGTTTGTAAAACCCCACAGTTTTTGGCCAAACCGCATCGTTTACGCCATGTGGGGCCCTGGCCTCAAAGTTAGTACAATGATAATTGCTAAGAGTAGAAATTGACTTAAAGTTGTTACTAATTTATATGGCTATAAATTAGTAAATAGTAAATGCTCTGCAATCATATTGGGGCTTTTAGCAGCAGAAAAAGTGATAGGGCTATGTAAGTCAGAGAACAAGACCCTGCAGATATTTAAAGTTTTGATAAAAACTAGGTACCCTTTAAGGATGAACACAACTTTGGCCCAGTCGACCAATCTTTTTGTGCCTCTTGTCATACCAACTTGAACGTACCATAACTTTATAAGGATTTGTTCTTTTCAGGATGCATTGTAAATCTTTTAGGAATAATTGGGTTACATAACAGTTGGCATTTTTATTTTAATGTACTCTATACGATAAAAGTATTTTTTTTCAACTTGTGAAAATATATTACCACCTTCCAGACATTTCACATACACAAACCTTATAATGTCTGGTGGGGGTATAGAGAGGTCTCAGGAATTGAAATCTAAGCCACTGTGGTGTACAGGCACCATGTATTGGAATGGATTGCTGACCCACCTGAAAGTCATAGGGTGTGAAGTTCAGTTGTCAGGACAGCCAGGGGCCTATTAAGGGCTCCAAGTATTGGCATTATGTACCTTATATTATACCCTGGCAGGGACAAGGTGTATTAAAAGTACAGTATGCATATACAATATGCAGCAATGCAGAAGTATTGCAACATATTTTATGAGCAATGAAACGCCCTAGGATTCAGATCACTCAGGAGGAGTAAAAAAGATAAAAATAAAACTTCAAATAATTAATTTACCCATTTTACAAAAAAAAAAATAAACATTAGGTATCACTGAGTGTGAAAATGCTCAAAATATAAAAGTATTTGTCCGATATGGTGAACGCTGTATTGCCAACAAAATTACAATGTGCATATCAGTGTTTTTCAGTCACTTCCCCCAAAAAATTGATTATAAAATAATCAAATATATGTACCCTATAATTATACCAATAAAAAATCAACTTGTCCAGCAAAAAAAAAGTCCCCATACAACTCTTTAGATGGAAATATTAAAAAAATTAAGGGGTTGGAATATGGTGATGCAAGAATTTTTTTTTTTTTAATACATTTTCAGAGGTTTTGAAATATACATTGTATGGAATATTAAATGGTGCTAAAAGAAAGTATAATTTGTGCCACAGGAAAAAAAGGCCCTCAAAACTGTTTTGAACTTAATGCTCCTTTTTTCAAAAGTCATTTGAAAAGTGGGCATGGTTTAGATGGTGCATAGGTACAGGCTTGATTCAGTGTATACTTCTAACTTGACATTAAAAAATGCGCCAAAAATTATGGAACACAAATTGGAGCTCATATTTATGAACCATTAAGCACCATTTTATTTTGATAGTGTGTTGAAAACAGCCAGAAAAACAGCTTCACAAAATCTATTCATGATAAATCCTCCCCTATATAACAACAAAAAAAAATTAAAAAGGTATGGCTTTTGAAAAGTGGGATATTGAAAAAAAAATTGGCAGAGAGGAAGGGAACGTGATGTTTTACTTATGTCTATGTTGTACATTGTTTTGTTAAAGCATACCTCCAGTAATAAACAACATAAATGAATAGTGTAGGTTAATATATTAAACTTTGTAATATATCTTATTAAATAAATCTGTTTTCTTCTCCACTTTTCAGGCAGAGCTAATTTTTACATATTAGTCTATGAAGAAAGAAGGGGGGATAGAAAAAAACACTCTATGTATTTGCTGCTCCTACACTCTGTGCACTTTTAACACTGCAATGTTTGTATATAGGAGCCTGCTAGTACGCAGAATTAGGCAATAAATCAATTAACAAGCTGGCTGGAGAACCCTACTCCACCCTTCCCTGCTCCATAGCTGAGGAATGTGTGAGGCTGAATAAGGATATAAACAAGCAGCCAGACTGAAGATAAGGAGCAGGAGAACAGCTTAATAAGTGAAGGAAACAGATGCAGCAGTTTATTATTTTAACCTGTACTAATCATTTATGAAAAGTTGGAGGTACACTTTGAGTTTAAAATTTTTATTTTATGTTACAATGTTTTCTTTAAAAAAAAAAATCAAATTTAATGATTGATAGAATTTGGCAAACTCAGTGATGTTGAGATCAGGGCTCCGTGGGCGCCATATCACCAGTTCCAGGACTCTTCCAGAGTGTGATCGCCTAATAGATTTGATTTAGATTTCTCTTTTATTCATTAACTTTATTTTACGAATTGACAAAAATAAACTATTACTGCTTCTATTTTTGAAAGCATTCTTTGCAACATTTTTAAACAGTTGCCTTGAACTTTTGCACAGTACTGTATATCACTGTCAGCAGAGATTCTTTAAATATGTAATATGTAACAGTCCATCTTATCAAAACTCTTGTGATACACATATAAACTTGGGAGTGGAATTTAGGGATTTTACATTGATGTTTTATCCTTAGGAGAGGCCATCTATGTGCCATTGATAATTCACTTGAATACTGAAGTTACAATATTAAACACATAAACACATACTATATATGCATATAGATGTTGCAGTGTCAGGTACTGTAGGAAACCATTCCTGTACTTTCTTTCTACTAATTGGTAAGTGCCCACGGAATACCAAAAGTAAGTATCTGAAGAATAGGCCATCAATGAAAAATCACAGAAGTTCCCTTTACATTATTTCTCAGTAGTATATTGTAGTATAAGTTTTGTTACACATAACATTTTTATTGTTTCTTTTGTGCATATAACATAAATGTGTTCTTCTTCCAGTCTGTAATTTGCACCAGTTAAATTATTACATATCTTAAATCACAAATATTAAAAGACAAATCGGTTCATGAGTGCGTGCTGATGAAATATATAGCATCTTTTCACATCTTTCAGGATTTGTATATAACTTAATGAGTCCCACAGTCTTATAAATCTATCTTCTAGCTTCAAATTACCCAAGCAAAAGGTTAATACTAAAAATATTTTTACATCGTTGTCAGATTTGCATATCTCACTGATGTTTCATATATTAAGAACTTTATTTACATCACAAAAAGGTTTAGTTAGGAGAAAAGTGTTATGTCAGACTACTTAAAAGTGTTATGTCATATAAACATTACCCAACAGTCTTATATGGTTCCCCTCCCCTGAAGGCAGATATGGGAAAATAAGGACTGGGCAGCTGCATTTCAACTGCCCTATCCTTTGGTTTGTGAGGAGCTGAGTATGCATGTGTATGTGATAGAACAATATGTTGGTAGAACTCTCAGCAGGAATCTATTTAAGTGTATAGTTGAAGAATATGCTGTCTTGTATGACTTTTCTTTTCTGCTAGAAGATGGCATTGCACTGTGCTAACAGCTGAGAAGAACCCGCTTTACTGTGGGTTGGCTAAGAGCAGAGTCTGAAAAGGCAGTGCATAACACAAAGAACATCAAAATTCATGCTCCACCTCCTTGAATCCTGTACTTACCTTGCATGTTTTATCCTAATGCATGATTTATTAATATTAATGTATTAATATTGATATATGTAATATTTACATTTTAGCTGCTGTTTAAATGCGAGAGTCATAAAATAAGGTTATTTAACATGGAAAAGGAATATATTATGCAAAGTACCTTAATGGCAGGGCTGTAAGTAAAGAAATTAAAGGGGTATTTCAATATTTACAAATTTCCCATATTTGCTTATACAATATGCACTGCAGCTCCATTTATCTTTTTTTTCAGAGTTTATTGAACAGAGAAAAAAAGACATAAGTACATAGAATATTAGAAATGTACGTACACTAATAGAAAGCACTACATGTACATTAAATCTGAAAGTCAATAAAATGTTTTAATCTTTTATGAATAATGAGCGTATAGGTTGATGGGGCAGGGGAGGGAAACAGAGGAGAGGGGAAGAGAAGAAGAAAAAGGAGAAGGTGAAGAAGAAAAAGGAAAAGGTGAAGAAGAAAAAGGAGAAGGAGGGGTGGGGTAAGGAGAGGAATGTTAGTAGGGGGAAGAGGGCAGAGAGGGGGGGAGAGGGTAGAAGAAAAGAAAGAGAGAGAAATGAGATATAATTTATCCAATGCTTGGTATGGTGCGGCACACAACATTAAGAGCTATGAAGGAAGTATTTCTGGATTTATTCATTTTGCACTAAGCCATTGGTTCCAGACTTTCAAGAAATGGGTGTGTGTGTGATGTATCCAACTGGCGATTTCTTCAAATCTAGCGATTTGATTCATCTTATTCTTCTACTGTTTAACTGACGGCACAGTCTGTAGCAGCCAAAGTGGTGGGATCAGTGCGGTATATAAGATACTGGGAGATTATTGGAAGTGGTCTAGCGAAGACCAGCATGTCCAGTCTTATGCAGAAGGAAGAAAAGACTATTTTGTGGAACTCGTCTTCTACTCCTTTCTAGAACGTAGAGATGGTAGGACAGGACCACCATACACATGTGGACAAAATTGTTGGTACCCTTCGTTTTATGAAAGAAAAACGCACAATGGTCACAGAAATAACTTGAATCTGACAAAAGTAATAATATATAAAAATTCTATGAAAATGAACAATGAAAGTCAGACATTGCTTTTCAACCATGCTTCAACAGAATTTAAAAAAAAAAAGAAAACTCATGAAACAGGCCTGGACAGAAATGATGGTACCCCTGAAAATAATGTGACCAAAGGGACATGTTAAATCAAGGCGTGTCCACTAATTGGCATCACAGGTGTCTACAATCTTGTAATCAGTCAGTGGGCCTGTATATAGGGCTACAGATACTCACTGTGCTGTTTGGTGACATGGTGAGTACCACACTCAACATGGACCAGAGGAAGCGAAGGAAAGAGTTGTCTCAGGAGCTTAAAAAGAAAATTATAGACAACCATGTTAAAGGTAAAGGTTATAAGACCATCTCCAAGCAGCTTGATGTTCCTGTGACTACAGTTGCACATATTATTCAGAAATTTAAGATCCATGGGACTGTAGCCAATTTCCCTGGACGTGGCCGCAGGAGGAAAATTGATGACAAATCAAAGAGAAGGATAATACAAATGGTAACAAAAGAGCCCAGAAAAACTTCTAAAGAGATTAAAGGTGAACTTCAAGCTCAAGGAACATCAGTATCAGATCGCACCATCCGTCGTTGTTTGAGCCAAAGTGGATATCATGGGAGATGACCAAGGAGGACACCATTGTTGAAAACAAATCATAAAAAAGCCAGACTGGAATTTGCCAAACTACATGTTGACAAGCCACAAAGCTTCTGGGAGAATGTCCTATGGACAGATGAGACAAAAATCAAAATTTTTGGCAAGGCACATCAGCTCTATTTTCACAGACGGAAAAATGAAGCATATCTTGAAAAGAACACTGTCTCTACTGTGAAACATGGAGGAGGCACTGTTATGCTTTGGGGCTGCTTTGCTGCATCTGGCACAGGGTGTCTTGAATCTGTGCAGGGTACAATGAAATCTCAAGACTATCAAGAGATTCTAGAGAGAAATGTGCTGCCCAGAATCAGAAAGTGTGGTTTCAGTCGCAGGTCATGGGTCTTGCAACAGGATAATGACCCAAAACACACAGCTAAAAACACCCAGTAATGGCTAAGAGGAAAACATTGGACTACTCTGAAGTGGCCTTCTATGAGCCCTGACCTAAATCCTATTGAACATCTTTGGAAGGAACTGAAGCATGCCGTCTGGAAAAAGCACCCTTCAAACCTAAGACAACTGGAGCAGTTTGCTCATGAGCAGTGGGCCAAAATACCTGTTGAGAGGTGCAGAAGTCTCATTGACAGTTACAGGAATCGTTTGATTGCAGTGATTGCCTCAAAAGGTTGTGCAACAAAATATTAAGTTAAGGGTACCATCATTTCTGTCCAGGCCTGTTTCATGAGTTTTCTTTTTTTAAAAAAATTCTGTTGAAGCATGGTTGAAAAGCAATGTCTGACTTTCATTTGTTCATTTTCATAGAATTTTTATATATTATTACTTTTGTCAGATTCAAGTTATTTCTATGACCATTGTAGGTTTTTCTTTCATTAAACGAGGGATACCAACAATTTTTTCCACGTGTGTATGTGTAAGAGCATGCCTGTCACCTTTCTGCTTCTCAAGCAAAGATCCAATTGAGCAAGACCATGAGAGTAAAGCCATTCTGGGGTCCTGTACCATCGCGACAAGAGTTTAAAGTGGTTTTCCTTCAGGCGTACACAAGATGGGAATGTGTGAGAACATTTTTCAGGTCTTTGTGATTCAGCATTAACTGCAGGTCCTTTTCCCAACTTATGATGAAAGAAATGTTTAAGAATAGGTGTGGTTTGAACGAAAGTCTATAGGAGAAATAAAATTCGCCTTGAAGAAGGCGTTTTTGGAGCCTTGAGCTGTATTCCTGGTGCCAAGTATATTTAGCGGCAAAGGTGAGACGGCATTTGTCATAATGAGACAGGTGCAAGAAGGTTAGGTACTGTGATCTGAGAATGCCTTAATGTGAGTCACTTCAGGTAGCTGCTTATCAGAGCAAAATTCACCTAAAGGGAAAGACATGAGTTGTTCCCAGACGTCTTTGAGAGAATGTCTAATTTCAGGTAAAAGACAGGGAAGGAGACCCATCGGGAGGCATAATGAAAGGGTGGGGGATGGACTGGGTTGAAAGTTGTGCCACACTTCGCAAATGCCTCTTATAAGGATGCTGAATGTATGATGACTGAATCTTTTGGGGTCGGGCAACCATAAGTCTTTTATAATGTTGGGGCCATTGGTCACCTCAACTACAGTGCCTTGCGAAAGTATTCGGCCCCCTTGAACTTTTCAACCTTTTGCCACATTTCATGCTTCAAACATAAGGATATAAAATTTTAATTTTTTTGGTGAAGAATCAACAAGTGGGACACAATCGTGAAGTGGAACAAAATTTATTGGATATTTTAAACTTTTGTAAAAAATAAAAAACTGAAAAGTGGGGCGTGCCAAATTATTTGGCCCCCTTAAGTTAATACTTTGTAGTGCCACCTTTTGCTGCGATTACAGCTGCAAGTCGCTTGGAGTATGTCTCTATCAGTTTTGCACATCAAGAGACTGAAATTCTTGCCCATTCCTCCTTGGAAAACAGCTCGAGCTCAGTGAGGTTGGATGGAGAGCATTTGTGAACAGCAGTTTTCAGCTCTTTCCACAGATTCTTGATTGGATTCAGGTCTGGACTTTGACTTGGCCATTCTAACACCTGGATACGTTTATTTGTGAACCATTCCATTGTAGATTTTGCTTTTATGTTTGGGATCATTGTCTTGTTGGAAGATAAATCTCAGTCCCAGTCTCAGGTCTTTTGCAGACTCCAACAGGTTTTCTTCCAGAATGGTCCTGTATTTGGCTCCATCCATCTTCCCATCAATTTTAACCATCTTCCCTGTCCCTGCTGAAGAAAAGCAGGCCCAAACCATGATGCTGCCACCACCATGTTTGACAGTGGGGATTTTGTGTTCAGGGTGATGAGCTGTGTTGCTTTTACGCCAAACATATTGTTTTGCATTGTGGCCAAAAAGTTCGATTTTGGTTTCATCTGACCAGAGCACCTTCTTCCACATGTTTGGTGTGTCTCCCAGGTGGCTTGTGGCAAACTTTAAACAAGACTTTTTAAGGATATCTTTGAGAAATGGCTTTCTCCTTGCCACTCTTCCATAAAGGCCAGAATTGTGCAGTGTACGACTGATTGTTGTCCTATGGGCAGACTCTCCCACCTCAGATGTAGATCTCTGCAGTTCATCCAGAGTGATCATGGGCCTCTTGGCTGCATCTCTGATCAGTCTTCTCATTGTTTGAGATGAAAGTTTTGAGGGACGGCCGGGTCTTGGTAGATTTGCAATTGTCTGATACTCCTTCCATTTCAATATGATCGCTTGCACAGTGCTCCTTGGGATGTTTAAAGTTTGGGAAATCTTTTTGTATACAAATACTTTCGCAAGACACTGTATATCTGAGAGAGTTGTCGATTTAGAAGGACTAGTGAGTTCCAGACAAAGTTGTAGTTGGATGGCATCATAGTAGTTCTTAATTTCAGGAAGGTTAATGCCACCAGCTGACTTAGAGAATAGGGCTCTCACTGATTTGAAGAACGAACTAGGTAGTGCAATTGGAAGCATTTGTAATTTTCAAAAAATTTTCGTGACAATGTAAGTTTGGATCAAGTTTTGTCTTCCCACCCAGGAAAGTAGCGGAATATCATATGACTTGAGGAACGTGTGGATTTCCTGCAGCAGCGGTCGTCAATTTCACTCCCAGATAGGGGAGTGTGAGGCCCAAGTGAAGGGTAAGGTAAGGGTAAGGCATCTTGTTAGTGGAGCAGGGAGTAAGATCTGTAAGATTTCGGACTAGCTTGCATTTACTTTATAGTAGGAGACTGCATCGTATTGATCCATCAACTCCTTGAGTCTACATAGACCTCGTTCAGAGTTAGCGACAAGAAATAAGATGTCATCAGCGAATACCATGGAGTGAACAACAGCACTTCCCATTTCCAAGGCCCAGGATATCTGAGTCCTGTTGCACTGCTTGAAGTAAGGGTTACAGAGATAAAATCACAAGAGCCGGGGAGAGAGTGGGCAACCCTGTCAGTGCCCACTGTCAAGCTGGTGAGAGAGTGCCATTGACCTTTACTATGGCATGAGGGTGTGAGTATAGCATCATAATAGCCAAAATGAAAGGCTATGGAAGGCCAAATTTTTGTAGGGCTGCTACCAAGAAGTCCCAGTCTATCCTATCAAATGCCTTCTTTCTGTTCCTCATGGATGAAAGAGGGGTGTAGGGGCTGCAGTCTGAGGGCTAGCAGTTTTGCCCAGAACTTAGTGTCCAAATTTAATAGTGAAATCAGTCTATAACTGCTACAGAAGGTGGGATATTTTCCTTCCTTGGCTATGAGTGTGACATATGCTTTCTGGGCTTTTTTCGGGAGTCCCTCTCTACGAAGAAAAGTGTTGAGTGATTGTTGCAGATGCAGTAGCAGGGTAGATATAAACAACTTGGGAAACTGAGAATTGTATTCTGCAGTTCACCTTCCGTGATAGGGTCCATTAGTTGGTTTGTTTATTGTGGTGTGAGTAGTGGTAGATGAAGCAGGGCAAGAAAGGACTAAATTCAGTCTGCTACAGTGGTTGAAGACAAGATCATAATGAAGTCTTTGAGATTATAAAGAGAAGAGTAAAATCCTTGGAAAGTTTCTGCCATTTGAAAGTTACAGAGTGCAAAATTCCATCCGAAGACTTGGCAGCTGCAATGTGGGTTTGAGTTCTGGCCTTCTTTATCAAGGACATAATCTTTCCTCCTTTTTTTCCATAAGTGTATAACTTGTGTTGAAAGTAGAGAAGATGTTTAGCCACTCTTGCATTTAAGATATCTCTTAGTTCCTCCTGTACAGTCTGTACAAAAGCCCTTGGATGCCACGGCCATGTCTCTCTCTCTCTCTCCCTCCAGCACGAAAAAGTTTTAATCATATGGAAGGATCTGCTAACAAGCAAAGACATGCCTACCCAATCACATCACTAGAGAACATCATGTGACTGTCTGATGTCACAAAGGTCCTTACTAAATATTCGTTACCACGAAGCATCAGGAAATCCGGAATCGTGGTGAATCGAAGATTTCCTGAAATTCAGATGAAATTCCACTTCTGCAGAATCGATTCGCTCATCTCTAGTCATCAATAACCAGGAAATATGATTTGTAGTAGAACATAGAGATTGGCAAGAGTATATGTAGTGGAAGCAATAGTACCTTTAAGAAACAGCGCTCTGCCTTCTTCGTCTCGGTATTGATGCAAACAATTAAATGGGAGAGAATGATGTATAGCTGTAGAGATCCCTCTAGAGAAGGAAGAAATTCTGCTATTATGGAACCTTTGATTGAAGTAGTTTGTCAGGAGTTTGGGGACTCACCCCATCTTAAAATGCGTCTCTTGGAGGAAGAGAATCTTCGTTTGTAGTTTCTTGATGAGGATAAGTAGGATGTGGCGCTTTTGTGGAGCATTTAACCCATGAATATTGAAGGCTGTGACTATCGCTGGGGGGAGGGGGGTAAGGAAAAAGAGAGATAATCCCTCAACAAGTACTCTATCTAGTGTAACAGAGTCAGGAGGTTTTGCATATAGTGTGTGCGAATTTCTTCGGCTTGTGGGAGGACATTGATTGGCGCATAGAAGAGAGTGCTACAGAAATCAGAGTTAAAGATGAAAAAAATGAGAAGTGCCAATTCACCCTAAGGAGAGACAAATTACATCTCACCTATATACAGATACAGGATAGTGGACCAGTGCTGACATGAAGTGTAGCCATGGCAAGAGATGTATCTATTGGGGTATACAATATCTGGGGGTAGAAGTTAGTACACTGCAGAATATAGTGCAAACCCAAGGAAGTTATCCCATAATCTGCGGTGGTGTGATATACCAGAAGAGTGTAATGCACTTATTGTATCTGGGAGATCCTAGGAGACATACTAAGGTGTACTCAACTCACAGAAGTAGTTAACGTTGAGTGTATACACACTTGACAAATAAGAAACAAAAGCAAATATTGTTATATTATTGTTAGATATTGTTTCTTTTGATGTCTAATACCCTCTAGATTGGACTATTAGTAGTATTTACTATCTTTGGTTTCACTTTCTATTTTATCTGTAAAATCCTCCACCATGTGTTATTATAAAATAGTATAGCACACTGATGACGTGTCACCTAATGATATTGCACACTGATGACATACCAATTGTTGTAATACAGTAATTGTTGCACTTGATAAAGGAACGTTTAACTCCGAAACGCGTACTGCCCTGTATACAATAAAGAAAGCTTGTACAAATGACCCATTGTGACTGGGTAATTCCTGTGAAAGAGCACAGGCTGTCCATCATCTCTCTGGGCTGTGGTACACAGTCTTTCTAGTGCACTCTGACATTCCAATACATTCGTTGACGTAGGACGACAACAGCTGCCACTCTCACCTTGGATTTAATACCAGGCTCTTTATGTTGTTGTGACTATATCACAACACAACCAGTTGCTGTATGTTAGATCTAAGGAAGGGGTACACTCTAAGTGGTGTATAAAACCCCGAAACGCGTTATCCATATCATTTTCAATAAACGTTCATGCTCTGATAAACTCTGTGGTGATCCCGAGTCCCATATTTCCAAAGAGGAGTGCGCATCCTAGCTTCTTTATTCGGGAGTTTCCTACTCCTTGAGATGATTATCCCCATTACCTACGACTCTGGAAGTCCCAGCTAGCTGTACGCCAGTGGACGCTGCCCTCCATTTTCCTGTGTTATTACAAATCCTGTTAGTAGTTGTGGCTTATCACACTGAAACAAGGTGAGCAGCCATTTTATAAGATCTTAACTATTCGGTTGCTCCCCAATATACATTTTTACCAGTTCCGCACAAGGAGCGCCTCTTTCCTGTTTTTTCTCTGTTCTAGTACCTGTACTGAAAAGATGAAGTAAACTTATGAAGGTTGAAAAGTGAAAGATCGGGACTACCATATTATTAAGGGATAACCGAACAACTTGTCAGTGGCAGCCAGTCCTCTCACATTCCAAGTAACCTTAATAAACCATAGCTAAGTTCGCTACTAGCGAATATAGGAAAGTCCAGGACCTATGGAAAGCAGGTAATATAGGCCTTCTATTTAGCAGACAGTATAAACAAAAAGGATACATCAGCATATAGCATAGTACGTCCTTGAGGAACAAAGAGGGCAACTTGAAAACTAAGGCCATTGGAAAAAAGCAACACAGGCCGCCAGGCATTCTTAAGGTGAGGCCAAGTCCTGTTTCTGCAGATAGCATCTTGCCTTCGGCGATTTCACCTTCTTCACCTTTAAGAGTAAAGGGAAGCGGCTCCAATGAGGAGATTGGCATCCATGACGCAATGTCGATAGGGGATATTTTCAGCTTCCCACACAGCTCCCAAGTCCCCTGGAGTGTGTACCATTAATTTATGGCTATTCAGAGGTATGGAGAGGCTGAAGGGGAAATAACAATGCATATTGGATATGCTTCTCCTGCAGTACATCCAGAAGGGGCTTCAGCAATCTTCTCTTCAGGAGAGTTGAGGGAGCCAGATCTTGATAGAAGGTAATTATGGCGCCACCATATTTGATGTCTGTCTGCCCCTTTACCGCCGCCAGGATATCTATGGTGTCCACCATTGATAAGAGGCCACAGATGGTGTCCCTGGGAGGGTCTCTGTTCTTGGGATTAGGTCTCAAAGCTCTGTGAACCCCTTCTATAGTCACTGTAGCGGCTCTCTCAGGGCCAAGTAATGAGCAGAAGATTTCGTTCATAGCTGAGCAGAGGGAGTCCAATGTACAAGACTCCAGTAGTCCCTTCACTGGCTTCTATTCTCTGGCTGAGAGCGGTCAATTCAGTTTTGATCTCTGCCAGATCTGAAAGTACAGGCTGGAGAGTCTGAGGGAGAGTTTTCTTGAGAAAGCCCTTGGAGATGATACATTGCAAGGGAAGGTTGGTCTCTTCCTCTGCCCCATTGTCTTGCTCAGAATCATCGTACTGTCCCCTGTAGCACGCGGCAGCTGGTGCCATCTTGCCTGAGCCTGGGCAGGTATGGGAACTGCTTTTTCTCAGAAATTTCTGCATATCTGCTTATAGTTTAGTCAAGGTAGGGGTACCAGGAAGGTCACTGGGTTTCTCTCTACCTATTTTGACCATGGTCACCTTGTGAGGTACTTCAAACACCCGTGTGTGACAGAGCTGCAGGCTCAGCACAACATCACCATCAGTGGTCAGGCGCCACCCCCAGTTCCATTTATCTTTCTGTGACTGCAAATGAGAAGCTGAGTACAGAGCTTGCTTATCTTAGGCAGTCTCGTGTGACTTGCCACTCCATTCATACTAGCCCATGGGACCCCCATTTTAATGATTTTTAGAGGTTACAGCTGTTTGACCCCACTGATCAGTTATCACTTATCTCATTGATAGAGGATGCTTTGTAATTTCCAGGATACCCCTCTAACATACATTCTGAAAATATATTTAATACTAGGTAAATGTGAAAATACGTATTCTATACTGTTACTAAAGTTATGGTACAACTTTCTACAAAAAACAAATGTCTACTTTAAAGTTGATAGTTTTTGATATTGATGTCATCTAGGGAATCTCTGAATGCGTTTCACAGAATCCTGATTGGAAACATGTTTTTAGAGATGTATCAGTTTAAGCATTATCTTGCATATACTGTAGCTCAACCAAAATTTTTTCAAGCCTAAAATGAATGTAATCTATAGTAAACAATTTGAAAACAAAAGCAGAAAACAACATATACATATTTTAAAAGACAGGGATAGGTTTTCCTTTTTAAATATGGAATCGGAACAAATTTGCAAACAATATAATCAGTGAATTGGATTGGGATGTTAACTTGGCTGAACATGTTTTATATCCAAGTTTGTGCAAGATGTGATGTTCAAAGCTTTTAGAACCTTGAAATTGCAAAGTGATACTGAGCATCATAAAAATACAAGTCCTTTCAATAAAGCATTTATCTAGTGGAATGCCATTACTGCTTACTGCATCATAGCTAAACAAGAGTTCTTACAGATCATTAAGGAATCCAGCCAAGGACCCAGATGCTATTGCAGTATGAAAAACATTGCAAAGCTTGGCACCTGGGTCTTGCAGCTGCCAGACATGCCTTGTGAGTGCCCACACAGGATGAATCCAATGCTGGAGCAAAATACTCAAAATAAGTCCTTAGAGGATCACTGTTACAATCAACTTAGCTGAACACTGCCAAACACATTTTACAGAAGCATGCATACCCTAGAGAGACCCAAAGTTTGCATGCTGCTTTAAATTACTATGTAGAAACATTATGGGAGTCAATCTTTCATCTTATGAACAAAAGCATAAAAGGAGGAAGTATGTTCCTGTAGGAAAGGTGACAGTCAAATAGCTTTGGGCATGTAAACATATTATGTACGTTCTCACAATTTCCAAAGTATCCTGCTATGAAGTAGAAAATACATGCTTTATTCTTAGATTCTTTTGCCTAGATAATGAAAACGCTATTTGGTTCCAACCATGACCTTCCGAGATGATATACAACAAGTTTTAACAGATATAATTTCTATAAAGTAGTTTGCTCTAAAAAGTTGGATTTAGCAATGGCACGTGCTCACAAAAGAATCTAACAATAATATTAACAAAACCAATAAAAAGAACAACAAAAACAAGTAATAATAATAATAATAATAATAATAAATTGAGGATGATTCATGGAATTTCTACACCATTGGTTGTGTGTAATTAATATACAGAATTAAACATGAAATTGCATATCCATTAGTAGGGCTTAGTTATGTTTTTATCTTTACATGGGGAAGATAAAAAATTGTTTCCACAATCTTTATGGTTTAAAAGTAAAGACAGCATGACTGCATCAAAGTTGAATCAAACAATGATAGCTATGTTAAGTAAGTCTCACCACTGTGAGACCGAACTGAGCTCCCCTGTACAAGGGGTTGAAGTGGCTTCTATACTTGGAAACACCTGTTTAACTTCCATATCCCCTGAGGAGCACACAACACTGGGTAGCGAAACGTGTCGGAGGAGGCATACACGGAGTTAATTAGGGCGAGTTTTGGGACTGCCCTTGTTAGGGCGGGAGTCTGTTACCTTTGTTGGTAATAGGGAGAGGTTAGGACATGCCCTCCATTACCCCAAGTATTGGACACAGATCCTTTTGGTGTGTGGGTGTGCTTTGGGCCACAAGATTACTAATTCAGCCCACCATTGGAATTGGTAAGACTGTTCCATTTTTTATAAAGTTGTTTTTTGTTTCATAATCTTTGGTGTGTCTCATAGGACTTTTGCTGACATTGTAACAAGTATATTAAATGTTAAGTTGTTTTTTTAATTTTTTGTACGTTGAAGATCCATGCTTCTATTAATTGCTTTAACGATCCTTGAAGAGCTTATATATTTGTTCTTCTGTCTTTCTGCTTATAAAGATAGCTATGTGTAAAAATATTAGTCAATACATAGATCTATAATCTTACACCTTGGGCTATAACTATATTTATACATGCAGAAGAAATATGGTTTCTGATTCAATAGAGAGCTGATTCTTTACTATGAGAACAGTAAGACTATGTAACTCACTTTTATAAAAAGCTGTCATAGTGAATGAATTGAAAAAGTTTAAAGAAGTTTGACTTCCTTCTTCAGTGTAATAACATTACTAGTTATAGTTACTAGATCACTGGAAATCCTGTTTCCCCTAGGATCAATTCTGGTTTTCATACTATAAGTCAGGAAGAATTTCATTTTTGTCTTTCTCTGGTTCAACATGGCAGGGGAACATTTTGAACTGGATGAACTTTTATTCAGTGTTAGAAAAATTAAACCTTGTATTTTTTGGTATAGGCAACACAACTCCCCACTTTTCTGGCTTCTCTTCCACTATTAGTTATAATAGTTTGTTCATGCCGCTTGTTACATCTGCTGAATTTTAGATATTGAGTATTTGTTTAATACCCTATATTTATACTTGTCATTTATGATCTCACAGACCAAGAACTTTTGTACACATTTCATAACCACATACAGTAGTTTCTAAGTTTGGAAATGTATTAACAAAGTGACTGAGAATGGCTGTTCTGTACAATTGCAAACCTCAGCAGAAACACAGTACAAAAGCTCATTGTTTTCTAGAGTTGAAACTATAGAACTGCTAATGTAAATGTCTTGACAATTACAGAATTATAGTCAATGAAAAATGATATTGCAGGTGTTTTCAGCGCTTACTTTTTCCAAACAAAAACATGTTACCTCAGATGGCATCAGCAGTCATTATTACTATTGATGAATATGCTGCTAACAATAGTATTTTTTAGACATTGGGTCTGATTATTTATTATGAAGAACAAGGCCAGAAGAAAGAATAAGTAACCCCTCAATTTTTATGTATGGGTATCTATACACATTTCATATAAAGGCACAGACAGTAGTAAACTGCACATGCAAATAATACACATTAATAGAAATTCTGTTTGTATAGCATAGATTGAACTTATATATATATATATATATATATATATATATATATACTGTATATATAGATGAGTGGCACTATATAGAAACTTCTGATTTCTTGCTGCAGGAGCAGTCCATCACAGATAAATGATTCCTTTTTTTTCTAACTCTATGTTAGCCACTGACTGACAAATATCTAGTAGTTTCTTTAAGAAGCAGCTGCAATATACATTAATCAGTTCTGTAACCTATTTGCTGTGGAACATTACAGTACTGTACATTTTCAGTTACGCCAGACCTTCATATCAATCAGTGGTTGACGGGAAGTTTCCCGAACCCTTAACAAGCTTCTGTGGAGATGCCTAAATGATTGTTATAAAGAATGATGTTACCTCTAGCATAAATTATAAATAATATTATAAAGAATATTAGATTATATTTTATACTCACACATTTTCTTGCTCACTCGTAATATTTGTACTATATAAAGTAAGGAGTACATTATCAATATAGTAAAGGAAAACCTAAACATGTGATAAAATGTAGAAAATTACTAGTCAGGACTGGAAAATTAAAATGGACACACACGACTCCCTCTGCTCAGTTCTAAGAGTAAATGACTGTTTTCTACACATCTGTCATACGTTATATGCTTATTTGTGTAGTTCTTCTTAAACTACCAGCATTCAATAAAACCTAACTTTTACTATATACCATTGAAAGGGGTTGTTTTGTGCTATGATATCAATTGATGTGCCTCTTCACTACTTACCAAGCACAGCACCATACATTGTATAGTGACTGTGCTTGGTACTGCAGCTCAACCCATTCATTTGAATGGTACTGAGCTGCAACATGGCCATATGAATGTGATGTCAATGGCGTGAGAAAAGGAAGTAGAGCTCAATATCATATCCCCCACATAACCCCTTTAAAACAGCCCTTAACACAGCATACAAAAATGCAAAACAGATCATGCATTGATATTACTGTAGATAATGGTATACAATTGATCACTGGAATTACTCAATACTAGGAGCAAATTTCCAGTAACTGTTGATGTTCTGGAAAAGGATGGGCTGTAATCCAGAGGTGTGTTGTCTCCATGCAAAACTTACTCTTATTAGACCTTATTCAGACAACTATTTCATTATTCATGTTCCAAATGCGCATCACAGCTTGCTGTGTATAGGGCTGCATAGCTGCCTTTCACCTTAAAGGGGTTTTCTGATTCACAATTTTATTATCTAATACTGCTGCTGAGGGGCTCTTAAACAAACAAAAAAAAAAATCACTCACCAGTCCCCAGAGCCCCCGTTTCCAGTGGCTGCAGCTCCATTGACCTGTATGCAGATCCCTGGTCTTTTTGTGCCAGGTGATCGCTGCAAACAAACAATGCATCACTGGTGATGTCAGCTGGAGGATCTGTATAAAGAGGAATGGAACTGCTTTCGCTGGAAACACAGCAGTTTAAGAGCCCCTCAGCAGCACTATTAAATAATAAAATTAAGATGAAAGGAATGGGACAGCATCATTTTTTTAGATCACATGGAATACTCTTGGCTCTTCATCTACATCAATAAATCTTAGCCACCTATGACCCTGTCTCCAGTTCTACAGTTGTACTTCTTTAAGCCACTTCTGCCAATTACTTACCACTGAATACTAGGAAGACCCCATAACATCTATTGGTTTGGGGATGCTCCAACCCATCCAGTTGACCATCATAATTTATCTCTTGTCAAGTTTCCTCAGACCTTTATGTAGACACATGTTTTCTGTTTCCAACACATTAGCTTCCAGAACTGACTGTTCGCTTGTTGCCACCTCTTACCAGCGTCATTGTCATGAGATGCTATTCACTTTAAAAGCCAGTGGTTTTAATGTTAATGGGGATACTTTCTAATATTGATGGCCTATCCTCAAGATAGGTCATCATTATTAGATCTGCAAGGCACTGGCGCCCTGGATCCATGCAAATCAGCTGCTTCAGGACTGCACAGCTCCTGGTAAAGTTTCCATGCTGGGAGTTTCACTGCTCGCGTACCGTACAAACTGAAGAAGCAAGTTTAGGTATTGCAGCACTGCCTAATCTGTGCCAGAGAGAGGGTCCCATCTGAATAAGTTCGCCTTGTCAGGGCATATGGGCTTTTACATATTGATCAGACATGCACTGCAAGAATCTTAAATGTATATGCATAGATAACTGTACTTTTATTTGTATGTCTTGGCGCCTTTTACAAAGTGCTGCTGCAAGTTTTGTGTTTGGATAGATGGATAGATAGATGGATAGATAGATAGATAGATAGATAGATAGAGCAGCAAGCTCACAATGATTGATTCAAAACAAGAAGTGCAGTGTTCATTTAATCGAAATGTAAAGTTCTGTTACAAACCACCAATTACTTTTAAGGGTAACAAGGTTGCAATAACAATGAACCTAAGTAGAGAAAAGCACAAAGGTCTATGACAGTGATTTTGTGAACAGAACTATAAAAATGAAAGTGCCTTATAAATGATGAATTAGTGGTAACTTAGTCAATACATATTCAGCATATTTCAATTGTGCTGAAATACAAAATGATCTAGGTTACTACACTATAAATGACAACAATGGTATCAGTGGCACAGCAGAATGCTGGCCTCAACCCTTCCTACCAGCAAATTTTCAGTTCCATTCTCAGGAGAAAAGAAATAGTTAGGATGGAATTTGTTATCTGCGAATTTAGTTTCAGTGATATATAATGTGCTGAATGAAGACAATGCATTAAAATGTCAAAGACTTAATTACAATGATATTTTAGTTTTAGAAATATATAGTATACCTTGAAATAAATGGAATGCAAATTGTAGAGTCTGAAATGGAAATAAGAAGTTTTTTTTCCATATTTGATAACTGCACTGAATATACTGTACCTAAGGACAATAAACAATATAGGTGGCAATAAGGGAATGGTGTATGGTTGGGGGAAATTAATATATGAGGGCATAAGGGAGTAAAAGAGGAAGGCTACAGAATGTGAGGTGATACTTTACCTAGCTTTTCAGTATAATGTAAATGAAAAAACAGCTATTTGGAAGCAAATAACATAATAATAGTGATAAAATCCCAATAAACATCTATAATCTCTGCATGCCGTCTAGCCCTTTCTGACACATATAATTGTAGGATGGCATTAATAGAATCACAAATTTCCTTACATTCCAACCAAATACTGTACAGAAGGGGTTAGTTAACCCTTTCCTGCCACAGGCATTTTTTGATTTTCGTCTTGACTCCCCACCTTCTAAACCCCATTACGTTGTTAATTTTCTGTTCACAGAGCCATATGAGGGTTTAATTTTTTCAGGATAAATTATTCTTATATATGTGGCACTGTACACTTTCTCCTCAGCTCTGGTGTATCTGTTTGGAACCCTCTCCCAGAGGTTCCACAATACTAATGGAACCAGACAGGAGTGCCCCCCTCTACCCCTTGATTTTTTGTATTGCTAATGGAACTGATTGCACAGGAAGTTCGCTCCTCCCTGTGGATCCATATCCATAGGTACGACTAAACACTGTATTGGTATGGTCGCAGACAATGTGGTTCTCTGCCATAGCCCCAATCCTCATCAGCGTCTCTTACCAACTTAATTGACAAATTTGGCTCTATCAGCTCCAAGTTAATTCTTTGAAATCCCTCATATTAGATATGGGAGTTCCCTTACCCCTTTGAGAGTTCCTACAGTCTCTATACACCTACAAATCGATCAAGGGAAAAATTCTGTATTTAGGGATTACTTTGACTTACCCCATTTATCACGTAACTTCCTCAACCCTATTACGTTCATCTCTAAAGAACTTCTGAGCTACTCTAAGTTTCCTATATGTTGGATTAGTCACATCTCTATGATTAAGATGCTGATCCTTCCTAAGATTTTGTATTATTTTTGTAATGTCCCCATATACAGTGGGGGAAAAAAGTATTTAGTCAGCCTCCAATTGTGCAAGTTCTCCCACTTAAAAAGATGAGAGAAGCTTGTAATTGACATCATAGGTAGACCTCAACTATGAGAGACAAAATGAGAAAACATATCTAGAAAATCACATTGTCTGATTTTTTTAAGAATTTATTTGCAAATTATGGTGGAAAATAAGTATTTGGTCACCTATAAAACAGCAAGATTTCTGGCTCTCACAGACCTGTAACTTCTTCTTTAAGAGGCTCCTCTGTCCTCCACTCATTACCTGTAGTAATGGCTCCTGTTTGAAACTGTTAACAGTATAAAAGACACCTGTCCACAACCTCAAATAGTCACACTCCAAGCTCAAAGACCAAACAGCTGTGGTGGGTCACCAGAAACAAAATTGTTGACCTGCACGAGGCTGGGAAGACTGAATCTGCAATAGGCAAGAGTGAAGAAATCAGGCGATACCTTTTAGAGGCTAACTGAGTATATTTATAAGTAAGCTTTCAGGAGTACTCGCTCCCTTCATCAGACATGGTGTGATACAAGAACTGAAAATTAACAGATTTTTATACACATGGTTTTCAAAGCATTTTAGAGTCCTTAAAAAAAATTGCAATCTAAGTAGAGAAGTTTTTACAACAGGTCAAAAAAACAGTCTGGAAACTTGTGGTGCGTGACGGAGGGATCAGTAATTCTTGCTGTTATCTGTTTGCTATCAGGAGGTGATTTGTGACCCTCACAGGTCACACATAGTGTGATTTGAAGCTGGCATGAATATTGAGTTCAGTTCATGGTTCAAACATAGTGTGACATGAAGCTGGCATGAATATTAAGTCCAAATTGCAGAGTTTGAAATTTTTGCATAAATTTGTACTCCATTTCTTTTCTTTTCTCCTGTGTCTTAAAATGTCCCATTAAAACCACAACCCGCAAATCTTCAATAGAGTGGTTTTCTCCGGGAAATGTGCGGCCACTGGGAGATCGGTTCTGCTGTTATTAATGGTGGATCTGTGTGAGTTCATTCGTTGACTGAGTCTCTGCCCTGTTTCCCCCACATAGAGGCCTGTGGTGGGACATTGCACACACATTATGAGGTACACCACATTGGAAGACCTGCAGGAAAATGTCCCCCTAATTCTGTGCACCTGTTGTGACTGTGGGATAGGTACACTGTCAGCGGTGTGGATGTGCTTGCAGGTCATGCACCTTTTATGTAGGCAAGGTGAGGTGCCATTTTCAGTTGGGGCCTTCAGGGCACTCCGGACGATAATGCGCCTCAGGTTTGGTGGTTGTCGAAAGGAGAGGAGAGGGGGGACTGGAAATATGTCCTTGAGTCTGTTATCTGCAATAGGCAAGCAGCTTGGTGTGAAGAAATCAACTGTGGGTGCAATAATTAGAAAATGGAAGACATACAAGACCACTGATAATCTCCCTCGATCCGGGGCTCCACGCAAGATCTCACCCCATGGGGTCAAAATGATCCCAAGAACGGTGAGCAAAAATCCCAGAACCACTCGGGGGGACCTAGTGAATGACCTGCAAAACGCTGGGACTAACGTAACAAAGGCTACCGTCAGTAACACACTACTCCCCCTGATTAAGCCAGTACATATCTGGGCCCGTCTGAAGTTTGCTAGAGAGCATTTGGATGTTCCAAAAGAGTATTGGGGGAATGTCATATGGTCAGAAACCAAAGTCGAACTGTTTGGTAGAAACACAACTCGTCGTGTTTGGAGCAGAGTGAATGCTGAGTTGCATCCAAAGAACACCATACCTACTGTGAAGCATGGGGGTGATAACATCATGCTTTGGGGCTGTTTCTCTGCAAAGGGACTATAATGACTGATCCGTGTACATGAAAGAATGAATGGGACCATGTATCGTGAGATTTTTAGTGTAAACCTCCTTCCATCAACAAGGGCATTGAAGATGAAACGTGGTTGGGTCTTTCAGCATGACAATGATCCCAAGCACACCACCAGGGCAACGAAGGAGTGGCTTCGTAAGAAGCATTTCAAGGTCCTGGAGTGGCCTAGCTAGTCTCCAGATCTCTACCCCATAGAAAACCTTTGGAGGGAGTTGAAAGTCCGTGTTGCCCAGCGACAGTGCCAAAACATCTCTGCTCTAGAGGAGATCTACATGGAGGAATGGGCCAACATACCAGCAACAGTGTGTGCCAACCTTGTGAAGACTTACAGAAAACGTTTGACCTCTGTCATTGCCAACAAAGGATATATAACAAAGTATGGAGATGAACTTTTGTTATTGACCAAAAACTTATTTTCCACCATAATTTGCAAATAAATTCTTTAAAAATCAGACAATGTGATTTTCTGGATTTGTTTTCTCATTTTGTCTCTCATAGTTGAGGTCTACCTATGATGTCAATTACAGGCCTCTCTCATCTTTTTAAGTGGGAGAACTTGCACAATTGGTGGCTGACTAAATACAGTGGGGAAAAAAAATATCTCCACAAATCACATCTTATTCAACTTCAGAGAATAATAGCTTTGTCTGGAAATACCAGAAAGCCAGAATCTCAAACAAAATTCTACATAGATCCTACATCTCTGGCAGGTTAGGTTGCCCGTATATATCCAATTACTATTATGCTGTTGTAGTGGAGCAGTTGGGTAGTTAGTGGAGAGCAGACTCCTCTAAATTATGGGTTGCTATTAAAATTGAAATATCTGGCTGTGATACTATCTCTCACCTACTGCAATTGTCTCGAATGAGAGGACACCTAGCAGCTCCTTCTAACCCTGTCATACGTGCTGGTCTATGTGCATGGCAAATTCTCCTCATTTGCTGCCCACTAGATGGATGACCTATCTTCCCAGAATGGTCTACTCTTTTACACCGTACTCCAACTTTACTAATTGGAGTTGTCAGGGTATCTCTATTTTAGGGAATTTATACTGTGATAATGTTCTCCACCGCTTTGCTTAGGGGGCGTTCACACTACCATTAGTGACTGTCAGTAGTGTCCGTTGCTATTGTCCGTTACAAGATCTTAGCAACGGACACTAGCTGAACCATCACAAATCCGTTAAAATTTCCATTAATTTCAATGTGATTTTATCTTGTGTCCGTTAGTGTCCATTTACACCCAATCCATCACATCTATCTAATAAAGGTTCTATTTAAATAGTAGTTGTGCTTTATATTATGTTTGATAGTTGTTAAGAGCACTGTTAACACCCTTGTCTAGTTCCAATCTGTCACATGTCCATTTTTTTTTCACGGACAAAAAATCCTACATGCAGAACTTTTGTATCCGTTAAAAAAAATGGTTTTAAGATGGACAGCAAGTGTCCATTATTTTTTAACATTAAAGTCTATGGGTAACGTTCGGTTGTCCATTACTGTCCGTTATACTGTCCATTTTTGGGGGGCTTTCTGCGCATGCTCAGAAAGCAGAAACAAAAAAAAAAAAAAGAAAAACAGACAGTAAAAAACAGACACTAACTGACACAAATGGACACCAATGGATCAGTTAAAAAAACGGACACATTAACTTCAGTTAGTGTCCGTTATTGTCTGTTATGATAGGTGTCCGTTTTTTTTGTTTTTTTTAACGGACACTATCATAACGGACATCAACGTTAGTGTGAACCCTGCCTTACTTGGTTTAGAAATACCGTTTGCCACAGAAAGAACTTACAACTTTGGCATTTACTGTCTACTCTAGTGCTACCCTCAGGGGCTTCTACCTCTAAAAAACGTATTTTTATAGCCTCCAACCATTGGCGAAAGGTATTTCTAAAGCCTACGAGGCATTAGCAGTTTGTTCAGAGATGAAACCTTTTCCTTTTCAAACTAAATGGGAATCAGAACTTAATATGACGTTCACTGATGTCCAGTGGGAAGCTGCCTTTCGCTTTCACATCAAGCAATCCCATTGCATTACAAATTTAGAGACTTTTCGTAAAATCTTATACCAGTGGTATTTAACACCATACCGCTGTTCTGAGATATACACTCATTCTTCCTCTACATGTTGGAGATGCCATTCCAATACTGGTACCTTGCTGCATGTCTGGTGGGCCTGTAGTGGACTTAAACCATTTTGGGATAATATATTCGACCTTTTATGTTAAGTATTGGGGTATGCTTCCCAATGGGGAGCTGCTATTGCTTTGTTATCTATCAGATTGGAGGATCTCCCTGTTGAGCATAGTACAATTCCAGCCCATGTAGTAACATTAGAGATGAGTGAAGTTTTCAAAAATTCGATTCGGCAACTTCGCCAAATTTTCCTATATGATTTTCTTCAATCCGAATTAATTTGTAGCGAATAAACAGCTATTTCCTGTCTGCAAAGAGCCAGGGTGGGCGGCAAAATGGCGGAAGTCCTTGGATGCCACGGTTATGTCTCTCTCTCTCTCTCTCTCTCTCCAGCAAGGACAACTTTTATTCATGTGGAAGGATCTGCTAACAAGTAAAGACACACCTACCCAATCACATCACTAAAAAATATCTTGTGACCATCTGATGTCACAAAGGTCCTTACTAAATATTCGTTACCATGAAGCATCAGGAAATCCGGATTCCATGTGAATCGAAGACTTCCTGAAATTCGGATCGAATTCCACTTCTGCAGCTTTGATTCGCTCATCTATAAGTAACATGCTAGAACATGTATAGCTAAAGTGTGTTAGCAAACTGTGGTCCTTTCTCTTACAGAGGTCATTAATTTGGTTCAGCATTATTGTATTATGGAACATTTGATTGTAACAAGACAAACTCTCCCTCTGTTTCCTCCTTTAGAAGGAAATGGTCTAAATGGTTATTGTTTTTGAATCTCTCACCTCCTTATACCTAGAATTATAGCCACCCTTCCATGTTGTCTACTATAGACTATGGATTGCAGCAGCAAACACGTGCTTTTGTTACTGTTTTTATGTTCACTTCAGTTTTTTGACTCCTTTATATTACTGATTGATTTTCGGACAGTCTAGTATAAAGTCCTTGCTCTTTCCATTCTTCACATGTCATGTTGCACTCGCCTGACTTATGCTGCTATTATTATTGTTATTATTATTATTATTATTATTGTTTATTTATATAGCACCATTAATTCCATGGTGCTTTACATTTGAGGGTTTACATACGGTACACAAAATATACAAGACAAATATAGTACTAACAGTGACCAACTGGCACAGTGGGATAGAGGGCCCTGCCCGCAAGGGCTTCCAATCTATGATGGAAGAGGGATAGAGAGAGAAGGTGGGGGTAGAGGCTGTTCAGGTGGTGGTATGGCGACAGTAGTGTTATTGGAGGTTGTAGGCCTTCCTGAATAGGTGAGTCTTCAGGGCCTCCTTGAAGCTTGTGACTGTGGGGGATAGTCTTATGTGTTTTGGTAATGAGTTCCAGAGTATGGGGGATGCACAGGAGAAGTCTTGGAGACGGTTGTGTGAAGAGCAGATAAGAGCAGAGTGGAGTAGGAGGTCTTTGGAGGATCGGAGGTTACGTGTGGGCAGGTAGCGTGAGATTAGGTCGGAGATATATGGAGGGAACAGGTTGGGGATGGCTTTGTATGTCATTGTTAGTAATTTGAACTCTATTCACTGGGCAATGGGTAGCTAGTGAAGGGATTGGCTGAGGGGAGAGGCCGATGAAGAACGGGGGGGAGAGGTGTATTAAGCGAGCAACACAGTTTAGGGTGGACTGGAGGGGGGTGAGAGTGTTAGCTGGGAGGCCATGCAGAAGGGTTTTACAGTAGTCTAGGCGAAGAGATTTTGAGGGCATGGACTAGCATCTTTGTAGTTTCAGGGGTGAGGAAGGAGCTTGATTATTATAACATCTATCTTTATAACATGTTTTATTTATTTTATTTATAACATGTATTGCCGTCTATGGGACTTTTGCTATATAGCTATTGAGGCTGGTCGTAGATATTACGAATTACATAGTAACAGTACGGCCTCCACAATCTCGCGATAAAGGTACCTGTCCCAGGGGATTTTTTTCACTTTGGGAGGGGGGGGGCACTACCATGTTTAAATACCTGACATCCTCTGACATATGGCAGATGTTGGGAAGGGGTTAAACACTTAGAAACATAGCTCCAAATAATAATCACTGTGAGTACTGGGTCAATCCAGTCAGTAATCTTGTGTACCATCAATGACAATATTAAAATAAACAAAATGTCATTGAGAACATAGCATTAGCCTATTATTTCATGTAGGTGGGAAGGCAAAATTGTCTTATCTAATGTGTTGAAGTAGGCAGTTAAAACCATTAAAATAAGACACTTTCCAAATATATTTTGATGACACTTTAACTAAGAACCAGCCCCTTGGTGCTTTCAAATCCAAGGAAAGGTGTTGATAGATGCCAAGCAATTAACTCCCCAATATCTTGTTTTGATTTGAGGCAGCTGCTATACTTTAACACCTGCAGCTAAGATCCTTCTGCTTATTTCTAGCAGTCACAGTGCTGACATTGCACAAGGATATGTAAAAACAACAAAATATCTAGACAGAAATATGGAAAAATGCTGTAGTTTATATCACCTACAGAAATAACTGTAAAGTAAAAACAATGCTTATGATACAGTCAATTATAGAGGTAAAACCCTTACAATTCAGTTCTAGAAAGCAGCTTCCTTTTTTGTAAAGCTAGGAGTGCAAGTGCTGCGGGAAAATTAATGAATAAGTGAATCCCCTTCCCATGCTCAGTTTACTATGGGTGTTTTTCTTTATTTCTCATATACTGTAGATGTTTCCACACTGAGCTGATCTCAAATTTAGTTAAAGGGAGTTTGTCACCAGAACGCAGAATATCAACTCAGCCCCACAGATAGGTCAGGGTCACCTGAATCAAACAGTGTTTTCCCCTTGTGATTCTGTGCCTCTCTTCCTGAGATATCGCTGTTTTTGTCAATATGCAAATAAGCTGATCAGAGTAACTGCAATGCTCTCAATGCTCAAAAGAGCTCATTTGAATATTCACAAAAACAGCAATATCTTAGCAATGGGGCTGGATTAACATGCTAGGTTCTGGTGACAGACTTCATTTAACCCTAATAATATGACTTAGTTTGGCCTTCAGGACAAGGCATACTTTTTTGCTTTTCATCTCATAGCTTTTTTTTATTTTTCCATTGACGTCGACTTATATTGGTTTGATTTTACCACAACAATTTGTATTTATAAATATTTTGGAGTACATATTATGCATTTGAAACCCTATTATGCATTAAAAATAGCAATTCTTAAATTTTGAGGTTATTTTTTATGTTTTTTTATACCATTCACAATGTGGTATAAATAACATGTTAACATTATTCTGTGGGTCAGTATAATTACAGCAATTTATGAAGTATTTTTTACATTTTACTTATTTTGCACAATAAAACCTTTTTTTAAGAAATGTTTTGTCTTTACATCACCATATTCTGAGCCATAACTTTTTAATTTTTCAGTAGATTTTTTTTATCAAATCTTTATTTAACGTATATGTGACAAACACAGTGGTAAAACAACTTGTGATCGAAAGCTTAAAGATGACACAGCGCCGGACTAAATGCGGCCTCGTGAATTAGAGCCACCCTTACATAATTTTCAATTTAAAAGGTGGGGGGGGGGAGTAAAGGAAAGGTGGGAAGCGGCTAGGGGGCTGGGGGGAGGGGGGAGAGAGAGGGACAGGTGGAACAGATAAACGTCAAGAGCTCAAAGTTAAGCAACAAAAAGGAATAAGCAATAAAACAATAAACAGTAGATATAAAACAGTAAACAGTCGCCTCCGCACCTCATAGCCCTAAATTGCCAGGACAACAGCACTCAGCAGACAATTTTTCAGTTGATTGAGCTATGTAAGGGCATATTTTTGTGGGATGAGTTTTTATCTGTTCTCTTTTGGAGTGCATTTTTTGGGAGGCAAGCTCAATAAAAATATCAATTGTTGTGTTGTTTTCTTCTTTATTTTTCTTATGGTGTTCACTTTGTGGGTTAAATAACATATTAGTATTTTAGTGCATTTTTTATATGACAATACCAATTAAGTGTCAGTTTGTTTATTATTTTATTTTTAACATAATAAAGTTATGTGTTAAGGAAATGACAATTTTTATGAGGGGCTGGCAGAGGGTGTTTCACCCTCCTCCTACTTCAAACTGCCTTAGGTATGTGTTCTTTCTTGTCTACAGCCTATGTGACCTCTCCTACTGTATACTGTAACTTGGATGTTTCCCTCTTCTACACACTTTGATTTCCCATGCACAAACTCCCAAACTTCCTAATTCAAGCTCTAACACTAAGAGATAGAAGGGATAGAGCAGAAAGAGACAAAACAGTTAGAAGCAGTACTCTTTTGGATATATGTCACATTCAGCAGGACAGCCAGCTAGGTGAATGAGTTACAAATATTACACAGCCATAAAATGGTAGGAAATTTTAATGAAGACTTTAAAAAGATTATTCATTTATCTATAATGAAGCAAATTAACAAACATAAATCATGTTAGCGGTTACCTTGAGCTTAAAAAAGTTGCACTATATTTGAGGTTGCAATCTTTAACAATTCTCATTAATTTTTTAGACCCGCTGATAGGTATACTGCAACCTACTTTTCGACTTTTCTCATATGGGCTTGTCCTTCTCAGTAGCATAGATATATTCATGCTCATCTTAGCTGAAATTTGGATTAGTATTCTATTTGTTCAATACAATTATTCAATACAATGTCATGATGTGCTAACAAAACCCTTCACAGGCTGCAATTGAAATACAACCAATTGGTGCCACACATAGACACACATAGGATAGACCTCTTGTTAAAAGACACATATCTGGACATGTCCATTCAAAAAAAAAGGTAAGGAAGGACACATCTATATACTGAATGAGAGATCTGTGATTCCAGAATGTTGCTGCCCTCACTAGTTCTCTTCAACTAGTATAACTTTACTCCTGGGCTGTATTCCCTTTATAAAATGGGATCTCAACAAAAAAAAAAAAAAAAACATACAAGTAAATAAGGAATATTATTTTCTTATTTAAATAAGGATACAAGTTTTACTACAATGATAAATCTAGTCACCCTGAAAAACTGATGTAATAGACAAGGGAAATAATGGAAAATTACCTTGACCTTATCAATGGTGCATCCTTATAATCAGGAAATGGCTTAAGAAGTATATGTAAAGTCCATTCTATAAGGAAAAATAAATAAATAATTAACACCAATATGTCAAGTGACCTTATGTTTCAAAACATTCCCATTCAATAAGATATGCAAAGACTTATCTCATATTCCCATTTCATGCCCTGTCACCCAGTTCAATATGATTTCCTCTACTTTAAAGCTAGAAGATGGTTTTCATTACAACTGCACATTTTTCAATTTATTATCAAACTTGACATTTCACAGGGTAAGTAAAAAACCTCCTTACTTGTAGTGTAACAGTCAAAATATGATTTAGATTAAAATTATTATTGTTTTATGTGTAATGCTGATTATAATCTATATAGATTTTTGCTGTATTTTACAATTCCTGAATATACTGAAAAGATATCTATAGGATCTGTCAACAGATACAGTGGGGGGAAAAGTATTTAGTCAGCCACCAATTGTGCAAGTTCTCCTACTTAAAAAGATGAGGCTGGCCTGTAATTGACATCATAGGTAGACCTCAACTATGAGAGACAAAATGAGAAAACATATCTAGAAAATCACATTGTCTGATTTTTTTAAGAATTTATTTGCAAATTATGATGGAAAATAAGTATTTGGTCAATAACAAAAGTTCATCTCAATACTTTGTTATATATCATTTGTTGGCAATGACAGAGGTCAAACGTTTTCTGTAAGTCTTCACAAGGTTGGCACGCACTGTTGCTGGTATGTTGGCCCATTCCTCTATGCAGATCTCCTCTAGAGTAGTGATGTTTTGGGCTGTCGCTGGGCAACATGGACTTTCAACTCCCTCCAAAGGTTTTCTATGGGGTTGAGATCTGGAGACTGGCTAGGCCACTCCAGGACCTTGAAATGCTTCTTACGAAGCCACTCCTTTGTTGCCCTGGCGGTGTGCTTGGGATCATTGTCATGCTGAAAGACCCAGCAACGTTTCCTCTTCAATGCCCTTGCTGATGGAAGGAGGTTTGCACTAACGATACATGGCCCCATTCATTCCTTCATGTACACGGATCAGTCGTCCTGGTCCCTTTGCAGAGAAACAGCCCCAAAGCATGATGTTGCCACCCCCATGCTTCACGGTAGGTATGGTGTTCTTTGGATGCAACTCAGCATTCACTCTCCTCCAAACACGACGAATTGGGTTTCTACCAAACAGTTCTACTTTGGTTTCATCTAACCATATGACATTCTCCCAATACTCTTCTGGAACATCCAAATGCTCTCTAGCAAACTTCAGACGGGCCTGGATATGTACTGGCTGAAGCAGAGGGACCCGTCTGGCACTGCAGGATCTGATCCCTGGTGGCGTAGTGTTTTACTGAAGGTAGCCTTTGTTACATTAGTCCCAGCTTTCTGCAGGTCATTCACTAGGTCCCCCCGTGTGGTTCTGGGATTTTTGCTCACTGTTTTTGTGATCATTTTGACCCCACGGGGTGAGATTTTGCGTGGAGCCCCTGATTGAGGGAGATTATCAGGAGCCATTACTACAGGTAATGAGTGGAGGACAGAGGAGCCTCTTAAAGAAGAAGTTACAGGTCTGTGAGAGCCAGAAATCTAGCTTGTTTGTAGCTGACCAAATACTTATTTTCCACCATAATTTGCAAATAAATTCTTAAATACAATGTGATTTTCTAGATTTTTCTCATTTTGTCTCTCATAGTTGAGGTCTACCTATGATGACAATTATAGGCCGGCCTCATCTTTTTAAGTGGGAGAACTTGCACAATTGGTAGCTGACTAAATACTTTTTTCCCCACTGTAAATGTCTTTGTATTGGAGCATCTATAGTATAGTATAAGATCTCCTAATAGTATTAAGCTAATGAATGCAGTACCACTCTATGATTAGTCTCCTAAATGCATTTTTTTTTTACTGTATGATGTATTTCATACTTTTATGCATTTTTCATATATTTATATTAAAAATGTAACATATATATTAAATGTATTTGTGAAATGTACAATAGCTAGTTAAAATGCTTTCAACTATTTCAATTATTTCAACATTTAAAAGCAAAGCATGCGTTAGTATCAATATATCCAAATCTATCCTATACTTGAATGTCTTAGTAACCGGAATTAAGATGAAATTGCCTAAAAAGATTTTAAGGCTAAGGCCCCATGTAGCAGGATGCAGCCAAAAAGTGTAGCAGGAAAATCGTGGCGGAAATGCATCATGGTTTTTCCCGCAGCGCTTTTCAGAAAGAGAGTTTTCCTTTGTGGACTTTCTGCTTCAATTATACCTATAGGGAAACTGCCAGCTTTTCTGTAGGTATAATTGACATGCTGCAATTTCCAAAAATGCAACGGTTTTGGACATCGTAGCACTTCTGCAATGTGTGGATGGTATTAGCTAGAATCCCATCCACTTTGCAGGGACTGCAAAACACCATTTTTTTTGCCATGGCATTTCCGCTGCAGCTAAACTGCGACATTTACGCCATGTGAGGAACCGGCCTAAAACGGTTTTGCACATCTCCATCAAATGTAGATCAAACAGCTTAGAAACTGCAGATGTAGAAGTTGAAGTTGACAACTGATGAGTTAGCAATTACAACCATCTTTAACTTGACTTTTTTCAATTGCTTTCAATGGCCTTTGTTGGGAGCAAGTAACAGCTGTATGTGATGACAGAAGTTTCCTTTAGTGAATGTTGTGTTATGTTTGTGTTATCAATCTGCCTCATTGGTTTGTGTGCATACAAGGGGGTCAGATGAACCAGATGTTGTTTTATTGCTTTATGACATTTTGGCTTATTGACCCTGAGAGAGGAAAGGGGGTTCCTCTGAGTTGATCTCCAGAGCCAGCAGACACACACAGCTTTCCCAGAGATGATTTGTTCATCCCCCACCTCAGGGAGTGAGAGGAGAGGGGCCTCCTGGCAGGAAGGTGTTGCTGGGCACTAGCCTTCACCAAGGCTGAGACCTAACAAATTTTGTCACATCTATGGAAGCAGCTAAGAGTGCTGGGTGTATCCACTTCACTACAGAAGATCTTCCAAACCTGGAACCATAGACTTTTAAGTATTATTCTGTTTTATCCAATTTATTTTAAAAGCTGTTTGCATTTTGTGTAATTTGTTATCATTTCTTTTATATATCTCTATATATATATAGAGATATATATAGATATATATAACACTGAACCCTTTGGGTAGTAAATTCTTAAATTTAAGGTTACTTTGTGTTGCTGTATGAACCCATTACTTTTTTGAAGTGTGTTTGTGTCTGACTGTTGAGGAGATGCCTGTATATGTTAGCAAGGTTTACGCTGAGCCGGGGAAATGAGTGGTGGTGGCGGCATGTATTTAGGGTGCATGGACTTTATTGGGGTGTGATTTATGCTCAATTTGCAGCCTGAGTGAAGGATGAGTGCAAGATTGAGTGAGTGGAGTGAGTTGACCCCTAACAGCCACACCCCAGTCACGTCCTAGGATGGCCAGTACATGACACTGTAGTCATTTATTAAATATTCCAGAGAAAAGTTGAATAAGTTCAACAAAATGATAAAGGAATGTATTTACATTATCATTTAGCAGCTTGCTAAAGGTGCTTGTCCCATTGACAGGTACAATTGAAACATGTAACAGCCTGTAATAACACATCTATAAACCTATGGTTATTCTTCTACAGTGTGTTATATTGGAAATAGCATTTACAACAATTTCCAATTAGAGAATATTAGACATTGTCAGAAAGATATTTACAGTATAATAACTTTACAAACAAGCATTTTCAGCAGCATTTACTGCATATTCAGATCCTTATATACTTTGTGAGGTTTTCAATATAGAGAAATTAGAGTATATCAATCTCAGAAAGTAGAGTTTGCCCAGGACTTGAGGAGCTGGACCCATAATATTCAGTTGATCAAGAGGGTGGCTCCATTATAAGAAGCAGTTATGCAGATGGGAAAACCCTTTCATTGCATTGACTTCCATATAAATCAGATGAGGTGTTCCTGAAAGGTTGCATACTTTTAAACTCTATTACTATTACTATTGTTCTAAATGCTATTGCTATTGTAAGATTGTAAAGATATTAGGGCAGATCTACTTATACTAGGTTTTACATTTACAGTTTTAAAATGTTCCAGATTTAACACAGTGATGCTGAATAATAGATATTGCACATTGGTAAACTGTTTATTTTAAGTTTACACCACCTATGTGTTGGGCTAGTTTCCCACAAAAAAAAAAAGCCTAAGGTTAAGGCCCCACGTAGTGGGCTGCAATGAAAAAGTGCTGCAAGAAAAAACACGGCTGCAATGCATCATGTTTTCTCCGGCAGCGCTTTTCACAGAAAGTCTGCAATGGACTTTCTGCTTCCATTATGCCTATAGGGAAACTGCAAGCATTTCCGTAAGTATAATTGACATGCTGCAATTTCCAAAATAATGCGATTTGCAGTGACTGTAAAACGCAGCGATTATTGCTGTGGTGTTTCCGCTGTGGCCAAACCGCGGTGTTTACGCCATGTGGGGCCCTGGCCTAAATGTTTGGTACATGGTATTTCAACTTAAGACCTACACCCTATCCAGACAAGCCATGTTTCCTTGTGGTTAACCCCCCCCCCCCCAAATCTGCATACAAGGCACAGAAACGGTTAAAAAGTGTAAACAAACATTTATAAAAGAAGTTTAATAGTAAATCTTCCGCATAGTGCTATACTGACCTGCAGGAGACCAGAAAATAGAGTTGTCGACTGCTTATTTCTCTATACTAGTTACTTACTAACATAGTATAACTCATGTTGTATTCTTTGTATTAAAGTCAAATGTAGCTTTACAAATGTGTACAGCAGCAAAATATTATAGCATGATATTGTAATAGTAAAAACTGTTAACCATGTAGCAAATTTAAAAAGTAGTGTTCATATACTTAAAATTTTTACAAAATCATTACCTAACGTATGTTCCTTATACAGATGTTGCACAGGTTAAATTGATGTTGTGCAGTATGATAAATTGCTATAGCATGATACCTTGTCACAAAAGAAAAGAAAAAACATTGGAAAGCTATCAAAAGAATTCAGTTAACACTCTGTGCCACAGAGTTGTTAATGTGTTAAATGTCAAGATACATCTCGTACAATTGTACACAGATCAAAGAACATTGCACAATGTCAGTAAACAGCTGATGTTGTGTTACTATGCACTCATTTTTCCAAATCAATCATCTTGAGGCCATTGTCCAAAAGAACATGCTATACACAACCAGGAATCACTATTAATGTTCAGCTATTCCTAACTCTACTCCCAAATTATTTGTTGAGATATGCAACATTAGGTAAAGACATATAAATTAGATGGGATTGAGTTATGGTTTAGTACTGCAAGTTTTATTAAATAGATTTCTTGGCAGGAATATTAATGTAGAAAAGAACCTATCCAAAAGCTCCTGTGTTTGCATTTGCCAGTAAATCTTTTATGCACTCTGTGACTCATATTAATGCTGCTCTCTTCTCAGGCTTTTCAAAAATTGCTAGAATCTGCCGGTAAAAGATGGAAGGATGCGGGTCTTCAGCTGCAAAACATTTTTCAAGTTAGTTATAAAAGTCTGAACAGCTGTGGTATTCATTCTAAAAATATTAAGGGTTTTTCCAAGTAAAAAAAAAATATTTTAATAATTATTCTAATAATTGTACCAGAGCATTGAATGATTAAAAATAAAAAGGAAGAACAAGCAATTCTGCCCCGCCCGCCACCGCTTCCAGTTCTACCCTCCATTGGGATATTGGGGAAGGAAATTTGCAGCATACACAAATTCCAGCTACTGTAAGGGAATTGCCAGTTGAGCAATTCCCCCGTGTTGCTGCAGAACCCTGGGGGGAGGGGCACAACAAGACAGTGAGCCCTAAAGCTGAACCCCCCTGATGTGCTGGTTAACTTATCTGATCTGTCCTAGGCGACAGCCAGCAACCTGTCGATCAGTTCCTTCCTAATATAAGTGACACACAGAACAGGAAAAGACAAAACAACACAGAAGCAGAGTAAGCAAGCCAAGAGGTCGGTAACAGTCGAGCAATGCAGTACCAAAACGAATCCAAGAGAGTAGTCACAGGGGGAGCCAAAGGTCAGAAGTCAAAAATACAATAATAGCAGAATAGGAGCTAGCAGGGACAAAGTCACAGGACAGAATCAATAGCCAGCGCCCATGTGAGGGCTGACAACCTGTTTATAGAAAGTCAGGACCTGCCCCAGCCTTAATTGGTAGACAGGCCGTCAATCACACAGGCAAAGCTGAGATTAACTATTGAGAAGCCGAAAGAAACAAGGTGCTGAGACGTGTGTGCAGAAAATCAATTACATAATCTAGGACAGTGTTCAGACTGAGCAACAAGAATCTTAAACAAGGAATCAAACTGAGCACACCGCCTGCGCCGCCGCGTGTGGGCGGAGGGTGATGCAGAGACCCGAACAGGCAGAGACTTTACAGCTACATTCAATTGCCCTCAGAGTTATATGGCAAAAAATTCCCCAATTGAGATGTTATATCACAAAGTGATATTCTATGTTTGTCTGTGTATGGCTACTCTTTGTTTTGTTTTGTTTTTTGTTTTTTTTGCTAATTTCAATCTTTCAAGAGTTTTGTTAGCATGCCACTATATTGTTTTGAATTTGTTTCATAAGAAATAGGACATAACTATACATCTATACAACTGTATGAAACTATTCATCTATAATGCATCTATGTCATTGTTGTATACAGTGGGAAAAAAAAGTATTTAGTCAGCCACCAATTGTGCAAGTTCTCCCACTTAAAAAGATGAGAGAGGCCTGTAATTGACATCATAGATAGACCTCAACTATGAGAGACAAAATGAGAAAACATATCTAGAAAATCTCATTGTCTGATTTTTTAAGAATTTATTTGCAAATTATTGCAAGATTTCTGGCTCTCACAGACCTGTAACTTCTTCTTTAAGAAGCTCCTCTGTCCTCCACTCATTACCTGTAGTAATGGCTCCTGTTTGACATTGTTATCAGTATAAAAGACACCTGTCCACAACCTCAAACAGTCACACTCCAAACTCCACTATGGTGAAGACCAAAGAGCCGTGGAAGGACACCAGAAACAAAATTGTAGACCTGCACCAGGCTGGGAAGACTGAATCTGCAATAGGCAAGCAGCTTGGTGTGAAGAAATCAACTGTGGGAGCAATAATTAGAAAATGGAAGACATACAAGACCACTGATAATCTCCCTCGATCAGGGGCTCAACACAAGATCTCATCCCGTGGGGTCAAAATGATCACAAGAACGGTGAGCAAAAATCCCAGAACCACCCGGGGGTCCTAGTGAATGACCTGCAGAAAGCTGAGACTAACATAACAAAGGCTACCGCCAGTAACACACTACTCCGCCAGGGACTCAGATCCTGCAGTACCAGACGGGTCCCTCGGCTTAAGCCAGTACATATCCAGGCATGTCTGAAGTTTGTTAGAGAGCATTTGGCTGTTCCAGAAGAGTATTGGGAGAATATCATATGGTCAGATGAAACCAAAG
Source organism: Leptodactylus fallax (assembly GCA_947044405.1). NCBI lineage: Eukaryota > Metazoa > Chordata > Amphibia > Anura > Leptodactylidae > Leptodactylus > Leptodactylus fallax. The sequence goes on from CAMRHE010000013.1 coordinate 3,401,790, forward strand.
TAGAACTGTTTGGTAGAAATGCAACTCGTCGTGTTTGGAGGAGAGTGAATGCTGAGTTGCATCCAAAGAACACCATACCTACCGTGAAGCATGGGGGTGGCAACATCATGCTTTGGGGCTGTTTCTCTGCAAAGAGACCAGGACCACTGATACATGAATGGGGCCATATATCGTGAGATTTTGAGTGAAGATGATACATGGCAGGGTCTTTCAGCATGACAATGATCCCAAGCACACCGCAAGGGCAACGAAGGAGTGGCTTTGTAATAAGCATTTCAAGGTCCTGGAGTGGCCTAGCCAGTCTCCAGATCTCAACTAAATAGAAAACCTTTGGAGGGAGTTGAAAGTCCGTGTTGCCCAGCGACAGCCCCAAAATATCACTGCTCTAGAGGAGATCTGCATGGAGAAATGGGCCAAAATACCAGCAACAGTGCGTGCCAACCTTGTGAAGACTTACAGAAAACGTTTGACCTCTGTCATTGCCAACAAAGGATATATAACAAAGTATTGAGATGAACTTTTATTATTGACCAAATACTTATTTTCCACCATAATTTGCAAATAAATTCTTTAAAAATCAGACAATGTGATTTCTGGATTTGTTTTCTCATTTTGTCTCACATAGTTGAGGTCTGCCTTCTGCTCAACTCACTCCTGACTTTGGTTAAAAAAAATACAGCAAAATATGCAACAGAAAAAAAGCTGTGTTTCCACAACCTGGGGCCTCAGCCTTCAGCGAATTTTACTGCCCAGTGCTCTATCATTAAAGAGATCAGGATGAGTGTGTGCTAGCCCAACACCCTGAAGTGACAGGGACCTCAAATGATCAGCTCCTTGTCACAAAATCTGGCTGAAAACAGTGCTCAAAGTGAGCACTGTGTTCAGCAATGGGACCCTAAATGCATGCAACCTAATTAGATCATTATTATCTTTGATATGCATACAGAGGAATGCTGGGAGAAGATAGATCATGCTGTCCTAGTTTCCAATGGAAGAGGGGGATTTTAAAACATAGTAAAAAGGGAAAAAAATTAATTAACTAAAAATAATAAGAAAATAAACAGAAATAAAATAAACATATAAATACCATCCCAATCCACCTACAGTCATGGCCAAAAGTTTTGAGAATGACACAAATATTATATTTTCACATGATCTGCTGCCCTCTGGTTTTTATGTGTGTTTGTCAGATGTTTTTATCACATACAGAAATATAATTGCATTCATATTATGAGTAACAGAAGCTTATATTGACAGTTAGAATGAGTTAATGCAGCAAGTCAATATTTGCAGTGTTGACCCTTCTTCTTCAGGACCTCTGCAATTCTCCCTGGCATGCTCTCAATCAACTTCTGGACCAAATCCTGACTGATAGCAGTCCATTCTTGCAGAATCAATGCTTTAATTTTGTCTGAATTTGTTGGTTTTTGTTTGTCCACCCGTCTCTTGATGATTGACCACAAGTTCTCAATGGGATTAAGATCTGGGGAGTTTCCAGGCCATGGACCCAAAATCTCTATGTTTTGTTCCCTGAGCCATTTAGTTATCACCTTTGCTTTATGGCAAGGTGCTCCATCATGCTGGAAAAGGCATTGTTGAGCGCCAAACTGCTCTTGGACGGTTGGGAGAAGTTGCTCTTGGAGGACATTCTGGTACCATTCTTTATTCATGGCTGTGTTTTTAGGCAAGACTGTGAGAGAGCCGATTCCCTTGGCTGAGAAGCAACCCCACACATGAATGGTTTCAGGATGCTTTACAGTTGGCATGAGACAAGACTGGTGGTAGCGCTCACCTCTTCTTCTCTGAATATGCTGTTTTCCAGATGTTCCAAACAATCGAAAAGGGGATTCATCAGAGAAAATGACTTTACCCCAGTCCTCAGCAGTCCACTCCCTGTACCTTTTGCAGAATATCAGTCTGTCCCTGATGTTTTTTCTGGAGAGAAGTGGCTTCTTTGCTGCCCTCCTTGAGACCAGGCCTTGCTCCAAGAGTCTCCGCCTCACAGTGCATGCAGATGCACTCACACCTGCCTGTTGCCATTCCTCAGCAAGCTCTGCACTGCTGGTAGCCCAATCCCGCAGCTGAAACACTTTTAAGAGATGGTCCTGCCGCTTGCTGGTCTTTCTTGGGCGCCCTGGAGCCTTTTTGGCACCAATGGAACCTCTCTCCTTGAAGTTCTTGATGATGCGATAGATTGTTGACTGAGGTGCAATCTTTCTAGCTGCAATACTCTTCCCAGTTAGGCCATTTTTGTGCAGTGCAATGATGACTGCACGTGTTTCTTTAGAGATAACCATGGTTAACAGAAGAGAAACAATGATGGCAAGCACCAGCCTCCTTTTAAAGTGTCCAGTGGTGTCATTCTTACTTAATCATGACAGATTGATCTCCAGCCCTGTCCTCATCAACACCCACACCTGTGTTAATGGAGCAATCACTGAAACGATGTTAGGTGGTCCTTTTAAGGCAGGGCTGCAATGATGTTGAAATGTGTTTTGGGGGATAAAGTTCATTTTCTAGGCAAATATTGACTTTGCAAGTAATTGCTGTTAAGCTGATCACTCTTTATAACATTCTGGAGTATATGTAAATTGCCATTAGAAAAACTGAAGCAGTAGACTTTGTAAAAATTAATATTTGTATCATTCTCGAAACTTTTGGCCATGACTGTACACCATTAAGAACCAATCTCTGAGATATGGCCATATCACAGAATAAATGCTATATTAGGTCCACGTTACAAATTTTTGCCTCCCTAGCCCCGCTATTACCTACTCTTAAACATTAAACATTATGATGATTTTCAAGGTGCTAGTTAAAAGAAATTATAGTGTAGGAAAAGAAGTGCCTAACTAGTCATTTGCATGCAGATTTACATACCAGTCACATAGACATGGCCAATCAGTTGAACATCTCCAAAATTCTTTCGTAGGTAATTTGCACTGTCCATTTATAGTGTGCAACTAATGACCTAAAGTGTAACCAACTTTCAGGACAATTCAAAATAGTGCTCGGCTATCTCCATATCTGGGGGAACCCTCCAAAGAGTAAGGATATGCAGCTGTCCTATCTTTCCTAGAAGCTGATAATATTGTCTACCAGGCATAACTCTGATTTTCCTGATAGAATCCTTTCTTTATTCAACAGATAAAGGTGGTTCACAGTATCGACGCTTATCAGAAGTGCTGCTTAGGAATGTATAGCCCGATTCTCCTTTTACTATAGAGGTCCTGAGGACATCAGTCTATAAAATGTTGGCTTTCCAACAAACTTACAATAAAACTTTCTGTATATGAGTACTTTGTGCCATCTTACAGTTCCCAAAAATCTCCTGGAGGATGCTGGAGGCCTTTCTTTCTTAGGCGTTATGATGATAATGTAGATTGGGCAAAGTACATATATTTGGTGTCCATATATTGGTGCTGTTTTGCTACCATGGCAAAGGCCCAACTATCCTCCAAAACAATCAAATACATTTTGCCAGTTTAAATTTAAAAATAAATACATTTTTACACCATTCAGAGCCTTTTCTAAATAACTTTTTGGCAGGACAACATCTTTTTTGTACTTAAAAGATATATTGTTTAGTGTATATTATTAAATGACCTTTCTCTGTAAATGTAATTAAAAAAAAAGAGAAAATTACATAAGGTTTACTAAAATAAACCTAAAAATATCAAAAAAGTATGCAACCTTTTCAATATTATGTTATAACATTTGACCTAATGATTCTATAGCCAGTGACCTAAACAGATCAAATTAACAGTATCAAGAAAGCTAAAAATAAATCCATCGATGACTAAGTAACATGATCTGATCCTGTCAAATGCACTTGTGTTATGCTGACTCATTTAACTGTCAACTTCCCATAAAGATAAAGATTTTATACCAATGCAGTCAAAAGAGAACTCATGTTTTGAATCCACTTGAGGGAAAAGGAAAAGATCATTTACCATGGATCGTATATCACATGGCCATGGACTGATTGTTATCCAATGTGATGCACACACAGGTGCACAGTTAGTTAGTCAGTCACAGGATAGTAATGAGATGTCTGCCTAGTAATGAGCTGTGCACCTGTGTGTTCATCACATGACCATGGACTGTATATCACATGGCCATGGACTGTATATCACATGACCACGGACTGATTTTTATCCACTGGGAATAAGCTGAATAAAAGAAAGCAAGCAGAGATCTAGAAAACCATGAGGAATTGATTTAGAAAGTATATTAGAAAATTGTACAACTTTTTATTATAAAAACTATAAGATTTGTCTCTCAATATTGGTCCAAACGTGGATTTATAACTGACATGTTGCGACGGTGACGTGACGTTTTTGGAAATCGCAGCATGTCCGCTGCACATATTTTCCCACAGTGTGTAGATTCACCATGCAGCGACTGTAAAAAAACAGGTTTTTTTCCGCGGCGTTTACACCACACAGGGCCCCAGCCTTAAGAAGATTCATTAATAATGTCACACACAGCCAGCAATAACACCACTATCTTTCCTCCAGTGCAGCAACAGGAAGCATGCCTGTAGTCTAAATACTATACTTGGTATGTATGAAAAAATGGCAGAGGGTCAAGTACGGCTTTAGGTCAGAATATTATATTTTTCAAAAGAGTGGGGGATTTCTCCATCCTTTTACACTAGTTTTCTGGCATAGAGGGGTGATATTGTGGCACACATAAGGTCCTTTCTTGCACCAAAAGTGTGCCACAGCACCCATTCTGCGACTTGTTTGCTATATTGCAAGGATTTCAGCAGAATGTGGCAGGGTCTCCTCGGCACTACATAGTTATTATAATTCACTTCAATCTTAATATATCTGCCCAAATATATTTATATTGGTAAATATATTGTAAATACAGATGTGTTCTATCTTTCCTTAGTTCAGAATCAGGTAAGGATTCTAGCAGAAACTAATTCCATACAATATGGCAAAGTGCTAGAAAAACCTTGACAAGCAGCAATTTACAATATGACTTGATGGTCAAACGGAGACACATATAGAATAGGCATCTCGTGGAAAAATAATAAAAATCTTATTGATTTGACAAGTTCGTCACTTTCTGACACACATATGTGTCCATCACGCCACACCTCAGTCTCACAGGGAGTCACTTGGGCAGAACCCTTGTTTTACATCGCTAGAAGAAAGGGGATAATCTACATTTACCACATCACTTTGTTGATTTCCATAACCTTTGACCTAGATCATCTATATTCTTGAGATATTTTTTGTTTAGTTTACTGGTTGCTTGATCATTAAATGATTTCCAGACATTTTTAACCTTTAGATTCACCGCACACAGCATTATTATTATATTGCTAACAAAAATAATGTCACTCTACTTTAAACAGGGTTAATAAGAAAATGAGAATGACAATAAAATCATTTCCCATCTACAATGGAGGCATCATTTAGTGAAGACAAATGTAGAATCTGACATACATTAAAATTATAGTAGAGATTAATGGCTTTGAATCAAAACGAGCTGCAACTAAATTAAACAACACCATCAAAGAATATATTTGCTGTCAGTGCAATGTAAACATTATCAGGTTTGACTACATGCATCTTAGGTGTTTGCATATACTGCCATGAAATCCAGATTTAATTTTTACTGAGGTTTGAAATGAATGCTGAAATATCTGACAGACTGAATTTGCTATGCATGATTTCCCCCTTTTGAAGATTATTACATTGCATGCTTAGATGAACTTCCCAACTATTCATAATAGGCACAGTAGGTAGCTTCTGGCTGGAGTCAGAAAGGGGGCTTAGATATGCCTCAAAAATCCAGTTATTGTGAAATACAAAAAGAAAAAAAAAATAGATTTCATTATATCTATGTTAGAAAATAATTTTAGTTACATAGCCAATAGGTAAGACTTTGTGTTCTTCTTGTCATTTATATTTGAAGTAATGTAGTTTCATTATGAACATAGAATAAATAAAATCATTTTAATGCTTTCTCTTATTTTGGTACATAGATATGGCTCAAAGTTAAGCATTACATACTTGACATTTTGATATGTAATACACAATGTGGCTTGTGAGCTGTAATAGATTTATTAAGTTTTAACATGGGCACCACCAGTATTTAGACGACTCTGTCACCAAAGATCGAAGCATCTAAAAGATTAACAGTTGCGATTGGTATAATACAGCTAGCACCCTCTGAGTAATGGAAAGTGCTCAGCTTCTGAGCCCTCTCCATACCTATTCAGAACATCATGACATACTATAACATCATGTGTGAGATAGGTGCAGGGCATTGGCATTCTGTTCCAGCTTTCCACTGCTGATTAGGTCCAGATGAATGGGCCTAATTAGCAGGGAGTCTCGAGTGGTTGAATCTGCGACAAGATCGAGCAGGGCACTTATTTTTTCAGCATCCTGCTGCGATCTCTACCTCCCATTGAAAACAATGGGAGGCAGATTCGGAGTGGAATCTGCGCCAATTTTGCGGGATGATTCCATGAACCAAACCACAAAGAGAAAGAGTTTATGTAAAACTGTCTCAAAAGTGAATGTTTAGAGGGCATTCCCAGTATGGAGCTTAAATTGTTTAAATTTTCTGATTTTAAGATTGAAAATGACAGTATGCACTTGTGAAAAGAAATGGACAGCTGATTTATTTATCTATTGTTTTGTATGTAACTTCAATTTATGTTTCTCTGTATCTGTAATTGGATTCTGTATTTTGCTGGACCTGCACACTCTATAAGGAAGATAGTGGTGCTAGTGATAGGGTTCTCCGACCAAATCCAATGTGTGTAAAGATCACTGTACACACAATAAAGTTTAAGTGAAAGTGTGAAAGTAAGCAGGTTTTGCTTATTTATTTCTTAATTTCCAAAGGTGAACAAAGTAGAGTAGTTATATGCATCATAACAAGTTGAACTTCCTCAGGCTTGGTCCCATTGGTGATACCACCAACGCCTCATATGCCTACACTGAATCACCAATGGGATCAAGCCTAAGGAAGCTCAACTTTTTGAACGAAACGTTGCATGAAAAAAAATCCCCGATTCTACATGTCACCACCAAAACTGTCTTGGCGCTGTGATGCATATACAGTGGGGAAAAAAAAGTATTTAGTCAGCCAGCAATTGTGCAAGTTCTCCCACTTAAAAAGATAAGAGAGGCCTGTAATTGACATCATAGGTAGACCTCAACTGTGAGAGACAAAATGAGAAAACATATCTAGAAAGTCACATTGTCTGATTTTTAAAGAATTTATTAGCAAATTATGGTGGAAAATTAGTATCTGGTCAATTGCAAAAGTTCAACTCAATACTTTGTTATATATCCTTTCTTGGTAATGACAGAGGTTAAATGTTTTGGGTAAGTTTTCACAAGGTTGGCACACACTGTTACTGGTATGTTGGCCCATTCCTCCATGCAGATCTCCTCTAGAGCAGTGATGTTTTGGGGCTGTCGCTGGGCAAGACGGACTTTCAACTCCCTCCAAAGGTTTTCTATGGGGTTTAGATCTGGAGACTGGCTAGGCCACTCCAGGACCTTGAAATGCTTTTTACGAAGTCACTCCTTCGTTGCCCTGGTGGTGTGCTTGAGATCATTGTCATGCTGAAAGACCCAGCCATGTTTCATCTTCAATGCCCATGCTGATGGAAAGAGGTTTGCACTCAAAATCTCGCGATACATGGCCCTATTCATTTTTTCATGTACACAGATCAGTCGCCCTGGTCCCTTTGCAGAGAAACAGCCCCAAAGCATGATGTTGCCACCCCCATGCTTCACAGTAGGTATGGTGTTCTTTGGATTCAACTCAGCATTCACTCTCCTCCAAACACGATGAGTTGTGTTTCTACCAAACAGTTCTACTTTGGTTTCATCTGACCATATGACATTCTCCCAATACTCTTCTGGAACATCCGAATGCTCTCTAGCAAACTTCAGTTGGGCCCAGATATGTACTGGCTTAAGCAGGGGAACACGTCTGGCACTGCCGGATCTGAGTCCCTGGCGGCGTAGTGTGTTACTGGCGGTAGCCTTTGTTACGTTAGTCCCAGCTTTCTGAAGGTCATTCACTAGGTCCCCCTGTGTGGTTCTGGGATTTTTCTTCACCGTTCTTGTGATCATTTTGACCCCATGGGGGAGATCTTGCGTGGAGCCCCTGATCGAGGGAGATTATCAGTGGTCTTGTATGTCCTCCATTTTCTAATTATTGCTCCCACAGTTGATTTCTTCACACCAAGCAGCTTGCCTATTGCAGATTCAGTCTTCCCAGCTTGGTGCAGGTCTACAATTTTGTTTCTGGTGTCCTTTCACAGCTCTTTGGTCTTTACCATAGTGGAGTTTGAAGTGTGACTGTTTGAGGTTGTGGACAGGTGTCTTTTATACTGATAACAATTTCAAACAGGTGCCATTACTACAGGTAATGAGTGGAGGATAGATGAGCCTCTTAAAGAAGAAGTTACAGGTCTGTGAGAGCCAGAAATCTTGCTTGTTTGCAGTTGACCACATACTTATTTTCCACCATAATTTGCAAATAAATTCTTTCAAAATCAGACAATGTGATTTTTTGGATTTGTTTTCTCATTTTGTCTCTCATAGTTGAGTTCTACCTATGTCAACTACAGGCCTCTCTCATCTTTTTAAGTGGGGGAACTTGCACAATTGGAGGCTGACTAAATACTTTTTTTCCCAACTGTAACTACTCTACTTTGTTCACCTTTGGAAATTCAGAAATAAACAAGCAAAATCTGCTTACTTTCACTTAAACTTTATTGTGTGTGCAATGATCTTTACAAACAATGTATCTGTAAATGAGCACTGACTAAGTTACTGACTCATTTTCATTTGTCTTAGCAGAAAGCACATGCGGCAATGAGTAAGTTACAATATTACAGATAGATCTAAATATACTTGGGCAAAAATTTCAAGTTTTTTGAACTTGAACATGAACTTGACTGAAGGGTATGGGTTAGAAAAACAAGAATTATATGCTCTTACATTACATCAATATTATTTTGCCTTAAAAAAAGCATCTAAGCCTTTTTGAAGCTGTTCGCTATTCCTGTTTTGACCAGCTCCTGACATATTTTTTCTCCAAATGGAGAGAGTACTCCCTTTAATTTTGAGAGGATTTTATAATTTCATATTTTAAAGATTTTTCACATATTTTTTTTGTATGGGCCATTTATATATTTATACAGGTTAATCATGCCATCCTAGAAATTTCTTCTCAAGATTAAATAATTATAATTTTTTAAACATCTTTTTATTGATTTTTCATAATAAATGCAATTATTTTAATCTTTCCTCAGAACTAAGGTCCTCCATGCCCTACACCTGTTTTTGGCTCCACTTTGTACCTTATTTAACTTCGAGGCATTCCTTCCATGAACTTGTACCCAGGTTTATAACTTATATACATCACTACTCTCTCTTTTTTGTATATGCAGAGCTAAAGAACACACTCAGTAGCTCTGCCTTTTCTTGTTCTCTGGTTAAAAACATAACAATGATATAAATTTACATAACAAATTACATAAATTTGGTATTGCCGGCATTGTTCTCACCTGCAGAATAAAGGCATGTTATTTTGGGCACATAGTGCCATAAAAAAGAAAACCTATAGGAGAATGATGCAACTGATTTTTTCCAATTCCACCGGATTAAGAATTTTTCCTGCCTCCCCATACATTGTATATAATACTAACTGTTGCTATTATGAAGTACAATTTGTCCCACAAAAAAACAAGTCCTTATAAAGTTCGGTGAACACAAAAATAAAAATGTTATAGCAAAATCTTGTTTTTAGAAAATCTGCTGTCCTGGTATGTGTGTTGTAACTTGTGACACACATACCTGGACATATCAAGCCAAGAAGGAAGGGGGGGGGACACAGGTTAAGGACAGACACATCTATATTTATCTATTGTTTTGTATGCATCTTCAGTCTGTCTCATATCTGTAATATAGTCTTTTGGAAGATTTCCTGATTTCTGGGCATTTGACATTAATAATATTAAAAATCCATGACTTTATAGTTGCGATCAGTGTAGCAAGTTGCATAATATACCTGCAAAACTGTATCTCATCACTTCAGCCTCTGATATATATTTACATGTTTGAACCGTAATATTTTTGGTATGTCAGACAATTTAGTATTGTAGCTCCCAATTCAATTATTTCTTTTAGATTTTAACCCACTACGAATTGTGGGCCATCAAGGCTGAACTCTTTACATGTGCAAAAGTACATAGCTGAGATCTTGAAAAAGACTTGTATTCTATTTCGAAGCTGAGAACAATGCTTGGGGATTATCATATCTCTATCAATACCATGAAGGCTTATTTGATTCTCTCTTTGCAGTTTCTAATGGTAATGACTATGAACTAATCCACTGTGATGACTGACAACTTTCTATTTATATTGAAAAAGAATTGGAAAACTGTCTTACAAGGAAATAATTCAAAACTGTAAATCTAACCTAATCCATTTTTAAATAATAAAAAACCAAAACACTACATCTAGTCTTAAATCACTGATTAGTTGTTTTTGCAATGAGATTACATGTAGCAGTTTGCACAGTTGTAGACAGACGCATAAGAAGTGATTCTGCATAAGGTACATTAAATCATGCACTTACGCTTTTTAAAGCTCTATAACTACATTAGATGAAACACAGCATTAACAATTTATAAACATGTTTTATGCTTCCATGCCTTGCATCTAATAGCTTTTCTATTCTCTTTGTTGGAACAACTCAACTTAAAATACAAGCACTTGATTAAGAATGTTATTTATGTATTCAGTTATTAATTAATTAATTAATTAATTGTTTATAGCTAGCTATGTAAATTAAACTGTGATATACTCTTAAACAACCGCTATTTAAAGGGAGTCTGTCAAGAAAAAAACATTATTACCCTATAATGCTCAGCGTCATGAGTACAGTGCTATAATTTGTTTGTAGAATGCCTGCTTGAACTTCACAAAAAACAGCTTTTTATTCCTATGCAAATAAGCTAAAACTGCATTTGGGGCATGTTCTGGGGTGGCTTAGCATTGCAGCAAGATCTTCCTTTTTCTTGATACCCGTTCCAGCAATACTGATGTAATCAGAGCTTTGCTGGGATGGTGTGAGGAATTGTGTTTTTGTATTATATTACTTTTATTTATTATAGTATTATTTTGATATAATAATAGAGTACAGATATATATTGGTATGTCTACACTTAAAGGGGTTGTCCGGTATAAAATGGTATTTCTAGACTTAGCTAAATACCTAACTTCTAACTTACTTACTTTATAAAAAATGTATATTTACCCAGATTGCCGAGACAGTCATGTGACCGCCCCAGGCACATTTTCAGATTTTCCAGTGACATTCCATTTCTCTGTTTCCAGAAACGGAGCAACACTAATACTAACCCCTTCCCATCCCATCATACTTACCTTTCTTCCTGTCTGGATCTTCTGGGCATGGAACATCACTTCCTTCTGGGGACCAGCTCCTCCTCTTTTCGATGTCTGCCGGCCTCCCACGCCTGCGCAATAGAGCCGGCATGCCGGCACTCCGGCTCCATTGTGCAGGCACTGGCAGATGTCAAAAGGATGAGGAGTTGGCCCCATAGATGGAACTGATCTCCTGTGCCCAGAAGAACCAGACAGGTAGACAGGTAAGTATGATGGGGTGGGGGGTGGGCTGAGTTAATTAGTTAGTTAGTTAGTTAGTTAGTTAGTTAGTAAAAGATAGCAGTTGGTGGGATAGCTAGGGAAACAGGGAGAGGGTGTGAGGGAGTGAGAGAGGGAGGGGGAGGGAGTGAGAGGGGGAGGTCGTGTGAGTCAGTTCTGAGTGAAGAGTAATACATCAGTAATAGTGCTAGGATAAAAGCACAGGAAGCTACCCATAAACAAATGGATGCCAGAAGCTCCCAGAGAAATCCAGAAATAACTCAAAACACTGCTAAAGGTATTTGGGTGCACTTATTAACCCATTAATAGCACTAACAGACCTTTTTTAAAAATAGATATTTTTGCCGGAAAACCCCTTTAAAGCATAATTTGGTAAAGGAGTCCAATTTGTTTTGAAACTAATTCAACACAATATCACAATATGGTAACAAAAGCCTTGAGGCTAAGACTCCACCTTGCAGAAAAGTTTGTTACAGATTTTGATGATAAAGATAGGAGTGAATTTAGCAGAAGGGAGAAGTATAAGTGTTTCCTATATATTTGCCACATCTGTTGAAGTCATTCCTGGCTTTGGCTCTAAAAGGCTGCAGCAAAATCTGCAACAAAAACATGGGGCCTGAAAAACTGCAACTCATCATCTCCCACTTGGTAGTTGAACATAAACACAAATTTATTATTTTTATCTTACTTATCTTATTTTAGCTTACTTGTGTAGTGCCATCATATTCCACAGCGCTTTACAGACATTGTCCCATATAGTTCTCACAACCTGCATTTCCTATCAGTATGTATTTGGAGCGTGAGAGGAAACCCACACAAACTCCTTGTAGATGTTGTCCTTGGCAGGATTTGAACCCAAAACTCCAGCGCTAACCAATGAGCCACCATGCTGTCCTAATTGGATAGTTAAGCTATTTATTCATGATAATTTGACATGAAACCATATTGTGTTTAGAAAAGCGACTTAAAGGGTAGCTAAGTTTTCATGAAAAGTTGAAATATGTGCGGGGTCTTGAGATTTTTCAGGCAAAAAGTAGCAACATTTTTAATTAAAGTTCATTACATGTAGGCTTGAGAATCACATGCTCTATGAAAGTTTTCTGAGAAGTTACTGACCATTTACTTGTGATACAAATATGTAAATGAGTGAAGCCAAGAAGATATTTAAGAGAGAAAACATCTGCATACTTGTTTATTACATATCATTCCATCTGATATTAAACAGAGAGCCACATTTTTCCCAAACACAAATACAATAAGTTTCAGATACTGTGTACAGCAACTCTAAATTTACTGTATATACTGTATAAGGAGAGAAGAAGTACAATATCATCCAGTATTCCAATTAAAGGCATTTTTATTGCCTTGAGTTTTTTTTACTTTTTGCCTTGACCCTCCTCAAGGCTTTTACATCATCATTGCTATGTGCAGAATTAAACTGTGAATAATCTTTGAAGACTAATATATTGTCTAGCATTGAGCAATAACTTGAAGCTCCTGCTTATGTATCAAAGGGGCCTTTGGGCCATTTCAGGCGCCAAGGCTCAGATATGAATTATACCTCTGCACCCCCTACAGTTTTGACCCTACATACAGTATACTCTAAAAAAAAACCATATTAAAGCAGCATTTTCTTTAGATATGCTTATAATACTTCAATATTAATACAATATAAAGCAGCTAATATACTTACTGTATAAAGAACAAACAAACAAGAAAGCACAATGAACAGTATCGTTTCATAGAGTTTCATAGTTTTTATGTTAAAAAACATAATGTTCAAAATGTATGTTTGGAACAATTTCCTCCTTAGCATCCAGTAGATTTATAGCTTGTGTAGTGGCACTTTGAAAACATGCATAAAACAGCTTTGAAAAACAACCATTACACATTTTAATGAAGTTCACAATTGAATTACAAGCTTTGTCAATAAGTGTACCAAATGCATTTTATGTTTCTTACTTCTGTTTCATGCTTCAGCTTCTAAAGATTTCATATATTAAAAGTCATCTATCATAGTAATGTATTTCTGTAACCGTGCAGTATCCTGTAAATGCTATATTGAGTTTATTTGGTGATACATATTTATAAAAGCCAAATGCAGAAACAATATAGACACTTGAGAAAAGGAAAAGGAACACGAATGGTTACATAAGCAAAAAAGATATTGGGTGACATTTAACAAGCCTTTCACTGTCTACTACTTCCAATCTCCTGTCCCTCACCACCTCCTTTGGTCTCTTTCAATGGTCCTTCTCTGCTACTCACACAAAGGGGCACACACTGGACCTTATATTAACCCACCTCTGCTCTGTATCCAACCTCTCTAACTCTCTGACCGTGCTCTCTGACTACAACTTACTAACATTCACTTCCCTCTCCTCAGTAATAGTCCCTCCAACCCTAAAACCAACACGTCCCTGCAGGAACCTTGACTGCCTTGACATCCGCATGATCTCTGACTCTCTCCTACCACTGACTGACATATCCTCGCTTCAGGATGCAGATGCCGCTGCTACCTTCTATAATACCACCATTACTTTAGCCCTTGACTCTGAGGCCCCCTTCACAAACACCAGAGCCCGACCAATCAACAGGTAACTTTGGCACATGGACCTGACTAAAAAATTGAGATAAAAAGTCACTCCCGGGAGGACTTCATTAGGTATAAAGAGGTTGTTCTCAACTTCAAGAATGCACTCACCTCCGTAAAACAGGTCTACTTCACCACACTCATTTCTTCCCTATCCCGAAACCCCCAAACAACTATTCACTACCTTCAATTCCCTTCTCTGTCCTCCTGTGCCCCCTCCAACATCACTTATCTCAGCTGAAGACTTTGCCTCTTATTTCAAAAATAAAATTGACAATATCAGAGTCAGTTTCACCCTACACCCCCAACAACCACTCTACCCAACTGTTTGATGCTCTTCATCTTTAACCTGTTTCTCCTCCATCACCTATGAAAAGCTCTCCACCCTAATTTCAAAATCCCACCTCACCTCCTGAGCACTTGACCCGATCCAGTCGCATCTCATCACCAACCTCACTGATGTCTTTATTCCTGCCCTTCCACCTTCAAACACGCTATTGTCACACCTATCCTTAAGAAACCATCCCTTGACCCATCCTCTCCAGCCAGCCATCGCACCATCTCACTGCTCCCGGATTCCTCAAAATTGCTTGAACAACAAGTCCACTCAGAACTATCCTATCTCTCATCCAACATACTCTTGACAGATTACAGTCAAACTTTAGACACCATCACTTCACAGAAACTACACTAACCAAAGTCATTAACGACCTACTAGCTGCCAAAGCCAAGCGTCACTACTCTGTCCTCCTCCTCCTTGACTTTTCCTTCGCCTTTCACACAGTCAACCATTCCCTCTTGTTAGAAACTTTATCATCCCTTGGCATCACAGACTTGGCCCTTTCCTGGATTTCCTCATACCTTACCAGCCACACATTCAGCATCTCCCACTCGCACACCACCTCCTTGCTGCTCCTCCCAAGGCTCCGTCCTAGGACTACTCCTGTTCTCCATCTACACCCTTGGCCTTTGCAAACAAATACAATCTCACCAGAGGCGTAGCTAGCGCGGGGGGGGGGCACTGACCCTTGGGGGCAGGTTACCCTCATACATCAAGACACCGATACAGTTGAAATACATAGTAGAGAAGGAAGCCTCTGGCTTCTCTGCTAGTAAGAAGCTCGTAAGCCACAAGCCACTTCAGGTCTGTGGCCTACGAGCTGCCCTAAGACGTCTACGTCCTGGCACAGACGTCTGCGTGATGACATCACTGTCCTGAGCCGTCCATGTCAGGACACAGAAGTCCTGCTGCTTCAGTAAGCAGCGGCAGTGCCGGCGGCCGCGGCTCCTCCTTGGGAGATCGGAGGTAGGTGAGTATCAACTTTCTTTTTAACTCACTTTGGGCAATTTAATTGGGGGTGAGGATTGTAATACATATAAGAGATCAATTGGGAGCATTGGGAATTTAGCAAGATAAGCTCCACTGTTATTTGTCCACTTCCTGGACAACCCCTTTAAAGAGAACCTTTCATGTCCTCATGAACCTGTGATTTTATATACCGCTAGAAAGCCGACAGTCGGCTTTCCCGTTATGTGCCCTGAGGCTGGAGATATCGGTGCCGTTAGTTTCGGCACCGATCTCTCCCCACTGTCAGAAGGGCGTTTCTGTCAGTCTAGTGTCATCTCTGGGCTGTGAAGAACGCCCCCCCTAACAGTACTCTAACATAGCCTTGTACTATCAGAGGAGGCGTTCCTTACCACCCTGCGATGACGCTAGACTGTCAGGAACATCCTTCTGACGGTGGGGAGAGATTGGTGCCGAAACTAACGGCACCAATATCTCCTCCACCGGGGCACATAGCGGGAAATCTGACAGCACACATATGTATGAGGACGTGAAAGGAAATGAAAGGTCCTCTTTAATACAAAGGGTTTATTAATAGGCATTATTAATACAAGAGGGGCATTTATGTAAGAGGGTATAATTAATAATAGGGGAATTGGGCAATATTAATTTTAGGTGGCACTCAAGGCATTATTGATTTAAGGGGGTACACAGGGCATTATTAATTAGGGGGAATTATTAATTGAGGGACACTATTAAATAAATGGGGCACATGGAAGAATTATTAAATTAAAAAGGCACATGGGCATATTATTCATTTCCAGGGGATTTTATATCATATATTTTATAATTGGGGTAGCAGCAGGATGGATGGAGATTTTATGTAGTTGAGGACAATGTGGATCGGGTGCCTGGAAAAGTGAGGAGTCAAAGATGTCTGTGTTACAAACTTTACTGTCACAACTGGAAGAAGTGGTCATGGTGGTCCAGATGGAAAAGACCATAAGTGTAAGCAGTCAGAGACATCACCTGTAAGTCACAACATTGTTCCTGTACTGTATTTACCTAACTGGTCTTCACATCCCTGTGTAGAACCACTATCTGCCACTATACCGTCACCGTATAGTGATAGTGTTGGTATACCTGAGTTGGGGACCCACTTGGACTTGTTCGTCCCCCCCCCCCCCGTGCTGAACCCTTAACTACGCCTCTGAATCTCACGGTTTTCAATACCATTGCTACACCAACGACACTGAAATATATCTCTCTGGACCAGACATTACCACTCTGTTGTCCAGAGTTCCAGAGTGTCTAGCAGCCGTATCCTCGTTTCTCTCCCCCCACTTTTTCAAACCCCACTTCGCACGGCCCCTCTAACCGACACATCTATCAAAGTTAATGGGACCACACTTGCCCCAGTCCCACGGGTTCATTCCTTGGGATAACCTTTGACTCTGACCTATCCTTCAAGCCCTACATCCAAACCCTCAACACCTCCTGCCACCCCAACGCAAGAACATCCATCAAATCCGCTCCTTCCTCACCCCTGAAACTGCAAAAATGCTAGTCCACGGCCTCCACGGCCTCCCAGCAAATTTAGTCGCTCATCTTCAGTCCACCTTAAACTGTGCTGCTCATTTAATACACCTATCCCCCTGTTCTTCATCGGCCGCTGCCCTCTGCCAAGCCCTTCACTGGCTACCTGTCGCCCAGCAAATAGAGTTCAAAATGTTAACGCTGACATACAAAGCCATTCACAACCTGTCCCCTCCATACATCTCTGACCTAATCTCCCGCTACCTGCCCACACGTAACCTCCAATAATGCTACCATCACCATACCACCATCTGAATAGCCTCTACACTCACCTAATGTCTCTATTCTTCCCTCATAGATTGTAAGCCCTTGCGGGTAGGGCCCTCTGTCCCACTGTGCCCGGTGGTCGCTGTTAGTATTGTATTTGTTTTGCATATTTTGTGTACTGTATGTAAACCCTCTAATGTACAACACCATGGAATTAATGGTGATCTATAAATAGTAATAATAATACCAATGTGCAGTTCCTAAAAAAAGCATGGTTGTCTTTTATTGTACATGTGAATGCAACATAAGGAGGCATAGTTAAGATTTAGACAGTGCAATCATAAAGTAGTCTAATTTATGTATGAGCCAAGATGATTGTCTATAAAATAATGGTACTCTCATGTTCAAAGCTGTAGTGGATGGTAAGATATGGAGCCTGAAAGCCAAAAGTTTGTTAGCGTTTTGCTCATCGAAGTTTATATATCTGACAGATAGCAGAATCATATATCTGTGCCCATATCTTTAAAAATGGATAGAGGTGCAAATTGCACCAACACAGTTCTTATGAGATTGTAAACAGGTTTTGGCTGTTAACATGTGGCTGTTAATCATTTCTTCAGATATCCCAATAAATTTTACTTCCATTTTTAACCCCTCGTAATCCTGCAGTGATAGAACCATATACATACAGTGCTGGCCAAAAGTATTGGCACCCCTGCAATTCTGTCAGATAATACTCAATTTCTTCCAGAAAATGATTGCAATCACAAATGCTTTGGTAATAATATCTTCATTTAATTTGTCGTCAATGGAAAACCACAAAAAGAATTGTCAAAAAGCCAAATTGGATATAATTCCACACCAAACATAAAAAAGAGGGTGGACAAAAGTATTGGCACCCTTTGAAAAATCAGGTGATGCTTCTCTAATTTGTGTAATTAACAGCACCTGTTACTTACCTGTGGCACATAACAGGTGGTGGCAATAACTAAATCACACTTGCAGCCAGTTGAAATGGATTAAAGTTGACTCAACCTCTGTCCTGTGTCCTTGTGTGTACCACATTGAGCATGGAGAAAAGAAAGAAGACCAAAGAACTGTCTGAGGACTTGAGAAGCAAAATTGTGAGGAAGCATGAGCAATCTCAAGGCTACAAGTCCATCTCCAAAGACCTGAATGTTCCTGTGTCTACCGTGCGCAGTGTCATCAAGAAGTTTAAAGCCCATGGCACTGTGGCTAACCTCCCTAGATGTGGACTGAAAAGAAAAATTGACGAGAGATTTCAACGAAAGATTGTGCGGATGGTGGCTAAAGAACCTCGACTAACATCCAAACAAGTTCTAGCTGCCCTGCAGTCCGAGGGTACAACAGTGTCAACCCGTACTATCCGTCGGTGTCTGAATGAAAAGGGACTCTATGGTAGGATACCCAGGAAGACCCCACTTCTGACCCAGAGACATAAAAAAGCCAGGCTGGAGTTTGCCAAAACTTACCTGAGAAAGCCAAAAACTTTTTGGAAGAATGTTCTCTGGTCAGATGAGACAAAAGTAGAGCTTTTTGGGAAAAGGCATCAACATAGAGTTTACAGGGAAAAAAAAGAGGCCTTCAAAGAAAAGAACACGGTCCCTACAGTCAAACATGGCGGAGGTTCCCTGATGTTTTGGGGTTGCTTTGCTGCCTCTGGCACTGGACTGCTTGACCGTGTGCATGGCATTATGAAGTCTGAAGACTACCAACAAATTTTGCAGCATAATGTAGAGCCCAGTGTGAGAAAGCTGGGTCTCCCTCAGAGGTCATGGGTCTTCCAGCAGGACAATGACCCAAAAACACTTCAAAAAGCACTAGAAAATGGTTTGAGAGAAAGCACTGGAGACTTCTAAAGTGGCCAGCAATGAGTCCAGACCTGAATCCCATAGAACACCTGTGGAGAGATCTCAAAATGGCAGTTTGGAGAAGGCACCCTTCAAATCTCAGGGACCTGGAGAAATTTGCCAAAGAAGAATGGTCTAAAATTCCAGCAGAGCATTGTAAGAAACTCATTGATGGTTACCGGAAGCGGTTGTTCGCAGTTATTTTGTCTAAAGGTTGTGCTACCAAGTATTAGGCTGAGGGTGCCAATACTTTTGTCCGGCCCATTTTTGGAGTTTTGTGTAAAATGATCAATGATTTGACTTTTTTTTCATTCTCTTTTGTGTTTTTTCATTGCAAGCTAAATAAATGAAGATATTATTACCAAAGCATTTGTGATTGCAATCATTTTCTGACAGAATTGCAGGGGTGCTAATACTTTTGGCCAGTACTGTACAAAACAGGGTATTTACAGAAAGGCCTGTGTTGACTGCTCTTCACCATGATTGTTTGGTATTTTAGCAGCTTCAGGAGCACAAACAAATCTTTGATGATGTTGATGTAGTGCTGACCAGACCCAGAATAGTCAAAGTGTAGACCAAACAGTACTGTAGAGCACAACAGCAACTGTGAGAAACTGTACAATACAATGATACTGTACAATACTGTCAGTGCTCTGCCTGATCGTTAAGAATGTCCTCAGGGATGTCTAGAACAGATAGATCTCTCTTACTTTACATTGGAGGTAGAACTGAAGCTACTGGGCTCCAAAGAAAAATCTGTAATGGGGCCCCACTTACAATGTGCTGTCTATATTAATGTTGTCTCCGTATGTTATAAAGAGGCCTTTGGCCCCCCTCAGGAACCAGGGTCTGATAGAAATTACGACCTCTGCATCCTCTACACCCCTCGTTCAGACTATAAGACACCTGGGGGGGCACATGGGGTAATTTTATGGTTCAAAAGTTTTTATTGAAATTTTTCAAAATATATACAGTAAACAATAGAGGAACAATGGACAACAGGACAGAAACATGCATTAAGGCAAATCTATAATCTATAATACGAGAATAGGGTGTTAATGAAAGCTGCAAGTAATAATAATAATGTCCAAAGCTTATAGAATATACCATTCGGATGATATCTGTGGAGAAAGAAAAAGGGCAACAAGGGTAAAACTTGCAAAGAAAAGATGTCAAAACATGGAAATAACAAGCATATCAAATCAGAAAATAACTGACAATAGGACAGAACATAACTTCATATAAAGAATCAAATGTATAATGGCAATCTCTAAGGATTGTAAAGTCTTTAGGGGGAACCAGACCAAGGATTTAGCAGGGAACATTGAGGGGCTGCGTCAATGACGCAGCGAGATGGTAGACCTATAGGATACCCATGGGAGCCAGTTCCTATCGAAGTGGGCATCTCCAAAAACTCAGTGAGACAGGATTTTTTCATAGTGAAATGTCTGATCCGCTATAGTGATCAAGTCTTTAATTGATGGAATAGTAGAGGATTTCCATTGACGTGGAAGAGCTATGGAGGCCGAGAGTGAGGTATGGCTAAGTTATGGCCTAATGGCCACTGGGTATGAGTCAATATGCAGAAACAGTAGAACCAAGGCAGGAGAGGGAGGGATCGTAAGACATACAAGAGATGATATCCAGTGGTAGACTCCTCGCCAGTGAGAGTGAAGACGTGGGGAAGTTGACATAAGATGGTAGAGGGATCCTGTTTCACCACAGCTTCTCCAGCAGTCTTTTGAATTTTGTGGGAGCATACACTGGAACCGTTCAGGGGTGTAGTACCATTGGAGAAGGATTTTGGTGGTAGAATCATAATGGGTCACCAACAGTGTTGTATATGGAACTGAGAATTTTTATGGATGGATTACGCATTTTAAAGAGATCTAGTAAGGACTTGTTGTAGACAATGGATGATGGATGGGAAGACAGGAAATGTTTGAGTCTAAGATAAGTGAATAAGCATTTTGATGGTGGATGATATTGAATTTGCAAAGACTGGAATGAAGTGATGGTGCCCTCTCCCCATAGCTGTGATACAGAGGTTATGCCTGATGATTTCCATACTTGTAGGTTGAGGTCAGGGATGCACAATTCCAAGAACTCAATAAGAGCGAATAGGATTATTGTCTCTTTCCCGCAGCATGGTGAGTATGTCGCCAAATGTGGGTTAGATGGTGCAAGATCGGAGATGGAAGCGTTGGCAAGTTGTCAGTTCAAATACAGTAGTAAAACCAGGCTTTAAGATTGTGCTTAGAAATTAAGTGGGATTCAATATGCACCCAAAATTTATGATTGTTGCAGTGCCACCAGTCTTTAATGGTGGAGAGATGGGAAGCAATATACTAGTCTAGTCATGAGTGTTTTGGTACTCCCAGTCTTCCTGCACCACGCCTCCTGTGGAGGATAGAAGATGGAAGTCTAGGCTTCTTAGAGTTCCAAATGAACTTGTTGATCATAGCATTAACCTTTTGAATAAAAAGAGGTGGTGGAGCTATAGGGATCGTTCTGAACAGGTACAGTAACATTTTGAAGTAGTAGCATTTGATAGGCAGACGCTCTGCCAAGCAAGGACAGATTATGTTTGGTGTGAGTATGAAAGTCCTTCTTTAGAAGTCTGTGAAATTGAGGGAGTGATTTTAATTCCTAATTAATCTAAGTCAGTCGATCTCCACTCGTAGGGCAAGTTCAGTTTTAGTTGATCCAGGAGAGGAGGAGGGATGTTCAGAGGGAAGATCTGGTTCTTAGCTTTGTTGATCTTGTAAAAGGAAAGCGTACCATATTGCTTAATAAGGTCAATTGAGTGTGAAAGAGATGTAGCCAGGTTTGTCAAGGAGAGTATTATGTCATCGACATAGAGGGAGACGGAGTGGAAGGTGCACAGTCACTCCATGAACTTGTTTGTTTTGTCGCAATGCCTGTGCTAAAGGCTAAATAGTCAATATGAATATTATTGGGGATAGTGGGCAACCATATCTTGTGCCTTTGCGAATGTTGAAGCTGTCAGACAATGTACCATTAGTGAAGATTCTAGCCGAGCGAGAGGAGTAGAGGTTCAATGCACCATTTAGAATAGGACCGGAGAACCACATTTTGTGCAGTATGGAAAAGGCAAATGACCAGTTGAGTTTGAATGCTTTTTCAGCGTCCAGGGTGATCAGCGGAGAAGGGACTTGTTGTCTTTCCATTAAATCCATTAAGTGGAGGATGCACCATTTCCTTGAAAAAAGGTAATTTTTATAAATATACCAATGAGGCTCAAGTACAATTAGGTGTGTTAGAGCCAAAGGCTCTGCATTCAGGTTTGATATCAAGTTTCCAGGTGAGAAACCTTAGCTCATCTAAGCATAGGATCTGTTCTATGGGCCAAAGCTATAGGAAATGTTGTACCAATATTCATAAAGGGGTCATGTTAGCCTAGAAGTTTTACCTCTACTGTGAAAATGTTTTACATTTTTATTATAGATGCTATCCTGGAGTATTTCAATGAAAATAACCTTTATCATCTGCATGGGTTTATAGGGATCTGACTAATCAAAATAATCTGATCAGCATCAGTGAGAGAATAGGTTCCAGACTGGACCTGGGTAAAGTAATAGATGTTGGGTATCTGTATCTTTCCAATATATTTAATAGAAGCTGGAGGTTTGGGCGGAAAAATATCAAATTAAATTTTATGTGGATAATTGTAATATTATACATGTGAACTTAAAAAACAAATTTTACAATTATGTATTAAATAGTAAAACTCTAGTATTCCTAAAGCAACTTGGGGATGTTGGTACATAGCAAACTTATCTTTAGCAACCAGTGCAAATCATGGGATGCATCAAAACAGACATCCATGTAGATACTTATGACAAAAACAATATTTTGCTTCTACCCTAATCACTAGTCAAACCGTGAATGGGATATTGTATAATATTTTATTTATGGCACCTTTATAGAAGAAGGACATAGAGTAGCTTAACTAAAGTGGATGAAGAGGAGATTGACCAAGATAATGGAATGGGTAGCAGGATATCAAACTTGGGGACATTCAGTTTTGAAAAATCTAATCTAACAAACAAATTACAATGTGCAGAAGTGTACTCCTTTAACTGTTCTCTTGACTGCATATGTTTGGATATGTGTAGCAGGTTAAGCTCCTTTTCTTAACACAACATGGATTTGTTATAAGTTGTCACAAAGAAATATGCTAACTGTAGCCTTTCAAGGATTTGTTAGTATGTCATGATATTGTGTTAAATTTCAATTTGTAATTCTTAACTAAATTGAAGATCAATGATTTTGAAAAGTATATAATCACAAGTTATGGTACTAGATTTCTGGAGATGGTATGTTGATTCAGGGATTCAGTGCCATATTTAAACTTGGGAAGTATTTTCCCTAATATCGGGCAATCATTATTCACCTTATATAAGTTTTTGCATCCCTCTGTATCAACACCATATGATTATTTATATATTTTTATTTTGCTTACTTATATAACGCCATCATATTCTGCAGTGCTTTACAGACATTGTCAATAACTGTCCCATATAGGGCTCACAATCTACATTCCCTATTAGTATGTCTTTTGAGTGTGGGAGGAAACCAGAGTACCTGGAGGAAACCCAAGCAAACACAGAGAGAACATACAAACTCCTTGCAGATGCTTTCATTGGTCAGATTCGTACCCTGGACTCCAGTGCTGCAAGTCTGCAGTGCTAACCACTGAGCCATCAATTATATTGTTGTATTCATGGATCTATGCAACTATATGTAATTACAATGACCTTCAGACATATTATAGGGTTACAAATAAATAATATTTTAAGATATTAAAATTTCAATAGAAGTTAAAACATGTAATATGATACAATAATTTTGTTTCTGACTATATGACAGCATTTAATACAAAAACACATGAAAGAGGTCTGTTTTTTAATTTGACTGACAAAAGTAATCTTTTTTAATGTACTAACTGCAGTATTTCAGTAAGTAATTATTGTAATAAAGTGCCCAGTACCACATAGCAGCATGAAATATCACATATGTAGCAAAGTAACAGATTATTGAGTTGACATAAAAACACTGAAAAGTAACCATTAATAAATGTCAGAGCTAATATAGCCAAAGTTTAAATATTTATATATATCTTGTATATTCAATGTTAAATTTCTAAATTGCTTTTGTTCCTGTATTGTTTATATTAAGTTGAATGTCATTTTAGAACATTTTAGAGTGAAATAATAATGTATCAGTAGACATTGAATACATTCATCACCAGAGCCCTGCTGCTCTTTTAGAATTGAATGTACTCAATTTTCACTCAGACCCATAGGTTATGTGGTATTTAGAGTTTTCACTGTTGTATTCGAAGTCTAATTTCTGGTCTATCATAAGCAGAATAAACATTTGTAAACATCCCAGTTGTAGAAGAATCATCCCTTTTGATAAATTTCATTTTTTCTTGTTCTAAATTGTCTTCTATTGTACTCCTATGATTACAGTGCAAAATGAACTGGAAAGCAAAACAGTGTGTGATCAATAACCAGCTCTATGGTCTTTGAATCTTCTACATGTATTGAATTATAAAGAAAAATGACACTCCATACAATGCACCACACATTATTTGTTGTCTGAAGAGTCAAGGAAAAGAAAGGTTAGAGAATGCTTTATTACAATAGCTGGTGCTTCATTGGCATTCTAAGTTCTTTGTATCATTCTAACTATTCTTTGTATTGTTTGTATTATTAATA
Organism: Leptodactylus fallax; assembly: GCA_947044405.1. NCBI lineage: Eukaryota > Metazoa > Chordata > Amphibia > Anura > Leptodactylidae > Leptodactylus > Leptodactylus fallax. The sequence continues at coordinate 3,426,773 of CAMRHE010000013.1, forward strand.
ATTTTACAGTTGACATCATTAATATTTTTATCCAGCCAATCAACGAATTCAGGGTACATACATTTATGCTGTTAACCTTCCATTAAATCAAGGTCAAAAACCGAGCCCAGTAAATAAAAGAAAAAGCATTCAACAAAAGTTACCTTGAGTTTTTATCTTCTGCTCAGTATATTCATTGTGATTGAATTGTGTAAAGCAAGGTTATTAGGCAAATGCACAATGTCAATAAAGTTCATTCTCTTAGCTAAATGCATCATATTTCAGAACAAAAGTCACATACTTGTGATAATTATCTCTATATAAAATAGAAACAGAAATCAACTCTTATAAATATATATATATATATATGTATGATGATTTAAAGTCTTCCTATATATACAGCAAAGAAGTACAAAGTAGGGGAAATTAGGTTTTTTGGCCTCCATCACTTAACACCTATACCATTGCTTGTGTTCACCATTGTGCTTTGACTGAAAGACATGGGAGTTTGAAAGTGAACCAACAATATAAAAGTTTAATAACTAGAACAAAGCCCCATTCTACTGCATCTGACTACATTGCTAACTAGAAAAATCCTGTGATTAGAGTGCATATTCACAGTCATATCTGCCTGACAAGGAGTAACATCATAGTCAGGTGCAGTTAACCATGCGTTACCATTTACCACTGTAAACAAAAAGAGAGACCCCACTAATAGGATATTTTACAACCAACTCAGCACTATGTAAACTGAAAAATCCCATTTAGTTGACTAATCTGAATAATTTCCCCCATTCCCCTCCAGGATGTCTCCATGCTTTCAGTATAACTGTGGCCCAGATGGTAAACTGAAAAGTAGTTGTGCAGATCATTAACCAAAGAATTCACTCACTTTTTGCATGAAGCCGGTATTTTACTCATACATGAATCAGCATTGCTTCTAGAGTACTGTGCATTGAGTAAGACACAGTATAAGGCTGTAACTATGCAATGTCATACCATGAAGTATGCTCAGTGGATCTCCACCAGTGTTACAACATTCAGATATTATAAAAATTCTGCTCCTCTAAATCTGCCTATGAAGAGAAACAATACCAAGTATGCTATATAACATAGCATAGGGTTAATAAGATACCTGCAGCAACACAGTTCATAGCGTCTTTTTTGACCACCATATCAGTACCCCACATCATTCAAATATCCATTATACAGATAAATATACTTATGCGTTTATGTGTATTCAATGTGCTATTACAGAAATACTGTTCTGGAGCAATTAAACTGCCTATCTTGAGTAGTGGCTACCTAATAGATATAATACTAGATTGAATATGCTCACACAATATACTGCAATATTTCTGAATTGCAGTTTATTGTAATTTTCCCATTCTATCGCATGCAGCATCGGTAAGTGAGGCCGCGGGCCGCAAATACTACTATTATTATACTCCAGGGTCTTTTCAGACCCCGAAGTATAATAATCGGAGTCCCAGTGGAGGTGAGTGAACATAAAAACATATCCTACTTACTGCTCCTGCAATCGGTGTTACTCCGAGCAGGCTTGAGGCCTCTGGTGACGTCATCAGGTCGCGTCGCCGGCCTGATCACATGACGTGTGCGCGCAATTAAACAGGGCCGAAAGCTGCAAGAAGTGCACCGGTGTCCAGGATAGGTAAGTAACACTGGTTTTTATGTTTGTCACCTCCCCTGGGTCTCCGTTCATTATACTCTGGGGTCTGAAAAGACCCCAGAGTATAATAATAGTTCATGGTTTGGCCACTATGGGGCATAATATCCTGTGCAGGGGCCACTATGGAGCATAATACCAGTGCAGGGGCCACTATGGAGCATAATACCAGTGCAGGGGCCACTGTGGAGCATAATACCGTGTGCAGTGGCCAATATGGAGCATAATACCGTGTGCAGGGGTCAATATGGAGCATTATACCGTGTGCAGGGGCCACTAGGGAGCATAAAACTGTGTGCAGGGGTTGCTGTAGAACATAATACCGTGTGCAGTGGCCACTACGGGGCATAACACAGTGTGCAGGGGCCACTATGGAGCATAATACCGTGTGCAGGGGCAGCTGCGAGTCATAATACCGTGTGCAGGGGCTGCTGTGGAACATTATAGTGTGTGTAAATGGGGCGCTATAAACAGGAGCTATGGCGCCTATTTATATTATACGCTGTCTGTTTATAATGACCGTGTGATGTAATTCCAGCCTTGTCACATACTGTAGACATGTATAGGACGAGGCTGTAGTTACATTACATGGCCGCTATAAGATGAATGACACTATGTAAACAGAGAAGCAGTCATAGCGCTTACACAGGTACCATTCAAACAGCTGATCAGTGGGGGTCCTGGGTTTTTGAGCCCCACTGATTAGTTTATTAATGACCTGGAAAATCTTTTAATTAGTTAACACCTGGGGCATTATTAATAAGGGGCACTATTTATACAGGGTACACATGGACATTATTAATATAAAAATGCACTTGGGGGTATTATTCATTATATGGGGTTATATCATATATTTTATAATTGGGGGTAGCAGCAGGATGGGGGCTTTGTGTAGGTGAAGACAATGTGGGTTGGATAAGTGAGGAGCCAAAGATGTCTGTGTTGCAAACTTTACAGAGACAAGTCACAGCTGGAAGAAGTGGTCATGACGGTCCAAAGGGAAGAGAAGGGAAATGTGAAGGATTAGTCAGAGACGTCACCTGTAAGTCACAAAATGTTACTGCCCTGTATTCACCTAAATGATAGAGGATAAATACCTGATTGATGGGGGTCTGTCTGCTGAGACCCCCACTGAGCCTGAGAATTGTTTCCCCCCCCCACTGGGAAATCAGCCTGACCGCAGCCATATATAGGTGTGTCACTTGGTGGATGGACGAACCCGCGTGGCTCTCATTCACTTTGATGGGAGTGCCAAAGATAGCCGAAGTCCAGTACTCAGCTATCTGCGGCGCTCCTATTATAGAGAATAGGGGCCACGTGGCTCGTCCATCCACCAAGCAAAAGATGTGTGAAGTTACTTTCCTTGTTAATGCCGTGTTGTTGATCTGATACTGAAGTAATGTAGTAAGAAGAATTCTTAAAAACTGTTTCATAAGTTTGTGTATTGTGTATATTGTGAGACGATAACAGTGTGTTAAACTAGTAGCATGGAAACTCAATTATTTATTTATTTTTTTAGGGGGGGGGGGGGCGTCTTTCTATAGTCCGCCTCAGGCAGCAAAGAGGCTTGGTTCACCACTGCATCCACCCATTGTTAAATTGCAATATAGATAATTTCAGATTGGTATGTAGCAAACTTATGGAACACTTCACAAATTTACCTTTCATCCTATGCTAACCTTCCCTGTATTCCAATTTTAGTATGTGTGCTTTATCTATCGCTGGGTGGAAAGCATCAAGATATGTATGCCATGGTCTTTTATTATATTTGGGTTGGAGAGTCCTTCCACTAAGCACCACGAACTCTGAGAGTGTGGCACCTCTGTATATCTAACATTGGAAGTCTTCAATATGCTTCCAGCTGTCCTAACAACCAGTTGGCATCCCTTTATGATGTTGTTGGGACACCGGGTTGGTTAAATGAAGGAGTTTACAATGAAGCATATCTGTTTAACCATCGCTGACTGTGGTCTTTACCAATGAGTGAATAAGTGTCAACTGTGAAATACAGATGGCACATGCCGTGCACCAAGTTTCTGAGCCTGCTCCATACTTCTCAATGGGATCAATGATGTACACGCATGTCTTTGATCGTTCAATTAACTTGACATGCATTCATTGCAATAAGTTCACAGAAAAACTAGGAAATCAACTCATATAACCTCATACTAGCCTTGTATATGTTGCATCTGTATAAAATATACATCACTATATAAAGTACATGATAGAACTGTTATAAAAATACTGTATATAGCTATATTTAAATACTGTAGAAAGGGTAATATATTATCTGTAAATTGAGTAATTATATGTGGCTGAGCTTTATCTAGATATGACAATGGTAGGGAAATAAGACCCTTTGCAGCCAGTTACTATGATTTAAATGTATTCTCTGAATCTTCTACAACCAATGAAATCTGCATCTCACACCTACACACGTGGACAAAAATGTTGGTACCCCTCGTTTAATGAGAGAAAAACCCACAATGGTCACAGAAATAAGTTGAATCCGACAAAAGTAATAATATATAAAAATTCTATGAAAATGAACAAATGAAAGTCAGACATTGCTTTTCAACCATGCTTCAACAGAATTTTTTTAAAAAAGAAAACCCATGAAAAAGGCCTGGACAGAAATGATGGTACCCTTAACTTAATATTCTGTTGAACAACCTTTTGAGGCAATCACTGCAATCAAGCGATTCCTGTAACTGTCAATGAGACTTTGCACCTCTCAACAGGTATTTTGGCCCACTCCTCAAGAGCAAACTGCTCCAGTTGTCTCGGGTTTGAAGGGTGCCTTTTCCAGACGGCATGTTTCAACTCCTTCCAAAGATGTTCAATATGATTTAGGTCAGGGATCATAGAAGGCCACTTCAGAATAGTCCAATGTTTTCCTCTTAGCCATTCGTGGGTGTTTTTAGCTGTGTGTTTTGGGTCATTATCCTGTTGCAAGACCCATGACCTGCGACTGAGATCAAGCTTTCTGATTCTGGGCAGCACATTTCTCTCTAGAATCCCTTGATAGTCTTGAGATTTTATTATACCCTGCACAGATTCAAGACACCCTGTGTCAGATGCAGCAAAGCAGCCCCAGAACATAACAGTGCCTCCTCCATGTTTCACAGTAGGGACAGTGTCATTTCAAGATATGCTTCATTTTTCCATCTGTGAACATAGAGCTGATGTGCCTTGTCAAAAATTTCGATTTTTGTCTCATCTGTCCATAGAACATTCTCCCAGAAGCTTTGTGGCTTGTCAACATATAGTTTGGCAAATTCCAGTCTGGCTTTTTTATGATTTGTTTTCAACAATGGTGTCGTTTCCCATGGAGTCCACTTTGGCTCAAACAACGACAGATGGTGCGATCTGACACTAATGTTCTTTGAGCTTGAAGTTCACTTTTAATCTCTTTAGAAGTTTTTCTGGGCTCTTTTGTTACTATTTGTATTATCCTTCTCTTTGATTTGTCATCAATTTTCCTCCTGCGGCCACGTCCAGGGAGGTTGGCGACAGTCTTATAGATCTTAAATTTCTGAATAATATGTGCAACTGTAGTCACAGGAACATCAAGCTGTTTGGAGATGGTCTTATAACATTTACCTTTAACATACTTGTCTATAATTTTCTTTCTAAGCTCCTGAGACAACTTTTTCCTTTGCTTCCTCTGGTCCATGTTGAGTGTGGTACTCACCATGTCACCAAACAGCACAGTGAGTATCTGTAGCCCTATATACAGGCCCACTGACTGATTACAAGATTGTAGACACCTGTGATGCTAATTAGTGGACACACCTCGATTTAACATGTCCCTTTGGTCACATTATTTTCAGGGGTACCATCATTTCTGTCGAGGCCTGTTTCACGAGTTTTCTTTTTTTAAAAAAAATTCTGTTGAAGCATGGTTGAAAAGCAATGTCTGACTTTCATTTGTTAATTTTCATAGAATTTTTATATATTATTACTTTTGTCCACCGCAATAGTAATCCTTCAATTTCAATTCTGACACTGAACATATACCACACTGTCTGGAAATCTGAGCAGAAATTTTGAAATTGGAAGGACACTCGGCACTCCTGCGCAACTCCTACTCTTCATTGAAGCCAGAGTAGTACACTTTGGCTTCAGTGCACATGTGTTGGACCTTGGGGTACTTCCGGTATTGACAGAAGCTGTCATTGTGTTTCTAAAGTAAAGATGGTGGCTGCAGGTGTCCATTGTGGGCAGGAGAGACCTGCATGGAGTGCAGAATTTAATATAGATATAGGTTTTAGGGCCATTATGCTACATGTGGGGACATTGTAGAGACTATTATGTTACACATGGTGGCACTGGGTTGGTCCTCTCTATTAATGTGGGGACACTGTGGAGAACAATATGTTTCATGTGGAAGCAATGTTTTGGCCATTATACTACAGCTGGGTGCCATTATACTACACATAAGGGCACTATAGAGGAAATTATACTACACGTCGGGGGACATTATACTATTTGTGGATACACTAGTGGTCATTATATTATACAAGGTGGCACTGTGGGGGTCATTATATTACACATGGGGGCACTGAGGGGGCCATTTTACTATATGTGGGGGAACTGAATGAGTTATTACATAAGATAGCTACTTTGGGGGTACTCAGTTGGGACTTTTTCCTCATGGCTTGAAAAGTTTAAGAAACTAGTTCTAGTAAATATTGTGAGCAGCCATTCTCATGAAGATACATAGAATGAATTATAGAGGTATAAGGCTGAACTAACTTTGTATATAGTCTCAATTAAAATTATATTTCTGTGGTTTGCAGTTAGTTTAGTAAAAGAATGAGAGGAGAAGGGAGAAGAACATCTTATGGAATACCAAATTAAAGAGAGCACCAAAATCATTATTAAACCAGCCCCAGTTACTTATAGTGCTCAGAGTTGTGAGCATAGTACTACATCTTGAATGGCTGCTTGATTTTGACAGGATGAACTTGCCGCAATTGTCAGCTGCCCCAGAATACTTCCCCAATGAACTGTTAGCCCATTTACATAGGAATAAAAAGCAGCTTTTGTCAAAATTAAGTTTCCATTCTACAAACAAATAATAGCACTGTGTTCATGGCTATGTGCACTATAAGGCAATGTGGCTGGTTTAATAACATTTTTTGTGCTATCAGACTCCCTTTAATTCAGAGCTTCCAGCTTTACAACTTGGACCTCTAGTGGTTGATAAATACACATCTAAAATCCTTTCTCCTTGACACAGGTACCAATACAAATGAATTAAATGGTTCAATAATGAAATTGAATTGCATTCATCAAATAATATTAGATTGTAGAAGAGAAATAATTTTCTTAAAACATGTTAATAGCAGAATTATCCTTCCTAAAATTTAAGAGAGATTTCTCAGGATTAAAATTCAGTAAATGATCACTACATGCTAGCATAACCCTCTAGGTGGCCCACAAATAGATTAAACGTCTACCAACAAAGTATTATAAAGTCATGATTTGTTTTTTCCAAGTTGGTCATTTTATGACACACTTCTTGGAATTAAAGATGGGCAAATTGCTGAAGGTTCATTTTGTCCGGTGTTCAGAAGAAGGGATCCTCTAGTTTGATTCTGCCCCAACCTCCGCATCTGGAGGAACAAGACACAGATCGTCAGAAGTCGTGAGGAGGCCCAAAAAATGTAAGTGAAGGTGAGTACAAATGTTTTTTATTTATTACACATCCTTTGGGCCTACACCTATTATACTCTGGAGTCTGGAGAGACGCTAAAGTATAATAATTTCCTGAAAATCATGTCGCAACGACCATTTTAATTGGTCTGAGACAAATCCCAAATTGTTTAGTTTCATTAAAAACACTACTTGGAATATGTTGAGCTAAAAGGAAAGTTAAAGGAAAGACATATCTGTACCATACCATTTATAATAATGCTGACTTGTGTAGAAGAGGTACCAGGTTATGACTGCTATCTGTGCACCCCCTAGGATCCTGTTTCTTTTAATTGGACTTAATCTTCTTCTTATAGTTACAAAGGAAAATGTGATATACAGGAACCTATGACTTGTTAATCATCAGTCAATCTGAATTGAACCAAGTGTCAAAAACATATCCAGCATATAGATTGCTAATAATAAGTGCCACAAGAGATTCAATCAGTCTCAATTTAAAACATTTCGTCTTAAATGCCCCCAAAATGATGAAAATAACCTAACCCTCTTATAAACAAAAAACTGAATTGGTAATGGAAAATTCTACTGAACATAAAAACGTACAAATGTAGCAAAGTTTAACATTACAAGTAAAACTTTAACTACACTATAACACAAAGTATCAACTCAACTTTGTTATTAGATTTCAATGGCTTTTATTATCTTTTGTGACACAATACCATGGCACAGTGTGTTATCAGGGTAATGTTAAATTTTGCTATATATATATATTAAAAATGTTTTTGAAAGCTGACTAAAGCAAAAGGGAAGCTACCAACTAATAATGACAATACATTGATCACATGTACCTACAGAAAAATATTTAGTTGTTCCACATGTTCAGTTCTTAAAAAGTGTACAAATTAATATTTCTATGTATTAATATATAACTTCCATCGTGATATTCATCTATCTATCTATCTATCTATCTATCTATCTATCTATCTATCTATCTTATATATATTTTGCCACCTATCTACTTATTATACTATGTCTGTGCCTATTATCCAGTAAGCTTTCTGTCATAACAGAACATGCATGGCTTCTTGAAAATACAAGTATTGTCTAGTTTAGGTCAAGGATATGAGCAAGATTGGCCAGCATTGTATTGCAGATCAGTAGTAATAAACATAAGGGGGCAATTGTTTTGGAATACATATTACACATTACAGTTAGTGTGCTGAAACAAAAATCAGGGATCTGCGTAAAGTGTGGAGATCATGTTTGAATACAGAAGGTGACTGCTTATTCTTACTTACAGAAGTGTTTTGCTGATCATACTGGCCAATGTAAATTACAACTGCTGCTTCTGCATCAACTATAGCCTTGGTTCTTAAAAGAAAAACCACAACATAATTGTTTTTGGTGTTTCAGGGACTGTTCTTCAAACCAGACAGCAAAAGGTTATATTTAAGCACTTTGCATTAAAATATGCAATTCTGGCTGTTGAGGAGGCATTTTTAATCACAACAGGGCAGGTCTTATTAATGCCCCACCATATCTTTAGTATGGCTTCCATTCATTCCAACAGAAATATCAAATTTACATTTTCTTTAGACTTTTTTTATTTCATTGTTGGTCAGCATAGCTTGCTACTTTCATATTCTTTATGTATTTAAAAGAACAGCTTGCCATTTTGTTCCACCTTGTGTTTCAGTGAAGCAAAATATTTCCAAATTGTTTATTAAATTTATTGAGACCTGTCTGGTCTCAGAACTCAATAATTTATCTGACACAGTATATCCTTTGTGAGTCAGGAAATGTTATACTATGTGCTATGGCAGTGTAGTGCCAGGCTACTTGCTATAACATTAAGCAATAAATCCAGTTGAAAGATTTTGATATTTACCCTCTTTGTAACTATTTTGTGATATGTGATTCTCTAGCTTTCCACATTGCCCTTTGGTTTTTATTGCAGAGATTTATAGTGCTGCACCTTGCTTAAACTTACTCATTTCACAAATATAGTAGCATGGATCATTTTTCTCTACATGTATATGATGTATTTCATTTTTCAGACATAATAATAATAATAATAATAATAATAATAATAATAATAATAATAATAATAATAATAATAATAATAATAATAATAATCCTTTAATAGTCCCACCATGGGGAAATTCAGTGTGTTACAGCAGCAAAGATATGCAATGCAAAGATAAATTATACAAATACAATATATACAAGAACGTTCCAAGGTAAACAGGCAATCCAGTGAGAGTAGACAGACAGATAGAAAGGTACAGGTAAAAGTAGCAAAGGGGTGTATCACAACAGAAAGCAGAAAGATATTCCAGTTCTCTGTATGGCCCGATCTCCGCTTAGATCGGTGTTGGTTGCACAGCTTAACCGCAGCGGGGTGGAAAGACTTCCGATAGCGCTCCTTCTCACACTTAGGGTGAAGTAGTCGGTCACTGACAGTACTGCCCAGTGCTGTCACGGTCTCATGCATGGGATGGGAGTTATTCTCCCGCATGGAGCTCACCATGGACAGTATCCTTCTGTCACCCACTGCCTGCACTGGGTCCAGTGGGCTCCCCAGGACAGAGCTGACCCTTCTAATCAGCTTGTCAAGTTTATTTCTATCCCTGGTTGATATACTACTCCCCCAGCAGGCCACTCCGAAGAAGATGGCTGATGCCACTACTGAGTTGAAAAAAGTCCTAAGAAGTGTCCCCTGAACTCCAAAGGCTGTCAGCCTCCGAAGCAGGTAGAGCCTGCTGTGGCCCTTTCTGTACAGTGCATCCAAGTGATCTGCCCAGTCCAGCTTATCATTGAGGAGCACCCCCAGGTACGTATCGCTATTGACTATCTCAATGCCTGTCTATACTCCCTGTCATCTTCGTCTGTGATGAGGCCTACTATTGCAGAGTCATCAGAGTGCTTCTGTAAGTAGCAGCTAGATGAGTTGCACCTAAAATCAGCAGTGTACAGTGTGAAGAAGAAAGGGGCAAGAACTGTACCTTGAGATGCCCCCGTATTACAGATAATGGTGTCTGACACACAGTCCCGGGCTCTCACATACTGAGATTTGTTTATGAGGCAGTCTAGGATCCAGTTGCAGAGGTGGTGGTCCACTCCAACAAGGGCCAGCTTGTCTCTCAGTAGCCCCGGCTCTATGGTGTTAAAAGCACTGGAGAAATCAAAGAACATTATTCTCACAGTGTTCACTGGTTTCTCCAGGTGAGAAAGAGCTCTGTGCAGAAGGAGGATGATGGCATCATTCATCCCAATGCCTGTCCAATAAGCAAACTGGAGAAGGTCCATAGCCGGGCTCACTAGAGGGCGGAGATGTGTGAGAACCAGTCTCTCTAAGATCTTTATCAGGTGGGATGTGAATGCTACGGGTCTGTAGTCGTTAAAGTCCATAGGATGAGGTTTCTTTGGAACTGGTACCACACAAGAAGATTTCCACAATTCAGGTACTATTTCCAGCTTCAGGCTCATATTAAACATATATGTAATAATACCACACAGCTAGTCCCCATAAGTCTTAATTAGCCTTGCACTGATGCTATCTGGCCCAGCGGCTTTCTTAGCCTTGATCTTTTTCAGCTCCTTTCCCACTTGGGCACTTGTGAAGGTCAGACTGTGGTCAGATAATGACTGATTGCCAGATTTACTGGTCTGGTGGAAAATAGCAGCAGGAGGTGGGGCAGTGTGGGAGAGGGGATTGAATGACATGCTGGGGTGGGAAGAGCTGGTGTGTGATCAAATCTATTGAAGAATATATTTAGTTCATTAAGCCAATTAACATCTGCTTCTACCTGGCAGACAGACTGTCTATGACCAGAAATTGACTTAGGACCTTTCCAGACTGCACTTATGTCTTTTCTTTTCATTTGCTCTTCAATTTTTCTCTTATAATTGGCTTTTTCCTGCCTGATTTGACGCCTCAGCTCATTTTGTACCTCCCTCAGCCCCTCCTTGTCTCTTGATCTGAATGCCTTCTTTATCTCCTTGAGTAGTGTTTTTAGATCAGAATTAATCTATGGTTTGTTGTTGGAGAAACACCTCACCACTTTTGTGGGTACCGTGGTGTCCACACAAAAATTAATGTAGTCTGTTATGCAGTGTGTCCTTCTATGTCTTCTCCATAGGAATCCTGCAGAACTTCCCATGCGGTTGTATCAAAACAATCCCTCAGAGCCTCATCACTCTCCTCGGACCATATCCTCACTGTGCGGGTGACAGCTGGTTCTCTACGTACAAGTGGCTTGTACACAGGTCGGAGATACAATAGGTTGTGATCCGATCTTCCCAGGGGCGGTAGGGCTGATGAGTTATATGCCTCCCCCACATTAGCAAAGAACAAGTCCAATGATTTGTTATCTCTTGTGTGGCAGGTTACATACTGTATGAGACTGGGCAGTGTGGATGATGGAGAGACATAGTTGAAATCTCCAGACACAAGAAGGAGAGCCTGGGGGTGTAGCAACTGCAACTGGCTCACTGAGGCTTGTAGGACCTCACAGGCAGCGCCAGCTTTCGCAGAGGGGGGGGACAAATTCAGTTATCATGATGACATGCGATAGTTTCCTTGGTATATAGAAAGGTCTCATGCTCACAGCTAATAGTTCAATGTCCTTACAGCAAGTTTGCTCCTTAATTACAATGTGCCTAGGGTTACACCATCTATCATTCGAAAATTTCGCCAGCCCTCCTCCTTTCCTCTTACTGCTCTCCCCTGTCCTGCTGGCGGGAAGGAGTTTAAAGACATACAAGAAGACAAGAGTGTCCGTAGTAACTTTGGTAAGCCAAGTCTCTGTAAACAGCATCATGCTGCACTCCTCAAAACTCCTGATGATGCCCGGTGAGCGCTGCCAGTTTGTCCATTTTATTCGCAAGATATCTTATATTACCCATAATGATGGAGGGGAGAGCAGGTCTAAAACATCTCCTCCTAATCCTCCGAAGGGAACCAGCTCTACAACCTCTTCTCGTCTTCCTCCTAAGTTCTCTGGGGATGTCTGGTCTAGTAGCATGCAGCCCTGCTGTGTCTCTAAGCTGAAACAGTTCATCTCTGGAGTAGACAAAAGAATCCTGGCCACAAGCAGGATCTCCTGTCACAATAGTTCCCAGTGGAAGCACAACAAAACAAACAAAAAGTATTACAAAACAAAAGTCCAAGTCGAGGTGAGTACGAACTGCTATTACTCCAGCAGTGCTCTGTAAATTGAATGTGCATTTAATCAATAGAATTTTTTCTTTAATGACTTATCTTTTTATCATATGCGTTATTCAACTAATTTCTGTGTCTTTTTTCGGTGGTACATAGGGCTTTATTTTTATGCTGTTTTTATTTTTGCATGAATGATAACACAAAACCTTTTTCTCCACTCATGGTTAGTGGTTGGTTGAAGCCATTTATTGTCAAACTTCTGTGTTTTCTCTTTTTAAATCATAATGACAACCAAAAACATCAAAATGACCCTGTTCAAAAGTTCACATACCCTGGTGATTTTGGCCTGATAACATGCCCAGAAGTTGACACAAATGACTTTGAATGGCTACTATAGGTAACATCCTCACCTGTGACCTGTTTGCTTGTAATCAGTGTGTGTGCATAAAAGCTGAGTGAGTTTCTGGGATCCAGACAGACTGTTGCATCTTTCCTCCAGCCACTGACATTTCTGGATTGTGAGTCATGGGGAAAGCAAAAGAATTGTCCACGGATCTATGGGAAAAAGTAGTTGAACTGTATAAAACAGGAAAGGGATACAAAAAGATATCCAATAATTGATAATGCCAGTCAACAGTGTTGAAACTGTGATTAACAAATGGAAATTCAGGGACTCTGTAAAAACCAAACCACGGTCAGGTAGACCAACCAAAATTTCGGCCACAACTGCCCGGAAAATTGTACAGGATGCAAAGAAAAACCCACACATAACATCAGCTGAAATACAGGACTCTCTGAAAACTATCAGTGTGACTGTATCAAGATGCACAATAAGGAGGCACTTGAAGAAAAATGGGCTGCATGGTCGAGTTGCCAGAAGAAAGCCATTACTGCGCAAATTCCACAAAGAATCTCGCCTTCAATACACCAAACAGCACAGAGACAAGCCTCAAAAATTCTGGAACAAGGTAATTTGGAGTGATGAGACAAAAATAGAACTTTTTGGCTACAACCATAAACGTTACATTTGGAGAGGTGTCAACAAGGCCTATGATGAAAGGAACACCATTCCTACTGTAAAGCACGGAGGTGGATCACTGATGATGTGGGAATGTGTGAGCTTCAAAGGCACAGGAAACTTGGTCAAAGTTGAAGGAAAGATGAAAGCAGCACGTTATCAGCAAATACTGGAGGCAAATTTGCACTCATCAGCCAGGAAGCTGCGCATGGGACGTACTTGGACGTTCCAACATGACAACGATCCAAAACACAAGGCCAAGTCGACCTGTCATTGGCTACAGCAGAAGAAACTGAAGGTTCTGGAGTGGCCATCTCAGTCTCCTGACCTCAATATCATTGAGTCACTCTGGGCAGATCTCAAGCGCACAGTACATGCAAGACAGCCCAGGAATTTACATTCAAGAAGAATGGGCAGTTTTACCATCTGAGAAAATAAAGAGCCTCATCCACAAATACCACAAAAGACTTCAAGCTGTCAATGATGTTAGAGGGGGCAATACACAGTATTAACTGTGGTATGTGGAACTGGGGTATGTGAACTTTTGAACAGGGTCATTTTGATGTTTTTGGTTGTCATTATGATTTAAAAAGAGAAAACACAGAAGTTTGACAATAAATGGCTTCAACAAACCACTAACCTTAAGTGGAGAAAAAGTTTTTGTGTTATCATTCATATTCTCTGAAAAAAGGCCAAAAAAACAAAAAATCTCTCGGGGTATATAAACTTTTTAGCACAACTGTACCTATGGAAACACTGGTGGTTTCCCTATAGGTATAACTGAAGCAGAAAGTCCGCAGAGAAAAATTCTACAGACTTTCTGTGAAAAGCACTGCGGGAAAAAATGCAATGCATTTCCACCACAGTTTTTCCCGCAGCATTTTTTTCGCTACAGCCCGCTACATGGAGCCTTAGCCTTATATTGCAAGATACCTATGTGTCTGCCCTTAACTTAGCTTGTATTTTAAGGACTCCAATTTCTCCTCAAATCAAATCAATACAAATAGGATATCACTTTGTGGTTCTATATGACAAAACAGTATTGTCTTCAGCTATTGCGTGACACACATATTTGGATGTGTCCAGCTAAGATGAAAGGTAAGGGAAGATACTTCCGTAATTATTATGTGCAATAACAATTGCAAAGCAACTGTTACAACCACAGAACTTTTTGTAGACATAATATAGCAGCTTGCATAACCCTGTAACACCCAAATAAAACCATACAATTGATTTGTGTGTGAAAGGTAAAAATGCCATTTAACAATAGACATAAAAGCCACAAAATACCATTGAAAACCACATTTCATAACTATTCAGCAGATTTAGAAGAAATATTGGCAACAAATGATTTTTTTAAGCTTTGCAGGGTCAAGTCTTGAGTAGCTATAAATATTGGCAAGAATATATATAAATTCTTTTTAAATTATTGCTTAGGGAATATGACAGAATAATGTCTAAACATGACTTTCTCCATAGCATTGCATTCAGTTTACAATTGAAAGTTGGTTATTAAATGTATTAAATTTACTCATTGACAAATTTATCGAGGTTGAGGTTCATATGCAGGTAATCATAAATTAGAAATTAATGACATATCATATTTACATTATTAAGAACAATATTAATATTTTGAATAGTTCAGATTAAAAAATAACAATTAAGTATACAGTATACAAGTAGATACAAGGCCAATTTAAGGGACTGCCAAATGCATGGCCTCTTGGATTACAATGCACTGAAGTTACAGTACTTTCACATTACCATGGCTAGGTACAGAATGCAGACGGTTCTCCCAAGTTCTGTCAACCCTGTTGCTAAATGTACAGCTGGTTCCCACAGCCAGAGAGAAAAGGTACCCTGGCCTGGCCGTGGTAGAACAGGAATCCATAGGCTATTCAACTTGTAGGCCACAAGCGGCCTTAGGCTTGTGGCCTACAAGCTTCTAGAAAGCAGTAAGTAAGAATTCATTACTCACTGCTCTCCTCTGCAGCCCTGCATGTTCCCTCCTGCCTTGGCTGCACATGACTCATGACAGCAATACACCTGGAGCAGAGAAAGACTGCACATTGGTGACATATGAATCAATACTCAGCACTGTGTGGGGGCACTGAGGAGGGCCATTAAATTGTGTGGTGGCACTGAGGGATGCCATTATCCTGTGTGGGGGCACTCAGAGGGGACATTATCCTGTATGGAAGTACTGATGGGGGCATTGTCCTGTGTGGGACATTAAGGAGGTATTTTAAAGGGGCTATCAGCTCTTCTAATATTGATGGCCTATCCACCAGAACCCCTGCAGGACAACCAGCTGTTCCCTTGACTTCTATGACACACAGTTGCAGTACCTAAACCAGCTTCTACACATCATACAGCAAGTGATCAGCGTGGCACCCGACGTGTAAATGTTACTGGTAGTTGCACTATCCCATAACATGTGTTCTGCAGGAATCCTGGCTGTTGGACCCCCACAGATCTAATATAGATGGCCTATCCCAAAGTGGATAACCCCTTAAACATAATTTATATGTTGCTTTAATGTAGGGGTTGGGAGGATATTCTGGGTAATAGGAGGTAGCTAATGTCCATGAAAAATGGCTGTGTCAGTCAGTTGAAGCCAGTTGTAAGAATTTATTCACATGACAGTGACTAACAGTTGTGTCATGGCCATTTTTCCAATGGCCATGACTCAAACACTTTAAACCCATGAACGTCTATTCACATGTCTATCTTTAGGTCTGTCAAAACTGACAAAGATAAAGCAAGTCAGTTTTTTGATGGGGGCATTTTGAACCAACTGCTAGTTTTTCCACAAGGTTTCACTGTAAAGACAGGGGACTATGTTTTGACCAGGCTGGTTCCTGACCATGTCAGCATGGACTTCTTTGCCATGTAGTTGTTAGTAAATTTTTTTTGTTAATTATAAATTGACTCTTTAATTTTTTTTTTTTTAATTTATGTAATAAAACAGTTTTGTATTCACTTTTTACCTTTTACCAGTGAACTTGGTATTGTTTACTTATCTGCACTAACTACCAACTGATACTTCTTATAACTACAGTAAAAATTAGTTAATTCTTCAAATTGTTTAGGAAATATAAATCTATATGATTAGGGCACATATTCCGCCTGTAATATGCACGTGGTGGTGAACATACTCTATAGCACAGTTTGTTTCTACTGCTGAGTCATTAACAAGGATATGATCAAAATAATATAATAATAGTCCTTTAATAGTCCCACAATGGGGAAATTCAGTGTGTTACAGCAGCAAAGATAAGCAGATACAAATACAAATACAACATGTACAGGAATGTTCCAAGGTGAGAGGCATTACAATAATAGCAGACAGACAGATAGGACGTAGCAGAGGGGGGGGGGGGGATTTAACAGGCAGAGAGATATTTCAGTTCTCTGTGTGTAATGATCTCCGCTTAGATCGGTGTTGGTTGTACAGCCTAACCGCGGTGGGGAGGAAAGACTTCCGATAGCGCTCCTTCTCACACCTAGGGTGAAGCAGTCGGTCACTGACAGTACTGCTCAGCGCGATCACAGTCTCATGCATGGGATGGGACTTCTTCTTCTGCATGGAGCTCACCACGGACAGTATCCTTTTGTCACCCACCACCTGCACTGGGTCCAGTGGGCTCCCCAGGACAGAGCTGGCCCTTCTAATCAGCTTGTCGAGTCTATTCCTATCCCTGGTTGATATACTGCTCCCCCAGCAGGCCACTCCAAAGAAGATGGCTGATGCCACTACCGAGTTGAAGAAAGTTCTAAGAAGTGCCCCCCGGATTCCAAAGGCTCTCAGCTTCCTAAGCAGGTAGAGCCTGCTGTGGCCCTTCCTGTACAGGGCCTCCATATGATCTGCCCAGTCCAGCTTATTATTAAGGAGCAAACCTAGGTACTTATAGGTGTTCACAATCTCGATGCCCGTCCCCAGGATGTCCACTGGTTTAGGAGGGCTTCTGCCTTTACGGAAGTCCACCACCATCTCCTTGGTCTTCCCCGCGTTAATCTTCAGGTGGTTCCGGTGGCACCAGTCCACAAAATCCTGGTTCAGTTCTCTGTACTATCATCATCATCTGTGATGAGACCCACTATTGCAGAGTCGTCAGAATACTTCTGTAGGTAGCAGCTGGATGAGTTGCACCTAAAATCTGCAGTGTACAGTGTGAAGAGGAAAGGGGCGAGAACCGTACCCTGAGGTGCCCCCCGTATTACAGATCACGGTACCTGACACACAGTCTTGAGCTCTCACGTATTGAGGTCGATTTGTGAGGTAGTCTAGGATCCAGTTGGAGAGGTGGTGGTCCACTCCAGCAAGGCCCAGCTTGTCCCTCAGTAACCTGGGCTGTATGGTGTTAAAAGCACTGGAGAAGTCAAAGAACATTATTCTCACTGTGTTCCCTGGTTTCTCCAGGTGAGACAGAGCCCTGTGCAGAAGATGGATGATGGCATCATCTACCCCAATGCCAGGCCGATAAGCAAACTGGAGGGTGTCCATAGCGGGGCTCACTAGAGGGCGGAGATGTGTGAGAACCAATCTCTCCAAGATCTTCATCAGGTGGGATGTCAGTGCTACAGGTCTGTAGTCATTGAGGTCCATAGGGTGGGGTTTCTTTGGAACTGGTACCACACAAGAAGATTTCCATAATTCAGGGACTATTTCCTGCCTCAGGCTCATATTATACATATATATGTAATTATACCACACAGCTGGTCCCCGCAAGTCTTAATTAGCCTTGCACTGATGTCATCTGGCCCTGCGGCTTTCCTCGCCTTGATCTTTTTCATCTCCTTCCTCACCTGGGCCCGTGTGAAGGTCAGACTGTGGCCAGATAAAGACAGATTTCTGGATTTACTGGTCTGTTGGGAAGTAGCCACATGGGGTGAATGGGGAGGAGTTATTGTGGTGGGGGGAGCTGAAGGACATACTGGGGTGGGAGGAGCTGGTGTGTGATCAAATCTGTTGAAGAATAGGTTTAGTTCATTAAGCCAATTAACATCTGCCTCAATCTGGCAGACAGACTGTTTATGACCCGAAATTGACTTAAGCCTCTCCCAGACCCCCCTTATGTCTTTTCTTTCCATTTGCTTTTCCATTTTTTCTTTATAACTGGCTCTTCCCTGCCTGATTTGATGCCTCAGCTCCTTTTGTACTTCCCTCAACCCCTCCTTATCTCTTGTCCTAAATGCCATCTTTTTCTCCTTAAGTAGTGTTTTTATATCAGAGTTAATCCATGGTTTGTTATTGGAGAAGTGCCTCACCACTTTTGTGGGTACTGTGTTGTCCACACAAAAATTAATGTAGTCCGTTATGCAGTGTGTGAGTCCTTCTATATCTTCTCCATAAGAATCCTGCAGAACTTCCCATGCGGTTGTGTCAAAACAATCCCTCAGAGCCTCATCACTCTCCTCGGACCATATCCTCACTGTGCGGGTGACAGCTGGTTCTCTACGTACAAGTGGCTTGTACACAGGTCGGAGATGTACTAGGCTGTGATCCGATCTCCCCAGGGGCGGTAGGGCTGATGAGTTATATGCCTCCCTCACGTTGGCAAAGAACAAGTCCAGTGTTTTGTTGTCTCTTGTGTGGCAGGTTACATACTGTGTGAAACTGGGCAGTGTGGATGATGGAGAGGCATGGTTGAAATCACCCGACAGAAGAAAGAGGGCCTGTGGATGTTTTAACTGTAAAAGGCTCAGCGTGGCTTGTAGGACCTCGCAGGCAGTGTCAGCTTTTGCAGAGGGGGGGACATATGCAGCTATCAAGATGACATGTGATAGTTCCCTTGGTAGGTAGAAAGGTCTCATGCTCACAGATAATAGTTCAATGTCCTTACAGCAAGTTTGCTCCTTAATCACAATGTGCCTAGGATTGCACCATCTATTATTCACAAACATTGCCAGCCCCCCTCCTTTCCTCTTACCGCTCTCCCTTGTCCTGTCTGCCCGAAGGAGTTTAAAACCATCCAAGGAGACCAGAGGGTCAGGAGTAACTTCAGTGAGCCAAGTCTCTGTAAGTAGCATCATGCTGCACGCCCGAAACTCCTGATGATGCCTGGTGAGCGCTGTTAGTTCATCCATCTTGTTTGCAAGAGATCTCACATTGCCAATGATGATGGAGGGAACAGCTGGTCGGTAACGCCTCTTTTTAATCCTCTGAAGAGTACCAGCTCTGCAGCCCCTCCCCCGCTTTTTCTTTCTCCAAAGCTCGCGGGGGATGTGTGGGCAGATGGTATGCAATCCTGCTGTCTCTCAGCTGCAAAAGTTCCTCTCTTGTATAGACAAAGGAATTGTCTGCATACACAAAAGATCCCATTTTCAAGCAGAACAAAAAGACAGATAAAACAAAAAAAAAAAAGTATCACAAGGGTCCAAGTCTTTGTGTGTGTTTCTTCATAGTGCAAAGTCCTTAAGTAGAGAGGTAAAAAACGAGACAAAGAAAGAAAAATAAGATAGAGAGTCTCAGGGCTACTGTGACAGGCAGCCACTCCAGCGGCGCCATCTTGGAAAAAAAAAATAAAATAAAATAATATCCATTGTTAACTAAATGTAGACATTATGAAAAGTATATTTCAGTCTTAAACTGTGAAAAAAAAATATTAGATCCTCAGCAGATTGCACCTATTACACATGATATATAAATATATTTCTGTAACCCATCTTCTACTTTAGCAAGGCACTGTTTATTTATTAAAACACCAATTCAGGATAGATTATAGATTACAGTGATAATCTGGGCATTCTACTGTCACAGTGAAACAGCTACTATAAAGCAGAAAATAAAGAGGATTGTGAGGTATCTGCTTCCTATTCCTCTTCATTTCCTAGAGCAGAGCTTCAACTTTGTGCTGTGAATTTTCCTGGCTGATTAGACTCAATCAATGAGCCTAAGCAGTTCAGACTCTGTGGCTGAATCTGCCGCAGAATGTGTGTCAAAATCATGCAGGACACTTATGTTTTGATTGAAAACAATCAAAATCAGGAGGAGATGTAACCAGGGGCCCCCACATGGCGTAAGCGTCGCGGTTTGGTTGCGGAGGAAACGTTGTGGAAAAAAGCAGAGTTTTACAGTCACTACAAGCTGGATGCGGTTTTGGAAATTGCAGCATATCAAATGTACCTACGGAAACACCAGCAGTTTCCCTATAGATATAATGGAAGCAGATAGTCCGCAGAGGAAACCTCTACGAGCTTTCTGTGAAAAGCGCTGTGGGAAAAACCGCAAAGCGTTGCCGCGTGGTTTTTTCTTGCGGCGTGCTACGTGGGGCCTTAGCCTTAAAGGGGTTTTCCCATCTCCCTGTTTCAGCAGCTTTGCCTGCTGTCTCTTCTTCTCACGTCCTGTATTTCTTATCAAACAGTCAAAGCCGCCTCTCTCCCAGCTTGCTGAACAGGACACTATGAACTGTCCCAATACTTATGATTACTAGAAATCTAATACAAATGCAGATCAAATAATATACACCTGCTTCTAGAGAACAGACTCAGTGTTATCTGTGTGTTTACATAAAGATATAACAGACAGGGCTTTATCAGTAAACTGCAATTAGCTGACCTGATTGTCTTACTGGCAGAGCTGTATATAACAGTGAGAGCTCAGCCCCCACCCAGAGAGCAGTGAGTGATGTCCTGTCCTGTCTTATCACAAAGGTCCAGCACCATGGAAACAATGTGTAAACAATGAGAGGAATAAATTCAAAATAGCAGAAAAACAAAGCAGCATTGCTAAAGCAAGGTATTTAGGAAAACTTTTCAATTTACATAAGCTAGCAGTATAGATGGGATCCTTGAGATGGGAATACCCCTTTAAACAGAATTTACATTTTGTGATGAAAAAAATAAACAAGAAATATTTATGTTAACAAATGGTGTTGATACTGAAGATGTGTATGTGTGGTTATAACTGGTTTTAGCTCTTTTATATTTCACCAATAAGTATAAATATAGCATCATAAACACTGGATTATTTTCACAAAAATGTTTGCATGGACAAGTGTAAAAGTGTGAATCTACTAAAATATGTAAACATTTAAAATGTGTGGACTATACATGAATCGGAATTTACAGGAATGGGGAAAAAACTATGATCCAAATTCCATGTATTTATAGAATTAAAATTCAGGGATTAGAGAATACAAGTATTGCTTGACTATTTGGGGCAGTAAGTACATAAGACTGCACAGCTGGGTTTGCTGTTGTTTGGAAGATAAATGACTTTAACCACAATGATATTCACAGCAGTATTCCTAGCAAAAAAATAAATAAAAAAAGCACTAGCTTGTGCCTAACAATTTACAAGTACATACCTATGGAGTGGTTTATAATTAGGATATGTAAACTTGTCTCATATATATTTTATTTCTATGATGCACTTTTATGTTCATTGTCTTGTTTTGCTTGGCATTTCAAAGGAAATAATTAATCTCCCTCCCTCTTGCATTCTATGTAGAGGCAAATCAATACTTTTGTTTGACATATCCTCAAACAAAGCATCTTATGCCTGGGGTGCCCGCAGGAGACGCTTCTGCAGCATCTTCCTAATCTTGTAGATGTATGTTCTTTTACAAAGGCAAGAAAAAAACCCAAAAGACATATAACATTAATCCAGCTTTCTATACCACACTGGCGAAGAAACTTGTGATTGACAATGTACTGTATCACTTAGTTTTCACTGTTTGACATGCTGTTGATAAAGACTACTATTTAAAAGGAGAGAACTATCATAGCTTCTATAGCTATGATATTTTACTATACAAAGCGAAAAAATAACTATTTATATAAAAATTAAACACAAACAACACAAATTACTTAAAATGTTTCCCTGTCTTTAGTTTTTTCTAGATACAAGCACGAGCGGTGTTATCTACCTGAATATCAAAATATATATATATATATATATATATATATTTTTTTTTTTACTTCAACACACTTATTCCACTTCACCTTAAGCGATTGGACGCCCTCAGAATAAAAGGACACTTCTTGCTGCTGCAGGAACCCTGTTACGGTCTCTTTGACTGCATTATCATCAGGAAATTGATGCCAACACAGAAATTTCTTCAGGTTACCAAAAGAGGAAGCAATCAGTGGGAGCCAGGACTAGACTGTAGGGTGGATGATTAAACCCCATGAAGTTTCATTTCCTGATAGCATCTTGTGATTTGCGAAACTTGTCAGCTGGCGCATTGTTGTCAAGCAGCAACGCAACTGCCAACAACTTCCCACGATATTTCTCTTTAATTGCCTCATGCAATCAGCAATCCATTCAAGAATAGGTGTTTCTAGTAATTCTTGTCTTGTGAGGAATGAATTCTAGTAATAAAGCATGTTCTGTATACTCTTAAAAAACTGTTGCCATGACCTTTCCAGATGACTACTGCATATAAAATTTGGGGTTGTGACCGTTTGGTGCTTCCATTGCTTGGACTCTTGTTTAGTCTCAGGATCATGATAGTAGACTCACGATTCATCACCTGTAACAACCCAAGAATAGAAGTCTCCTGGATTTTTTCTAAACATGTCTACATTCTCTTGGCTAAATTGAAACTGGAAACAGTGTCAACTGAAATTACTAATTCATGAGCTATAACACTGACTTTGACCTGACAATCTTCCAAAATCATAGCCTCCACTTTATGGCACATTTCTACTGATAGAGTTGACAGGTGGCCCTGAATGGGCGTTATCTTTAATTGATCCGCTACACCATTTAAACTGCTTGGCCCAAAACTTAACTTGGTAGTAGGAAGGTGTATCATCACCATATACAGCAATCATCCTTTCATAGATTTCTTTAGGCTTCTTTTCTTCCTTTGTAAGGAATCAAATCACGTAATAAATCTCCACTTCCTCAATTTTTTTTGTAGACCATTGCCATCCTGTCACTTCCAGTGCTTTCATCAGACTGAATTGCTACTGTGTGTGTTGAATGTCTAGACATTTCTCAACCTACCTTTCCGAATCTGTCTCAAAATCAGCTTCAAATTCCTCTATGTGAACCATACCTAACACTGACAGTACATACTGAGATAGATAACTTATTGAACACCCCTCATATTTCCTTCCTAACAAAATAAAATTTAGTTGTCTATACACATGCAGCTTTTGGAGTGGATCCTATACAGTGGATAACAAGATCTTTATTGTTACTTTCCTGCAGCTTGTTTTTAACTAAGCCAAGAGTGGATCCAGTATTAAGACTTCAACAAAGATGACACCCTAAAATTGATAACTCTCTGTGAATGAAGAAAACAAAATATATCCCAGATGAAAACAGGGAACCTTTAGGCTAAGGCCCCACTGCGGAAACACAGTGTTTTTGGCTTGAGCGAAAACATAGTAAAAAAAAAAATGCTTTGCTTTACAGTACCAACAAAGTGAATGAAATGATGGTTAATTTTATTGACACATTGCAGAAAATAAAAGGTACAGAAAAAGTGAATTTTCAATTCACTCTTAACTGAGCAAATTATACCTTCCCCCTATACTCACTGCTATCTTATTTTATCAATTCTCTAGAGCCAAAGTTTTGAAAGCAATCACAATATCTTAAAAGTCATAAATTTCCCTGGGCCAAACTGATAAATATAGTATAGTATGGTATAGTATAGTATAGTATAGTTACACAACTAAACTTAAACTAGCAGTCTCAACAGTTTTTGCCACGGCACTATTACAATATAGTAGGGTTATTTGGAGTGTCTCAGCAATGATAAGAGCCATAATATTATATGCAGAAATCTGTACTGGTTCCCTCCTTGTGGCAGTGGGCTCACTCCAGATCAAACACCGCTGGCAGCCCTGGTCCCATAGCTCTATGAATGAAACTTTCTCTCTAGTGGCTGCATCACACTCTCTGTCAGGAAACCTGGTTATCCTAATACTTGCCCATCACATGGGGACAAGGTGAACCCATGTCACTGCATTTCCTAACATCAGACTAACTCTATACTATCCTTAATTGGCTGAATATTGTGACAGATAGTGGTGCTTGAAAGTTTGTGAATGCTCCAGATTTTTTTATATTTCTATATAAATTTGACCTAAACTACATCAGCTACACAAGTCCTAAAAGTTGATGAAGAAAACCAAATTAAACTCATGAGTAAAAACTATTACACTTGGTAATTTATAGAAGAAAATGAGGCAATTTAGCATATCCATCAGTGACAAAAGTATGTGAACCTTTAGGATTGGCAGATAGTTTGAAAGTGAAATTAGAGTCTGGAGTTTTCACTTACTGATATGGTTAGACAGATTGTGCTCAAATGGAGCAAATGCAAGAAGACCATTATTACCCTTTCCAGGAGTGGTCAAGCAACAAAGATCATGCCAGTCACAAAGGATTAATAAAGGTAAAGTTTTGGAATGGTCAAGGCAAAGTCCTGACTAGCATTGATCCAACCTGTTAAATTTAATCTCGGGTTCAGGTTCTATACTATATCTGTATAGCAGCCAAAATGAGAGTTGCTATATTTATGACTTGAAATCCGGTTTTCAAAGAATATGCAGTTCTAAGAAATTATACATAATGAACTTTATCATGTAATTGCTCTAAGTTAACTTTGGATAGTATAGATGACATTATTTTTCCTTTACAGTAATTTCAGATATTTTTAGCAAAGCAAATAATTTTTTTCCACACCAATCCTACATTTAGCAACTGCTTCACAATTCTTTAAACAATGCTGACACAAAATCACATTCTCTCCAAAAGTATGTTTAGCAGATTCATGCTGCTGATAAGGTGACACATCTTTCCTTTGTGTAAGAATAAAGTATCAGAATCACTCCAAGACATAGGCACATTAACAGAAAAATACAAGTAAATAATATTCTAATATCGTCTTCTATTATCGTGTAGTGATTAATAACATGCAAGAGCATTTTATTTGTGTTATTCACACACACAAATAATAGACATAATTATCATCATATGGTATTAAAAAATATTTATCAAACTAAAGTCACAGACTTATTTTACTGTCTGGTTAAGCCAAGTTTAAATGGGTTATCTGGGCTTTTCAAAACATTGCCTGTTATCCCACCATGGCTGAGACAGAGAATGAGACTGGCTTAGCTACTGAATTGAGGCAGATAGCCAACTCCCTTTCAAGCATGTCAATAATACAAAGAGGGGGAAAAGCTCCCTATCTGTATCAAAAGCAAAACTGGAGATTTCTGGACCAGGAGAGGAGTCTGAAATTTTGCCAAAATCTTAGCTAAAATATATTAGTAAATCGCTAGTTTATAGCATGTTTAACTGCTAATCCCAGTATCAGTGCTCCTCAGGAACCCTATTATGATTGGGGAAAATGTTTTGAGGGATGATACTGTCTCATTTAGTTATATGACATAGTTAGTGAATGGAGGATACAGTCAGCTCCATCTCTAGGCATAGCCTAGAGCTTTAGCTATAGGGACTTAATCTAGATTCTCTTCTATCTGGACTTTTAGGGAAGGTTTAGAGTTTGGTCCTATGGTCTCTAGAGAGTACTGAGTATCTTAATAACCTTTGGGTTACTTAGCATTGAGAACACCACCTCTTTTTAAGGATTATTAATAAAAAGTTATATTTCAACTATTTCCACAGTATTTTAGTAAGAAGCAATAAGGGAATGAAAGATTTAAAATATCAGCCCCCGTCTCAAACTGGATAATTTGCCAAGGTACTATAACAACAAATTTCCCTTCACATAAAGAGAAAGAAAAATTGCATTGAGAAATGTCTTGTTTTCACTGAAATAAATTTGCTGTGAGTTTTAAGATGTAATAAATCTTAGATTAATAAAAACATAAATTAAACACTATATTTAAAACAATGGAAGACCAAATAAACCATAAACCTTGTTCAAGTGTACAAAATTCTGGATGAAACTGATTATATGCCTTACAAGTATGACAAGAATTTGGCAGTGGCATTAAAATGGAAGCATGCTTTGTTATTCATGAGAAAATTGTATCCTTTTGATCAATCAATATAAAAGCCATTACATGACAGAAAGCTTGTGTACTTCACAGAGCTGAAACAGTGTCATAAGAACATTTATATAATGCAAATTGAGCAAATCAATTTATGAATATAATAACTAAAAGCCCAGCAAGATAAATTCTCCTCGTGAAACTTTACTCAAGTTAAATTGGGCCATATAATGGTACAACAACTGTATCGACTTTTCCACTTCACTTAAGTAGAGCACAATGGGCTAAATTTATGACAATGTTTCACCATAAAATAAGGAAGTGACATAGCACCAGCTTATTTAACTGTTCTTAAACGGTAAATGACATTCAGTGTGCTGTAATTTGTTTAAAGTTTGAATTTAGATGCTTTTATAAATCCACTCTTTTGTATAGACTTATGTCAGTGTTCATTGTGAATTATATAGAGTAATATATCATCATAAAGCATAAAAGTTGTTATAATGCAGGTTCTAAAATACACTGTGAACTTAGAGTTTCAAAAGTCTGCATTCAGTAGTGCCACTCTTTGTAATACATGGGTCTAACTACAACCTGAATACCTGCGGCCAGGACGAAGGATAAATGGGTTCACTAAGGCACAGAAACATGTATAATAAAAGTCATGGCTTTAAACTATGCACCCACTAAGGAGCTTAGTGGACACCATAGTGCAAATTTGGTATTGCCATAAATGTACGTAACATAATTTTTGCTACACAGTGAACACCATATAAAACAAAACAAAAGAAAATTGAACAAATGCATTTTTTTCTAATTCCACCCCATTCTGAATTTTTGCCTTCTTTCCAGTACATTAAATGGTACCATTACAAAGTATATTTTGTTCAACAAGAAATAAACCTTAAAAAATAGCATGAAAAGGTTAATACAAGTAATTAATCTAAATTTTGATTCACTACAGTTTATTTTAATGTCAACAAGATGGGAGCCCATTTTTTTTACTTTACTTTAAAACCTTATTAGTTTTATTTATGCCTCACTTTAGGTGCCCATAAAGCTTTTCTTCTCAACTGTCTCATTAACATGCACAATCATTAGAAAGAGATACATAAGGCACTGCAGGATACCTCTAGACTTACCACACTGGAGAACAAAAGTATATATATATATATATATATATATATATATATATATATATATATATATATATATATTATATATCAAATTATATCAATATTTTCTATAGCTGATATGCATATTTCATACAATAGCTTTTGGAATCAATATTTAACCCACTTAGGCAATAAGAGATGATGATAATAATAATAATAATAATTAATTCTATAGTGCCAATGCACTCCATACTTGGAGATGTAGAGTAGAAAAATGAGTAGCAAATAAATAAAATCACAAAGAGAGAAAAGGAGTGTGGTTCATAACCATAAGATCTTGAAATATTGTAAATCCTGTGATCAAAATATTTAGCATTCCCATCGAATAAGATGCTTATAATTATGACTGTCATCATTTAGTAACTAGTACATGTAATTTATAGTGAGAGCTGAATAAATGGTTTAAAGGGAATCTGTCAGGGAAATTTGGGACACTAAACCACCTACAGGTCCTTAAGGACAGGGGGTTTAGTGTCCCAAATCACCCTGTTATAATGCAATATGTGGCCACTTTAAAAATAAAAAAAAACTTTATGCTCACTTATCACCTGTACTCCTCGTCTCTGCACAGTTCTTCAATGAAAAGAGAGGAGCACACCTCTGATTCAGTGCACATGCCCTGCACCTCCTGCACTTGCGCAGTGAAGCTGAACAGCACAGGTGCCCAGAGCACTAGAGAGGTAAGTATAAACTTTTTTTTTATTTTTAATGTGACCACAGATTGCAACAGGGCAATTTGGGACACTAAACTCCAGGTCTATAAGGACCTGTGGGTGGTTTAGTGTCCCAAATCAACCAGAGGGGTTCCCTTTAAATACTATATTAAGTGGTGAAAATATGGAATATTTGGACCTGCATTATGTGTGTGGCTGCATTCACATAGTTTCCATGCCAGTTTTGATGGAGTTTTTAGTAGTAGGAGTTTTCAGCCAAAGAAGTGTAGTGTGTTACTGACGGTAGCCTTTGTTACGTTAGTTTCACCTTCCTGCAAGTCATTCACTAGGTCCCCCCATGTGGTTCTGGGATTTTTTCTCACCGTTCTTGTGATTGTTTTGACCCCACGAGGTGAGATCTTGCGTGGAGCCCCTGATCGAGGGAGATTATTTATCATTGGTCTTATAAGTCTTCCATTTTCTAATTATTGCTCCCACAGTTGATTTCTTCACACCAAGCTGCTTGCCTATTGCAGATTCAGTCTTCCCAGCCTGGTGCAGGTCTACAATTTTGTTTCTGGTGTCCTTCCACAGCTCTTTGGTCTTCACCATAGTGGAGTTTGGAGTGTGACTGTTTGAGGTCGTGGACAGGTGTCTTTTATGCTGATAACAATTTCAAACAGGTGCCATTACTACAGGTAATGAGTGGAGGACAGAGGAGCCTCTTAAAGAAGAAGTTACAGGTCTGTGAGAGCCAGAAATCTTTCTTGTTTGTAGGTGACCAAATACTTATTTTCCACCATAATTTGCAAATAAATGCTTAAAAAATCAGACAATGTGATTTTCTAGATATGTTTTCTCATTTTGTCTCTCATAGTTGAGGTCTACCTATGATGTCAATTACAGGCCTCTCTCATCTTTTTAAGTCGGAGAACTTGCACAATTGGTGGCTGACTAAATATTTTTTTTCCCCACTGTACTTCTACCTTCTGATGAATCCACTGCTCTTTGACTCAAAAAACCGCAGCAAAATCTTAGGCCCTGCAAATCCCTGAGCGAATCCCATTCAAACATTGCAGAAAAATACCCACAGTGGAAATGCTGCGATTTCCAAAGCCTACGGAAACGCTGGTGGTTTCCCTATGAGTATAATTGAAGCAGAGTCCGCGATGCGTTTCAGCCACAGTTTTTCTCACAGCACTATTTAGCTGCAGCCTGCTATTTGGGGCCTTATCCTTAACAGATTGTTCAAAAGACCAGCCTAATATACTTATAGCATAATAGAGCTTCTCTAATACTATGTAGTATATGAGGTTGATCTATTATAATTTAAAAAGCACCACACAGGTTTTTTTTTAATCCTAATCACATTTTGTCTACTTTTTCTTCACCAAAACAAAATATGATCTAATGAATACTTTATAACAGATCATTTTTTCATAAAGGTTTATCACTGGCATAGTTCCAGATATTTTAGTGCTGGTGGCATATTAAATCATCTAAGGTAATTTAAGACTGAACTAGTCAATTACCAGAATAATGTAAAATTAAAATGTCTATTTTTTGTTAACACAGATTTGGAAGTGTAAATCATAAATCACAATACAAATGAAAACTGAAATTGAGCCAAACTCTGCACAAAATGATATTGCTTAATTAGTATAATTGTGGAAAATGTACATTCTTCTCGTGAGTGAATGCACTACATTATATTTTTATTCGATGAGGACAGAGAAGTAAAACACACGGCCCAAGTAGAAGACATTCATTTGAATTTTTTACTATGGCAAACTTTTGGTTTACTGCCACCTGTAACACATCATTATTTTCACTGGTTAATTGTCATTCTGTAATTATCAATCTGCTATATTGTATAGCAAGTCCATAGCATCTTAGTTAGTGTTGATTTCAAGTTGTTGATTGTTCATTCAATCAATCCAGCTTTCAATTGCTTCCTTCAGACCTGCTATACATTCTATTCCTTATATTGGAAGGGCACTAAAGTAGACATTGATATACATTTACAATGATGATCCTTAAGCCTTATGCTCATGCAAACCACATCACAACAAGTGCTGAGTTGTACAGAGCCATAATATGCCACCCACATAAATCTATGATGACTGACTGCAATTTCATATGGATGACTACAGAGTACTTGTTTCTTCCCTAGAAGGCACCATCACCTATCAGATTTTAGGCCTTCCCTATCAAAATTCAAGGGGCTATCCCACACTAGAAATATTTTCCCTATCCACAGGACAGGTACTAAATGTCTAATCACTGGGGGAGCCTCACTGATCATGAAAAGAGGGCCACTTGAAGGAACCTATTGTCACACATATGTTTTGGAGCTCAATTCAATTTCTATGGAACTGACAGAGACAGCTAAATATAGTACTTAGCTATCTTTGCCAGTCCCCTAGGCATTGAATGAGATGGCATTCTGCCTGTGCTCCATTCTAATGATCGGCGGAGGCCCCAGTAATTAATTAAAATGAATATAATTACTGATCAAACAAGCTCTATGACCCTAACCTTAAAACTTCAAATACATTAATAATAAAAAATCTGTTTGATGAAAAGCAGCTGTTTGGAACTATGAACCTTTGCTTCTAAAGTGTGCTTTAAACTGCAAATTATGTTTGAAATTGCTCTTGTAGTGTTGAAATACCTGTAAGATAGAACAATTTAGAATACTAAAAAAACAGAATAAATCCCCCCTAAGAGAAAATGTGAACAAGATGGGAATTTTTCAGAGAACACAAAAGGGCTTAAACTTTGTTGTTTACTTCTGCTTGTTAACGTCATGTGACATTTATGACTCACTACAAATATTATGTTAACATTATACATTGTTATTTTGTTAGCTTCAAATGAAAATGAGCTTAATTAGCGACTCTCCTTATACCGCAAATGTTACCTGAAGAAGGAGGCGTGTCTCCTGAACCATTGCATGGCATGGGGCCATGTCGCTTCTACCCTATACGGTGTGCTGAACAAACATGGACTGCTGAAATGATTCTAGTAGTGTTCACATTTGCGTTGGAGACCCCATTTCAATGTCTGACTGAAATCAGTGGACGAAAAAGTCCTGCACACACAGCTTTTTTGGCCGCCAGTTCCAGTTTTAAAACAACGGACACCTGACGGACCCCATTAAAGTCAAAGGGGTCCACTGGGCTCTGATTGTCACTGCTATTTTTACAGTCCGCCTGTCCGTTGATCTTGTACACTGATGGACCAGATCAATGGGCAACCAACACTAATGTGAGCTTAGCGTCAAACATAGAAATAAATAGCTTATATGTGCATTGGGGGTGAATATATCTTTGTAGATATATATGTTGTTGTGCTGAAATGAGGATAAAAAGTACAATTTATTTAAAAAAGAAGATTGGAGTAGATTTCTTCATGTTGTCTGGTGTTTTGTAATATGAAAGTCAGTTATGTGCGCTTTAATAAAATTGAGAAATGACTATTTCTCACATGTACACTTTTTTCCCTTAAATTGTAATAATTGCACAATAAATCATAACACTGAATGCCTAAGGCTAAGTTTGTTCCATTTTTTTTTTTTTTATCCCAGCGGCTTTGTTTCTTGAAACCTTACTTTTAAAATGATAGCAGTTCAGCAAATGCCAAAATCGTTCATGCCAGTCATAACACTTTCTGTAAAAGCTGAAATTTGTCAATGCAACATATGACTGGTATTTTCACCTTCACTTTTGTTTTAAATGTATACTATATCAAGATTTTAATTTGTTAGACATGATCCATAACTTTTTAGTCAGTCCTGAAGTTTTATGCAATGCTTTGCGTACTCTTTGATGACCTACATAAATAAATTCAATAAATAATATAGATAAAAGGGAATCTCTAAATACATTTACCAATAGATCTAAGGCTGGGTTCACATCTGTCACATTTACCGTTCGAGGATTCCGACCCCCATTCCGCATGAAAAATGCGGAGAGAACAGTCCTGCAAACAGGACTTTTCTCTTCACATTTTTTGGGTAGAAACCCGACGGACCCCGTTATAGTGTACAGGGTCCACGGGTTTACTCGGATAACCACTTTTTAAGCGGATTGGGTTTCCATGTTTCTGGCCCCCAGGCGGACCCGAAGAATGGAAACTCGAACGCTAGTGTGAACCTAGAATAAGCTATACCTGAAGGTAACATATTGTTCTTTCAAATATACCTGTTCAACTGGATAGTGGAAATCTAACATTCTATGGACTGATTTATCTGTTGAACAGTTGGATGCATTTAGAAAAATTGGCAAGCACCACATTACACAATGGCCATAAACAATTAGAATACTATAAAAATTAGCTTCCCCCTGTTTTGACATAACACATTTGTTTCCATATATGACTGTAGCTATATTGGTAAAAAAAAAAAATATTAGGAAAATACAATGTGACACAAATATTGGGAAAATACAGTGTGACACATTTATTAAGAGTAGAGATGGGCAAATCAGTTCACAAAAAAACATATTCAATCTGAATATTCCAAATTGTTCAGTTTTGACGGAACCAAACAATTTGGGATTTGCCTTGGATGAACTAAAATGGCCACTACCACTAAATTATTATACTGTTCAGACCCCAGAGTATAATAAGCGGAGGCCTAGGGGAGATGTAAATAATAAAAAAAACATTCATACTCACCTTCCATTACATCTTTTGGGCCTCCTTGGGGCATACAGCACTCTTTTGTGACGTCATGTCACATGCCACTGAAGCCTGTGATTGGGCATCAGCATTGAAATGGGCACGTGTCATGACGTTATGATGCTCAGCATGTCCATGTCACCACTGAGGCTCAATCACAGACCTCCAGCTGCTTTCATGAGCAGGTTTCAGCGGTCCATGCTACTTACTAGAGGGGCCAGAATTATTCAAAAGCTTAAAGAATTTGTTGCCTTTTGATGAGTCATGAGTTCAAAACCTAGTCAGGGCATTTTTTTTTATTAATATAATACAATCATAAGATAAATTAGAAAAAGATACAAAAAAATTAAAAATACATAAACATATATATATATATATATATATATATATATATATATATATATACCCATCTTGGCAAAAATAATCTTTTTGTTTTTCCTTTTTGTCCATATAAAAATATTTTTTCTAATTTATCATATTATTGTATTAAAACAAACATAAAAACTAACAAGTTAATTTTCCATGTAGAAGCTTGTGTAAGTCTTTTGAACTCGTGACTCAATGCATGAAGGGCAAAATTTTTCTCTAGAGCCACCAGTCCTATTTATAAGATAAGAGGTTACAAGAATATAAAACAAATTAAGCAAACAACCTTTGAGATGTGGGCAAAGGAAACCCACACAATACAAAGCCTTTTTAATTTTCCCAACAAGACAAAAAGGAGCATACACAATAAGAGAAGATCAACTCTAAAAAAAAAAAAATATACATTTTATATTATTAATAGTGTTAGAGGTGCCCACTCCTCTATACACATTTTGCATCTCTAATTTTCATCTGATTGAGCATAACAGTGAAAAATCCAACCTTTATAGCAAACACAAAACAATTATCACCCCTTTCACTGTCTGGAAGTATTGTACAGGTCGTACTTTTATATAGAAAGAAAAGAGCCCACACTGCACAGAACCTAATATCATGTGCATCACCTGCTGCTAGCAGAACGTTTCAGCTAATTCAGTAATCTGACACTCTATTACGAGATTCTATCTTCTGCATTTTGAATTAGACATCTCACGATATATCTAGTTACTGTAGTAGCTATGAAATGTCACTTCTGTACATCCTTGGCTACTGAAGCACCTCCCTGCCATAACATATGAGATAGTGATGTAGCACTCGCAAATGTCACCTCCAGAAGCACTTTTATGCGCCACTAACTTTAGCACTTGACAGTCCATGCCTTTAGGTTTGCTTGGTCTATTGCTATGTGGCTGAGCTTTTGTTACACCTTAAAACTTGCACTTCACAATATCGGTAATTAAAGTTGACCAGGACAGGTCTAACGGATCATATATGTCAAAAACTGACTTGTGGCAACTAGGTCATTGGCCTAGTTTCAGTTACAAACATTAACCTCCCAGACCACATGATCTAAGCCAGCCAATGACATTGACATATCATTGGCTGGTTTAGATCAGTTATTCTCAGTCAGTGAAAGGAGGTCAATGACCAACAGATACTAATGGCCATTTTTGGACATGTATTATACTACTAACACTTAAAACTGTTATTGACAGGGCAATCTGGACACTTTTGATCCATTGTCACTAAATATCCAGGTTTTCAAAAGAAAGTCATTTGAGATATTGCTACTCGAAATATGTCTGTTTGTGGCCAGCCAATCCAAGGTGCCCTCACTATAGGACATTATAGTGGTGATGCACAGTGGCATGTGTTTTCAGTGTGCTCATAATTCAGATAGGATGAAGGGGCGTGTCTAGCCAGCCAAGAGAGCAGTCGCATGGAACCTGAGCACTGCGACTTTACCCGACAATCCAATCTAAACTGAGCTGCCACCACTGAATATGTTGCTCTACTCTGGGGCTTTTTCCCAGGCCCCAATGTACCATCAGGGGTATTATCTTCCTGCCAACAAAGACACCCGGATGCGTGAAGGCACAGGTCCTACTCCTATCACCGCAACACAGGAGCTAGTTTCCTTGCAGCTCCATGCAGTTCTCGGTCCTCATCCATTGGAGATCACAACCAGTGCATGGTCCCTGCACTTGTCATCTCCTGCTCTGTCGCATACTGGAAGCGCAACCGCCATCTTGAGTCTCCCAGCAAACTCCAACCTCTTCTCCTTCCAGGTACTGTACAGTATATAGCAGGGGTCGGCAACCCCTGCAACGCGTGCCAAGAGTGGCACGCGAGGCTTATTTCACTGGCACGGCAGCGGAGTCCTCACCCAGCAGCTTCGATCGGACCAAACACGGCCGAGACTGTGGGGTCTCTTCAGACACCGAGTATAATAAGCGGAGACTCAGGAGAAGTGATGAAACATAAAAAACAATGATACTCACCTTGCTCCCTGCGCTCCGCGGCGGCTGTGTGATCTGCCGACACAGCTGACAGGGCCTCAGAGGTCACGTCTGCGTCTGACGTCATCACACATAATGACGCGACGTGACCTCTGAGACTCAATCAGCGGTCGTTGACTACAGGCAGAAGCGCCGAAGAGAATACAGAGCGGCTGTGGAGCGTGGAATGGTGAGTACATTGTTTTTTATGTTTGTCACCTCTGATGAGAACTATGTGACATAATAACGTGTGCAGGGAACGCTTTGTGACATAATACCGTGTGAAGGTGCCGCTATGGGACCTAATACCGTGTGCAGGGGCCGCTGTGGGACCTAATATCGTGTGCAGGGGCCGCTATGGGACTTAATATCATGTGCAGGGGCCGCTATGGGACTTAATATCGTGTGAAGGTGCTGCTATGAGACCTAATACCGTGTGCAGGGGCCGCTATGGGACCTAATACCGTGTGCAGGGGCCGCTATGGGACCTAATACCGTGTGCAGGGACCGCTATGGGACCTAATACCGTGTGCAGGGACCGCTATGGGACCTAATACCGTGTGCAGGGACCGCTATGGGACCTAATACCGTGTGCAGGGGCCGCTATGGGACCTAATATCGTGTGCAGGGACCGCTATGGGACCTAATACCGTGTGCAGGGGCCACTATGGGACATAATACCGTGTGCAGGGGCCACTATGTGACATAATACTGTGTGCAGAGGCTGTTATGGGATATAATACCTTGTGCAGGTGCCGCTATGGGACATTATTCTGTATAATGGTGTGTTTTCTGCCTTAAGGATGTGTTTTTGCACAGAAAACACAGGCATTTTTTTTTTTGTGCAATAATGCACCATGTGAACACAGTTTTACATTGAAGTAAAAGTTCCAGTGGCCTAAGACTATATCTGCATCCAGATACATAGTGTTTCACCACCCCACCCCCAATTGGGGGCTGCACATGGACTTTCATTGCTTCTAATCGGAAAGTACAGGAGCGCCCCAGGAAATAGCAGTAAACGCATGTGTCCTAAAGCATCTGGTGGCAGCACTTCTGTGTTATGGTTTGAGGTATATGACTTTAGTTTAGGGGTCGTCAGACTTACAATTATTGTCCGGCACTCCGAGTACCTCATCTTTGATTTTTTAACTAAAATCGGCACGCCGAACAAAAAAGGTTGCCTACCCCTGGTATATAGCTTCCGACCCCTGTTGTCTGGTTGTAGCCTTATCAATCACAGGCCTGCAACTACTTCTCAGGGATTCTGTGGACTCTGCTTCTGAGCATTAAGGCGACGCTACCAACTTACTGTTCCTGCCCGAAGCACCTCACTATTACTGCGCAGTTTGGACTCTCCCTGTAAACTCGCTGCAAGGCGCACAACATTGAGGTCTGCCTTTATTTCCTTATCTTCAGGTCGGCAACTCTATTCTACACCCAGCTATCGGGTCCTACCTTCTGCCAGGAAGTGTCACTGAGGTTCTGGGATTTATTCTTTGTTCCCACAGAACCCTGAGAAGTTACTGAAGCTCTTTAGACAGTGGCACTACAGGCAGGGTTGCTAGAACGCAACCATGATGCTAACAGTCTCAAGCTCTACCCTTTTCATTGCTGCATTATCTGGCCAAGTTATACCTCTCACATCTCTTAAGAGTCACTCCTGCAAGGTGCTTAAGAACTCTGCTGTGCCCTCCTCAACCCACCTTCCACACCTTTTAAAGTTGTATTGCTGGTTGGCAAAACACCATACTGAGGGGCAGGAGACCCCCCCTCTCTCTATCTCTCCCAGGTATCACATCATAGCTTACAAGTCTGCACGCCACTAGTCAGCTATCCAGATGACCTGGTAGATTTTCAGGAAACATTTCCCAGGAAACAGCCTGACAGCACTACACTTCTACTGAGAAGGTGAAAATAGGAAATTCCAAACACCAAGTCTCAGACCCCACGGCGATTTGCAGAAATATCTGAAGAAAATGTTGCCAGCTCATTCTCTCAAAATGCTGGATTCACCTGCAGCAGTTGATTCTCCAGATGACCCTGAGGTTGACAACACTATGGACTTGGAGGTGGGTGAGTCACATCCCATGCTCATCACCAAGGCCTTTTTGTATAAAACACTTACATCTGCTAATCAACCAGTGCGTTCTGAGCTGGCAGCTATAAGTACTGAGGTCCAGCAATTCGGGAATGTTGTATCTACCTGTTCTGACCTTATATCTTACTCTGAGGCGATGGCCTCCCAAGTCTCACAACAAGCAGACTATTTCAATAAAAGCATTATCCCTCCGTTACGTCCTCACCTGTTCGAACTTCTGCGCCATCCTCTGATCGCATTGTACGGCGCAGGAGGCATGTCCACTCATGATTACCTGCTCCTGGACTCTGGTCATTTTGTGTTGGCAGGTTAGGGTTACTTTTATGTGCTTTGTGATTGACAGTCTATCTGCCAATCAAGCCTTGGGCGGGTTCTGGACTTCTTATAAACAGGTCATCAGCCCTCACATGTTTGCTGGCTATTGTGTCTCTGACATTGCTAAGCTTTGTCCTTGCTCTTGTTTTGTATTACTGCTTTTTGGCTTTTGACTTCTCTTTGGATTTCGATTTGGTACTGTATTGTCACCCTGGTTTGACCTCGGCTTGCTGACTCCTCTTCTGTGTTGTGTGTCTTGTACTGTTCTGTGTCACACTTATCTAGAGAAGGGACTGTCACCCAGTATTCCTCTACCACCTAGGGTAGTGAGGCAAGTAGGTAGGGACAGGGGTTGGGTCGAGTTT
The DNA here is from genome assembly GCA_947044405.1 of Leptodactylus fallax. NCBI lineage: Eukaryota > Metazoa > Chordata > Amphibia > Anura > Leptodactylidae > Leptodactylus > Leptodactylus fallax. The sequence continues at coordinate 3,464,864 of CAMRHE010000013.1, forward strand.
AGGACTCACTATCTCTGTCATTCCCTTCCTCCCAGGTTTCAGCAGCAGCTGCTGAGGAATTGCTCAAGAGGCAATTCTCTAACACCCTCATTGAAGACCAAGAAAATCGGAGCAGACGTAAAAATATACAATTTAAAGGAATACCAGAGTTGTTGCCGCAAACTGCCATGACCACATTTACGGAGCTACTAAGTGCTGACAGAGCCACCCAAATTACCATTGTAAGGATCCATAGGGTTCTCTTATGGCATAGTGTGGGGTCTCATGTTTGAATTGGGTGCCTCGTTGTGTACTACGAAAACTGCCAATATCAGGTAATTGTTACAATCAATAGTGACCACTGCATTTAAAAGCTTTTGGAGGGAGAAGATTTCTTCCTCTAGGCATCATCATCCTTATGAACGGACTAAAAAATAATATAAAAAAATTAAACACTTTAAATCATAGTAATATATTTTTCCTCATTCAAAAATGTTTAATACGTAATAAAAAACACATGTATTGAATATTGCTATTCAGTTTGCTAGTCCACAATGACCTGAGCAAAAACAATGCTTGAATTGCCTTATAGAAACTTTATAAAAAGCAATCAAAAAATGATGTTCCCCAAAATGGCATCAATAAAAATGTCAGGTCTTACTGCAAAAAAATAAAAAAGCTCTCATACAATTCTGTATACAAAAAATGATTAAGTTATGGATCTTGGAAAGTGATAATGCAACAAAAAATGTTATTACAAAAATGATGTTTAATTTAGTAAAGTAGTACAAATTAAAAAAAAAAAACACTGCACATTTGGTATCGAAGTAATAGTGTTAAACACTACAAAAAAAACACAACCTCGTGTGGTTACATTGACATAAAAATAAAAAAGTTATAGGACTTGGTATGTGATGATAGAAATAAGCAATTGTGTGTGTGTTATGGGAATAGCTAAAGCAAGCACTTTAATTTTTTTTTTACTTAGATTAAATTTGCCACATTTGGTAGGACAGAAACTTAGGTTCTTAAGCAGCCTTATTTCTAAATAACACAACATGAGTGTAAAAGCTCCTAATCAAGAAATGTGCAATACCTTATTGTAATTAATAATAGAGTACCTGATTAAAATATCATAATTATCTTTCTCCACATTTAATTCCTGTATGCTTTTTTTCCATTCAATTGCTTTAAGTATATACTACTTCATAAATAGTAACTGCTTTGCTGGCAGGAATCCTGCATCTATTGTAACAATTATAATGTCTTAAATAATGCTTCCCATTAAAACATTATAATTTTCTAAATGTAAAGTAAATAGCTTGCCATAGTCTTTCTAGTAGGAGAGTGTGAAATTCAGAGTTAGGGAACAGCAATTGATATCAACATTTAATATGCTTTAAAGAAAGCTTGAAAAAAATTCTTAAAGCTAAAGTGGATATTGTTCTTATTGTGTCTGTAGATGTGAGAATACAGTACTACAGTATATCTACACCACTACTAACAGCAAGGCAACTTAGATCTCATATACAGCCCAAAAGTAAACTTCCAATGACTTATGGTATCCAGAAATTATAAAATATAAATCATATAAATAGCTATAATAATAGGATAATGCCCTCTGTGCTCCATGAAGATTAATTTGCATATCAAGAAAAACAGATTTTTTTTTTCAAAAATGACTGCAAGGAATAAGGACTGACAGGTATGTCTAGAATAGCCTTTCTAAACGCTGGTTGAAGATATGCTTAGTTAAAAAATGATTTAGGCAAAGATAGACTTCCTTTAAGGTATTGGCTTAATTTTGAAGGCAAAAGTGAGTGCCGTTCAAAAGTTATCACAAGGCATTATGGGAAAAGGAGCTGGGAAGCTCATGCGTCCTCTGTTGGATGTAACAGATCCTCAATTTGCTTTTGACCCACTGAGTCTTGAGACAGCAAAAGAGATTTTAGCCAAGCCAATTGATGAGTGAAATTGGCTTGGCTAAAATCTCTTTTGCTGTCTCAAGACTCAGTGGGTCAAAAGCAAATTGAGGATCTATTACATCCAACAGAGGGCGCATGAGCTTCCCAGCTCCTTTTCCCATAATGCCTTGTGATATGTAGATGCTTAGTAGAGGGCAAAAGGCAGTGCAAAAGAAAGACCTCCACAGATAACATACTGATGACCTATCCTGTGGATAAGTTACCAGTATGAAAATATGTTTGGGGCTGGAAAAACCTTTTAAATTGTATTATTTACCATTTGTTGGATACTATAAACTTATTGCTATTTTCCAAATGTATTCTTTTGGTACAAAATCTAACATCTAACTTTATGGTTTTTACACCTCTTATAGCTTCATAACTAATAGATGTCATTTGGCTAAAAAGGAAATTAGCATCTATAAAATGAAAATATGCCTTGCTTTTATTGACATTTAAACATTTTAGGAAGTTGAGCTACTTTTATTATAGTAAATGCTCAGCTTATATCACTTAAGCTTCTTATCTGAAGTATAGCCTATGTCCAAGTTATCAACATTCCAGATTGCTAATACATTATTATATTTTCTTTCTAGTGACAGAGGTGTTTAAAATGGCAACAGTGATTTTTTAAAATTCTGTAAAGACACAGCTAAACAATTTAATCCCATGAATGACAGCCAGAGATACGTGAGAGGAACTTCTGAATAGACTGTACTGCAAGTAAAATAAGACATCACATCAAAAGCCCAGGGTGGCAAACAGTGTTGACACAAACCATCAGAAAACTTTTGCAGGGTATTGGGCTATGAAACAGATATTTAATTATAGGTGATCCATTGACCTCACAGTACCCCTTTGGTAGACTATCATATCAACTCTGCAATGATGAGTCATCGATGAGTCCAGCTTTTCTCTCAGATGCAATGATAGCTTCAGACCATATGGGCAACATCATGAAGAGGTATTCACAAGGGAATGTTGGACCAGTCCTACTCCAGAGATTATGGCATGGAGTGTCATAATAATTTATGGTAGCCAGACTCCTCTACTCTTCATTTCATATACACTAGATACACTATAGCTTACATTGATATGGTCATGGAACAAGCGATATGGCAATTCCTCTAAAGTGTTCCAGGAGCTGTTTTTCAACAGAACAACCCCAGGCCACATGTTGTTTGTACTGTGAGCAGCCTGCATGGTTTAAATGAACTACCATGGCCTGCGGCATCTCCAGACTTGTCTCCCATCAGGCACATCTCGGATGTCATTGGTTGGCAGTTGAAAAGGAGCTGCCAAGCCAATCTTGATGAATTGCATTCCCAAGCACATTCAGCATGCATAACATTCTTCAGACAACCATCAATAACCTCATTGATATCATACCAAGGCATGTAAGAATGTGTGTATTTCTTGATCTTGCAGTTTCAATGTTGAGGAGTATATATTAGTATAATGTTGTACAGTGTTAGCCATTGAAAGTAATGGAAGAGTGAAGAAATCAGGCGATACCTTTTAGAGGCTAACTGAGTATATTTGATAAATAAGCTTTCAAGAGTCTAGCTCTCTTCTTCAGACATGGTGTTATACAAGAACTGAAAATTCTTGTATATATGGTCTATATAATTTTTGATAAGGATTCTAATTTCTCATAATACAGACTTAGTACAATTTCACAATATATTGTGAAACAGTAAAAACTCTGCAACACATATAGAATATCACTTTGTGATACAATATCACAAAACAGTATAGCTTTGAAAAGCAGGCTGAGTGTTTGGGAATTCACTTGTCAAATAAAGTTAAACGTAATGCATCTTGGTAAAAATAATCGGCATGGAACATATGTCTTAGGGGGAGTAAAGCTAGGAGAATCGCTTGATGAGAAGGGCCTGGATGTACTTGTAGTTTAAAGACTGAATAACAATGTGTCAATCAACTTCTCCTAAGACCAGCAAAATGCTCTTGTGTATTAAAAGAGGCATGGACTTGTGGGAAATGGATGTAATAGGATATGCAGCTCAGTTCTGGGCACCAGCTCTTAGAAAAGATACTGTGGAGTTATTAACAAGAAGCCCAACTAAACTGATAAGGCACATCAAGGATCTTAGTAATGAGAAATGGTTAAGAGAATTATATTTACTTAGCCTTCAGTTCAGGGACACAGCTATAGGCAATCACTACCAGCCCTGGAGGCCTAGTGGATCCAAAGGCTTCAATACAGCATTATAAGGCACTAGTATTATAAATAGCATATCGTAAGTTAGGTTCCTGTTTCAGGTTTTTCATCGGGGCCCATGAGCTTCTAAATATATCTCAGCTTGAGTAGATAAATCTAGGGAGTATGATTAAGTTATATAAATGGCCCCTACAAAAATATGGTGAAAAGTTGTTTCATTTAAACTCGTCTCAAAATACAAGGGGACATTTTAACTGGATGAGCATAGACTATATGTAGAAAAATATTGGGACACAAGTCTTAATCAATGAGTTTAGGTGTTTCATGCAGTCTCATTCTGTCTGCCTTTACAAACATTTGTTAAATAATGACTCTTTATAAAGAGCTCAGTAATATCAGTATGCTGTTGCAGTAGGATGCCACTGTTGCCACAATCCAGTTAATACAATTTCTTCCCTCTTAGATATTCCATGATCATCTGTGATAGGCATTATTGAAAAGTGGAAGCATTTAGGAACAGCAGTGAGTCAGCCATGAACTTACAGACCACATAAAGGTACAGAATAGAGTCTGAATGCTGAAGTTTTAAACGATTTGGAATATTCGGGCCGAACCATAAAAAGTGGTTCGCCCATCTCTAGAAACGTCTTAGATGATTTCTCATCACAAAATAATATGCTTTTAAACTGCATAGAGATAATCTGGCATGTTGCGTTGTGAGAAGCTGCTTAAGTTGGGATAACCATATCTGGACATATCTAGCTAAAAGGACTGGTAAGGGGAAAATGTCTGTACATGACATGGCCTTGCTTCATCTTTTTGAGAAGAAGCTGCTTATTCCAATGACTTTCTAATTTGGATAACAGAGGTAAATGTCAATCTGGGAACACTTCTTTGACCACCTTACTCCTTAATAGGAACTCCTTACTCCTTTTATCCTGCAAAAATGCATGAAATATTGTATATTATTATAATTTGGATGTATTGATGTTGGTTCTTGTAAGCAAAGACTTGAATACACCTTTGCTGACTTTTGTAAAAAAGAGAAATTACCTTGTTGTTTGAATTAGAATTTTAGTTTATTGATTTATATATGAATTTTATCTTTGTTTTAAATCTAGAGAAAAGAAAGCATATTTATCGCAATAACAAGCTGTCGCAGACAAGCAAATCAGAAAGACGAGGGAAGCCTAGTTCATACAGCATTTTGCCACCATGCATCTTTTCCAAGATTATCTGTCCACAAGAGATTACATTATATTAATGGTGCACTCTTCACAGTGGACTGCCTAACTAGGTTGCCAAGAATGCTCAGGCACACTAATATGTATTCTGTTATGTCATTAAACTTGTTATACCTGCTTTTCCGTGCTACACTATTACATGAGCTGAAGATGCATTTGCCATTCTAAACTGAGATTTTCAGTAATATATTTTATTAAGCAATTTACTTCTGAACATTCTGCTAGGGCTACTAACTCACCTTGGCATGTAGGTTACAACAAGGTCTCATCTGCTGCTTTCTTTTTCTTTTATGGAGTGATTAATATCTATTGAATTTGTACTTTATTTATTTTTTGTTTGTTTCTGTTGCTTTATTAATCAAACAATGTATTTGCTGTATTTTCTTTTATTTATACCACCTTACATTTGAATCTTAAATCTTAGAACTTTTTAAGTTCTGCCCAGAAATCCTCCAGAAATCCTTGCAACAATTCTAAAAAAAACCAAAACAAAACATTTATCTATTTTTTTTATAGGGGGAGTGAGGTGTCAATTCTGTATATCCTGTATTCAAATGATTGATGCCTTTTTAATAAAGATCCCAGCAATTTATTAATTACTTTATGCTATTTTATTTTGCTAACCATACTGTCATGGCATGGCTTTAAAGAGAACCTTTCTTCTCTCCTCACATGTCTGTTTTAGTAAATACTTAAATTTTCAATTAAATAACAAATCTAGAGTATCTTTTTGTAGAACTCTTCATAATAATAATAATAATAATAATAATAATAAAAAATAATAATGTTATTTACATATTCCACAGCACTTTACAAATCAGAGGATATATGAACAGACTGTATGTGACATTACAATGTGACAAAGAAATAACGTATCAAACAATAGGAGCAAAGGCACTGCTTGCGTGAGCTTACATTCTATGAGGAGATAGGGGGACACAAGAGGTCAGAGGGTTTGTTTAGTACAATGGTCCAGCCATCTTTTAATAGATAAGGTCATATAACTGAAGCTGTATGACCTTCAGAGTGCAGAGTAACTTCTAGATGGAGGAGTCAGGTTCTGAGGAATAGAATAGAAAGGATAGCTTAGGATAAGAATTGTTATCTAAGTGTGCAGAGGTGTAGAACAAGGTGGTTAGGTCATTTGATAAGCCTGCCTAAACAGATGTGATGTTAGGGCATTTTTGAAGCTGTCGCAGTTGAGTATTAATCTTATTGTCCAGGGTAAAGCATTCCAGAGCACTGGAGCAGCTCCATAAAAAAAATTTGGAGATGGAAGTGGGATGTTTGGCTAATAGAGGATGCAAGTCTAAGTTCATTGGCAGAACATAGAGGGCGGTTAGGGTGGTAGACAGTAATGAGGGAGGAGGAAAATGCCTTCATTAAGAAGTTGAAACATTGCAATGACACTGGTGTAAGTGTACTGCTGCAGCAAACCTCAAACTGACACTAAAACACAAAATAAACAAAAATCTGTTAAGAGTCCAGTTAAACTTTCCTACATCTTTAATTTTGTCAGTTTGTGATATCAAAATATATACATCTTTCAATTATACAAACTACATTTTAATGATATTATAACAATCTTTAGTAACCTCCTTCACACTGCTAATCTGTCTTTTTACGTCATGAGATTGTTCTTACAAATGGCGTCTGCAGCAGATACCAAAACCAACAGGTTTTGCTGTTAAAACAGCAGGGATCAGTGAGTAGGGACAGATCTGATCACAGGCATTTAAGACCTTAGAGGCATCTAAGAGGCTGTTTTACTTTCACTCTCCTTTTTGAGGACTGAACAGCTCCTGTGAAGTTTGGTTTCCATGGCAATTGGGACTCTTCTGAAGACTTTAAAACCTGCAAGTGTTATGCTACTATAAAGCCCTATCTGTGGCAGGGCTGAAAAGTAACACAGCAGTAGTTATACATCTATGGTATAAGCAATCTAATGATTGCTAGTTCAAGCCCCCTAGGGGGGCAATATTTTTTTTTTCAAGCTTTCAAAAGTTTAAAAAAATATGAAAATTCAAATCATCCCTTTCTCTAGTTTACATAGAAAAATAAACACAATTGATATTCATCATTTGAAATCATATTGCATGTCACCCCATCCAAAAATGGTCAAACTGTTAAAATATAAAAACATTTAACCCATGTGGTGAACGCTGTACCAAAAAAAATAATCAAAATGGCCAAATCACCGTCGGCTGTTTTCCCCTCCCAAAAAATTGTAGTAAAACATTTGTCAGACATTCCCCAAAATGGTATAAATAAAAGCTACAACACACTCCACAAAAACAGACACCTTATATTGCTCTGTACACAGAAGTATATGGGTTATAAGTTATGGGTGTCATAATTTGATGACAGAAAGTTGTTTTTTTCTGTTTTACTTTTTAAAAAAATATATTAAAACATAACAAAAACAATATAAATTTGGTATCACATACTGACATAAAGAATGCAGGTAGTCATGTAGTGAATGCAGCAAAAACAAAATCTCTAAAAATATGGCACAACTGAAAGGGTGAACATGGTAGCAACATATTCCATAGCATTTTACAGTTCAGTCAAGTATATTAGTAGCGTTTAAGAGCATATCTTTGAAATTTAAATTTAAATTTCCACTATATTTAGATATTGAGTTCTGACATTCTAGTCCGGCTCATAAATTATCCCAAATCACTTATCAATGAAGTTCCAATTTGCTTGGCCTCTTTGTCTGAGGAGACCCCACAGTATAATAGTGTTTTGTGGGTGATGAACCACAAAAGATTAGTGTTCAACTGAACCTCAAACTTTTGGAAGGTTTTTAGAATTTGATTCTAATCCCTAACACTAACTTCGGTTTGCTAATCCATAACACTAACAGCTCAGAAATATGTGCTGGACATCCCATCTTGTACAAACCACATCTCATCTTGTACAAAGGCTAAAGGTGGCCTTAAAGTTTCATTTCAACTATACAGTTACATATATCATCATTACATTCATATATACTGTATATATATATATATATATATATATATATATACAGTTGTGCTGAAAAGTTTAAATTTTTTTTGTTTTTTTGGCCTTTTTTCAGAGAATATGATTAATAGCACAAAAACTTTTTCTTCACTCATGGTTAGTGGTTGATTGAAGCCATTTATTGTCAAACTTCTGTGTTTCTCTTTTTAAATCATAATGACAACCAAAAACATCAAAATGACCCTGTTCAAAAGTTCACATACCCTGGTGATTTTGGCCTGATAACATGCCCAGAAACCAAACCACGGTCAAGTAAACCAACCAAAATTTCGGCCACAACTGCCCGGAAAATTGTTCGGGATGCAAAGAAAATTTTCTGGATTTGTTTTCTCATTTTGTCTCTCATAGTTGAGGTCTACCTATGATGTCAATTGCAGACCTCTCTCATCTTTTTAAGTGGGAGAACTTACACAATTAGTGGCTGACTAAATACTTTTTTTTCCCCACTGTATCTGACAATGTAAGGTTTCCCCTTCTTTTTTCACACAAACAAGGAAATATTGGGAGTAAGATATTCTAGAGTTTCAATAGGTATAGAAAATGTAGTGGAACAATGATTTTGCTGTAGTTTGGCAATCATTGCTGTTCAAGCTTCTACCTTTGTAAATAAAGTTGGGGCCTTGGGAAAGGGAAAGTTGGGTTGTATAAGGTAGGACAGAAGCAGGGAGCGTAAGTGTCTGTTGCCATTAAAGTGGAGTTCTATTGTTGGCCACCTGGACCCAGCAAAATGAAAACACCAGGCTCTAATACCTTTAAGTTTGATGACTTTGTTGTAAATAAAGAGATTAGGGAGCCCCAAGCCTCCTTTTTCTTTGAGCCTATATAGGATAGAAACCACTACCCTCGCTTCTTGCCATTCCAAATGAAGGCAAGCATCTGATTCTGAAATTTGGATAAGATAGCACCTGGAATAGGCACAGGTAAGGTGCGAATGTAATATAATATTTTTGATAAAGTTGGGAAAAGTCTGGGAAAGTAATGTTTCTTATCTGGTGAAGACAGTCTACGTGCCAGGACCTATGGAAACCAGAATCACGTGAGTGTGTGCAAACCTCTGTGTTTGTGAAGATATTGGCTAGTAGGCCCAGGGTCTCATAGTGAGGGACATTGAAAGTATTAGTTAGTAGCCAGAAGGCTGAGGATTTGTTTTGTACTGTGATGCTGCTTGCTCTGTAAACAGAAGAATAAAAAAACTGGCTGAGATTGGTTTTGAACCAAATTCACTCTGTTGGAGTAAGAATAATTGGAGATTTCATTTGTGCCAGCTTTCTTGAGTAAGAGATGGCGATCCTGGGAGCTAAAGTAAACCCTAAGTTGTTTGTACATATATATGTACATATATATAGGCTCTCAAAATAAGAACAAAATGGTGGATTCAGCCAGCATTCCATAGAAAAGATGCAAACTTCTTTTATTAGCAGTGACAAAACCCACCATGAATCAACCCTCACAGGGGTCTTTATCAAGTGTAACTGTTCACATTCACCTTACTGCTATTTAAATACCTATCTAATACCTGTCCAATCGCTACAAAGTTTAAAAACCATCAACCAATGTGTTAACATATGCAACATTTATGAATTTAAATATAATCAGTACTCACGCAGGTTCATCAGTTTTAACAACCATAATAGTCAATATACATACACAACCCATGTGTAGATATAAGGTTCCGATCTCCAGCATGTCTAAAATCAGACTGCATATGTGCAGCCATGCATAACGTTGTTACCAGGGAGCAAGAAGCTCTCCTGGAAACAGCTAACCGCTGTTGGATGCAACCACTATGGATGCACACACAGCACTGTCTAGGATACCAAAAAGGGCTCCCTTAAGATTAGCTACCAATTGTATATACAGTGGGTAAGGAAAGTATGCAGACCCCTTTAAATTTTTCACTTTGTTTCATTGCAGCCATTTGCTAAAAGCAAAAAAGTTCATTTTATTTCTCATTAATGTACACTCAGCACCCCATCTTGACTGAAAAAAAAACAGAAATGTAGATATTTTTGCAAATTTATTAAAAAAGAAAAACTGAAATATCACATGGTCATAAGTATTCAGACCCTTTGCAGTGACACACATATTTAACTCACATACTGTCCATTTCCTTCTAATCCTCCTTAAGATGGTTCTACTCCTTCATTGGAGTCCAGCTGTGTTTAATTAAACTGATTGGACTTGATTAGGAAAGGCACACATCTGTCTATATAAGACCTCACAGCTCACAGTGCCTGTCAGAGCAAATGAGAATCATGAGGTCAAAGGAACTGCCCAAGGAGCTCAGAGACAGAATTGTGGCAAGGCACAGATCTGGCCAAGGTTACAAAATAATTTCTGCGGCACTCAAGGTTCCTAAAAGCACAGTGGCCTCCATAATCCTTAAATGGAAGAAGTTTGGGACAACCAGAACTCTTCCTAGACCTGGCCGTCCAGCCAAACTGAGCAATCGTGGGAGAAGAGCCTTAGTGAGAGAGGTAAAGAAGAACCCAAAGATCACTGTGGCTGAGCTCCAGAGATGCAGTAGGGAGATGGGAGAAAGTTCCACAAAGTCAACTATCACTGCAGCCCTCCACCAGTCGGGGCTTTATGGCAGAGTGGCCCGAAGGAAGCCTCTCCTCAGTGCAAGACATATGAAAGCCCGCATAGAGTTTGCCAAAAAACACATGAAGGACTCCCAGACTATGAGAAATAAGATTCTCTGGTCTGATGAAACAAATATTGAACTTTTTGGCGTTAATTCTAAGTGGCATGTGTGGAGAAAACCAGGTACTGCTCATCACCTGCCCAATACAATCCCAACAGTGAAACATGGTGGTGGCAGCATCATGCTATGGGGGTGTTTTTCAGCTGCAGGGACAGGACGACTGGTTGCAAATGAAGGAAAGATGAATGCGGCCAAGTACAGAGATATCCTGGAAGAAAACCTCTTCCAGAGTGCTCTGGACTTCAGACTGGGCCGAAGGTTCACCTTCCAACAAGACAATGACCCTAAGCACACAGCTAAAATAACAAAGGAGTGGCTTTGGAACAACTCTGTGACCATTCTTGACTGGTCCAGCCAGAGCCCTGACCTCAACCCAATTGAGCATCTCTGGAGAGACCTGAAAATGGCTGTCCACCAACGTTCACCATCCAACCTGACAGAACTGGAGAGGATCTGCAAGGAAGAATGGCAGAGGATATTTTTGTATTTATTTATTTAAAAAAAATTTCCTATTGAAAAAATTTGATGGAAATTTGGAAAAAAAATCGCCATTTTCAAAATGTTAAATGATTTACTTCTAGACAGATAGTCATACCACCCAAATACATTAATAAATATTATCTACCATATCTCTCCTTTATATTAGCATCATATTTAAATAGTCCTTTAATTTATTTTGAATGTAAGAAGGTTTACATGTGAGCGATTTTTCAGATTTACATTAGATATTTTTTAGAACATTTTCCAAACTAATTTCTTAGAGACCACTTCAGTTCTGAAAGGGATTATAAAAAAAGAACCCATAGGCTTGAAAAAGGCAGTTATCCATTGCCAAAACGTGTTGCCTTAATTTTTATTGTTTTTTAATAAATTATAATTTTTATATTACGGTAGCGCTTGTTTATAGTCCTTTTTTTTTTTTTTTTTTTTAATTGAGAGGGATTATAAAGGCCTACATACTAGAGAACACCATAAATCACCCCATTTTAAAAACTGCACAGCATTTTGGAATTTTTTTTTAACACTTTAAGCATTTCACGGTAATTAAAACAATATGGAGGTGAAATTTAGGCATTTAATTTTTTTTTCAATAATACATTCATTTAGCCCTAAAATTAACACATTCACAAGGGCTTAAAGGAAAAAATGATCTCACTGTTTGTTACACAATTTCTCCCGAGCACAAACTGATGTTTGGGCAGCATGCAGAAAGGAAGGGAGAGACACTGGGTGTTTGAAAAGCAGATTTTGCTGGAATATTTTTCTGTTGCCATGTTGCATTTGCAGAACCCCAAAAGTACCAATACAATGAAACCCCCTCCCAAAAGTGACCCCATTTTAGAAACTAGACCCCTCAAGGAATTTCTCAAGGGGTATAAATATTTGGAGCCTAAGAGTGCTTCCCGAAAATTAATGTACAAAGTGAAAATTTTACATGTGTATTGCAGTGTATAGAGGAAGTCAGCCTATGCAGACGTATTGCGGCAGGATAAACCAGGTATGCTGGGTTCCTGGCAGCTCGGGGTTACTGTTCATACATATTGGAACCCCCTATCTACTCATGGGGGGGGATGAAGGGGGTCATAATGCTAGCAGAACCCCTTAAATACCACAGTCATGTTTGACCACAGCATCTATCTACCAGGGAAGAATGGAACGGGTGTTAGCTGTCAGTTGCAGCTAACACCTGCTCTCAATGCCGCCCGCTCAAATAGTAATAGGTAGTCCTGTGTCATTAAGGGATTAAAACTAACTCAGTTAGTATCAACTAATCTAACTGAAGGTTAGCTAACACTCTCAGCAATTCTACCAGTGGACAGCTCACATATGTGCTTATACTTTAAAATCGACACCCGTTGGCAATCAACCTAACCTACATCTTGATGGACTATGGTCAAGGTTACTCCCTGTAGTCCTTGTTTACACCTATTAAGGATATTCTTGGGGTATCCGGGATTCACAAATTTTTAACACATCTGATCAATCCTAGCATCAATTTTAGATTCATCGCTCACAATATACGTGACTCGGATAAGTTGGCTCCACGGCAATGGTTCAACCATTTAACTTGGATGGTTTCTCTGGACTAAGAGTAAATTATTTTTATTGGTAGGTTTATCAAAAATATGCGATTTCAAAATTCCATCATCAACATCCAGGTGTCTAGAAGCTGCATCTCTTTCTGAGAATGTACCAAAATTAATACCTGACACAGCTGAATTCAATATAGCATGGAACTCTTTAAGTTCAACCTCGAATCCCACCCACATACAAAAATGTCATTGATATATCTCAGCCAGGAGCTAGAACTAAAATGCATTTATACTTTAAATACCCTGCAGCCAGGCGGACTAAATGTCGATTTTAAAGTAGAATGCACATATGCAAGTTGTCCACTGGTAGAATTGCTGAGCATGTGAGCTGCCTCCCTTCAAGTAGATCAGCTGATACTAATTAAGTTAGTTTTAAATGTTGTATAGTATTTTTTGTATTATTTTTTCAGATATTTTATGGATGCACTATTCAATATTTGTTTTTGGAATCCACATGGGTGCAAGAGCTCTGATCTTCCTAAGAAATTTGAGGCTACTTATAAGCATATCAAATTTGTTTTGCCTGTAAACCTTTTTGTTTATGTGTGCCTTTTGTTTGTTTTCAATAAAATTATACTTTTTTTTTTTTTTTTTTTATAAATTCTTTATTTTAGATATTATACAGAAATAACAACAAACAAAGATGGCGTGAGCCAAACAAGCGCTTGGCCTCAATGATCAAGGCATACATCAGCGTCAATACATAGTAACATGGTATCATGAAATAGATATATTAGAACATCAGCTGCTGCTGATCATAACAGTTGTCAGGGGGAAAAAAGGAACAAAGAGGGGGAAGGAAATGGGAGAGGAAGGGAGAAGGAGGGAGAGAAAGAAAGACAGGGAGAGAACAAATGTGGGAACATCAAGTTAACACACAAATGACAGACAGGCAAGGACCCCGACCCCTCCATGTCGGCTGCGTAAACCTTAAATCAAGGTCTACCCGTCAGGTCTCTATAGGCCTGGGATCCCTGAAAGAGAATCCACGGCGTCCAGGCCGCCATAAAGGATTCCCTCTTATCACGAAGGATGCCGTGAGATCCTCCATGTACTGGATGTCCTCCACTTTGCGAATCCAGTGCAGGAGAGAAGGGGGATTAGACGATTTCCAAAGCGCTGGGATACACGCCCTAGCGGCATTGACCATATGTCGTAGGGAGGATTTGCGATAGGTACAAAGGGGGTAATCTGAGAGGTGTAGCAGAAAGAAGGCTGGCGTGTTAGGAATGGAAGTTTGGAATATCTGACCTAGCACCCTGTGTACTCCCACCCAAAAGTCTCTCAATATCGAGCATTCCCAGAAGATATGTAAAAGCGTCCCCTCCTCCGAGCAACAGCGCCAACACGCAGGGGAGGAGGACGGGAAGAGTCGGTGTAGTTTAGACGGAACGTGGTACCATCTAGTCAGGATTTTATATCCCGCCTCCTGATAACTGCTAGCCATCAAACTTTTGTGGGTAAACTCAAAAATTCTGGAGCACTGTTGGTCAGAGAAGGTCATGGCCAGGTCGGCCTCCCATCTGGTTAAGTAGGAGGGCCTGTGGCCCGGAGGAGGGGACACCAGGAGCAAATAGAAATCAGAAAGTGAGTGTCTTAGCAGGCCCCTTCCCATGCAGGTCTCCTCAAACCTCGTGGGCTGTCTGTCATACCCTGGGGAGTTAGGTAATGAAGAAAGAAAGTGCGCAAGTTGAAAGACCCGCCATGGGCCAAGCGCCGGAAGGTCCGGCGTGGTGAGTAGTTCCCGGTGAGACACCCAGTCGCCTTCAGAGCGAAAGTGTAGGGCCCTCAGTCTGCCCGCCACTCGCCACTGCTGGAAAGGTCCTTGAGATAAACCCGCCATAAAGGCAGGGTTTCCTAGGATGGGAAGTAAAGGGGAAGGGGAGGGGAAGATCCACTCCCTGCAGAAGAGCGATCTACATACTCGGAGAATAAAATTATACTTATATACTATACTGCATGATGGGTTTGTGGATCATCATATATTACTATATATCTAAATTTACAGGGACTGTTCCCTGTTTTATGATGTTTATTCTTTTTTGAGACGGGATTTATATTGATCTGTTCCCTTCATTCCCTTTTTATAATATTTGGTTAGCCTTATTCTTTTGTTTGATGTTCAGAGGATTGTGTGGTTCTACCTGTATCATCGACACATTGTGTCTAATGGCATTATGAGTCGCAATAGAAGTGGTATGGGAATATAGACTATATATAGTAATTAATAACACCTCTATGTTTAGATTATTAAATATTCTCTTTTACGTGTATATAGAAATAAGGTTGATAAGGAAAATAGGTGGCTTAATTAGATATTTATAAAAACGGAGGTGCGGCAAGCACACTAGGAGGACATATATATGTCAGAGATAGCTGAAGTCCTGCCATGAGAGACAACATATTTGGCCTGGCCACAGGATGTCCTGCACATATTGCTAAGCTGTTAATGTCTCTATCACTCTATGGGTAACCGACTATCATATGTAATGGCTTCCCAGATCATCATATCAAAATGAGAGTCCTGCTTCTCTCAGTCCAATGATGCACCACGCTTTCAAAGTCTGTCAACAAAATGTTTTTGAGTACATTGTAGAGGCATATCTGTCAACGATCTTTCACCAAGAGGTACAATACCCAAAAGTATCCTCTGAGAACCTTTTAATAGGGCAGTGGGGAAAACAGTCTTATGTCCTTTTGTGGCAAGGTCCAGTGTCTAATGAGACCACAACTGCAATCATTTACATATCTGCCTGAGACACAACTGTGTCAATGAATATATACAGCATATATATATGCACATGAAATTCATTCATCTTCACTATGCTATGGGGTTAATATCCATAGGCCAATTGATTTATTTTGTACTGTATGTTTCATTACTTTATGATATCCTATTTTATAGTCCTTGTAATGTTTTTTCATGTTACCATCTGGATTACTTATAGAATAATCTGAACAAAGGAATGCATTGAGAACGAACATTTGCTTCTTGCATTTTCTCTTTGTTTCTCTTTTCCAGACCAGTTCATTTTAAAATGTTTGGTAATTTTAATTATGTTTCCAGACAATTTCAGTGAAGTAGCGATGAACTTCTAGCAGCTGTTACTGTGTGTAATCAATCATTTCAAAAAGCCTGTTATGTGTAATTAGAAGAACTTGCCATTGTTCCAGTGCCATCCTTCTCTCAATCCTGCTTCCTGATTGTTCCAAACAAATATTGTCGTCATCCAGGTGTGAACCTACTAGTACAGCTGTACAGTCACTGATCACGTACAAGCATCCACCATACTATACAATATCATAACCTTCTTGGTGAGAAAGAAAGTACTATGAAATATTATATGTTGCAAATGCAAATATAAATTGAGGTTTTAGACACCTTGGTGTATGCATTTGATTCTATAGGAAGACTTGTGGAGTATGATTTTTGTATTCTGTATTATTCATATGAATTTCAGCAATTTTTTTTTTAAAAGGAGCCATGTTCCACTGAATGCTGTATTACAGAGATATCCTCCACTAGAAGCAATGCTTGTAGGAGAAAATGCGTATGTAATGTTTTGCAGCTTGAAAGCTTCATACTGCAGTACCTTTTTCTCCATAGTGTGGACAGGGTTCTGTCAAACTGATATATTATAGGATAATTTTGAACATACAGTAACTTGAAGTTTCTCTTCCCCTTTGCAAAATTTGCAATAGAGCATTAATCCACCAGGAGCCATTTATAATACTACTATCATTTTACATGTCAAAGGGGTCATTGGGATCAGGGATGAGAGCACAAGTTTGACTGTTATCTTTACAATCCCTACAGCTATACCTCTGGTCTCACTATGTCAATATGTACATATATATCTCTTAGTCAACACTTTTTAAGTAAAAATCCATGCATGAATAATTAATATGTGAAAATGCTGAATAATATTAGGAAGATGCCAGAATTGCAATTGTTTTGTCTGTCGGCCACAGAAAAAAACATTAAAAAAGATTAAAAAGTTTTGCATTCCACCAAAATGGCATCAATAAAAATGTCAGATCTTCTTATAAAAACTAACCAAAAATAGTGCTAATAAACACAACCATTTGTCCTGCAAAAACAAGTTATATGGCTTGGTATGTGATGACAGGAAAACTCAAAAAGTGGTTTGGTCATCAAGGCCTGAAAAATATTGGACATTAAAGGGGTTGTCCACCGAGTGTTAAATCTCTTACCTGATCCCAGGGATGCTTTTGATGGCCCTGGGAGTTTTAGCGATATCACAACCCCCATGTCATATGACCTGAGGCAGTGTTCAGCTCCCTGGGTCACTCTACCCACTACTCTCACAGGTGATTAATTACCTGTGCTATGGGGGATGGCTTTGCTAAAGGCATCCAACCCCCATAGCACAGATAATTAATTACCTGTAAGATTCAGGAAGGAAGGAGGGGGCAGAGTGACACAGGGGGCGGAGTCACTCAGGGAGCCAAACGCTGACTTGAATCATATGACCCGGGGATTGTGATGTCGCCAGTGATATTGTGATGTCGACGTGATACTTCCTGGACAACATTTTTAACTCATTTCCAAAATCTGCTGTAATATCGCGGCGAATGTTGGGTATTTAAATATGGCTGCCGATCAGCTCCTCAGTAATATACAGCAGAGACCCAGCACTAATTTCAAGCACTGATTGTGGGCATTAAGGTCCTGATGCCTTGGTCAAAGCTGATAAAGACGCCAATTTTGGGGAGGATCACCGGTCCCTGTAACAATATCTAGGTCGGCAATCCATTGCCATGACAGCCAGCAGCCTATTGAAGGCTCCTAGGCTTGTCTGGCACTCACATCTATTGCAGGCTCCTCTATGCAGCCTGTAATAGAAGTGCCAGCATTTTGCAATACATTGCAATGTATTAGCATTGTAATGCATTGGATTAGTGATCAGTCCCCCTGGGGTTCAAGAACTCTGGGGGTCTAACAAATACAGTAAAAAAAAAAAAAAAGTTAAGAAAATATTATAAAAAATAAAAGAAATTAAAAATTCAAATCATCCCCCTTTCACTAGAACACTTGTAAAAGTAAGAAAATAAAGTGAAACACATACACATTAGGTATCCCTGTGTCCAAAAACACCTGGTCTACAAAGTTATAAGAAGATTTTTCCCATAAACTGAAAAGTAAGGGTTAAAACATAAATAAAACTATACAAATTTGGTATCCCCAAAATTGTACTGACCCATAGAATACAGGTGACATATTAATTTGGCTACACAGTGAATGCTATAAAGAAAAAGCCCGTAAAAGTATCAATTCCACACCATTCTAAATTTTATTCTAGCTTCCCAGTACATTGTATAGAATATTAAATGGTCCCATTACAAAGTATAATTTATCCTGCAAATATTAAGCCTTCATATGGCTCTGCAAACAGAAAAATAAAAAAGCTAAGGGGCTTGGAAGGCGGGGAGTTAAAAATGAAAAATGCCTGCAAGGGGTTTTATCATCTCAGGTTTTCAGCTGTCATCTAGGTTCATCTCCCCTCCACTTCCTGGTTGTCTGCTCTTTATTGCATGGAGCTCCTGCTTGTTGTATATGGCACAATTTTTTCTGGATTTACATATGCAGATAACAGAGACAACTTTCCAAAAAACTTGACTAGCCCTTAACAGGGATCAAAAACTAAAAGCTTTATGCAGAAAGGGGGGGGGGGAAGCATATAGACAGCCAAGAGCAGGGACTGTGTCATTATCCCAACCAGTAGCAGGTCTGTAACCTAGACAACCAGCAGTAAAAAAAACTGAGGAGATTTTATTGTATATGGCCATCAGAGCAAGATAGATAAAGAAATGTATTTGTATAAAAACACTTCCGTTAGCTTAAGCTACAAGTCTGAATACGATCCTTACAATGGGAATTCCCCGAGGGGTTAATTGATATGTCTCTTATCTGTGTACACACATATATATATATATATGAAATATTTATCTCAATAAAATGACATTCAATATGTATATGATCACAAATAAATTTCATGAGAAAGTTAAGGTGAAAAATGGACACCTGTTTTGTGCGGCTATTTCACGAAATAATTTGCAGCTAATAGCAATATTTTCAGCAATATCACTAAAGAAGAAATCTCTTAAAATAACAACTTGTTTGATTTTAAACAACAGTATTTTAATCACCATTCAGTTAATATATCGACTGTATCAGGGTTTTATTTTCTATTCTTTACAGACATGGGCATGAAGGCTTTTAAAGCTGCAATTACACAGAGCACAATAGGAAAAGTTGAAAGATGACAAATCAGGATTGTAGATAGGACATTTAAAGTATTACAGATATGTGAAAGCTGCATTATTCAAGGTCATACAATGTAATCCACCATCACATCTTGTGTGACAAGCTGTGAAAAAGCACAATAGAAGAAAAAGTTATAGTTTCTTTAGAGGAAAGAATAACAGACAGCAAACCAAATCACTTGAAAGGAAAATGCATTTCATGACAAGTAATTTTAAGAAAATAATTTAACAAAGTAGTTTGAAGGACATATTTCTTCCCTCATGTACCCGACCTCTTGCAGAAATGCCAGCAACACACTTATTTTGCCTATAATTTGAATGTACTCTAAATCTCCAGGTCCATATCTCAACAACTAACAAAGCAGCATGCCAGGAAATTCCTGCTCAACCAGCAGTGACCTGCCTCAGCCAGGGACTGGCCAATTGGCATTTCCTCGCCTTTTCTTTGTGCTGATACGAGGCCAGAAAGTTTAAACTAGCAGAGGCCTTCTGAAAGTCATAGCTTTTTTATTTTTGCATTGAAGTAGACATATGACAGCTTGATTTTGCTGAGGCAAGTTGTAATTTGAAGTGAAACCATTTTGAAGTACATATTATGCATTAACGCATTAATTTTTTTTTTATTTTTTGTTGTTTTGGGGGTAACAAAAGAAATAGCAATTCTTCAATTTGTGGGGTTATTTTCATGTTTTGTTTTGTACATTGTTCACCATACAGTATAAATAATATGTTAACTTTATTCTGTGTGTCAATGCTATTACAGAAATACCCAATTTATAAAGTATTTTTTACATTTTACTTCTTTTGTACATTAAAACCACTTTTTTTTTAAAATAAAGAGCCATGACTTTTTCATTTTTGAATTTACTGAAATGTGCAAGGGCATATTATTTTGCTGTATGAGTTATAGTTTTCATCTTTACTCTTTTTACATTCAACTTTTAGATTTTTTTTTACAGTGTTTACTGTGTGAGTTAAATTTTATGTTAGCTTTTTAGTGTGGGTTGTTTTGGATGTGGCAATATCAATATTGTGCTGGTCTGTTTATTACTTTATTTTTAATACAATAAACTTAAAAATTGTGATTTTTTTTTTTATATTCTTAAAGTCCCACTAGGGGAGTTGAACCTGCGATCTCTTGATCCCTTGTCTAATAGTCTGTAATACTTCTATATTGCTGGGTATTATACATGTCAGTGTTATACTGACATTCCACCTATTAGATTCATCCTCTGAGAGGATGGTCTTGTCCCCGAGGTGCTGCTCCTCCTCCTACCTGGTTTGTATCTGTCACACATGTTCTGACTTGCTACTTCTTACAAGGCCAGCTAACCCTTAACAACCAGAACCTATTTAAAGCAGCAGAACCTGATGTTTAAGCAATATAGGTTCCTATCCTCCTAGCCTAGTGTTTTGTTACTGTGTTCCTTTTGTGTTTTCAAATTTTAAACATATTCCACTTACCCTTGACCTGTATTTGACTACTTTTCTGCCTGACCTCTGGTTCTTTGAATCTCAGGGCCCTCGGTAAGCTGCACCAGGACGACTCTGGAATGTACTGATTAGGTAGTCCAGATCCCTGCCTGGAGGTTAAAGAGTAACTTTACACAATGGTAAATTTTTGACTGAACAAACTACCCTAAAGGGGTTGTCCGTGGAGTTAAAATTGACTTACCTAATTCATCAGATGATGATGGACCATTGTCCATCATGGCAATGGCATTGTCACAACTCCCGAGTCATGTGATCAGAATCAGCACCTGACCAGCAAAAATATATTTCTTTTTTTCTTTGATAATTTTTCCCTAAATAAAGTCTATAAAAATAAATGGCAGCTTCAGCTGCAAATGAAATCGTCATATGTCTGTCAAGAAAGGGAAAAGGGTTAAACTAGATCCTGTGTAAGATACCATATGGTGTACCAAAATGGGAGCCCTGTTTCTTTACTCTTCTAGGAACCTTTTTAAAAAAGACCTTGGTGCAGTTTTCTTTGGCGTCCAGTATCCAGTTTACAGTTAAACATTGTAGAAATGGAGAACGCTCCTTTGGAAGCAGGAACAAGTCTGGGAAATGGCGGACATGGATAAGTGGGTCCAGAGTGGGGCCTTGAGGGGATTGTAATGGGGGGATAGGTACAGCCCCTAGCAAAGTGTCAAGAATAAACCAGGTTTGTGTCCCACACACACTCTGCATTCCTGAAGTCGAGAGCATTGGAAGTCACCCATGAGATCCCTAAATATAACAAAAGTCACTGAAAGTCACAAAAAGAAGAACAAACTTATTGCTAACAAGGGGAGGGGGGAGGTAGAAGAGGGGAACGGGGGGAAAGCATATTACTCATAGGTAACACCCAGATACCCCTGGAACCACATTAGTTAGCAGATAATTGGAGGGTTGTCCCAGTCTCGTCCCATTTTGTCTATGCTTAAGGTATAACCCAACAACTGACTTAGTTCCCAAATGTCCTTTAAAACCAATGGGAGAAGCACTTTTGGGTTCCACAGAATAAGCAAGATTTCATCCGGAAATGCAGCTGGCGTCAGATGAAAGTTATATATCGGGATAGGATCGGAGAAGGGGGTCAAGGGAGAGGTTGAAAAGAAGAGGCAAACGGGGGCAACCATGACATGTTCTGCAAAATATATCCCGTGGGGAAGTAGTATGACCATTGATCATTAATACCATCTGAGCCAAATCTTGAATATAACTGACAAGGTCCTGAAAAATTGGACTTGAAGCCCCTCTGTACTCTGTTTATAGAAAACTTGCTATGCGTATGAGTTACTTATTCCGCTCTAATAATCATCCTGCTGGAATAGTTCACTAAAAATTCTGCACTGAACAAACTCAACAAGGAAAATGAACAAGAATTTTAAGTGAGCAACTCACAAGTGTAGATTTTACTCCTTTATTTGCCGGTACTTTCAGGACAAAGCTTGTTGTAATGTACCTGAAAACTGTTAACAAATATTCAAGAGTTTTGAGTACAGCATTTTTCTAGAAAAGATTGCTGTGTACAAATAGTGTATATGATTGTAAATAAATAGCTACAAAATGAGCTGGGACAAAATAATTACCTACTTTCTTTTTTTACTGCAACATATATTGATCATAATATCAGCAGGGAAGCTGATTCAGCTCTTGCTTGAATATGAGTCTAAGGTATCTTCTAACATGCCTTAGAATCATTACAAAAAGGAGATCTTGACAGCGCTTTTGAGAGAAAGAAAATCAGTCTGATTGTATTATATCAGCAAAACAGTAGAAAGATGGCTATTTATTATGTACTTTTTTCACTTTCTCAGACAAATGAGTGTGGCTTCAGGAATGGAGTGTGGCTTGCTGACAAGTGTAAGCAAAAATTGTGCCAGAGATTTGTGGTGGAAACAAAGTAAACTAATTGATGGCATAAGCTTAGACTAAATAGTCTAAAGAAGCACCAGATTTATCATCCAGCATCAGCCACTGTGATAAATCTGACACATCTTTAGACCGTCTAGTCTAAATATAAACTGTCTAAATCTAATCTGTCTAAATCTTCAAAACGAATAGTAAATCTGCCCCACTGTCGCCAGTATCTGAACATTTATTATTCGTCTACGTAGTTTACATTCATCAGTTAATACGTTACAGAACAACAAACCACCCACCTGGTAAATGAAATTTCATTAGCAAAACAAAAAAATGTATCTTTAAATGTTTAATAATTCTACAGTCTACAATACCAAATAAAAGCAAGACTATGAGAGCGGAGTGAGGAGTTCGCTTGTACATTGACAGGTTAATTATACAAGCTACATAAAAACATTAAAACAAGTCAGCAGCTCCCTGAAGACTGTCAACAAAAATGTATTTTGAACACCTTGAAATCTAGCAACTAATTAAAAAGCAGCAGCTTAATTTTATAGGCTTATGTTTTCGCTGACAGGCCTTGTTCTTTGCTCACTAAATTTTGTAGCATTGGGTTATTAGTTACTTTTATATTCATAATACTACAATCAATCCTTTGAGAAGTGCAAGAAAAAAAGACGCCATGAAATATTAAATTGACATCTTTTATTCTTCCATTCTAATAACTTCTTGGGAACTTTGTGTAGGCGTATGAGGAAGAAAAAACTTTAAACCATATTGCTAGACATTCTTCATTTGATTGGATATTTAGGAGTTGTTATTTAAGATGATATTGATCTTCTTTCACTGCAAATAAGATATTATTGTTAGCAACCTAACTTCATTTTGTATTAAGTAGAGTAGTTTTCAGGAGAACTGAGATTTATGGAATGTACGGGAGGACACGGTTGTATGTTTATACTGCTATTAATATCAGGCCATCCCTATCAAAGGAGAAATCTGTTATTTAAAGAAAATTTATTTTCAGATGTTTGCATGTTGGATGTAGCAGTACCTTTGTTGATACTCTTCATTAGATGACTTGCGCACTGTATGTTAAAAGAAGAAGGTTAGTTGAACTTTGAACTGTAGAAATAATCTTTAAATGGTCACTAACATGTCAGACAACTTAAAGGGGTATTCCAATATCAGCAATGTCAGATGTTATGTGAGAGAATTTTAAAATAAGGAGTTTGTCAAATGCATTTATTTTTCAAAAATGTGCCTGTATTAAGAAATGTTTCTGTGACTCAATCTGTGATTGTTGTCAATGCATACAGCCACCACGTGGTTCGGGCAGTGCTGGATGTGCCTGCACATTACAGTCTTCTTATTTCCCTGCCCATCCCACTCGCAGCTCTAGTTTAGTGTCCAGGGTGGTTAGAGAAGTGCAGAACCATCTTATGCTGCTTGTTGCTCTGTATTTATGTGCTGTATACTAGTTCTCACCTTCTATCAAGATAAATATACTTTTATAACAGTGAGAAACATACATTTTAGGTCTGTTCCCTTTCATAGAGTGTAATATGACCCCCACTATCTCCTAGTAATGATTAGCAATGCTCCATCCTGCTGTCATCATTTAAATCAGTCATGACTGACGGAGAGAGCACAGAGCATTGCTTCTAACTGCTGGGAAATATTATACTCTCTGGAAGGGAACAGACCACAGAAGTTGAATCCTCCAAGCTAGAAAAGTTTATTTAACTTGATAGGAAGTAAGAACAAACATATATTACAGTGCCTGCATGTATCCTCAGATAGACAAGTTGTAGATAGGGATATAAACACAGAGGGACATAGAAATAGACAGATCATATGATATCCTTTGTGGTGATAAAGAAAGGAATATATACTTTATTCTTCGAGGACATAAGGAAATACAGTGGGGAAAAAAGTATTTAGTCAGCCACCAATTGTGCAAGTTCTCCCACTTAAAAAGATGAGCGAGGCCTGTAATTGTCATCATAGGTAGACCTCAACTATGAGAGACAAAATGAGAAAACATATCTAGAAAATCACACTGTCTGATTTTTTAAGAATTTATTTGCAAATTATGGTGGAAAATAAGTATTTGGTCAATAACAAAAGTTCATCTCAATACTTTGTTATATATCCTTTGTTGGCAATGACAGAGGTCAAACGTTTTCTGTAAGTCTTTACAAGGTTGGCACACACTGTTGCTGGTATGTTGGCCCATTCCTTCATGCAGATCTCCTCTAGAGCAGTGATGTTTTGGGGCTGTCGCTGGGCAACATGGACTTTCAACTCCCTCCAAAGGTTTTCTATGGGGTTGAGATCTGGAGACTGGCTAGGCCACTCCAGGACCTTAAAATGCTTCTTACGAAGCCACTCCTTCATTGCCCTGGCGGTGTGCTTGGGATCATTGTCATGCTGAAAGACCCAGCCACATTTCATCTTCAATGCCCTTGCTGATGGAAGGAGGTTTGCACTCAAAATCTCACGATACATGGCCCCATTCATTCTTTCATGTACACGGATAAGTCGTCCTGGTCCCTTTGCAGAGAAATAGCTCCAAAGCATGATGTTGCCACCCCCATGCTTCACAGTAGGTATGGTGTTCTTTGGATGCAACTCAGCATTCACTCTCCTCCAAACACGACGAGTTGTGTTTCTACCAAACAGTTCTACTTTGGTTTCATCTCACCATATGACATTCTCCCAATACTCTTCTGGAACATCCAAATGCTCTCTAGCAAACTTCAGTCGGGCCCGGATATGTACTGGCTTAAGCAGGGGGACACGTCTGGCACTGCAGGATCTGAGTCCCTGGTGGAGTAGTGTGTTACTGATGGTAGTCTTTGCTACGTTAGTCCCAGCTTTCTGCAGATCATTCACTAGCCCCCCTTCCCTTTGGTTCTGGGACTTTTGCTCACCGTTCTTGTGATCATTTTGACCCCACGGGGTGAGATCTTGCGTGGAGCCTCTGATCGAGGGAGATTATCAGTGGTCTTGTATGTCTTCCATTTTCTAACTATTGCTGCCACAGTTGATTTCTTCACACCAAGCTGCTTGCCTATTGCAGATTCAGTCTTGAAACTGCGAGATGGGAATACCACTTTAGGTTAAGGACCCGCAAAGCGAGTTGCAGCGAAAATGACGTTTTTTTTCCACAGCACTTTTCACAAAAAGTCCACAGAGTTTTCCTCTGCAGAATTTCTCTCCCTATTATACCTATATGAAAACCACCAGCATTTTGATAGGTATAATTGACTAAAAGGTGGTATAAACTTAGACTAGACTGTCTAAAGATATACCAGATTTGTCATCCATCATTAGCCATTGTGATAAATTTGATGAAAGTTCGACAGTCTATCTATTACTAAATCTGGGCCACTGTATTTCAAAATTGTACAGTCTTACACCTAAAAAAATCTAACTACCACTCCACTCCTGGCTGCTAGGTCCAGTCTACCTGTAGTAGCAAATAGGCTAAAAAAAAATTACAAGAAGTGTGTATTAGTATGTCTCTGTTTTGCTTATTATTCCAGGACTAAAATCATCTGTGGGAGTCTGAGTAACTTTCATATGCTATTTGTAATGTATTTCATTTACTGTATATTTGGCTGTGTGCTGGATCCATCTCTGAAGTATTACAAATTGTTCTATGTGAAATACATACTGACAGTGATAGTATATAGACTGCACAGCAGTTTGTAAGCAGAGATCGATCAAGCACATACAGCTAATTACAGCAACAGGGAAGATGCTATTTTTCTTCTGCTCGATTGATCTCTTAAGCCTTACAAACTTCTATGTGGGCTCCTTTGCTAGGTCAGACATAAAGATTGGAAAAGGGACAATTAAAGACTTGCTGCAATTCTCTCTGATGTACAGTTCCTCCGAATGCCCCAGTATTGTGCAGAAAAATGCATGTATGAAACCAAGAGGTAACTACACAGTCCCTTCTGTCTATTTTTTTTTCAATGAAAATTGAATTACTCTTTGAAGTGACGAGAGCGATGGCAGGAGCAATCGCGCCTGGAGTAATATGTGTGTCTAAGGTTTCAATCTGACTCTAGGACAGCAAAGGGCAAGGGAGGGACTGTAGGTAGGCTCTTATCTCAGTTCATGAACTTAGATGATTATACTGAGGAGTAGAATTGCTGTTTCTGAAAGAACAAGACCAAGCAGCAGAAACATCCCCTAGATGTATATAGTGTCAGGACCTTCTTTTCCAATTTATTCAAGTCTTTAATACTGAATTCTATGCTGTTCCCTTGCCCTATTTCATGTGTGATGTGACCATTGTGGTTATCCCCAGCCTGGGAAGGAGACCTTTCTTTGTTGGAGGAAACTAGAATAAAGCCACACAAGCACTGGGAAAACATTCAAACTCCTTGCTAGATTTGAACCTTGGATTCCAGTTCTGCAAGGCTATAGTGCTAACCACTGAGCCACTGTACGAGTGTAGGTGTACATGATCTTCAAGGATGGATTCAAAGCCAAATTGGTTCAGAGTGCCTTACACATGGATGAGTGGACCCAGAGAATGCCATGAAAAAATTCCACAGACCATAAATCTGACACCACCTGCTTGTGTTCTTCCAACAATGGCTGCATGGTGTTTGTTTACTGATGTTTCTTGCCTGACATGTCAATGCCCATCCATTCTATGAAGCAGAAATTGTGACTCATCGGAGAAGGCAACCCTTTGCTAATCAGTAGTGGTCCAATTCCAATACTGCCGTGTAAATTGAAGCCTTTTTTCCAAGGCACTGTTGTTAGCGTAGGTGCAGTCACCATCTGTCTGCTTTAGAGTCACATACACAGTAATGTTCACTAAATTGTTGTTTTGGACAAATGTCTGGAAGTTCTCTGGTTGATTTTCATGACGAGCTGCTCCAAGTGTAGCTTGTTTGTAGGCCCTGGTGCAGCTTCGGAATTGACATTTACCTCTCACATCAATGGCACATGGTGCTCTGCAGTTTCCACAAGAGTTATTCAAAATGGTCCCATTCATCCACTCACAATACTCTTTAACCACAACAGAACCGAAACCGTTCACAAATTGCGCTGGTTCAGTAATACTTTCACCATTGGTTTGAAACCCAATAATTATACATTTTAACAAATCTGAAAAATTGCCACCTTTACCCAAGATAAAAAAAAGAGTGACATGTTCAGACAGCCTATCACACAGCTTATATACACACTAAGCCAGCCCACAACATGTCACTTCCTTCATGGGTGACACACTGCTGATGTCAAAAGTAGAAGGTGGTCATAATAGTCTGACTTGAGTTTATATATAGTAATGGAATGTTCTGAATGAAAAGAGATTAGTGAATTGGTTCTATGTACCTGTCTCAGGTCTCACAACAAGATATAGAGCCCATATAGATTATAGCAACTTTGCACATATATTCTGTGTACATGGGATTTTTTTCTTTTTTTTTTTGTGGCCATTTTTGTGAGTTTATAATTACTCTTGTAACATTGTACTTATGGTCATTACTGGTCAATTTATTATATCTAATGTGTTTTCTCTATAGTACATAGATATATATCTTTCTGACATTACATTGTGAGCATGTGATCTGTCTGTATGACGTTGTGTTTGGTAGGTATGTGTTGGAGAGTTTATTATCAACTACTTATCATTATTATAGTTTTATATGGATGAATTGATCTCTGATTACAGTAGGACTCCCTTGTAAGGGTTGGACACCTATTTGTATTGTCTGTCTTATCCTGTTTTATATTATTGTAATTTTAGATCATTTATATTTAATAAAATTATATATTTTTCATACTTTTGTGAGTATTTTGAGTGTTTTGGCTGATCTTTTTTGTTTTTGGCTTTTGTGGTCACATATATTGATGTTGCCAACACGAACATTACAATTTGAGTAGATTTTCTCTGATATAGGATCCTATTGCGTTAACCCAGTGCTATGGTGTTGATATTTCTCACAACATTAATAGACTGCCTCCAGACCATCTTCCCAGAGGTGTCAGGTTGCTATGGTACCTGATACCAATTTATGATGGCACTGGCAGTCCTGTTAAATAGGGTGTCTTCTCTCTGAGATTCTGCCTACTTATAGAATTAGTTTTTAATTAATGTGTAGTCACAAGAGAGATAATATAAAGTTATATGGAGGGGACACCACTAATCAATGTATATATTTCTGTTAATGAGCTTTAATGATCCACATCCACAATTTGTTGATTTTTTTTTTTCAATTAGATACTAATTAGGTATTGTGTTGCTTTTATGATATATAGATTTGTTTGCCTGTTAACCCTTGGTTTGCTACTGGACTATTCAAGCATCTGTCAACTAATTCTGTCTTGTCAACTCTTGGGCTACTAGTGAATTCTGTAAGCTTCATTCAACTACACCACCACAGATTCTCCTCTGTTAGGCCGCATTCAAGTCAAGCTTCATTGTCGATTTAAAACAGACCTCTTACTGCTTCAGGTTCTTATGTGCAGCTGTTCAAGTATTGCTCAGCTAAACCACACTTCAAGCATCCAGTTACACTGGTATTACTCTGCATGGTTGTTCCTTTCACTCTGGCCCAATGTGAGAATACTACAAAACAACTAAAAGTGAACAATATATAGCACATCCACTGCTGCTCTGCAGCATAACAATCTATGTCAATTTGCTTTGTTTGTTGATGTGAATAGAATATATGATTCATAATGCAAAGCGGAATAATATAAATAAATGCATTATAAAAATCAGGAGCAACATCTGTGCATGATAAATATATGGATTTAAAAGGAGCGCTGAATATTTTTGTAATGATCTCTTCATGCATCTCTAGTATCTGTGGGGCATTACCAGTTCTCTTGGCAGGACATCTCTAGATATATTTATCACAACCTAAACAGCTTTTCTACATGCAACATGATTTTGTGATTTATGGACACTTATCCCCACTGTGTAAGAAGGACAGGGGCTGAATGTCCCTCTGAAGCCTACTTGTGAATGGAACGGCAGTGCACTTGTGAGACCGGTGCTCCATTCAATTCTATGGGGCTGCTTGCACTGTCGCTCCACTCAAAAGGAGGGCTTAGGAAATCTTTTGATCCCCCATCCTCCTGATCACTGTGGGGGGACCTTGCGATCGGGCCCACAGCAGTTGGACACTTAGCTCGTGTTCTTCAGAATGGGGTGTGTTCATAACGGGACAACATCTTTAACCTAACTAGAGATTGAACCCAGGGAGGTGAACCCAGGGAGGGCTGTTGAATTATTTTTATTGTAGTTCACATTGATGCTTTAAATTACACCACCTTATTATGGATGTATTCTATGACATACAATGTGCAACTTTTTTTTTCTGTCAGACTAGATCTAGAGGCATATGTAGAGTATTGGTGCTTTTGACTTACGTATTACAGTTTCATGCAATTCAATGATTCTACTGAGCTATAATATGGCCTTACACATGAGCCCTAAATGTTGTTCATTTGGTTTCCTAAGTAAAATACAAGAGATCCTGAAAAGGACAAAACCACAGTTTCTCTTTGTTCATATCCTTACCTGCCCTACTAATGATCTATTAATGTGTTTTACTTATCATACATTATTTTTAATACTGTATCATTGGCATGTGAAGCATAAACAAGTAATGTAATGTGTTCAAGCAGTTTTAGTTATTTCCCTTACTTATTAGGAATATTCTGCTTGAAATAACTGCTCTACTGGAAAAATGTTAACTTGTTAAATATATAGCACCCCTTCTGAATAATTTCATACATGCCTAATTAAGTGCTTAAAATAATTGCTATGTCTAATGTTTATTAAATGTCTTCCGAATGTATGCAATAATTGTAAATAGTGAAAGCATGCATCAATTGAAAGCAAAATATTTAATGAGAAAAGCTAAAGAATGTAATATTTTCTGACTCCTAGACTAAATAGATGCTTCAGTCAATATTTTTGTTTCATAAAATTATAACCTTACATGGCCTTTTCAGAACACTGTGAGGCAGATTTACTAATGTTTTACTAAAGTTTAGAATTCTTTAGTGCAAAATTAAAGGTGTAGTCAAGTCTCAGACAAATATTGAGAGATTGTATATTGAAATTGTGTAATGAAAAGTTGTACAATTTTCCAATATATTTCCTCATGGTTTTCAAGATGCTTGCTGTCATTCATTATGCTTACAGTGGATAAATTCAGTCCATGAACTGTATCACATGACCATGGATTGAAGTAAGCAGAATGAAAAAACAATGAGGAAATGATATGGAAAGTATATGAGGACATTATGTAACTTTTCATTATACATACAATAACATTCGTCTCTTAATATTTGTCTGAAATGGACAACCCTTTTAATACTAGCTTTACCTAGTTTTCAATAAACCCCACTTGTCAAACAAGGCAAACACTGTTAGAAAGTTTCTAAAATGTTCTTAATAAATGAGGTGTAAAGCATGTATGGCAGTTTTTCTTGGCACAGATTATGCCAAAATTCTGTCACATTTTCATTAGTAAATCTAAGCATTTTTCCTACTTATCTTTTCTAATGGCACTTTATTTACTATGGAATGAGACTGAAATTTAGAGTTTTTTTTTAATTTTTAATGTTCAGAACAAACATAGATCCTCAACGTGCAAAAATATAAATAAAACTTAACATTTAATATAACAGTTAAAATGGTAACAGAGGTCCTATAAGACAAAAAAAAACATGATACACAACAAGATATAAAAGAATGGAATGGTCTTACCAGTTCCAATGGTGGGTTGGGTTAGTCACTATGTGGGCCAAAACCAGTAAGTAAGACTCACCACTGTGGGACTGAACAGAACTCCTCTGTACAAGGGGTTAGAGGAAGGACACCGGATACAGGGTAGCAAAATGCGTCAGCAGGAGGCGTACACAGGATTAATTAGGGCAAGTTTTGGGACTGCCCTTGTTTGGGCGGGAGTCTGATACCTTTGGGTATTAGGGTGAGGTCAGGATATACCCTCCATTGCCCCAAGCTCTGGACTCAGAACCCTTTGCTGTTTGGGGGTGTTTTGGGCCACATACTGACTAACCCAACCCACCATTGGAACTGGTAAGACCGTTCCATTCTTTTATATCTCGTTGTGTATCATGTTTTTCATTTGTCTTATAGGACCTCTGTTAACATTTTAACTGTTATATTAAATGTTAAGTTTTATTTATATTTTTGCACGTTGAGGATCTACGCTTCTAGTAACTGATTTAACGATCCATGAAGACCTTGCATATTTGTTCATCTATTTTTTTTTGCTTATAATTTTTAGAACAAACATATGCACATTAAAAGAGATCAGTATATATCAGTTATCCCAACACATATTTCCTTCCCATCTAACAACCACTATCTGAGCACAAGCTGGAAGAAGAAAAAAGAGACCAAAAATTATTATATTAGATGTTATACTTTATTCATATACTGGTTTATACTAAAGTAAATGGGTTGCCCAATATGTCCAAGGTCTCCTGATTGTCTCTTTAGACACACAGCAGTCATTTCCTGTGTCTTGACACGGACCAGGAAGCACAAAGACTAGTTAGACAACTCTTTTAAAGTTTATATAAAAATGTTCAAAACATTTTTTTTATTTCTTTTTATTTTTTATTATATATATATATTTTTTTTTACATTACAACAAACATTGAGACATTGCATAATAATGTCTCAGACATGCCAAGGATATAGCAGACAGCAGAAAATGAAGTCTTCGAAGCAAAACCACAATCAACAATAATGATCAATGTGCTATATCATTTTCATACATCTTCTATATATATTTATATAAGATAACAAGGAGTATGACACCAATGTAGACAATAGCTTACCTCTGCTTCACACTCTGGTCCCTGCCTCTCTATTTTGCTTTGTATTATTGCTGCTGATGCAGCTGGGCAAGGTCTATAGTTCTCCTTCCTTGCAAATTATAGAATTAATGAGTACACCTGTGAGCCCTGCCTAGCAAATCACAAGTAATACCTGCCAATATAAACATGCTTAGCCCTCTATACTGTGCCTAAGCAACATAGCTTCTTAGATATCCCGTTTCTGCGAGGGTTTTGTGTTTCTGCTTCATTTTTCATTTAGTGACCTCAGCCTGATTCATGCCTCTGTATCTGATGCAGTTCCTCACTTGCTGTTACTCTGTGAATAACCCTTTGGTTTCCCATGACCTTGCATCTTTGCTGCCTACACCAGATCTTTGAACCAAACTTGACCAGTCTCTTGCCTAAATCTTTGGTGCTTTGCACTGGTGGGTCTCTCTCACCTTTGGGTCAGTTGTAACCTACACCATGTCTACTCCGAGAGCAAAGCGACTTGGTGGTCATCTGCAGTGAAGATTAGATTGATGTATAGGGATTAAAGGATGAAATCTAGAGCTCCACTTTGACAACACCTTAAAAATTAGCCCAAAGTCAATCTAGTTAGGTGGCACAGTGGGTCCAGTAGTCATTGTCCATTATAGGGAGAGAGAAAACATAATAGAATAACTGATAGATTCCAGAGCCAACTTTCTTTAGGTAATGAGAAGGGTTTGTTAGAGTATTGAGCACTGATAGCTGATGAAAAGCAACAAGAAAGGAGAAGCACAGAAGAAAGTCAGGTAGATAGCCCCTCTAGTTACTGGTGATGTTTCTAAAAGATATCCATGGACTCCACATACATAGGAAAGAATGCCTGGTCCTAGTTTCTCAGCGGAAAATATCTTCAAACTGATCTAATTGTTTATCCTGTGCTCCAGTGAGTGGCTCTCCGATGATAACCAGATCGAAGTATTAAAATCCTTGCTGCAGCCATGAAATATCTAAGAAGTGAGGTGTGAGGTATTCTAAGGCCTTTCGAGATGATGGAGAAAACCACCTCTGTTCAAAAAGATTATATTTCTCTTCATTTAACACTTTCCATGTTATTTCTTTTTCCAGTTTAAAACATGATCATGCAAATCATCCATAACATAAAATATAGGTTTCAAGATGGGAGATGGGAATCATATTTAAAACATTTTGGGAAAAAAAGGAAATGTCAAGATTTCTATTTTAATTTGTCATGGAACATCTTTTTCATATGTGGTCATACGAAAAGTAACAGTAATAGTATCTTTACAAAGGTGCAAGAATAAAGAAGATCTTGTATAGTGTATACAACACATACAGTGGGGAAAAAAAAGTATTTAGTCAGCAAACAATTGTGCAAGTTCTCCCACTTAAAAAGATGAGAGATGCCTATAATTGACATCATAGATAGACCTCAACTATGAGAGACAAAATGAGAAAATAAATCCAGAAAATCACATTGTCTGATTTTTGAAGAATTTATTTGCAAATTATGGTGGAAAATAAGTATTTGGTCACCTACAAACAAGCAAGATTTCTGGCTCTCACAGACCTGTAACTTCTTCTTTAAGAGGCTCCTCTGTCCTCCACTCATTACCTGTAGTAATGGCACCTGTTTGACATTGTTATCAGTGTAAAAGACACCTGTCCACAACCTCAAATAGTCACACTCCAAACTCCACTATGGTGAAGACCAAAGAGCTGTGGAAGGACACCAGAAACAAAATTGTAGACCTGCACCAGGCTGGAAAGATTGAATCTGCAATAGGCAAGCAGTTTGGTATGAAGAAATCAACTGTGGGAGCAATAATTAGAAAATGGAAGACATACAAGACCACTGATAATCTCCCCGTGGGGTCAAAATGATCACAAGAACGGTGAGCAAAAATCCCAGAAACAAACGGGGGGACCTAGTGAATGACCTGCAGAAAGCTGGGACTAACGTAACAAAGGCTACCGTCAGTAACACACTACACTGCCAGGGACTCAGATCCTGCAGTGCCAGACGTGTCCCCCTGCTTAATCCAGTACATATCTGGGCCCGTCTGAAGTTTGATAGAGAGCATTTGGATGTTCTAGAAGAGTATTGGGAGAATATCATATGG
The DNA here is from genome assembly GCA_947044405.1 of Leptodactylus fallax. NCBI lineage: Eukaryota > Metazoa > Chordata > Amphibia > Anura > Leptodactylidae > Leptodactylus > Leptodactylus fallax. Next base: position 3,499,671 of record CAMRHE010000013.1, read on the forward strand.
TGAGATGAAACCAAAGTAGAACTGTTTGGTAGAAACACAACTCGTCGTGTTTGGAGGAGAGTGAATGCTGAGTTGCATCCAAAGAACACTATACCTACTGTGAAGCATGGGGGTGGCAACATCAAGCTTTGGGGCTGTTTCTCTGCAAAGGGACAAGGACGACTGATCCGTGTACATGAAAGAATGAATGGGGCCATGTATCGTGAGTGCAAACCTCCTTCCATCAGCAAGGGCATTGATGATGAAACGTGGCTGGGTCTTTCAGCATGACAATGATCCAAGCACACCGCCAGGGCAACAAAGCCAGTCTCCAGATCTCAACCCCATAGAAAACCTTTGGAGGAAGTTGAAAGTCCGTGTTGCCCAGCGACAGCCCCAAAACATTACTGCTCTAGAGGAGATCTGCATGGAGGAATGGGCCAACATACCAGCAACAGTGTGCGCCAACCTTGTGAAGACTTACAGAAAACGTTTGGCCTCTGTCATTGCCAACAAAGGATATATAACAAAGTATTGAGATGAACTTTTGTTATTGACCAAATACTTATTTTCCACCATAATTTGCAAATAAATTCTTTAAAAATCAGACAATGTGATTTTCTGGATTTGTTTTCTCATTTTGTCTCTCATAGTTGAGGTCTACCTATGATGTCAATTACAGGCCTCTCTCATCTCATCTGTATAACACCTATTGCATTTAAGGGCCTTTAGCTCATTGCATAAAATTACCATACTTAATTATTGCTAACACATTGACATTTCCAGAAATGCTCCAGGATTTGTGATCCTTCCCAATGTTTAAAGACAGTGAGAGATAGCTTGGGTGTAGCATCATCAGCAACAACTAATATTGTACACTGGCTGAGGACTTTAAGAGAGCATAGTAACATAGTAAATGAGGTTGTATGAAGACACAGGTCCATCAAGTCCAATCTATAAGGCTAAGTCACATCTCCACTGGGCTTCTGTTGTTCTGCTCTGTTGGAGGACCAGAACAATGGACAGGAAGACCGCTAAAATAGCAGATACATACACACGTGGGCAAAATTGTTGGTACCCCTCGTTTAATGAAAGAAAAACCCACAATGGTCACAGAAATAACTTGAATCTGACAAAAGTAATTTGCCAAACTACATGTTGACAAGCCACAAAGCTTCTGGGAGAATGTCCTATGGAGAAATGAGACAAAAATCTAAATTTTTGGCAAGGCACATCAGCTCTATGTTCACAAATGGAAAAATGAAGCATATCTTTAAAAGAACACTGTCCCTACTGTGAAACATGGAGGAGGCTCTGCTATGTTCTGGGGCTGCTTTGCTGCATCTGGCATATGGTGTCTTGAATCTGTGCAGGGTACAATGAAATCTCAAGACTATCAAGGGATTCTGGAAAGAAATGTGCTGCACAGTGTCAGAAAGCTTGGTCTCAGTCGCAGGTCATGGGTCTTGCAACATGATAATGACCCAAAACACACAACTAAAAACACCCAAGAATGGCTAAGAGGAAAACATTGGACTATTCTGAAGTGGCCTTCTATGAGCCCTGACCTAAATCGTATTGAGCATCTTTGGAAGAAGCTGAAACATTCTGTCTGGAAAGGACACCCTTCAAACCGACGACAACTGGAGCAGTTTGCTCATCAGGAGTGGGCCAAAATACCTGTTGAGAGGTGCAGAACGTTACAGTTACAGGAATCGTTTGATTGCAATGATTGCCTCAAAAGGTTGTGCATCAAAATATTAAGTTAAGGGTATCATCATTTCTGTCCAGGCCTGTTTCATGAGTTTTCTTTTTTAAAAAATTCTGTTGAAGCATGGTTGAAAAGCAATGTCTTACTTTCATTTGTTCATTTTCATAGAATTTTCATATACTATTACTTTTGTCAGATTCAAGTTATTTCTGTGACCATTGTGGGTTTTTCTTTCATTAAATGAGGGGTACCAACAATTTTGTCCACGTGTGTACAGAGCCCAATGGACCCCTTTGACTATAACGGAGTCTGTCGGGTGTCCATTGCTTTTAAACCAAAACTGGCAGACAAAAAAAGTTGTGTGTGCAGGGCTTATTTCTTGCGGACATTGCAACAGACTCTTCTATTGAGAATCTGAAGCGGATGCAAACTTAACCTAACCCTCCAATGTTGATCCAGAGGAAAGCAAAAACCCCATGAGACTGATGCCAATTGCCCCATGCATGGGAAACAATTCCTTCCTGACTCCAAATCTGGCAATCAGTTTAAAACTCTGAATCAACTTGTCTTTGTCAAAAATCTAAAAACTGTAACTTGTAATATTTTTCCATTAAAAAAAATGAATTGACAACATCCTGTAGTAGTAAATTCCATAGCGTCTTATAGTAAATAATCCTCATCTTCGCTGTTGAAATGAACATGTGATTTGAAAAGAATGAACTGGAATGGAGCTAGGAAGATAAAGTTTCCTGGTTTATTATGTAAAAGCAAGTGCACATCTTTCTCCAACTTGACATATTCAGCACTAAAGAGAAGTCAGTTAAAGGTACAGTTCTACAAAGAATGCATGGATATTTAATGGGCAACTCACTACTGATGTAGCCATTAGCAGTATCTATTAAAGAGGGAACTCACAAAAAAGCACATCTAAAAAGCACCTATCCACAGGTATGAGGTACAAATGTATGACTGCAGGAGGTCTGATGACTAGGGCTCCCATGATCATAACTGTCCCAAGTTCCCTGTTTCATGGGAACTGTGATTACACGTGTACCTTACTGCTCCATGACCGTTTGGCTATTTCCAGCACTCCTATAGACTTTGAATGGAGTATAATGTGCATGGGTGACAACTGGTAAATTCAAATGAGGTCAGGAAAAATGGCATATACAAGAAACTAAACTAAACAGCACTCATAGGGCAACATTCAAGCTGATCACCATAAAGATCTAGCATAGAGAGAGATTCACCTAAGAGGGTTGTGCTAACAAAGGCACAACACATTTTGTACAGCTCATATATAGAGGAAAACGCTGCTGATGTCCAATCTCCTCAGACTGGATGCCAGTCACATCTGGAGTCAGCAATAGACACCAAAGGAAACAGGATTGGGGTCTACTAATGCAGATGGGGATGCCAAAATAGGTATTGGTCTTCCCAGGAAAAATGCAGACTTTTGCAAATGGAGTTACCTCAAAACGATTTTTGTTCATAAAAGTGCTAAAACATTTCATAAAAGTGTTTTTTCAAGTAAAGCGGTCCCAAGTATCTCAAAATGGGTTGTTTTAGCACATTTATGAATAAAGATTGCTTTGATCTAAATCTATTTGCATCGGTTGCATCTTTCCTGGGAAGACCAGTGAATACTTTGATATCCCCACCTGCACCAGTGGACCCCAGCCTATTCCTGTGATGTATATGTCATCATTAAAGTGCAGAAATCAGTTAATCTGCAGATTACCTAGGTAAGGTGCAGATTCACTAGGGTGATCCGTTAAAGTGCAGAAAACTGGTTTCATTACTTACATTACCTAGGTAATATGCACATTACCTACTAGGCACTCATTAAAGTGAAAAGAACATATTTGATGGCATAATGTATTTGGAATCTCCGCTAAAGAGGTTTGCGAAGAATCTTTTCTTCATTTTACTGACCAAGTTGGCGCTTCTTTGCATACTAGGAGTTCAATTTATCTGCTTTCAAAAGAAATCACCACACAAATTGCCGCACTAATAGGCAGACACGAATTTGGACATGAAACAATACTAAGAGTTCAATTGATCTGCTTTAAAACACTAATCACCGCACAAATTTCCGTGCAGCCGCACTAACAGGCAGACACGAAACTTTCCAACCTTAACAGGACGCGTGCTAACAGGCAGACACAAATTGTGGCATGATAAAAAGGTTTTCAACTTTAAAGGGACGCGTGCTAACAGGCAGACACGAATTTCGGCATGATACAAACTACGTTTTCAGCTTTAACGCGACGCAAGCCGTGAATGTGCACATTACCTAGGTAAAGTGCGGAAAACTCTTGATTCCGCACATTAACTGAACAAATCAGTTAATCTGCAGATTACCTAGGTAATGTGCACATTCACGACTTTCGCTCTTTAACGATAACATATACATTGAAATTAAGAACATAGGACCCCAGTTCTCTAAAAAGTTAGATTTTCTTGTTAAACAAAACAAAACATACTTCTGAATTTTACCTTTTGAAATAATGTAGAATGTTTTTTTGAATATTGGACAAGTCATATTAAAGGGGTTATCCGGTTTCTAAGATTGATGGCCTATAGAGACAGTGCGTGGTATTATTTACATACCGCGAGCCATGCTGCTCATTCGTCATATAAACTGATTTCAATGGGACAATGCTGCAATATCTACACTCATCACTAAACTATACCTCGAACTGCTCTGTCTAGGTACCGGTGACCTGCAGGGGTCCCCCACAGATCTAATATTGATGGCCATCAATGTTAGAAACAGGATATCCCCTTTAAGAGAAACCAAGCTTTGACTGAGAAAATAAATCTATACATGTCACATCTGTGTTTCATGCTGTTCAGCAGTTGTCTTTCAATCTGTGCCATTGATATTAATGAAGTTCAGTAGGATGAGTAGTGAATTGCAGACAAATTTCAAGATGACAAGAACAACATAAGATATGTGACACTTTACTAAATCCCTAAAAAAAAACAAAAAAAAACTGGCATGAATACAAAGTTACTTTAAATGGCTCTAAAATAATTTTACAATGGTTCCAGATGTGCAAAAATGTACAAATTACATTAAAATGCATTGAAAATCTAATAGCAGGTGTTACCTATATGGAGTGATTGACTTTAGTTAGTGAGTTAAATCTAAAACTTCATCGAACACTGAAGTACATAGGAGAAATCTCTGTGTCAGCAATGTCCTTGTTTTCTTACCATTTCATAAAAGTAGTGTATAGCCTACATATTCTACTGTCTTAACCTGAAAACATCTACTCATATAAAGAGTATCTTAGCATTAAAGGTGTTTCTAGCACTGTGATATTGATGATCTTACCTTAGGATACAGATGTAACCATATTTAAAGGAGTTACCCAGGTTTTAAGCCTATCCTTTTATTGATCTTAAGCCATGCCCATTTCCCAGTACAAGTCATGACTAGAGATGGGCAAACCTCACAATACTTTTGTTTCAGGCTTGTTCAGCACAAACTGGAAGTACTATTATTATACTCTGGGGTCTGTTCAGACTCCAGAGTATAATATCTGGAGGCCCAGGGGAGGTGACTGAAAATATCAGTTATTTTTACCCTGCCTCACTTATCTTGAACATCCTCGTGATTGGGGAGATTGGGTCGAAATCAACTTCCCATTACTATACTTTGAAAAGACCCCAGAGTATTTAGTGCTTGTGGGTGTTGAACACCAAGATTTTTGGAAAATTTGGGTCGAATTTGGGTCAAGTATGTATATACCTCTGTAGTAATGAAAAGCACCCCCATAGCATTGTTCTTCATCCAGCAGGCTTTACAGTGTACAATGAAGGGGTGAAGGTGATCCAAGACAGGGTCATCTGGCTCAACAGATTTACTATAATTGCACCAGAAAACTAGTGCAATTGTAACAGAAATCTAGAATTTACTCACAGGCATAGATTTCAACACTGGAGCACACAACCTTCCAAGCTGAGGCAAAATTCAAGAGGCCAGAGTCAACAGTTATGGCTCATCATAACCAGACATAGAAAGGTATTAATCCCTAAAATCATCTTAGGAACACAGGCCCATTTTTCAAATCTGACGTGCCAATTTCTGTGATGTAACTCTGGAACACATTAAAGTGAATATATCAGCTGGAAAATTGGTACCAAACCAATGACAGTACATTGTATGGCTGCTTCTACATTTTCCAAAGATGTCTTTCTTATTGCAGCTCCATTTTATAGATTGCCCCCCATTGCTTGAGTGTCATCTCCAATTTTTTTATACTTTATCTACAGTTAGTTGTGGTTATTTGGAGCAGAGAGCGAAGCCCTGGCAGGAAAAGAAATGCCCCTAAAACACATTTCAGCTAATTTGCATAATAATAAAATGTTGATTTTCATGAAAATGGAGCTGTAATGCAATATAAGAAAGGCATCTTTGGAAAGTGTAGGAGTTGCCCTACAAGGTACTGTCATTAGTTTGATACTGATTTTCTTACTGACAGACTCTCTTTAACAGCATTAAACAAATCTGACATAATTACATAGAAGGTATCAAGACTTTTGCCATTTTAATCCCTGTGTCAGGGTCATACATCTGCCCTGAAATCATTTACTGCAGTAAACTGATGTAAATGATGATAAATCTGAAACAGCCAGTGTCCTGCTCCATGCCATGCCCCCTTTCAGGAACTTGGAGAGGACAGCATAAAAAGGTAACTTGTGACATTTTTTTTTTTCACAAGTAACACTTAAGATTTTTTTTATGCCACAAAAGTGGCATAGAGTATTAATAAATGTGCCTCATGTAGTTTGAATTTGCATGGTGCTCTGCTATTAATATATTGTATTGCAATATTGTATTGCTTAGATATCTTTTTTACAGAAAAGTAGCATTGACGCTTATTAAAATGTATAGATTGCTCATTTCCTTCACTCTTTCCTTCAATCATGCCCTTTCCCATCCCTTGGTTGAACTAGACGGACATGAATGCTTAGAGCTAAATTTATTTATTTATTTATTTATTATGCTTACTTCTATAGCGTCAACATGAATCAAAATGTTTAGCGTCAAAATGTTTTTTCCCATGGCGTTTCCTTAAAAATTGATGGCTTATCATTAAGGTGAGTTTTAGATCAACAGGGACCCAACTGTTAGGACCACAGCAGATCGGCCGCTTCCCAGAGTATGCGGGTCCCAGCATTGTTTGCATGCTAGACGTTGTACTGCTCACTCACTATATTCTGGATAATGGTAATTGTGGGTACTATAGTTGTATCCCTTTAAAGTCTCTGGGATACTGCTACAGCATCCATAACTGCCACTATCAAGAATACACTGTAGAGATGGGGTAGGGTGTCCCAGTCAAAATTTGCACTGGGGCCCACAAGACTTTAGGTACCTCACTGCTAACACCACATGCTGAGCTGTAGACCAATGACATCCCTATACCAACTCTACTGTTGATTTGTCCGCCCTTAGCTTAGCTCAAATTTAGCTTATAATAAAACAAATTTACAAAGATATAACATTAAAACATGCTAGAGAAATCCTTGATAGTTCATAACACAAACATAGGATGGCCACAAATATCCACTTATAGGGTAGACATCTTGTGACAATGTATTGTGAAATCATAACTCATGTATATCGCATACTGTGATGTGGTAACTTAACATATGAATATGAAAAGCTATGTTTTATAAAGACAGATGTCTTCTAAGTGTTTTACATTTTTCCATATTTTTCAGTGATATCTTTCAGCTATATATTTTCTACAAAAGCATGCAGGTAATTTGTTTAACTCAAAAGACTGTGCTAAAACACATCAATTTGCAATAGTTTTTTTTTTTCTCTTCTCTCCATTCCCTTTGGAAATGGAGGGCTTAGTAATGGAGACTCAAGCAATAAGTTGCATTTCCTGAAGTGACTCACAAAGCTCATTCTAGGGATGACTGGCATGACATATTCCACTAAAGCTTTATTACCTAGAAGCCCTTTCTACATTAGACTTAATACATTGGACTCTTTCATGTTCAATTGCAAAGCTCCATTTCAAAGAGTCTTATTGGTAAAATAATTTTACCAGGCCATGGTATGTCACATTTTCCTTATCTTATTTTCTCTTGTTTTAGAAACTATTGATCGTAAGACTGTTTTCACTGAAGGAGCCCAGTTTATGATCAAGCCATTTCAATTGGCTAAAGATATAGCCACACCATGAACAACAAATAATGGAGAACTGTGTGCTTTTATACTTTAATATTTTAGCATTCTCCAGTGCTTGTTTAGGGGAATAAAGGAACACAAACGAAGCAAGCCAATGAATCACACTGACTTAAACTTATCCCAAGTCCAACATTCTGTAAATTTCACATGCAATAGTATATCTATCTATATATATATATATATATATATAGATATATATATAACTCTGGGCAGTTTCTTCTTTATATTGTAACTAAAATGATCACTACTAAAGTTATGTATTGTATTATTCTTGTTATCTCACATGTGTATTGTATATGCAATGGAAACTGAGTTTAAAATTGTAGACTTTTTTGGGGGATTTGCTTATAAAAATCAGAAAACATACATTTACTCAAGAATAGTGTTGGGCAAAGTTTCTCTTTTGTTTTGAGTTCAGACTGATAAAGAAAAATAATAATTATGGTCTTTACTAATAATTAACATCATAGGTAGACCTCAACTATGAGAGACAAAATGAGAAAACATATCTAGAAAATCACATTGTCTAATTTTTTAAGAATTTATTTGCAAATTATGGTGGAAAATAAGTATTTGGTCACCTACAAACAAGCAAGATTGCTGGCTCTCGCAGACCTGTAACTTCTTCTTTAAGAGGCTCCTCTGTCCTCCACTCATTACCTGTAGTAATGGCACCTGTTTGACATTGTTATCAGTATAAAAGACACCTGTCCACAACCTCAAACAGTCACACTCCTATGTGTCTCCAGTCAGCCTCTTCTGATAATTGGCCATCCCAAAATTCATATACATAAATTCCCTCTACTTACATGTGCAATTGTTAATCTTAACTTGACCCACCTGCAAGTTGTACCAGTGCATGTTTGAATTATTTTGTCTATTATTTATCAAAATAGAAAAAAATAGCCTAATTGGCCATTTTAACCAATCATGGTACTTTTTTGGTAATTTCAGAGCAGCTTAAGAAATGAGACCTGAGTTTTGACTTGTTGTTTAGGGCAACAATGATATTTTTAATAACTAAGGCATATTTAAAGGGGTTATCCGGTTTCTAAGACTGATGGCCTATCCTATGTGGGACCCCCGCAGATCACCTGTACTGAGACAGCGTGGCTCTCGGTAATGTTTACATACCGCTAACCATGCTGCTCACTCGCCGTACAAACTGTAGCAGCAAGTGTAGTTACTGCAGCACTACCCCATTGAAGTCTACATACAGTATGTTTGTGTAATCTTGTATTCAACTAAAAGAGGAAATGTCACCATTACAATAAAGATTGATGCAATAGCACTGTCCTTTAGTTACATATTCCTATACAGCTAAGAAATCACAGGCGACAGGAGTGAAAAAAAAATCTAACGTGAAAACCTGTTTGTACATACAGTACAATCCTGAATAGTACACCATTAGGTAGGTCATAATACCTTTATTTATCTATGTGTATTCATTCATTCATTGCTTTTCTTCAGCTTTTTCATTTGTTTTATTTTTGTTGTATCTCAATTAAAAGTGCAGAATTGTGCCAGAGATATATATGCTTGTATCTTGTATGGATGATATTTACATTTTGGATACACTTTTGAGGCATTCAGACTGAAATAAGTTAGTATTTGGGCAGATTATTTTTATGCGCCTGTGCATTGATTTTCTGATTCATCTCCTTACCGCATATGTTGTATAGATTGCATTTGCTGGTTACCTTATATGCATGTGAAAGAGTATGAACATTTCTTTCTGTCCACTGCACAGGCAGGTACTGTTTATACACCTACACAGTGGATACTATAGGATTCTGAATACTAATTGGATGCATTGTCCTTGTTACCACAGGTATATTTAATATTGTATTTATTTTCTCTCGAAGTTTGGCTATAAAAACCACATGTTATTTGGGATTATGACAGCTGTGAAAACAGTGATACTCTTGGTGTTTGTTTTGAGGCTGGGTTCAGCCTCAGGTATGTTATAACTTCTTGCTTTACTGAGTTATAGATTACTTGTGTTTTTCTTATATTGTTATTATACAGCTTTCATTAGTTATGTTTTAATTATATATTGTTTATTTTTATTTTATTACACTATGCATTGTATCTGTGGGTTGCATATTGCATTGAACCTATATAGAGTTATTATACCTTGTTAGATAGCTTGTTGTAGTAATAAAGTATGTACTGTATATTTTATTATTAGCTGGGTGTTATATTTGGTGGTTATGCCCTTTTTTTTCTTTACTTGCTTACATTCCTTAAAAAAATATGTGTTTCTATTAAAAACTGGGTTATTAAAATGCCAGTATGCTTTATTGCTAACAGTTTTGCACACATTCTTATTTCTTTGTCCAGCATTAATTCCAAAATCTTCTTAAACCCAGGTTACAGTATCACTGAATGCATTGATTATTGATAACCGATTAGAAATTCATATTTTTATATGGAGTATTTGTTCTTTGTTGTTTTATAATTGTCCTATCGTGAACCTGAATATGTAACATGCTAACTGAGGCCTGCAGCATCTTAGATCTAGATCTTGGATCTTTTGCAATTTTTTTGAGCATTTCATGGTCTCACCTTGGGGTAACCTTTACAGGACGTCCACTTTTGGGATGATTGTCAACTGTTTTGAATGTTTTTCACTTGTAAACAATTGTTCTCACTGTATTATGATGGATTTCAAATTGTGTGGAAAAGGCCTTATCCCAGATGGATGAACAGCAGCAATTGCTATGTTCACATTTGTGCCAGAGTCTCCGTCGCAATGTCAGCCTGAAATTGGTGGACGAAAAAGTCCTGCACAGAAGACTTTTTCATCCTCCAGTTTCAGGTTTAAAATGACGGACCCCCGACAGACCCCATTATAGTCAATTGCTGATATTTTTTTCCTTCTTGGCATTATATTAACATGTCTGAATGCTCCAGACTAGAAAACTGCCCAAACATCTGCTTTTATAGACATGGCACACGGGCTGATGATCAATTAATCAAGAACATTTAATTATCAGCATTCGGCTGAATAGGGTATGTTTAAAGGGGTTATCCTGTTTTTAACATTGATGGCCTATCCTTAGGATAGGCAATTAATATTAGATCTGTGGGGGTCTAACACCCGAGTCCCCCGCAGGTCAGTGGTACCGAGACGGCGTGGTTCACGGTATTGTTTACATACCGCGAGCCACACTGCTTACTCGCCATACAAACTGTAGTACCAAATGAGCAGCTTGGCTCATGGTATGTAAATAATATCGCAAACCGCGCTGTCTCAGTATCAGTGACCTGCGGGGATCCCGGGTGTCGGAACCCCACAGATCTAATATTGATGGCTTATCCTAAGGATAGGCCATCAATGTTAGAAACTGGATAACCCCAACCTCAAGACAGTTCACAATCATCCCAAAAATGGAAGTGCTAGCAAGGTCACCCCAAGATCAGACCATGAAATGCTCAGAGAAATTGCAAAAGACCTACATTCAGGATACTACATGCCTCAGTTAGCATGTTAAAGAAAATGCCTGAACTATAAAAATATTTATCCCATACGGTAAATGATGTAGAGGGAAAGAAAATCAAAATTGCTTCACCAAGAAATTGAATAAAAAGTTATCTAAACGTCACACATTCCTCAAATTTGTATCAATAAAAACTACAACTTGACCCGCCATTACACACCACCATACACGGAAATTTTAAAAAGTTACAATAGGCAATAAGGCAACAGAAAGAAATTTTTCAATGTTTTGAATTTTTGTAAAGCTATAAAAAAATAAGAAAAACTATATAAATTTGTTATCACCATAGTTGTGCTGACCCACAGAATATAGGTAATGTGTCATTTTCACAAAGTAAGTGCCATAAAACAAAACCTGTAAAAAAAATGTCACAATTGCATTTTTTTCTAAATTCTTCCACTTCTCCTCCATTCTGAATTTTTTCTTCTTTCCAGTAAATTGCACAGAATATTACATGGTGCCATTATTGAAGAATAATTTGTCCCGCAAAAAGATAAGCCCCAATAAAATTCTGTATAAAGAAATATGAAAAAAAGTTATTTTAGGTGAACGTACATACAAGTCATGGAAGCTCAGTGCTTTCTTTGAAACAATTGTACCTGTTGATTCCAGGTCTTTCTGTAGCTCTCCACAGGTGGTCCTCGGCTCTTGGACAACTCTTCTGATAATTTTCACTCCTGTCTGAAATCTTGCGGGGAGCACCTGGTCGTGGCCGGTTTTTGGTGAAATGATGTTCTTTCCACTTCCAGATTATGGCCCCAGCAGTTCTCACTGGAACCTTCAGTTGTTTAGAAATTCTTCTGTAGCCAATGCCATCTGTATGTTTTGCAACAATAAGGTTGTGAAGCTCTCGAGTTTACCCATGATGAGATGTTTCTTGTGTGACACCTTTGTAATGAGATACCTTTTTATAAGCCATCAGTTGAACCAGTTGATATTATTTTTCACTAAGTGGCAGGATTGCTTTCTAATTACTGATAGATTTCAGGCGGTGTCATGACTTTCCATGGCTTTTTCCACCTCTCTTTCTTCATGTGGTCAATACTGTTTTCCTGTGTCATTTCTCATTATTACACATAACTTAATTTATGGACATCTATGGTTTGATTTCTTTATCTGTGTGGATTGGATGGATTGCTACCAAAATTGGTTCAGAATTTCATGTCAATAGCATTTTTAGAAATATATTTACTTAGAAAACTGGTGACGTGTTCAATACTTATTTCAGCCTCTGTATGTGTATATATATATATATATATATATATACAGTACAGACCAAAAGTTTGGACACACCTTCTCATTCCAAGAGTTTGTATTTTCATGACTATAAAAATTGTAGATTCACACTGAAGGCATCAAAACTATGAATTAACACATGTGCAATTATATACTTAACAAAAAAGTGTGAAACAACTGAAAATATGTCTTATATTCTAGGTTCTTCAAAGTAGCCACCTTTTGCTTTGATTACTGCTTTGCACATTCTTGGCATTCTCTTGATGAGCTTCAAGAGGTAGTCACCTGAAATGGTCTTCCAACAGTCTTGAAGGAGTTCCCAGAGATGCTTAGCACTTGTTGGCCCTTTTGCCTTCACTCTGCGGTCCAGCTCACCCCAAACCATCTCGATTGGGTTCAGGTCTGGTGACTGTGGAGGCCAGGTCATCTGGCGTAGCACCCCATCACTCTCCTTCTTGGTCAAATAGCCCTTACACAGTCTGGAGGTGTGTTTGGGGTCATTGTCCTGTTGAAAAATAAATGATGGTCCAACTAAAAGCAAACCGGATGGAATAGCATGCCGCTGCAAGATGCTGTGGTAACCATGCTGGTTCAGTATTCCTTCAATTTTGACTAAATCCCCAACAGTGTCACCAGCAAAGCACCCCCACACCATCACACCTCCTCCTCCATGCTTCACGGTGGAAACCAGGCATGTAGAGTCCATTCGTTCACCTTTTCTGCGTCGCACAAAGACATGGTGGTTGGAACCAAAGATCTCAAATTTGGACTCATCAGACCAAAGCACATATTTCCACAGGTCTAATGTCCATTCCTTGTGTTCTTTAGCCCAAAAAAGTCTCTTCTGCTTGTTGCCTGTCCTTAGCAGTGGTTTCCTAGCAGCTATTTTACCATGAAGGCCTGCTGCACACAGTCTCCTCTTAACAGTTGTTGTAGAGCTGTGTCTGCTGCTAGAACTCTGTGTGGCATTGACCTGGTCTCTAATCTGAACTGCTGTTAACCTGCGATTTCTGAGGCTGGTGACTCGGATGAACTTATCCTCCGCAGCAGAGGTGACTCTTGGTCTTCCTTTCCTGGGGCGATCCTCATGTGAGCCAGTTTCTTTGTAGCGCTTGATGGTTTTGGCCACTGCACTTGGGGACACTTTCAAAGTTTTCCCAATTTTTCGGACTGACTGATCTTCATTTCTTAAAGTAATGATGGTCACGTGTTTTTATTTACTTAGCTGCTTTTTTCTTGCCATAATACAAATTCTAACACTCCATTCAGTAGGACTATCAGCTGTGTATCCACCTGACCTCTGAACAACACAACTGATGGTCCCAACCCCATTTATAAGGCAAGAAATCCCACTTATTAAACTTGACAGGGCACACCTGTGAAGTGAAAACTATTTCAGGTGACTACCTCTTGAAGCTCATCAAGAGAATGCCAAGAGTGTGCAAAGCAGTAATCAAAGCAAAAGGTGGCTACTTTGAAGAACCTAGAATATAAGACATATTTTCAGTTGTTTCACACTTTTTTGTTAAGTATATAATTCCACATGTGTTAATTCATAGTTTTGATGCCTTCAGTGTGAATCTACAATTTTTATAGTCATGAAAATACAGAAAACTCTTGGAATGAGAAGGTGTGTCCAAACTTTTGGTCTGTACTGTATATATATATATATATATATATATATATATATATATATATATAATATATATATATATATATATATATATATATATATATATATATAACATATTGTTCCATTTTTCTACTAAAATTTAAATACACAGTTTGAAAAAAAAATAAGAAATTGACAGTATGATAAACTGGATGTTAATATTTCAATAAGATTTGATTAAATTAGTATGTGTTTGGAAACAAGGCTGTGATCATGCTGTTTGTTAATCAAACAAAGTAACGAAATAGGTGAAGAGAGGAATAATCAAAATGCACATTAAACAGTAAAATGTCTGAAATATCAGTGTAATAAGATAAATACAAACACTCAATGCTACACTTTACAAATTAGGAAAACAAGTCACCAATAGGTGAATGCTGGTACATTATATACTAGATTCTATTTCATTTTCTTGTATTAAGCCAATTATTGCAGTTTATTTTTTCAGCTGACCAAAACACATACTTTTTAATGAACTGCTAGAAAAGGTATCATTTTTTTCTTGATTATATTTCCATAAGTGTTATATAACATAACTGTTGCTCACACTTAGAAATATACTGTATGACTAATGATCTCACTGCTGTGATTATCACTACATGGAAAGTGCAATAAAGTAATTAGCCTTAACGTGATGTCATGCAATAGTAAGAATTGTCTAATAAGGTAAATTCTGTTGCTGCCATGCAGTGACCCAAATTCATTTCTAAGTCAAGACTGATCATGAACTGAAAATTAACCAACAGATATGATGAGACATAGAGTGAAGGATGACAGATAGCAAACTGTAAAACCAATTTTAGGATTTAAACAATCGATGAAAGCAGTTTATGGCATGATGTTAATGACAGCACACTGTAAAACAGATGTTGTGGATCCCCACCCAAGTAATGGAGAAAAGAATTATGCAAAAGACTGTACAGAGTTTGTTATGGTTATCTGGTAAAAAATATAGCATATAACAACATAATTTCTGTCTGGATAAAACAATGGAAGGGTAAACATTTCTATTGAGTTTTTAACTTACAATACTTATATTTATATAGTGAAATAACTGAGTTTTTTATTATTCTTTCAAAATTATGACAATTATGACAGTGTAAGGCTAAGGCCCAACGTATCGAGGCGCAGCCAAATAGTGCTGTGGAAAAACTGCCGCAGAAACGCAGTGCGGTTTTTCCCGCAGCGCTTTTCACAGAAAGTCCACAGAGTTTCCCTCTGCGGATTTTCTGCTTTAATTATATCTATATGGAAGCTGCCATCGTTTCCGAAGGTATAATAGACATGTTGTGATTTCCAAAAATGCAACGGTTTTGGAAATCACAGTATTCTGCCTGTGGGTTTTTTTCTGCAATGTGTGGATGGGATTCTATTGAATCCCATCCACTTTGCAGCCCTGTGAAATACTGCAGTTGTTGCCGTGGCGTTTATGCCACATGAGGCTTCAGCCTAATGCTGGAAACGCACATGCAGGCTTTGCAGCAGTTTGAGGTGACTAAAGCCAGGAGTGAATCCAGCAGGAAGGAGGAGTATAATTCCTTCCATTATATTTCCCATTTCTTCTGACTCCAATTCTTATTTTGGCTCCAAAAATTTCACCAAAAACTGCCATAAAACTGTTTGTGAGTCCAACGTAAAGCTGTCTTCATACATTATTTTTACACTACTGTATATTGATCATATACATAATAGAACATTATTCAAACATAAAATATATACCAAATGTAGAGACCCCATGTACTGTATACAGTTATATGGATAAGTGTAGGGTCCCTCAGTTGACCTTTATCCAATCCCCCCAATGTGAATATGGCTTGTGTGATTCACAATGTTGTCTGGTAATATGTCAGCCACAAAAACACACTCTTACACATTTGTCACAAACTGAATACCATAAATCAGTATTTTGGTCTTTTGCAAATGTGAAAAGTCTCTCAGTGTTCATTTCACATGAACTCGGCACTTATTCCGCCTCCCTGTCTCAGACAGCACTAATCGAAAGTTTGGAGCTGATAGCAGAATTCATTGAAATCAGGATTCACTGCCCCGGACAGTGGGAAAGCACCCAAAATACAAGACAGTTCCTCTGAATCTGGGATGACTGAAATGGGGCCCCCACTGCGATAGGGTCTGGTCAAGTGCACAGTTTGCCCTATGGTTAAAGCAGCCCTTAGAAGATCCCAATACAAAAATCTGTCTCAAGAAATTCACAATAATTGAAAACAAAACAGATATTATTGCGTTGGTAAAATGTGCTGGTGAATTTAAGCATGCCTGGTATAAACACATCCTAATATAAAATGGAAATAATATAAGGACAAATTAGATGGACCAAGTGGTCTTTTTCTGTATGAATCTTTTATCTTTTTATGGTATGCTTAGCTACATGGCTATAAACTTTTGCAGGAAACAGGTTAAGATCCAAGGCTGCATTTGCATAGCAGACATCTAAATTGTATGGCTATCTAAAGTGTATTGGTGGCTTTAGCCCATGCTAGAAGATGATATGCAAAGTCTTTGACTAGAAAATGTACCTTTCCCATTGAATGCTGTCTAAAGCTCAACCCATCTGTTAATGCAATCGAGCATGGTGATTTTTGGTGGTAAATATAATTATATATAAGCAGAAACATAGTCCGACATACAGGATACAGTAAAGAATGAGGACTATCACATATTAGAATTACTGTACTTCTAATTGGAGCCATGCTTTAAAGCAAGTATAATTGGTTTTATTCTTTTATTGTATTAGAAAATGATTTATGACCAATAACTATTGAATCTTAAAGGGATTCTTTAGAAAAAAAAATCATAAGTGAATAAAAGATGTTGTTATATAAAACTTTCTAAGTGCCTTTAATTAGAAAAATATACTTGTTTTGACCCATCCTAGAAGGTTTAAGGGAATCTGTCAGCAGTAAGTTGGTTATAACCCTAATCACAGTACCTTGTTCCAAATATGCCTCTGCTATTCAGCTTTGGAGCCCCATTTTCACGTAAATCTGTGTTTTATTCATATGCAAATGATTAGAATAGTGCTCTGCCCAGTAAACTACAGCTGAGACTTAAGCCTGAGCAAGTTAAGAATCCCCAAAACAGCAGTGGTATGTGATCTGTTAGATAACTGTATCACCTGCAACTGCCAACATCTTGTCCCTACTCACCACATCACCTGTGTGCTCTGTCTGTCCCACAACTAAGAAGTTTTGTCAGCTGTTATATATTCACAACTTCATTTTTCATTTGCTCCTGCCAGTCAGTTATGCTGGACTGCAAGTAGCTGTTACGTCACTCTTACTCTTGTGTCCTCATTCAACCCATCCTATGACATTTTATTAACATTCTAGTACAGGTTTCTGACAGTATAAACAGGAGATTGATTATTTTAATTTATCCTGATAATTATCCCCTAGACAAAATGAATATCTTACTAACTAAAAGTATTTAGATATTTTTATAATTACATGATTTTAATTTATTTATGGTATTTCATGTCTTGAAGAACCCCATTAAATTAAGTATTGCAACAATCTAGATTATCCAAATTTAGCATAACACAGTCAGTTATTTCAATTTTTTTATAAAAAAAAAAATTAAAGTGTAACTCCCTTTATATGTATTTATTTATTTATAGCTATTGTATCAGGGAGTGTTTGGTGAACATTTTTTATATACACTTAATTTACTTAGCTAACTTTCCTTTAATAGAAAACAGGCTCTAAAATTCACTTGAAAAGGATGTAGCTCCAGTTTTATACTACCTAGCTATAAAACAACCTGAAATATCAATAATTAAAAACAGTCCAGAATTTGCGCAGTTCATGTTGCATATGAAAATCACATTCTTAACTGATATATCCACTTAATTTATAGACAATACTGCAGTATATGAAGCTGGCTGATAATCTCAGCTTTCATTTGATACCAGAACCATTTTTCTAGATGGTATAAAACCGAAGAAACAGACATTTGAAGTGACCAATCCTGTTCAGCAAATGCTACAACTCTGCATACTACATTGAGCAGTCTCTCCCTGGCAATGCTTAGTTGGTGCATTGTTACTAGGAACTTTACAGCCCGTTTTTTTTATTAAAAGGCAGATTGATAGATTAATTAATTGTATTACAAAAATTATCCAAGCACCCCCCAACAAAATAGCAAATAAATAAACAAAAAAACAGGATTTACACTTTAAATTTCCCAAGTTGGCTTATAGCCAATAAACATTGTTTACTCCCCAAGAGATCTGAAATATAAATTTTGTTTATGAGGCAAAAATATTGGTTACATTTTATTTGGTCTGTCTCATATAGTAAATCCCTGTAAATTTGTCCTATTAGGTCATATGAATGTCAAAAAGAGCACCTTCATGAGCTTGAACAAGAGCAACTCCAGCTTTAACAGACTCAAATAATGACAAGCAATGCAGGCAAAATGTCTGTCCAGATATGCACCTTCTAAGTGGATTTCCTAGCTTGAATGAAAGAGAAACAATGATTTTTTTTCTTACATGACATAGCCTGCAGGCCTCTTTCAGATGGGCATTTTGTACTTTTTTTTTATTTTACTCTGGAAGCAACAAGTAGCAAGGGTAGTATAATTCTTAGGATCAAGAGTGGTTCTGCTTGGTATTTCCACTGGCGGGTCTGGGTATTAGGTTTGAAATGCAAATTTTTAAAAGGATTTTCCAGCAGGTAATTTAAAAAAATATATATATATAATAATGGGTTAAAAAATAAAAGAAGCAATGCTCACTTCACCAATCCTCCATCACTTTTGTTCCTATACTGCAGTGTTTCCCAACCTTTACAGACTCAGGGTACCCCTGGAGAAATAAGCCTGGTGGGTTTCCAAGGCACCTCTGGGTGCTATGGCATCCTTGTTTGAAATTGTTGCTATACTCCCTAGATCATCCACTCTCCATTCTATGCTTCCTAGTCCCTCCAACAGATTGGAAGTGTTGCTCAGCCAATCAATTGCTACAGTGCCGACCCAACTCAGCAACAGCTGGAATGGAAGAAACAGAGAATGTGTGAGATTTGCTGAGCCTTTTTATAAAAAACAGATAGCCACTGTAATATAATATTCCATCAAAATAAGGCCTAAGGAGTACAAGGTTTTCCCAAAGAAAAATATTATCTTTTTTACTTCAGTGGGATCTAACTAAAATCCAATATGAAAACATATCCTAGCTAAGCCCTGCTACATAGTAATGCCCTTATAAATAATTTTGTATTTATACTTTCTTCAGAATTAACATTTTAGATTTTTTTCCTGAAAATTAATGAATGCAATGACAAAGCATCTCTCATGCATGCTTTTATTACTATTTTATGTCTTTGCATGCTCGCAAACAATGTTCCCGTTAACAATGCTACTTTACAAGCCTAAGTATATTCACAATGGTATAGTAAATAATAAATGGGCTATCATCAGTCCTTTCAGTTATAACTCTGTAGTCATAACTATCATAAATATCATCATCTGATACAATTATAAATTATATTCTACCACTGACTAATTTGCATTTTGATTACAACAAATCAGGTTAAATTTGCATATCTGTATATTTGAATGATAAGATAAAATAGATGTTGCACAAAAATTGTGGCAAAAGTAAAAGGAAATTAGACTATGAAGAAATAGGGGCAATTACATTGAGCCCCTAAAATTGAACTGCTTTTTGAGCCAGTGATGCCAGTGCCATTACTGCCTGAAGCCAGTTGTATTATATAGTCAGCAACCATTTCTCACTGCCAGAGTCATAGATAACTAATTCCAGCAGATTAATCCCTTAGAGCCACTATAAATACTGATTATAGCAGATATGTGGCCAGAAGGGTAGAAGCTCCAACTCTTACCCCTCAACCTCTCCCTGCAATTATGGAATGCCAAGGGGGTTGCCATAAAGGCTGTAAATCCAACAGTAACATCCAGACTGTCATGTATGAAAGGGCATGAATGGCATCTGTTGAAAAGTGTAATATTCTGCAATATAGATGTAAGATGACATATTGTACAATTAATCAAACAACTATGTGTTGGCCTGATTTTTTTTAAGTGTATTAACATTTTTACAAATATAAAAAAAGTATTCATTTTGCTTAAAAAATATTTTTACTGTACAGAGAACACCATAAAAGGAACCCAAAAAACAATTACAGATACATAATTAGAGTCTTCATAAAAGTCTCAGTTCCACACAATAACACAATGGTGCCATCTAAAAATACAACTTGTCTCAGAAAAAAAAACCCTCATTTGTTATGTTGACAGAGAAATAAAAAGCTTCAAATAGTCTATGTCCAAGTAAAAGGCTTTATGACTTCTACATTCTATCCCAAAATTATATCCTGGGCAACACAGAAGTTGAAGCAGCACAGTTTAGTAGTACTGCAAATTAGAAAATGTAACCTAGGTTGTTTATCTGCTGTTTACCCGTTACTCCTGTTACCAAGTAAGTGGTAATGGTTATTGTTGCCGTAAAACTCATCTCCAAAGGAAATACAATGTTCCATCATACCCCACTCTATGTGAATATCTATCAGACTTTGGACTTCTTATTGTATATAAACTATTTCCTGTGGTCCAGCAACTTGTTACTACTAATCAGATATGATCTTGATTTTTCAGATTTGACCCTGATTTCTCTTGCTCTGTGCAATACTTCCCATCCAATGATGCCTAAGAATAGCACCATGTGAGCTGATGGAGCTAGTACCCTTGCTCATTACCTCGTGTATAGTTGTAGCTAAGGGTAAAACCATGAAATAATCACAAATATTGAAGGTTAAAGGGCAAACTGTCACTCTTTGCAAACACAGTTCAGTAATACAATGGT
The DNA here is from genome assembly GCA_947044405.1 of Leptodactylus fallax. Lineage (NCBI taxonomy): Eukaryota > Metazoa > Chordata > Amphibia > Anura > Leptodactylidae > Leptodactylus > Leptodactylus fallax. The sequence goes on from CAMRHE010000013.1 coordinate 3,520,830, forward strand.
TACAGAACCATTACATGAATTGCACAAGTAACTGTGTAAAAAACACAGCGTAAAGGATTACCTAATTTTTTAAAACTGAAACAACTATGTGATAAGACATGGCAGGGTTAACTGGACATCAACAGTAACACAGCCATTTGACCACCACTTTACTACTACACACTAAGCAATTATATACATACATATCTATTATATAAACTGCTGCTGTTATTGTCCTGTGCTTCTTTGTTTGAGTTATAGAGGAGTCAAAAAGAAATAATAGTACTAGGGAGTGTTATTTACAGCTGTTCATTAGTACTACCCATTAGTAGTACCCCTCTCTTGCAGTTTTTCCCGCAGAGTGTTTCTTTCAGTCCCATTGCCACAGGTATATAAAATCAAAATGGGTTATTCTAGAGAGCTTACTGATTTCTGGTTCTTTAATATGTTGGCACCATTTCAGCAAGATAGTTTATGAAATTTCTTTGTGCCTAGATATTCCATAATCAAAAAACAACTTGCCACAAAATAGCGGATTACATAAAGGTACAGAGAAGGGTTCATGACAGCATCAAGCTTTACATCATCAAGCAAAGTGCCATGTGGCAGATGGAGTGGTGGAAACCATACCACCACTGTACTCTGTTGCAGTGCAAATGTGTTCTGTTGAATCATGTATCATGCTTCTCTATCTAGAAGTCTGAAGGACAAGTCTGGAATTGGCGAATGCTAGAAGTTCACTACCTGCCTGACTGCATTCTGCCAAATGGAAAGTTTGATGGAGAAGAGATAATGCTATGGGGTTGCTTCTCAGAGTTTGGCCTAGGTCTCTTTGTCCTAGTGAAAAGAAATCCTAATACTTTAGCATACCAAGACAATCTGTACAATTGCACACTTCCAATTTTGCGGGAACAGTTTGTGGAAGGCTTTTTTCAGTTCCAGCATGACAGTGCCTCGGTGTACAAAGCAAGGTCCATAAAGACATGGTTGGGTGAGGTTGGTGTGGAAGACCTTGAATGGCCCACACAAAGTCTCAACTCCATTGAACCTCAACCCCATGAAACACCTTGATGAGCTACAGTGGAGATTGAGTGAGGCCCTCTAGTCCAACAGCAGTATCTGACTTCACTTCTGGAAAAATGGGAAAAAAAAATTCCAAGACACACTGCAAAATCTTGAAGAAAGCTTTCCTGGAAGAGTGGACATTGTTTTGAAACAATGTAGGTTTTTCCGATGTAACTTTTCACCATATGATATGACAATTTTTTAACTTTTTATGGAGCAAATAAAAGTTATATTTTGAAAGGAGAATCATTCTTAAGCAAAATTGCTGGATCCCATCAATTGTTTTTTTTTCCTGGATTAATACCGGTCTCAAGCCGTGGATCCGTTGGGCTGTGTGTGATTTTTTGATATTTTTGGACATTGTTTTAGTTGTAAAAGGGGGACCAACTCCATATTAAAGGGTTTTTCCAGTTTCAGACAAAATTTAAAGACAAATATTATTGTTTGTATAATGGGAAATTATACAATTTTCTAATATACTTTCTGTGTCAATTACTCGTGGTTTTCTAGATCTCTGCTTGCTGTCACTCATTTTGTTTACTCCCAGTGGATAGAAATCAATCCATGATCATGTGATATACAGTACATGGTCATGTGATGGGCACAACTTTTCAGGCATATGTCTGATCACTGTACTGGGACTGTAACAAGCTGTGCAACTGTGTGTTCAACAAATGACCATGGACTGTATATATAACATGACCATGGACTAATTTTTATCCACTAGAAGTAAGCAGAATGTACAATAGCAAGCAGGGAACTAGAAAACCATGAGGCATTGATCCAAAAAGTATTAGAAACATGTATAACTTTTAATTATACAAACAATAACATTTGTCTCACACTGATCGTCTAGAACTGTACAACCCCTTTAATGTCCAGATATGAAGTTACTGGGAATCTGAACCAGGCCCCCCTACTATAATGCATCATTTATAGTAACAGTCCCCTTATATTGAAAAGAGACACCTTATAGGCCCCCCTATACTCCTGGGGGCCTATAAGACTACATTCTCTGCACACCCCCAAATTTACATCCCTGTTTATGTCTATGGACTTAGAATGGAATGTCATAAAGCTCCTGTAAGTGTAATGTGTACTATAGGTGTCTCAATACTTTTGCCCATATAGTTGATGCTTTCCTATGCAGTAAAAAAAAGTATGTTGGCATATACCAGCCTAGTGAATGCCAAATGGACCCTTTTTTTTGCATATGTCAGATGCACAGGTTGGTGTTTGCACTGGAAGCATGTAAAGAAAAAGAAAGTTCTGAACAGATCCTTAAAAATGGATTCATGTTATATCAAATAAGTCATACTATGAAAAAATATATACAGTGAAAAGTTGGGCCCCCTATAAATTTAAATAATTTTATCAAAAAATTGGGTGTAAACACCTATTAAAAAAAAAAAGGAAAAGGAAGGAAAAAAAAAAAAAAAGGGGGCAGGGGCCCCCAAAAAAACCCCAAAAAACCGCCGGAGGGGGGGGGCCCCTTCTAAAAAAAAAAACGGGGGGGGGGGGGGCGGGGGCCGCCCAACAAAAGCCCGGAGGGGGGGGGGGGGGGGGGGGGCCCCCAAAGGCGGCGGGGGGGGGGGGGGGGCGAACCCCCCCCGGGGCAAAAACCAAACAAAGGGGGGGGGCCCGGCGCCCCCCAAAAAAAAAGGCGGGGGGGGGCGGGGCCGCCACAGCGCCAAAGAAGGACCCCAAAAGGGGGGGGGGGGACCACGCACAAAAAGAAAAAAAAAACAGCGGGGCCCGGCGGGGGCCGGCGGCGGGGGGGGGCGGGGGGGGGCGCCCGGGGGGGGGGGGGGGGGGGGGGGGCCGGGGCCGGGGCCCCCGCCCCCCCCCCCCCGCCCGGGGCGGGGGGGGGGGGGGGGGGGGGCGGGGGGGCGGGGGGCCGCCGGGGGGGGGGGGGGGGGGGGGGGGGGGGGGGGGGCCCCCCCCCCCCCGGGGCGCGGGGGGCCGCGGGGGGCCCCGGGCCGCCCGCCCGCCACCGGGGGGCCCCGGGGGCGGCAAACCGAAAAGGCGCCCCGAAAAGAAAAGGGGGGGGGGGGGGGGGGGGGGGGGGGGGGGGGGGGACGGGGGGGGGGGGGGACCAGGGGGCCGGCCCGCCCCCCCAGACCGGGGGGGGGGGGGGGGCGCCGGGGGGGGGGGGCGGAGGGGGGGGGGAGAAAAAGGGGGGAAGAGAGAAAGAAAAGAGAAGGGAAAGGGAAAAAAAAAAAGGGGGGCCCAAACCGGCTATTATTTAGAAAAAAATAAAAAAAAAAAACCCCCTTTAAAAAATAAAAAAAACAATCAAAAAAAAAAAAAAAAAAAAAAAAAAGAAGAAAAAAAACAAAAAAAAATAAAAAAAAAAAAAAAAAAAAGGGGGGGTAGATAGATTGATGTACAGATATAGAAACAATATCAATGAATTCTTTTTTCTCACACGTATTAAGTAGGGTATATTGAATACATTAAAAATGTAAAAAGTGTGGGTCTGGTAGCATTAAACAGAGGTTGACAATTGGTGTCATGCACTGATATGGGGCTAGCAACTGAGCCTTCACCAGTCACACATTCATGGCATTTCAAATTTATATTCCAGGAAAAGTGTATCCATATACCATCTATAACTAAAATATCCCATTTAATAAAAAAGGAAATATCAATTTGACTGTGCATTAGTTGAACAACTAAGCCATCTGTTAGTTTACCGCTACATACACAAATGATGCTGGCAGTTGTTTTCCTTGTTAGATTTTGAAAATTATGACTGTGAATAAAATAATAGGAGCAAATGAGTTTAAAGGGCACAAGCTATATTAATACTTTCTGCATTAGTATTGTCACTATGGACACAAGTCATTGTTATGTGTCTTTACAACTGCTACACTTCTATAGAAGAAATATGTGTCTAAAGAAAGGGCAGGCCTTTGCAAGTACATGCAGTGAACATATAAAAATAGCACAGAGAGATCTCCAGCTCTATCTCAAAGGGTCCATTTATTTATTGTGGGTATTTAAACATGCTTCTTTTGCTTACAACAAGAATATATGGCATCCATGGCAATATATGGGCAAGACAATTGTAATAAGACATTCCTCTGTCTATTTGTAATAACAAATGTTCAGTTATTAATGCAGGAAAATTAATTGCATCTAACAAGTTTCTAACATTAAACCATGAATATGTATGATGATATTAGTGCTGTATACAATTTGCTGATGGCTGATATGCTCACCCGAGAAGCAATTTATGGAAACTATTGACAATAGTGCGAATGTAGCCTAAAGAAACAATGCAATATACATATCAAACTATGGCATACTGTGCGGTACTAGGGTATATATATATATATATATATATATATATATATATATAATCATTTTCATAGCCATAATATATTAAATAGAAGAAACCTAAACTATGCATCAGTAACGTGTAGCAATAATTGCTTCACAAATAATTTAACAAGACATTACATATTTCATAAAAATAGAAATATTCTTGATTTCTATATTTAAAAACAGCTGTTCAAAATGCTATTATAAATATAGTGAAATATCCTACCCTATGGCTATGTGAAATGTAGCTTGTATATGTCTTTTCTGCTGTTACAATGTATCTGCTGATAGATGAAGCCTCGGTGTAATGCAAATTTTATGCCAAGAATACTGTATAATGCACTTACATAATTAGCTAAATTAGAATAGCTGATATACTGTAGTTATATACACTTGGCAAATCTGCCTCTTCCTACAGATGTATATAGCTACAATTATTGAATGCATCACCTGTATATATTACACTCACAATTTCTCTTCATGGGCATTAGTACTATAAACAGAAACATTTAGAACATAGCTTTTGTGTATCCTTACCAAGAGAACTGATCAATGTAAACAAAAAACATTCAAACCATATATCCTAATGTTAAATACACAGCCCATGATGTAGCTATTGTTATTACTAGTAATGCATATATGGAGCAGCAAATGTAGAGAATATTAAGAATTACTGCTGCACAGATATATGCTGGTTTATATTTTCTGTTCATTCAAAAGTTTTTCTCATTCTCCCCCAGCTGGTGGAACAGGGAACTTCAACTCTTCAAAGCTAAACCAAAAAGCTAGAGAAATGTGCCTCATCTTCCCCAGAGACACTCCAGATGCTGAACAAGAGGATATGGAAATGGAGAACCTCCAGCAAAATATGAATAATAAATTAACTACTCACAATCTGATACACAAGTTGCACTATTGATTATTTCATTTATTTCAGCTTTTAGAACAATGTTATTATTTTCTCAATCTTAATGAATATATTTCACATACCCTATACATTGAACATAAAGTTGCAGTGTCCAACAGAAAGTTAATGCTAATGTGCGATACTACCAATAGTATTGATTAAGATTACCAAGAGGGGAGGGGAGGACAAACTCACCCTCTTAATTTGGTTTTACCTTTACAGAATGGTCCTAATATTATTTGCTGTTAGCATTTATTTTTATTTAATCTATAGTAACCTTCAGTTTTGACATTACATGAGAACTGGTTGTTTCTGTGAAATAACATATGCCCTACTAAATATATAGTGTGTAATTGAACATTGTTCACATGTACATAAGGCACTGCAACTATACAAAACATACTAGAAAACACCTGAGTCCTGAACTCAGGCTTATACCTGGTATACATAAGAATCTATATAACTACATAAGATTTGGTATGCTGCTAGGATTGCCAATCCTTTGATTTTAAACTATGACGTGCAGTGCAGTGATCCCTCCCAACCTTTGCTAGTATGGGGCTAAATGCTTCAGAAACATGAAGAAAAGCATTTGCTCAAAATTTTCCTCATGTACAATATTTTAAACTGTATAGTAATATCGTTCACTAAAATAAATACTTTATCAAATTAATTGCATATGTGCTCCTCAGCCTCATGGTTATGCATTACATACGAAAAGCATGGAAAGGGAGAATGGAAGAAAATTTCCTGGACTGCAGTGCTGTCTATGGGTCATATACTAATATTTAAAGGCAGGCTGCAGTTTTATATTGCTTTGCTGGGACATAGAGTAAATAGGTACCTCTATACCCCAGGTATATGCATTTCATAATGTGCATAGGTGTCTACCTTTTACAACTAGGGAAAAGTCATTATGTGATAGCTTTGCAGCCTACCTGTACTAATTACAGAGACTAGAGACTGCAAGTATACATAATTCATTTTGCCCATCGTATCCAACCTGTGTTTTGCATTTGTATGTGAACTAAGGAAGTAAAAAATACAATGACATGCCTGGAACTGAGTTGCAGGTGATAAGTGTTTTTAATATAGCTCAGAGATAGATTTCATAACACCATTTTTTTAAACAATGAACAACACCAGTGCCCAGGGGAAGAACAGCAGACAGTCAGTGGCTGTCAAGACTATATCCTAAGTACCATGTGAAGCATTTATGCTACCAGTACGTTGAAATATACTGGGCAAATGCCAACCTTTGATGATATATGGCCAAATAATAGCACTCCATAATTACAATCTCTTGCTGTCAAGTCTGGAAAATGCATCTGTCAAAGACATCCATTAGTGCCTCAAAGCTACTTGCATATACAGTTACTATATCTTATACACTACAACCTTATTATTACTATACACAATATAATAACGTATTATAAAAATGCGATCTCCTGCCTTTAAACTTGTATTAAGCTACACAATATCTCTTCCTTGTAGCCTTCCTTTATGTCTCCCTTCCATCAAAAGTCACCACAATTACATTACATTGTTATCCATTCATCTTTCTCCAACCTGAGCCCAGCAAACCTGTGACATTTTCCTGTTATCTAGGGTGTACATATGAGAGCGGGTTCTGCTTTTTTGCTTTGCAGGAGTATATTTAACAAGCAAAGTGACTGGAGACCTTTAAAACACACAGTCGATAAGACGTACAGGGGTTTCTACAACACATCCTTCTCTCATTTATATCTTATTGAGATCTTTACATTAAGCTTCATTTTAGTAGCTTTGCAAAACACGGAGTTCACAGTATTTACCGTAAGCAGGGTAGAGGCAGACTTGTGTGCTTCTTCCATCTCATCCCTTTCTTCCAAGCATTGATCAAGCCTTAGTAATCTGATTTGATTCTGTGCTATGTATCACTGCCCTGCTATACAACCTCATTTCCCTAAATCGGTGCTTGCAATACGGAATAAAAATGAGACAGACCGGGGACTGGTACCTACCTTGTGCTTGTGACAATTATCCTGATGGGGTTGCCATAAGCTAAGTATTGGCCAGGCATGCACAAAGTCTGGAATGTGACATCCAACAAAACAGGTAGTAGCTGTTCCAATTGTGTCCCCAAGCACCCCTGCTAGTAGTAATCCATTTAGTATCAAGGTGGAAAAGAAAGGCAGGTTATTCTCTCAACAATAACTGGTCACGTTTAGGTTTTCTTCCAACTTGTTTTTTCCTCCTTCTCTTCTTCACACCATTTGTAATAATCCTCTTCAAGAGACAGGGACCAGATACAAGGCATAAACCCCTCTACAATCACATCCAGCTGCTCGTTTTGTTAAATGTTGGAACCCACCTCCACCACAAAGCAGTGATCTCCAGGTGCCTAGAAGATGGCTAGAGACAAACTTGAGACAGAGGGCTAGCAGCACTCCACTTGACTCTGTAGGCTTCAAATACAAACTTTAAGAAAGAGTATCGTGCACATATACAAGGGAGTATGTCAAGAAGAGAAAGATCCGCTCTTATTACAGGAGGAGGATTAAAAAGACACTTAAAAGAAATCCAATGCACTGTGATCCACAGCTGATCTGTATCCTAGGCTTTCCGTCAGTCTCTTTCACTTGTATGCTTGTGATAAAACTGTGTTAATCCAGCCAGGCTCCTGCCTTTCAGCCTACTTCTAGCTCACAGGGAGCTGTCCGGCAGTCAGGTGCTGAAGCTGGAGCCGTCACACACCTCCATTCAACTCTAATACAGCGCAGAACTGGAGGTAACATGCAAGCTGCAGCCTGCACTGAGTGAGACGCCACACCCCCATCACCTGACCTATATTGCAGCAGCAGCAGCAGCTTCTTCTCAAGAGCATATTAACTCTTTACTAAGGCTCTCCTACTATTAGGAGCAATCAGCTCATCACACTGCTAAAAGGTGCTATTTCAGGCTTTAACAAGGTCACATGTGGAGACCCTATCTAGCAAGGAAGGAACTCTCCTGATTGCATCATAAATGAAACAATTTGCACAGGGAAAATTCCTGTTAACTCTCATTAACCTAGATATTTAGTACTTTTAAAGTATCATCACTTTGTTTCGTTGTTTGTATCTGCACACAGAAAAGCATGGTCGTCCTGAATTTGATACATGAAGGCAGAAAAACCACGTAACTCTCTTCGTAATGCAAGGTTGTGTGCAGGATGGAAGATCGATCTTATTTCCTTTGTAATGGGTTTCTTTCATCATGAAAGAGAGAAGTGTAGCTGACAGTCATAGAGGCACTGTGGTGCACAACTATGGGGAGAAGTGTTGCTGGCAGTGTGATCAGTGTGGATTACATGTATGGGGACACTGTGTCTAGAAACTATTAAAAGGGTAATGTGGCTGACAGCTGGGGAGCACTGTGGGTAAAACCAGGTGGAGAGTCTATGTGAAACTATAGGTGGTACTATGACTGACATATATGGGGAGCATTTTAACAACTATGGGAGCATTGTTTCTTAGAATTGTAGGGAGGCAATGTGGCTGACAGATGTTTGTGGGATTTATGAATAACAGCTGTGAGGTCAGTGACAACTATGGGATCACTGTAGTTGTCAACAAAATGGGATGGTATGATGGTTGCCAGATGTGAGGCATAGGTTAACAATAGCTAGCATGTAATAAGGGACATTGTGACTAACAACTGTGGAGGGAATACTTTAACAGAGTGGTTGATAGCATTTGTATTGACATTGTGGCCATCACTTCTTAGAGTACTATGGCTGACACTGAATAGCAAGAACACTATGACCTCTATAGGAAGATACAGTATTTTAACTAAGAGACAATATTTTAGCTAACAGCTATGGAGCACAATGTTGCTGACACCTCTTGTAACCATCAGTTATAAATGCACTCTGGCTGACAGTTATATTGTACTGACTGTAAACTGTAACATTAATGTTTTTGATCACAAAGGATCACTGTGCATTTAATGGAGTAATTTTCAATTACTTATATAGCTATGAAGGGATGTTTTGGCCGACAGTTTTGTGGACACTGCGGCCATCACATATGGGATTGTCTTGCTGAATGATTTAATCACTGTGGCTGACAACTAAATACTAAGGCTAAAAGGGGGGGCATTGTAACTATAACTATGGAGGAATTAAGTCTGATAACTATAATAATTCTGTGGGTAACATCTGCTAAGGACCCTATGGTTTATTATCATAGAGAGTCACAGTGATATTTGACAACATGGCTGACATCTGGAAGGGTACCATGGCTAAAAAGTTCAGGGGCCACTGGGGGTAAAGGGGTTTTTACATGTTACCAACTTATCCCCTATCTATGGGCATACAGCTGCATCTCAATAAATTAGAATATCTTTGAAACGTTTATTTCTTTCAGTAATTAAATTAAAAAGTGACCTCCTATATTTTCTAGATTCTTTACACACAGAGTGTTCTATTTCAAGTGTTTTATTTCTGTAAATGTTGATTATGGATTACAGGTAATGAAAACCCAAATCTATGAAAATTAGAATATTGTGAAAAAGTTCAGTATTGTAAATTCAGTGTGTCACCTGCCAAGGTTTCCTAAGCCTTTAAATGGTCCCTCAGTCTGGTTCAGTAGGACACACAATCATGGAAGACGCTGATTGTGAATTGTATTACTGAATCCCTGAAATGATTGAACGTTTGAAAAATATTATAATTTATTGAGATGCACCTGTATGTTTCAGATCAGTGGGGATCCAACTGCTGGGACCCATACCAATCATGAGAACAGAGTGTTTTATTTCCAGTTCTGAATGAAAGTTTTGTGTTACAAACAGACCACTGCTCCATTCATTTCAATAATGCCATGGAGATAGCTGAAGTATAGTGCCGGCTATGTCTGGCAGTCCTACTAAAATGAATGGAGCAGGCGCGCAATTGTGCAACCACTGTACCATTTAGAACAGGGAACAAAATACTCCTGCTCTCATGATCAGAGGGGGCTCCAACAGTCACACCCCCCTAATATGCAACTTATCCCCAATCCATTGGATAGAAGATAAGTTTATGAGATGGGAAACCCCTCTAAAACTATTAAAGGGACTATGACTAAATAATAATTGTGGATACACTGTGGGTAACACCTATAGGGGATACTGTTTTAGGCACAACTATCAAAGGCCATTGTGATTGGCAGCTATGGTGGAAACTATGAGCAAAGGGCCAGAGGGCCTTGAAAAGCATACGTGGTTGATATATCCACAGACTCTTTGATTTTATTATGAAGAAATTAAGACAGGATTTTAATTGCTTCTTATTTCAGTGATGGATTAGATTTATTTATAACACTGAATCGTTGATTATGATGTTAATCTGTTTTACCTTAGTCCTAACATCAGCACAATATGGGGTATTCCCATATTGGACAGGCGGAACTTTTAATTAACATAAAATATGCATGACTATGCTACCTTATAAGAGGGCAAAGAGACCTACCCCCTTGTGTAAGTTATAAAGTAAAAATTTCTAAGTTTAGGGAGGGAAGCTTGCTCTGCTGTTAGTACTAAGGGAAAACAGATTAACATCATAATCAACGATTCCCTTACGTCCTAAAGCAGCACAATATGAGGATATAGCAAGTAATTCCCTTAGGGAGGGTTTCCTGCTCTACAACACCTAGGACTGACTGACCAAAGGCAGTCGCCACAGAACTCCGAACATCTAGTCGATAATGTTTTACAAAGGTTAGGTGAGATGACCAAGAAGCAGCTTCACAGATCTGATCCAGCAGTAAGGCCTGGTTCTCAGCCCAAGAGGTTGATACAGCCCTAGTTGAATGGGCTGTACAAAATTCAGGTGGAGCTAACCCTTGAGCAAAAAAAGAGACTTTGCCTCCTTGATCCACCTAGACAAGGTAGGCTTGGAAGCCCTGAGACCTTTGTCTCTACCATACATGTTGACAAGGAGATTCTCAGCTCTCCTAAAGGAACATTTATGTAAGAGGTAAATCTGGAGACATCTCACAACATCCAGGGTGTGAAGTTTTTTCTCCTCTTCAGAGGAAGGGGCTGGAAAAAACACAGGTAAAGAGACTAATTGGTTAATATTGGCGCAGGAAGACACCTTAGGGTTAAACCCAGGAAGGAACCTAAGTTGGACCCTATCCGCAAAAAATGATATATAAGTTTCCTTGGAAGAAAAAAGCCTGGAGCTCACTCACCCTTTTGGCTGAAGTGATGGCTAATAGAAAGGTGGTTTTAAAGGCAATAAATTTAAGATCTGCATCCTCCAAAGGCTCAAGGAGGACCACAAAGACCTGAAAGAACAGTTGAGAGATCCCACTGGGGAACCGGAGCTGAGACCACCGGTCTAAGTCTGGTAGTGCCCTTAAGGAATCCTACAATAATGGAATCCTGGGACAGTCGTCTGCCTAAACAGGTGGATAAGGCTGAAACCTGTACCCTCAGTGTAGCAGGAGAAAGGCCTGTATCCAAGCCACTTTGAAGAAAATCCAGAATTTCTGCCATAGTAGGGTTTGAACTATCAGCTTCTCTTCTGGAGCACCACTGCTTGAAGATGTTACCTATCCTATAGTAGCTTTTCTTAGTAGACTCTGCTCTGGCACAGGAAAGAGTTTTCAGGATGGCTTCTGACAGTCCACTAAATCTCCCTAGGGACTGGTCAACCTCCAGGCTGTCAGGTTGATTCTCCTCAGATCCTGGCACTTATGAGTTCCTTGGGAAACCAGGTTCTGGATGGGGGGAAGCCTCCAATATGTCCCTCGACTCAAGTACTGTACATGAGCTGGGCAAAACAAGTCCTTTTTGGCCAGAATGGTTTGATGGCTATCACAGAGACTTGGTCCTATCTGACTTTAATCAATACCTTTGGTATCATGGAAAGTAGAGGGAAGATGTATGCCAGCCTGATCCTCCAAGGGATGGACAGGGCATCCACTGCCAAGGTATAGTCCTCCTGATACAGTGAGTAGAACGTCTCTACCTTGGTGTTGAGTCTGGTCGCCATGAGGCCTATTCTTCTGGGAGACCCCACTTCAGGGTAATCTGATGGAATACATCTGGATTGAGAGACCATTCTCCTGATACGACAAGACCTCGACTCAACTGATCTGCTACTATGTTCAGGGGACCTTTGATGTGAACTCCGGATAAGTGGGTCAGACTTTTTTCTGCCCAGGTAAAAATCAGATCTGTAACTCTGAGGAGAGATAACGATCTGGTGCCTCCCTGTCTATTCAGGTACATTACGGTCGTCATGCTGTCTGACTGAACCTTGACCGCTCTCCCTCCGAGGAGAGGAGAAAATTGAAGTAGTGCCAGGTACACGGCTCTGAGCTCCTTCCAATTGAAAGATGTATTTTCTTCTAGACTACTCCAGACTCCTTGTACGGTCTTCTCGTATAGGTGGGCTCCCCATCCCGAGAGGGATGCATCGGGTGTCAACAGGGTCCAACGAGGTTGGACCGTGGACATTCCGTCTTTCAGGTGTATCCACCATCTGAGGGAAAGACGGGTTCTGGGAGATAGTTTGATCTTGTCGAGACTGAGAGGAGTACGGTTCCAGGCTTTTAGTACTTCCATCTGGAGAGGACGCAAATGCCATAAAGCCCAAGGGACTGCAATGGCTGAGGATAACATCAGGCCTAGGACTCTCATGGATATTCTGATCAATACCAGATGTGTCTTGAAGAGAAACCGGATCGCTTTGATCAATCTTTCTTTCCTTGCAGGTGTTAAGGAAACCTCCATGCGGTCTGAGTCCAGGAGATACCCCAGGAACTTCCTGCGGGTAGAGGGAACTACTTCTGACTTCTCCCAATTTATTAGCCAACCCAAGTTTTGGAGAAGGGATACGGCTATCAGTAACTGTTGGAGCCGAACAGATTCTGACTGGGCTTTTATTAGCCATTCGTCCAGGTATGGCACTACAAAAAGGCCCTGAAGCCTGAGAGAGGCGGCTATAGGAGCCACAACCTTGGTGAAGGTATGAGGAGCTGAAGTGATGCCAAAGGGTAGGGCTGCAAACTGAAGATGCTTCTTGTGGCCGGAAACTGAAACGGCGATTCTGAGAAACCTTCTGTGCGGAGGATATATTGGGACATGCAGATAGGCATCCTTTAGATCTAAGGTGACAAAAACTTCGCCCTGTTGAAGAAAGGATGTAACAGATTTTACGGTCTCCATATGAAAATGTTTTTTCTTTATGAAGTGATTCAGATATCTTAAGTCTATAATCATTCTTCAGCTGCCTGATGGTTTTGGCACCAGAAAAACTGGGGAGTAGACACCAAATCCTTCTTCCAAGGGGGGAGACCTCTTCCAGTTTCTTACCCTTTTTATCGGCAAGGTCTTCCACAATTTCATCCAGGCCTCTTCCAAAAAGCTTACCCGGCTCAAAGGGTAGAGAACAGAGGTTGAACTTGGAGGCATTATCTGCTCTCCAGGGTTTTAACCATAGCGGCCTTCTAGCTGCCGTAGAAAGGGCAAAAGATTTGGCTGACAGCCTTAAATGATGTTGGGAGGCTTCGGCTAAATAATCTGCCGGCAAGGAAACTGAGCTCAAACAAGCTAGGAGATCATCTCTGGAGACTCCAGAGTCGATGTCTCTTGCAAGCTGGGCTAAATCAGAACATAACTTGCTTGAGACTTCATTAGAGGCAATAGCCACAGAAGTCTGACCAGAGGCCAGAGAATAAACCTTCCTGAGAGTACTCTCTATGCGTCTATCCATGGGGTCCTGGAGGTTAGATCCTTCATCCACTGGGACCGCCGTACGACAGGACAACTTGGCCACTGCCGTATCAACTTTAGGTGGGAGAACCCACCGATCCTATTGGGACTCCGAAATAGGGAACAGGGTTCTAAATCTCCTGGAATATATGGGAGCTCTTTCCAGATGTTTCCATTCCGCAAGCATGAGTTTTCCAGTGACTCGTCCACTTGGAAGGCCCTAGGCCCCCTAGAGGTGGAACAGGAGGCTTCCCCGTCAACATCACGGTCCCTTGATCGGATGGACTTCAGTAGCCTATTTATCTTCTCAAGGGGAAAGAGAGGTCTGCTGGAATCTTCCAAGGTATCATCTGATGAAAGCGTTTCATCAATCACCTGGAAATCTACAATAGGAACCAGAGTTTGCTTCTCCACGCGAGGTTTCTTGGAAATCTGCGAGATGGAGTCCCAAATCTCCTGCAAGGAGTCCTGCATATATTCCTTGACCCACACGACGATATCACGTACTGATGGCTCATCAGGGGGGGTCCACAGCACTAACGGCAGCGGGAAAACTCATACCCATCTGGCAAGGGAGTATTTGCAGCAGGCAAATAATCCCAAGGGATAAGGAGCCAGACTCAAAGAGAGACAAGCCCACTACTGCAAAGGACTATGGGGCTTTATAGAGGGGAAAAGGGGATGAGCAATGGAAAATATCACAAACAAACCCTCCCCTTCAAATTTCTGCAGCAAAGCCACTTCCAGAAATGAAGTAGCTAACAATAAAGAGAGAACTGCAACAAGAACGCAATAAAATCTATATAAAAAATACACATTTTTAAATTTTCGCGGTACAGGAAGTAGGCTCAGCATACTGTATATATATATATATATATATATATATACACAGTGGGGAAAAAAAAGTATTTGGTCAGCCACCAATTGTGCAAGTTCTCCCACTTAAAAAGATGAGGCCGGCCTGTAATTGTCATCATAGGTAGACCTCAACTATGAGAGACAAAATGAGAAAACATACTGTATCTAGAAAATCACATTGTCTGATTTTTAAAGAATTTATTTTCAAATTATGGTGGAAAATAAGTATTTGGTCAATAACAAAAGTTCATCTCAATACTTTGTTATATATCCTTTGTTGGCAATGACAGAGGTCAAACATTGCTCTGGTGGTGTGCTTGGGATCATTGTCATGCTGAAAGACTCAGCCACGTTTCATCTTCAATGCCCTTGCTGATGGAAGGAGGTTTGCACTCAAAATCTCATGATACATGGCCCCATTCATTCTTTCATGTGCACGGATCAGTCGTCCTGGTCCCTTTGCAGAGAAACAGCCCCAAAGCATGATGTTCCCACCCCCATACTTCACAGTAGGTATGGTGTTCTTTGGATGCAACTCAGCATTCACTCTCCTCCAAACACGACGAGTTGTGTTTCTACCAAACAGTTCTACTTTGGTTTCATCTGATCATATGACATTCTCCCAATACTCTTCTGGAACATCCAAATGCTCTCTAGCAAACTTCAGACGGGCCCGGATATGTACTGGCTTAAGCAGGGGTACACGTCTTGCACTGCAGGATCTGAGTCCCTGGTGGCGTAGTGTGTTACTGACGGTAGCCTTTGTTACGTTAGTCCCAACTTTCTGCAGGTCATTCACTAGGTCCCCCGTGTGTTTTTGGGATTTTTGTTTACCATTCTTGTGATCATTTTGACCCCACGGGGTGAGATCTTGCGTGGAACCCCTGATCGAGGGAGATTATCAGTGGTCTTGTATGTCTTCCATTTTCTAATTATTGCTCCCACAGATGATTTCTTGAGACCAAGCTGCTTGTCTATTGCAGGTTCAGTCTTCCCAGCCTGGTGCAGGTCTACAATTGTGTTTCTGGTGTCCTTCCACAGCTCTTTGGTCTTCACCATAGTGGATTTTGGAGTGTGACTGAGGTTGTGGACAGGTGTCTTTTCTACTGATAACAATGTCAAACAGGTGCCATTACTACAGGTAATGAGTGGAGGACAGAGGAGCCTCTTAAAGAAGCAGTTACAAGTCTGTGAGAGACAGAAATCTTGCTTGTTTGTAGGTGACCAAATACTTATTTTCCACCATAATTTGCAAATACATTCTTCAAAAATCAGACAATGTGATTTTCAGGATTTGTTTTCTCATTTTGTCTCTCATAGATTAGGTCTGCCTATGATGTCAATTACAGGCCGGCCTCAACTTTTTAAGTGGGAGAACTTGCACAATTGGTAGCTGACTAAATACTTTTTTTCCCCACTGTATATACAGAGCTAAACAAGGGCTTATGTGGAATGATCTGACCTTTTTATTGGTACCATTATAGGTAGAGATGGGCAAACCTCTCAAGATTTGTTTTGTTTTAGGTTTTGATGGCCAGGAACAAAGTTTTGGCTCGAACAAGTTCGATGTGAACCACACCTTAAATTGGCTTAACAAATGTGAAGAAGACTCTTAGGGCTCCTAGGAACCTATCTATCTATTTTTAGCTTTCTAACTCAAACACAGCCAAACTTATGTCAAAGACAAAGTTTATGGAAAAACAAATGGTAAGCAGTGGATGCGAACTCCGAGTTTAATCATTATGCTGACACTTACTTTTACGCATTTAAACATTTAAAACTCTCCAAAAATGACCCTCTTTTAGGGGAAAAGGTGCTTGCCCATGTCTTTTTTTAAACACACATGGTGGATATATTGCAAAAATCAATGCTTTTGTAGAAAAATTAACCTGTTTTGAGGGCTTGTAAGCGCTACAGGGGCTTATTATTATTTGGGAGACAAATTTGTGGCTGTGAGCATAGTTGAAAAGTAATGATCAATTGACTGTTCAAAAAAAAAGGCACAAAAATTATCCCTTGATGGGAGTAGATATGAAATCAAAATTGTTTTGCTTTTTAATACCAACACTGTAGTACAAACAGTATAGTGTAGTGGAATGTGATGGACTAAGCTGAAGTACATGTCTGGCTGAGTGGTGGCAGTTGTGGTAGCTGTGGAAACATGTGTGGCAATGTGGCAGGGCATAGCATGATGGACCAGACTCCAGGACATGTCCTACTGAATTGTGGCAGTGGTAGTAGCTGTGGCAACATATGTGGCAGGGCAGCAGGGCATAATATGATGGATTAGTCCGCATGATTGGGGGCAGTGGTAGTAATTGTTTAGTACTAGCTGCCAGCATCAGCAGCAGTACAGTAAATAGAAGATTATGATAAAGGGAGACGTACCTTTCCTGGCAGCTGAAAAAGGTAGAATATCTTCTAAAATGGAAAGGATTCTATGACCCTGAGAACAACATTTGGCAGAAAATAATGTGGAAGATTCTGCTGGTTATCCTTGTATTGGAGCGAAGGCCACATCAACACTGTATTGATAATTGACAGAATTTCAATAAAAATTCAGGGCTCGCTCTCAGTGTGCTTGGCCTTGGTTTTTAGAGCACAGATTTAGATGGTTTGGTTTTTGGATGTCATGAAATGTTTGCAGGGCCCCTGAAATGTGAGTAAACTGAAATCCTCTGACACGTAAGTCCATTTTGGAAGCTGCACCCCTCACAGAATTTATCCAGGGGTGTGGTGAGCATTTTTAACCTCCAAGTGTTGTATTAACTTATTTTCTAGAAATGAATGCACAGCTGATGGCCAAAAGTGAAAATGGCAATTTTTCCAGAAATACGTAATTTTAGTGCGAAATATGGAGACAAACACTCCAAAGGTTGTTATACCCAGGATAACCCGCTTAACAAACTTTGGAGTGGTGCCTATGTTGAGGCAAGTGGGATGCAACATATCGTGCAACTGAAATTGCTTATCTCTGGAAAAATTGCAATTTTCACTGGCAGGTGCGCATTAATTTCTGGAAACTAAATTAATGAAACTCAGGGGTTAAAAAACGCATTCTACGGGGGGGCGTGGCTAGCCGGCGAAGTGAATGGCCGCATCTCTATGAGCTCTTGCTGGCATCTTCGTAATCCAGCTGATCATCCCAACATCCCAGTCTCAAACATCTTGCCCCTGCCTCCGGGCTTTCCCCTGCACCTTAGCGTACGCTCCGGTGGCAGTTTGGAGGGCACTTTTGCGGGGGAGAGCAGCACAGGGGATTTGAGGCCTACCTTACCGCCCGCCATCTTGGTGAGGAAAGCGCCGGGCTCCTGACTCACCATCTGCTCCGCGCCTCGACTAACATACCGGCCGGCCCGGACGCCGCGGTCCTCCGCGTTCTTCCCTGCTTCCTCTGCCGCTGCCGACGCTGCTTCTCTGCAGGATCGGAGGGCAGCGGCGCTGATACCTCCGTGTGGTGCGGGTAGCCGCGCGGAGCGGCGACTCGCTTGGAGCGGCAGACACCGCGCTGAGGCCTGCAGCTAGAAACATCAGATCCAGACACTCAGCGGAGGCGGCCTACATCCCTGGGTGATACCGCTTGTCCCAGATCTGTGACTCGGCTCCCAGGTAGGAGATCTACAGCAGACAGCAAGGGGAGGGCGAGTACTGAGGCCTTCAATAGGCATTAAGGAGACCCCCGACCTGGTCCTCTGCCTTCCCTTCCACCTAGCCATAACTAGGCCCTGAACGGACCCTCACTGGCACTCCTACCCTGCAAGATCCTTGCCCCATACAGGCCTACACCACCACTTCAGCTGTGTGATCATCAATTGGCCTCCACATCTCAATCTCTGGCGGCAATATCACTGAGCTGTAGCTCGCATCCTTCCCACAGAATTCTCATTGGTTCCTACCTTCTGGGTGATGGCGACCTAGTTTTGGGGATTTAGTGCACCTTCTAGCAACTATTAGCGACAAATAGCCTGCTCTGGTATATCTTACCTTTAAACGTTGAATCTATTGGAGACAAATACTTGCCAATATGGTGAAGGGTAGGAAACCCAACAAAAAACCAGACAATAACCTGACTAATTATTTTGAGTGGGACCGTGGTGTAGGCGGAGAATCGGGCCTTCCACCCACCGACCAAATAGAGCTCCTACCCTCAACGCCCGCGACTGCTGCAGGAAGTACTGCGACAATCATAGGGGGGGCAGACTCTAACCACGCCGAAGAATTGATGGATCTCCATCTTCCTCCCACCCCTGATGACATCCGATATGCAATACAGCAAAACCACTGTACATCAGCTCAATCCGCCAAGGAGCAGAGCTCTCTTCTGCGACAGTCACTGTCTCCGAATACAAGCCCACTTAAACAGAAGCCTCGAATGGAACTCCCTGGAGACCTAGATTATTCCAAAGACCAACCTTCTTCTGAGGCCCCTACATCCGCCCCAACGATTGGCCTAGACGGCTTCCCAACCACTAGCGGACCCGCCTCTGAGCATACTCTGAGAGACATGCTCTTGGCCCTCCGCAGCTCTCTTCAAGCGGACTTTACACAGCTGCTTCAGCCTCTTCAGTCCTCGGTCAGTGCATTGGATAAGCGAGTAACGCATATTGAAACTAAGATGGGCGACCTAGTTACGTCACACAACAAAATTATTGATGCACACAATGACCTTGAAGACGACGTTGAAAACCTCAAGGCGAAGATGGCTGATATGGAAGACCGATCCCGTAGAAACAACATCAAATTCAGAGGCATTTCAGAACAGGTTCAAACAGCTGATCTGTTTCCATATCTACAGGAATATATCAAGTTTTTACTGCCCGACTCCTCAACCACGGATATCATTATCGACAGAGCGCATAGGCTTCCTCGCCCCAGACATCTAGGAGATGAGATCCCAAGAGACGTATTGGCTAGATTTCACTTCTTTCACGTAAAAGAAAAATTATTAGAAGCAGCTCGCAAGCAGAAATCTTGGCCTCCCAAATTCAGAGATGTACAGCTCTACACGGACCTCTCCGCTACAACCCTACGCCTCCGCAGGGAATTGCTTCCGGTCACGACAACGCTCCAAAAAAATAAAATCCAATACAGATGGGGGTTTCCTGTGAAGTTGATCATCCTGAAAGAAGGGACCACCTTCACCATCCATAACCTGAATCAGGGTAAGGCGTTGCTATCGACCTGGAGGATACCAGTAACATCTCCTCAAGATACAGCAAGTGCCTCCCACCCTTCAACTGCAGGACGACGATCTCCTACAAACCATAAATGATTTCCCAGAATGGCTACACCTCTATACTATAGTGGTTTAACTGGCAAGCCTCTAATAGATACCCCCAAACATACAGTCAACCTGTATTCATTTCTGAACCGTTTGTTCATTCATTTTGTTTTCTGATCTTCTCATCTGCGACACTGCCTACCCTTCTCCTGTGGTTCCGATGCACTCCGGACGTTCTCACTTTACAGTGACAATATGGTGCTTAAGTTGGCCTCTCTCAATGTCCGCGGCCTCAATAGCCCGCAGAAGCGTACGTACATCTGGAAGGAGGCTCTCTCACTTTCTGCAGACGTGCTTTGTGCACAAGAAACTCACCTTCTACAAAAGGATGCCTTCAGGTTAAAACATCCCTCCTTCCCTGTAATCTGCCATGCACACCACCGATGAAAAAAACGTGGAGTCCTTGTCGCCTTCAGAGACTCCATGGCATTCTCCTTGACAGCCCAAAGAGCAGACCCCCAAGGCAGATTCCTCATCATTGCTTGCCTCCTCAACAATGCCCCCTTTACAATAGTCAATGTCTACGCTCCACTCCGGAAGACCCTGGCATTTCTGCATAAAGTCCGACGACAAATTCAGGACATCCAACAAGGTGCATTAATAATTTGTGGAGACTTTAACAACATAATGGACCCTTCTCTGGATTCGACCAACCCCAGTAGGGAGAGCACCTCCTGCCTGCGCCAATTTCGGCATAACGAGAATCTACATGATATATGGCGCGCACATCATGCGGGCGAAAGGGACTATACTTATTTCTCAGCAGTCCATGGCTCCTATTCCCGCATCGACATGTTCTTGGTAGACCTTCCAACCCTGATGAGTTCCAGGAAATCTACAATTGAATCATCCTTGGTCTGACCACGAGCCATCACTCTCACTATAGAAGAAAAGACACCACCTTCCGCTACTAGACTCTGGAGAAATAACACCTACCTCATGAGTCATCCTAATTATCGCCCGATAATAGAAAAAGACCTCCAGGATTATTTCCAGACAAATTCCACCTCTACCGATGACCCCCTATACTCTCTGGAATGCTCATAAAGCGTACATCCGTGGCACACTTATAAAAATAGCACATGGGAATAAAAAAGAACGCCAGAAAGCAATTAAGGAGGCAATGTCTACACTTCGTACTGTGGAAGCTGCAAACAAAAGTAACCCTAATCCGATTACTTCGGAACAACTTAGCCAGGCTAGACAGCATCTACGTCTGCTTTTGCTACAAGATTACGAAAAAGCTCTGAAAAAATCTAAAGCTCGATTTTACTCCCAAAGCAACAAAGCCGGCAGATTGTTGGCTAGACAACTACGAGCAAGAGCAGCTAAATCAAGGATCCCATACATCAAGCATCCTATAACCAAAGTGCAATTAACAGACTCGAGAGACATCGCCAATTCCTTTAAAGATTATTACGCACAGCTTTATAATCTACAGGAGCATACTCCTCTCCCGCAAGATCATTCCACCTTGGTGTCCGGCTTCTTGGGCAACCTAACGTTACCAGGCCTGACAGACGATCACCTCTTGGCCCTAAATGCCCCTATTACTCTCCCAGAGGTACTGAAAACCATACAGTCCTTACCTAAGAGCAAATCCCCGGGGCCGGATGGTTTCTCTAATGAGTATCTAATTTACTTTCAACAAATACTCGCCCCATACCTCATGAACTTCTTCAATCACGCTATGTCAGGTGCTCCGCTTCCACGCCAATCCCTGGCGGCATTAATTATTACCCTTCCTAAAGCGGGCAAACCAGCTGATGTACCGCAGAATTTCAGGCCAATCTCGCTGCTAAACTCGGACCTCAAGCTCTGTGCGAAGATCTTAGCAGCTCGACTGGCTCCCATTCTCCCAGATTTGGTTGGCACGGATCAGGTGGGCTTCGTCAAGGGCCGCCAAGCTCCAGATAACACCAGACGTGTCCTTCATCTGATAGATCTGCTGGAACGCAGGAGGACTCCAGCACTGATGGTCGCCTTGGATGCGGAGAAGGCGTTTGACTGGATTAACTGGTCCTTCGCCTTTTCTGTCCTGCAGAGAATGCGATTCTCCGGCCCTATCCTCACTGCTATATCCAATCTGTATTCCTCTCCATCGGCCAGAGTGTTTACCAACGGTACACTGTCGGATAGCTTTAATATAAGGAATGGAACGAGACAGGGATGCCCCCTGTCTCCTTTGATTTTTATACTCACCATTGAGCCGTTGGCGCAGACCCTGAGGCAAAGCGACAGAGTTCAGGGAGTGGAAATCTTGGATTCATCGCATCTCATCTCCCTCTACGCGGATGACATCATATTGTCCCTGACTCACCCAGAAACCTCTCTGTCAGCTGCTATCGGAATTCTCAAAGAATATGGAGCCCTCTCCTTTTATAAAATTAACGAATCTAAAACACAAATTCTCCCTTTGGGCATCCCCAATCCACTTCTGCAACAGCTCGAGGAGGAATTTCCTTATGATTGGAGGTCGACAGATTTGGATTACCTGGGAATAAAGATCACTCCCTCTATTACACAAATGGCCAAAGCCAATTACATGTATCGTCTGATGGATCTCGAGAAAGAGTTTCAATCTTACTCAAAACATACCCTGTCATGGCTAGGCAGGATATCTGCCTTTCAAATGATGCTGCTTCCAAAAATCCTATACTTATTCAGAACTATTCCTGTAGCTCCCCTCCTATATTCCTCCAGAAAACCAACGCTATGCTCAACAAGCTTATCTGGAATTCCAAGAAACCAAGACTCCCATCTTCTATTATGCACAGGAAACGGGGAGTGGGAGGTTTGGGAGTACCAAACATCTATGATTATTATATGGCCTCTCACATTTCTACTCTAAAGGACTGGTGGCACAACAACGCCCACAAATCCTGGATACGTATCGAATCTTATATGATACCACATCACAGCCTCAAATCTTGGCTTCTCTACTCCCTATGGACGGAGGTGGTACCTTCGCTCACGTCACCAATTCTAAAACACCTTACAGACAGCTGGTGACATATCCACCACTCTACAGGAAAGAAGCAGTCACTAAACGTTAAAAGGGTCCCGATTGAATTCTTGGAGTTAGCAATTCCGGATCTCAACTTATCCATCTGGAAAACATCGGGCATCACCTCCATCTCACAGATGTGGAGTGAAGAATCATTGATCCCATTCCAGTCTCTGCAATCCACTTTCTCCCTACCCTCCACTTGCTTCTTTACATACCTGAGAATCAAGCACTTCCTATCCTCCAACCACAACAAACAAATTCTGTATAATAAATCTCTGTTGGACCTCCTCAAAATTCCCAATCCAGCCACCAAGACTCTCAGCTCCATCTACAACACTATAGGCTCTAAAGACCGTCTGGTCAAATCTACTCCAATACTCAGCTGGGAAACGCAACTCCATCAACAATACTCGGTCATACAATGGCAGAAAGCGTTAGCCTTCGCGAAGAAGACCTTCCGATGTGCGACTCACTATGAAACCACTGTCAAAATTCTCCTCCACTGGTATTATACCCCAGAGCGACTTCACTGAATATTTCCACAGACTTCGAACTCCTGTTAGAGGGGATGTGGTGAAAAAGGAACTCTACTCCATTTATTGTGGACATGCCCCCAAGTGGTGCCATATTGGCGAGACGTCTTCCGGTGGATCTCTTCTCTAGTGGGATACTCCATACCCCCCTCACCAGCTTTGGCACTCCTATTCCTGCAGATCGACTCTTTTCCAGCGATACATAGAGTGTTGATTGGACATGCCTTACTGTCAGCGTCATTGGCGCTTCTACGCAACTGGAAGTCTGCTAACATCCCATCCAGAGGAGACCTGGTGAACATGGTGGAACTGACCTACCAGCATGAAAGAATTCTTTCCCATGGCGTTTTTGGGGACAGTCGAGCAATGCAGTACAGAATCAAAATCCAAGAGAATAGTTAAAGTCAAAGCCAGATGTCAGGAATAAGAATACAGGTAACAAAACAGCAAGCGTAATAGCCAGTACGCACAAGGTAATAGCAAGCGCCAATGTGAATGTAAGCAAACAATAAATAGGAAGGGAGAACTCGCCCCATACTTGATTGGACGATAGGCTGTCAATCACACAGATAAGGCTAAAATTAACTATTAGTGGAGCAGAGGGAAACAAAGGTAAAGGAGATGGGTGTGGTGGAAAATCAATTAAGGAGGTGAGGGAATAGGACAGTGTTCAGACAACACAAGAAAAACCCAAAAGAAAGAATCACAGCCGGACCCACCTCCTGCGCCGCAGCATGCGGCTGGATGGCGCAGAAGTTCAAACAGGTGCAGACGTAACAGTGACTTTGTCCTTGCTAGATCTTCTTTCTCCTATCATTGTATTACTGACTTCTGACCTTTGGCTTTTCTTGTGGCTACTCTTTAGGATTTCGATTTGGTACTGCTTTGTCTCTCTGGCTTTAACCCTTGGCTTGCTGACTCCTCTTCTGTGTTGTTTGTCTTGTCTGTGTTTTGTGTTGTCACTAATTCAGAGAAGGGATCGCCGCCATGTTGTTGGCTGTTGCCTAGTACAGTTCAGGCAAGTAGGCAGGGTGAGGGCCTGGGTCGAGTTTAGGGCTCACTGTCCTTGTTTTTTCCTTCTTCCCTTATTTAAGCAGGAGCACTGGGGAATTGCTCAACTGGCAATTCCCTTACACGCTATGTGGCGTTTGGATTGTTTGATTTTTGGACACCATATCATGTTTTCAGAAGCCCTAAAATGGAAAATTGCGATAATTCTGGAAATTGCAGCATTTCCGATGTATGTATTTTTCTGCAATGTGTGGATGGAATTCACTAGAAACTTTGCAGTGACGTGGGGCCTTGGCCTTAGGGTTAAAAAAAAACCTTCCCAAATGCTGCTTTGAATTATTTGCAGGGTGCAGTTTTTATGGGGGGGGGGGGGGTTCTAATATATAGCCTTTTAAAATCCCCTTCGGAGCTAAAATGGTCCCTATCAAATGGGTTGGGGAAATTTTCTTGTAAATTTAGAAAATCGCTGTTACAATTGTAAGCCTTCTAAAGTTGAAGGATGATTAACAGATGGATGCTAATATAAAGCAGAGATATAGTAGATAATATTTATTAAAATTTTTGGGTGGTATAATCTGTCTGAAAATAGCAATTCATATTTTGAAAATTGTGAATTTTTTCAAATTTATACAAAATTTCCTATTTTTTCATAAATGCAAAACATATTGATCACAATTTACCACTAACAAGTACAATGTGTCACAAAAAACTGTCTCAAAATCACTTGGGCAATTTAATGCATCTCATAGTTATTGCCACACAAAGTGATACATGTCAGTTGTCATGTCATGTAAATTGGGGCTGTGTCCTTAAGACTGGGCTCCCACGTTGTGAAAATGTAGTGTTTTTGGCAAAAAAACCTCTGCATTTTACATTACTTGCAAAGCGGTGGGATTAATTATCATAATTAAAAGAGCTCCATGTAGGGCAATGACTTACAAGGGAGTTCCTAGGTACTTGTGATACATAATGGCTAGAGGTAAGAATGTCCTGAAGATTCCTTGACTTTGTTGGCTCATCATGATTTTGCCAAATCATGATGAGCCAACAAAGCCTTCCAATGTTTACTGAGAACATTTCGTACCTCCATTCATTAGGAAATAAAGGTAGTAATAAAGTGAATAATTTAATAAGACTCCCTTGGCAAGTTAGATTTACGTACCAAAAATGCATCTCACCCTGAATGAATAGCCCTCAGATAATCAGTTTTAATATCTCTCGTGCATTATCCACGATTAAGAAATCGTTCAGTGAGGTCAGTGGCTTGGTGTTCAAAATCGACATAATTGGAACAGACATTCTTAAAAATTAGTGACCGGAATTGCTTTTTTAACCTTTGGATAATGGGAAGAGATGGAATGTAGAAGAGAGTTTGAAGCAGTTGTTTTTCTTTAAACATCAGTGGATAATCTGAATATCCATAAAATCAACACGTGTCTTACTAGCTTTAGATGTCACAAACATTGAAGTCTTTACAGTTTAATGAGGACAAAAAGGACTGTAATTACGAGGTGGAGCCCTGCCAATTGAATAGAATGTTATCTTTATACCTTGACCATAGGAGGACCGCTTCGTAACCGGGCAGATGGGAAACCACTTCTCTCTCCCACAGCCCAAGGAAGAGGTTAGCGTAAGAGGGCACACAAGTCGCCTCCATCACTGTCCCCTGGAGCTGCAAGAAAAAGCGGCTTAAGGTCCCAGCCTTGCCCTATACCAGTTGAAAGCTGGAGATACAATGGACATTTTAGCAGCTGAATTTCTATTCTGAACATTCCCCTGTGGAATCCACTGCAGCAAAAGCCACACCAAATGGTGATTTTTTTGTAACTGTATTTCCTGTGTGAATGCAGCCAGATAGTTTCAGATTTAATACATTGCAACCAATTTACAGGGAAACCCGCAGCATCAATTAACATATAGTGGAGATAATAGACAAAGAGCAGGTTCCTTTGCACTGCAGGGATTTTTTTTTTTTGTAGTATGCGGACTAGTTTTCTTTAAATACAGGAAACCCACTGTGATTACTGCCAGTGTGTCCCCAGCCTAAGGCCTTATTTGCACCATGGTGAAAAATGGCCATGTGACAGCCATTTTTTTGGCTCACCACTTTTTCACAGCTGTCAAATAAAACTGACATGCTCTATCTTTGTCCATTTTCAGATGCATAAACCCAATAGAAATCAATGAATCCATTTTTAGCTAATGTAATACGGATTGACATCCACGTTAGATCCATGAAAAATGTATCGGGGGTTGGGTCAAAAAAGAAAGACCAATGGGAAATGTATTTGTTTTTTTCACTGACAGTGAAAAACTGATGACAGTTGGCTATCAAAAATGGAAAAAAAGAACAAAATGGATGCAAAATGGCCCTTAACCCCTTCCCGCCGGTGACATTTTTTGATTTTCGTTTTTGACTCCCCCCCCCTTCCAAACCCAATAACTTTTTTATTTTTCCATTCTCAGAGCCATATGAGGTCTTAATGTTTGCAGGATGAAATTTTTTTTTCATGATGCTACCATTTATTATTTTGTACAATGTACTGGTTAGCTGGAAAAAAATTCAGAATGGGATGGATTTGAATAAAAAGTGCATTTGTGCGACTTTCTTACGGGCTTCGTTTTTACGGAATTCGCTCTACAACCAAAATGACATGTCAACTGTATTCTATGTTTCAGTACGATTCCGGGGATACCAAATTTATATGGCTTTATTTACATTTTAACCCCTTAACAAAAATCCAAAACTGTGCAAAAATATATATTTTTTTAAAGTTGCAATATTCTGACACCCGTAACTTTTTATACTAATGTGTAAAGGGATGCATAGGGCGTCTTTTTTTTGCGAGACCAGGTGTACTTTTTAGTTATACAATTTTGGGGAATTGCTATTGCTTTGATCACTTTTTATTCAAATTTTTATCAGAGGCAAAACAGTGAATAAACGGCGGTTTGGCACTTTTGATTTTTTTTCCCGCTACAGCATTTACTGTACGGAAAAAATCTTTTTATAGATTTGTAGACCGGACGTTTACATACACAGGGATACCTAATGTGTATGTGTTTCCCACTATTTAATTACTCTTATATGTGTTCTAGGGAAAGGGGGGGTGATTTGAACTTTTAATATTTTTTATTTTTTTTATATTTGTTTTTACTTTTTAAAAAAAAATTTTTTTGCATTTATTAGACCCCCTAGGGGTCTTGAACCACAGGGGGTCTGATCACTAATGCAATGCATTACTATGCTAATGCATGGCAATGCATTGTAAAAAAAATGGCGCTTCTATTGCGTTAATGAAAGACAGGCCTGGGAGCCTTCACAAGGCTCCTGGCTGTCATAGCAATGGGACGCTGGCCCAGAGCTTGCTCCGGGTGCCAGCGATCCCTGGCAAAATGGCGGCGCCCACGCGCTGCCGGTGAAATAGCGCCTCGGTCAGCTTTGACCGAGGCGCCAGAGAGGTTATTGCCCGCAATCATTCTGGGCACTGATCGTGGGCATTAACACAGGGTGTCTGCTGTATAATACAGCAGAAACCCGGCAGCAAAGGCGGCTGCTTGGGTCCCGAGCGGCCGCCATATTTAAGCACCCAACATCTGCCGTACTATTACAGCGGATGTTGGGAAAAGGGTTAAAAGACATCTGCATTTAAAAGAGAGAAAAAAACGAAGAGGCAAAACAATGCCATTTTTTTTTTTAAATGCCAAATAAAAAAAGCCATATATCTGTGAGATGATGGGAAAGCCCCCTCTGCATTGTGAGCATTGTGCCTGTTTCTGTATATAAGTCTCCTGTTTTATATGGACTGAAATTCTGTTATACAGCCGCAAGATGTTACTGTTTGTTAAAGCCATACAGAAAAAACTATAGTTTAACTGTGAATGATGTACCAGGGACACCATAGTTCAGTGTGTGGTGGCCATCTTGGAGAGCAAGACCTGAGACCTGAGAGAGATAAAACATGGAAAGGAGTTAAAGGACACGACTGGTGACGGATCATACAGCTTATATATGTGTAATGACAGTAACCTCTATTACAAAATTGTCTGACCATTGTATAAACAATGCTACATCTGTTACCGCCCCTGCTACCTCTTGTGTCACCCCCTCTTCCTCATAGATTGTAAGCTCTTGCGAGCAGGGCCCTCAGTCCCAGTGTGTGAATTGACTATTTCTTTGTAATGTATCTTTTTTGTCAGTACTTGAACCCTACAAGTTGTACAGTGCTGCGGAATATGTTGGCGCTATATAAATAAAATGTATTATTATTATTATTATTATTATTATTATTGCTGTGTTACGTTACGTGGGGCCTTAGCCTTAAAATGTAACAAAAATACAGGTGTTTTGGATATGGATTTTTATGTGATTGGGATTTTTGTGGGTACAATTTTGCATCTGTACCAGAACCCCACACCCTATGAATACACTCTTAACCTTCTGCTAGTGTTCACCAGCAGTTCTCAACAGGAGTGCCATGACACCCAGCAATGCTTTGAAAATTCTCCAAGGGGCCACAACACTCTGCATGCCTTCATGCAACATTATCTGCGTCCTTAGGAAATATATTTTTCTTTGCTAAAAATTATTTGGTCGGGGTTCACCAAGAAAATTTTTTTCCCGGTGTTCCCTTAGTCTGAAAAGGCTGGGAACACTGGTGCACACCCTCTTCTCATTGATATACAGTTATTGACAAAAAAACAAATGTATCAAGAAAGAGTTGTTGGAATAGAATGAAACCTTATATGTATGAGTATAAAGATAATGCATGTGATTACAATATTAGAGCAACAGGATATGTTTATTGGGGAAAACTGTACAATTGAAAGGAAGCTCTAGAACCCTGGAAACAAGATGACATATTGTTGATTATGGGGGCATACGGGTTTTATATATTGCACCCTGCCACACATTTCTCCACAAATGTTGCAGCTGGACCTGTAGATACTGCACACTTGTACAGTAGGTTGCCAAAGATGGCATTCCAGCTGGTCCCATAAATGTTCATTTAGCAATAAATCTGGCACCAGGCAGGCTAAGGAAGTGTTGCAATCTGTGGGAGACATTCTTAGGAAACCCTTGCTGTTTGTGGCTAAGAATTATCCTGCTGAAAAATGCCAGCTGGAAGACCTGACATGAGAGGCAACCATGTGGCCACAGGATGTCCTGTACATATTGCTGAGTTGTTAGTATCCCTCATTTCAATACTATAGGTCAGGGGTCCCCAACCACCGGTCCACGGGCCGGTACCAGGCCGTTAGGGGTCTTTTGCCGGTCCACAGGTTGGCAATCTGGCCACAGTGTTGTGTACACTTAGCTCTATACTAAACATGATTTCCCCCCCTCTACGCTCTCTATAGTACACCAAACAGCGCTGTACACCGGGGCGTGCTGACGGGACCTCGGTGTACAGAACTGTAGACCAGGTCCCCGCCATTAGGTACGTACAGTAGCTAATGGCAGGGACCTGGTCTACAGCGCTGTTTGTTGTATAACCCCTCCCCCATATGACAAAATCCCTGCCTCTAAACTGCCCACCCCGCCCCCTGCTCCCTGTCCCGCTCCCTCTGCTGGGCCGTGGCAAAAAAGAGGTTGGGGACCGCTCTATAGGCGACCGACTGTCATATGTGATGGCTCCCCAGATCATCACATGAGCAGTTGGAACAGTATGTCGCTCCACAGCAAAGGAAGGACTAAAATTCTCATCAGTTTCCAAACGGAAACCTGAATTTGTAGCAGTCCATACAACAGTGTTTGACAGATAATGGACAGGAAATGCAATATTTAATACTTTTTTTTCTCAAATTTTCTTCTGCTTAGCGCCTGGAAACAGCCCAGGCAAAGACAAGGATTTTAAATGAAGATGTCACCTATGTCTGGATGGCAGAAAGTGGAACTGCTAAATATTATGGTAATCAAATTAACCTTTCTAAACCACCCACAGAGGATCTGAATACTAGTGTTAAGACATAAGTAATGACTAACAATTAAGATACATTCACACAAAGCGTTTTTTGGTACAGTTTTCAAAAGGATGCTGGAGAGAGCTGGACAGAGCGAGGATGCTGGACAGAGCGAGGTACTCAGGTGTTGGCAGTGCTATGAACTGGGTCATGTAGCTGCATATTGTTCCCAGATGACTGAGCCCATAGACTGCAGCAGTTCCAGGCAGGTATCCATTTTTGCTCAACCCGCTTGTTTGGCAGAAACTGCGACTGAACCGCAGATGTGCACTGTGATTGTGGCAGGGCGTGCTGTACTGGCTCTCCTGGACTCTGGCAGCCTGGTAACCCTGGTGCACCATGATCTGGTCTACCCTGCACTGTACAGTGGACAAACTATTGGGGTCTTGTGCATACATGGTGAAACTAGAGAGTATGGTATTGCAGAGGTCACCGTAAAAACTACCTCTGGTACAGCCTTCCACAAAGTGGGCGTGGTTAAGTCCCTGTTCCATAGTGTGATCATAGGGCGGGATTTTACTCTGTTTTGGGATATGTGGAAAAAGCAGAGGCTACCATGTCCTAAAAATGTTAATAATGGTGATATCTTGCTTAAGGTTAACCCTGAACCCTTTGATCCTGACAGGGAAACACCAGCTGTAGGGGTGACCCAAGATGGTAATATTTTCCCCCTATCTGTGTTAACTGGTGATGCTAAAGGTCAGGAAGGAGTTTCCAAGATGCCTGAGCTCGAAGTGTCCCGTGACAATTTTGGAACCGCTCAAATTAGAGATCCTAATCTGTTTCATGCCAGAGAAAATGTAAAGGTGGTAAATGGGGAACCTCAGTATCCAGGGGCTGACAAGGAGTTCCCCTATATGTCCATGAACCAGGACCTACTGTATAGGGTAAACCAAATGCAGGGAGAAATTGTTGAACAATTGGTGGTGCCCTGGCCCTATCAAAGAGTTGTTTTAGATTTGGCACATAAGCATGTGTTAGGAGGACACCTGGGGCTCATTCTACAGCATTTCTATTGGCTAGGAATTAATAAGCATATTCAAGAATATTGTAACTCCTGCCCAGAGTGTCAACTAACTGCTCCTGTGTCACACTTCAGGAGTCCTTTGGTACCCCTACCCATTATAGAGGTACCATTTGAAAGAGTGGCCATGGACTTGGTAGGTCCTGTTGTAAAGTCTGCTAGGGGGCATCAGTATATACTAGTGGTGTTAGATTATGCTATATGATATCCTGAGGCCGTACCCTTGAGACATACTTCAGCTAAGCTAATTGTCAAGGAGCTCTTTTATATGTTCTCTTGGACAGATATACCCAAGGAGATCCTGACTGACCAAGGGACTCCTTTTATGTCCAAGGTAATAAAAGAAATGTGTAAGCTCCTGAAAATTAAACACCTGCAAACCTCTTTGTATCACCCCCAGACAGATGGCCTAGTGGAGAGGTTCAATAAAACCCTTAAGGGCATGTTAAAGAGGGTGGTTAGCAAGGACGGCAAAGATTGGGATTGCCTACTGCCCTATTTAATGTTTGCAATCCGGGAGGTACCCCAGTCCTCCACAGTTTTTTCCCATTTCAATTGGTGTATGGTAGACATCCACGTGGTCTCCTAGACATAGCTAAGGAAACCTGGGAACGAGAGCAAACTCCATACAGGAGTGTAATTGAACATATGACCCTGATGCAGGACAGAATTTCAGCAGTAATGCCTATTGTGAAGGAACATATGGAGTAGGCCCAAATGGCTCAGAGCCGTGTTTGTAACAGAACGGCTAAATTTAGGACCTTTAATACAGGTGATCGGGTGTTGGTTCCCACAGTAGAAATTAAATTTCTGGCCAAATGGCAAGGGCCATATGAAATTATTGAACGAGTGGGAGAAGTGAACTATAAGGTGTACCAGCCGGGCAAGAGGAAGCCCAAACAAATATACCATATAAATTTACTAAAACCCTGGTAGGACAGGGAAACATTAACATCAGTAACCCCTAGCAAGACTACTACTGAAGGGGGAAATACTCCTGGTAAGGCTTCACCCGAGATGCAAATATCGGAGTCCCTGTCTAAGGCACAGAAACAGGAGACAAAAGAATTTGCACAGAAAAATAATGATGTGCTTTCTGAGTTGCCTGTGCGCACTAATATGATAGAACATAACATTGTCACTGAGCCACAGGTATAGGTTAATCTAAAACCGTACCGGGTACCTGAAGCTCATAGACAAGCCATATCTGAAGAGGTCAAAAATATGTTGGCACTTGGGGTAATTGAGGAGTCCAAGAGTGACTGGTCGAATTCCATTGTTTTGATTCCTAAGCCAGATGGTACCATAAGGTTCTACAATGATTTTTCGTAAATTGAATGAAGTGTCAAAATTTGATACCTACCCGATGCCGAGAGTCGATGAGTAAATGGAGAGGTTAGGACAAGCTAGGTATTTTTCCACCCTCAACTTAACCAAAGGGTACTGGCAGGTGCCACTCCTTAAGACTGCCAGAGAAAAAACTGCTTTTGTCACACCAGATGGCCTATTTCAATATGTGACGATGCTGTTTGGGTTACATGGGGCTCCAGCGACCTTCCAGAGGTTGATGGACAGACTCCTTAAGCCCCATTGAAGGTACGCTTACCTAGATGACATTGTGATCTTTAGTACGGACTGGGAAAGTCACTTGCCAAACGTTCAAGCCGTACTAAATTCCCTCCGGGCAGCTGTTTTAACAGCCAACCCAAAAAAGGGT
Source organism: Leptodactylus fallax (assembly GCA_947044405.1). Classification (NCBI taxonomy): domain Eukaryota; kingdom Metazoa; phylum Chordata; class Amphibia; order Anura; family Leptodactylidae; genus Leptodactylus; species Leptodactylus fallax. The sequence goes on from CAMRHE010000013.1 coordinate 3,554,233, forward strand.
GCTTTGGGTCTTTAAGAGGCCAGATACCTTGAGGTATATAATAGGAAGAGGTGTAATAAAACCCCAGGTTAACAAAGTGGGAGCCATTCAAAATTGGCCTCGGCCCTTAAATAAAAAACAAGTGAGAGCTTTTCTGGGAATTGTTGTGAATTATCGCAGGTTCATCCCAGCAGCTTCAAAACTGCCCTAAAATCACATCTGTTTGGTCAGGCTTATCACATGACCTGATCAGAGTGTATTGTGAGGAGGTGCAGAACAATAACACCTTTTATCCTTCCTTCTCTTCCTCAGAAACCTGTCCCCTCCATCTAGATGTTACACTGCACTCCTTGCACTTAGTATATGTTTATTCACAGATACCGTCTGGTGATGGGTTCATACATCTTCAGTTACTCAACCTTTTCTATTAAAAGATCGCTGGACCATGGTAGCAAACAAGTCCTCTGATCTCTTGTGTCCCCCTATCTCCTCATAGAATGTGAGCTCTTGCGAGCAGGGCCCTCCTATTGTTTGATATGTTTATTTCTCTGTAACATCGTGATGTCTCATATTGTCTGTTCATGTGTCCTCTGATTTGTAAAGTGCTACGGAATATGTTGGCACTATATAAATAAAATTATTATTATTATTATTATCATTAGTAACTTTGCAACTATTACAGCCCCACTGACAGACCTAACTAAGGGAACAAGTTCTGTAATGGTCAAGTGGAGTGAAGAGGCTGAGGAGGCATCCCAGGAGTTGAAGTCGGTTCTTTGTAAACAGCAGGTTTTGGTCACACCTGTATTCGCAAAAGAATTTTTGGTTCAGACTGACGCCTCTGATATAGGGTTTGGTGCAGTCCTGTGTCAAATGGTGGGTGGTGAAGAACACCCAGTCACCTACCTGAGTAGGAAGCTTACACCACCTAAAAAAACTACACCATTGTGGAGAGGGAGTGCTTAGCCATTAAGTGGGCCCTAGAGTCCCTAAGGTACTATTTACTGGGCCGTCACTTTAAGCTGATCACTGATCACTCCCCTCTTACATGGATGTGGCGCGCCAAGGAGAGAAACACCAGAGTAACCAGGTGGTTTCACTGTAAAACACAGGTAGGCAAGCTGTAGGGGAATGGTGATGCCTTGTCCAGGACCCATTGTATGATGGCCAAAAGTGTCCACCCCTACATGTTTGAACAAAGGGGGGGGTATGTGAGAAGGTGAGTGTTGGAATCATGGTATATCTCCCCAAGTTTTATGACATACGTCTGGTCCAGGGCTGGTCTTGAGTAGGCCTCAGCCCCAGGTGTAGGTCCCAGGCTCGTTACTGGGCCATAAAAGGCTTCAGAGCCTGCACGTCAGGGCAGATCCTGAGAGTGAGAGGAGGCGCCTAGGTCTGTCCCGCAACACTGAGAGTTTGGTACTGTGCTACTTTGTTTTGTTTGTGTGGTTGATAGTATGCCACGCGTATAGTTAGTTTTTACTGTTTAGTTAGTGCTCAGACGAGTAGGGCTTTGTTTTACGTTTTGCCTGAAGTTAAGGCTGTATTTTATTTTGCTTATTTTGTGCCTGATGTTTGGTTTATTTATTTTTGCTGTTTTTCACCACTATTTTTGCACCAGACTTCATGTCCCTGTCTCTGACTGGTTGGGTCCGCACCAATGCTGCTACCGAGCTACCTCCCCCACATAATATATAAATATATAATCTTCACTTGAAATCTGTATCCATACCCCCCACCACTGCCCCCCCATTCCTCATGCCCCCATCACCTACTACAGATCGCCCTTCCTGGATATTAGCAGATAATTTTTTTCCTTGTTGCTGAATGTTCACTAAATACTGTTTTATAAATTTGTGTTGCAGAATCTGGCTAAATTAATATTGTTATTTGGCAGATTGTCTCTCCTCCCTCATACACTGGTGGTTCTGTAACATATTTCTGGCTGGTATCAAGTATTTGGTTGAGCTCCCCAAAGCTGTTCCATTTTGTGTTATGTCTACTGCTTTTTTTATTTTTATAAATGGTCACTGATCCCCCACTGCTGAGAATTCCATAACATGGGTAGTCTCAAGTTATGGTCTTTCATGGTTTTTCATTTAATCAGGAAGGACTCCCCCAATATCTTGCTATTGCAAGAAACCCATTTTAGACACAATTATACTCCCAAATTCCATACAATCATCAGCTCACAACTATCCATACTCCCAATGGTTTCATTCCACATATACTTCAAAATCACGTGGAGTATCCATAGCAATTTCAAGCTGACACCTTTCACAATTGACCCCATGGGTAGGTTTGTGTTTCTTAACCCCTTAATAACGCAGGGTAGTTTGGGCTTAATGCTCAGACCCCATTTTTCAAATATGACATCTTTTACTTTATGTGAGAATAGCTTCATAATGCATTTACCTATCCCAGTGATTCCAAGACTGTTTTTTCGTGACACATTGTACTTTATGTTGGTGGTAAATTCTGGTCATTATACTTTACGTTTGTTTGTTAAAAAAAGACAATATACTGAAAATTTCATAAAATTATCAATTTTGAAAGTTTCTGTTATTCTGGTAAAACACAGATGTTCATATCACACAAAATTCTTAATAATTAACATTTACCCTATGTCTACTTTATATTGGCATTTTTCCTCCAATGTCCTTTTACTTTTCTAGGATGTTAGAAGGCTTATAAATTTGTTAGCAAATTGTCAGGCCCGATTCACATCTGTGTTCGGCCATTCCGTTTGAAATCAGTATTTGAAATCTTCAAAAACTGATTTTGAATGGTCCGGATTAAAACCCATTGATTTCAATGGGTTTTAAAAGTAATCTGCATGTATCAGTTTGTGCCATTTCCTTCTGGTTTCCGCTTTTTTGTGCGGATAGAAAAGTAGAACTTGCAGGACTTTGTCTCCATACTAAAAATAAGGATTCCAGACCTTCACCTTTATTTTTTTCAGGGCTTCCGACTCTCGATGGTTGGGTGAGATTTGCCTCTTCTTCATTTTTCCTTACGCTAGCTACAAACCCACTCTGTTTTCTCTATGGTTAAGTGCATTACATTAAATGTCAAGGGCCTGGGCTACAACTCAAAACGGCGAATGGTCCTGCGGGAGCTTCGCTCCCTACAGGCAGAGGTAGCTTTTCTCCAAGAGACCCATTATGATCATACTGGCACGTTTAATTTTGCTCGCCATTACTTCCCCTCCGCTTACTCTGCATATTGTAGTCGTAGGAGGGGAGGAGTAGCTACTCTGCTTTCTCGTACCTGCCCTATCACTGTTTCGGCCTCTCATTTAGATCCCCAGGGTCGATATATTATCTTGGAGGGGCTTTTACACGGTCAGCCTATCACTTTGTGTAACATATATGCCCCTAACTCTTCTCAGATCCCCTTCCTTAAACAGGTCCTGGGGAAATTGCAAATGTTTGAGGGATCTGCACTGTTACTGGGAGGAGACTTTAATATGGCTTTTTCTGAAAATATGGATAGATTCACCCTCAATAATGATCCCCCTGGACCCTCGCAGACAAGACTAGCAAAGGAGTTTCGCTGCCTTGTACGGTCGGCTGCCCTCTATGACCTTTGGCGGGTGGACAATCCCTCTGCTCGCTCCTTTACATTTTACTCCCACCCCCATAAAACCCACTCTAGAATAGACTACTTTTTCGGTAACACATTAACCCTTCGCTTATTCAAGTCAGCTGACATAGGCCCCATATCCTGGTCCGATCACGCGCCCTAATGCTAACACTGTCTCCCTCCTGCCCTCCGACAAAACGTTGCCATTGGCGACTTAATGAATCCCTCCTTCATTCACGAGAGACCCAGGGTAAACTTCGTACCCACCTCCAAGAATACTTTCGAGTTAATCTTGAATCAGTCCCCGCTATATCTACACTGTGGGAAGCCCATAAGGCAGTAATGAGAGGTCACTGTATTGCACTGGGAACACAGGCCAAGAGAAATCGAAAGGTCAGAGAGGAGGCTTTAACTAGCAGGATCAGATCCCTAACCGAGAGATTAGCGTCACGACCCACAGTATCCTTGCTGCGTCAATTGGTAGCTGCTAGGGCGGACCTCCGCGACCTCGCTACCCAGGCCACCCGTCGCCTTCTCCTCTACAGCCGCCAGAGGTATTATGAGAGGGGAAATAAGGTCCATACACTCCTAGCCAGAACCCTGAGAGACCGCCGGGTTTCCTGTACACCTCATGTTGTCCGAGATTCCCAGGGCACCCTACAACACCACCCCGACACTATAGCGACCTTGTTTAGAGATTATTACACTACACTGTATAACCTTCCCTCGCCTGCTGGGAGAGGCCCCTCCACTACAGAGACAAACTTGCAATCCTTTCTGACCTCCTGTAGGCTCCCGGTCCTCCCGCCCTCAGCTCTCTCTTCACTTAATGCTCCAATATTGGGCGAGGAGTTAACTGCCGTCTTGGAGGGTCTCCCTAATGGTAAAGCTCCGGGCCCTGATGGGTTCACTTATGCTTATTATAAAACTTTCCATTCTGATCTCCTCCCTCGTGTAAACTCTTCAACTCTTTTTTGGATGGAGCCCCGATCCCGCATTATGCTGCACTCCCACATTTCCTTAGTCCCAAAGCCACATAAGGACCATCAGGAATGTTCTAACTATCGTCCCATTGCCCTCCTGAATACAGACCTCAAACTATTTACAAAAATTTTGGCAAATAGGCTTGGCCTTTGGCTTCCGACTCTCATCCACAAGGACCAGGTGGGATTTGTCCCCTGTCGCCAGGGAGGAGATAACACTAGAAGGGCGGTGGACTTGATTGATGTAGCTAACCGTTCTTCCACCCCCACTTTGCTTTTAAGTCTGGACGCTGAGAAGGCCTTCGATCGCCTTGATTGGTCATTTATGATAGCCCTCCTCGAGAGTTACGGGTTCTCGGGGGGCCTTCCTCACGGCCATAAGGGCTCTCTATTCCCGCCCCTCGGCAGTGGTCAAGCTACCTAATGCTTCCTCCCAACCTTTATCCATTCGTAATGGAACCCGTCAGGGATGCCCCTTGTCACCTTTAATATTTGCATTGTGTATTGAACCCCTGGCGGCCCAAATTAGATCTGCCTCAGATATCACCGGGGTATTTGTGAGGGATAGGGAATTTAAAATTAGTTTATTCGCAGACGATGTCCTGTTGACCCTCACTAAACCCCATACCTCCCTCCCAAACCTTCTCCGAGTTTTAAAGGAATATGGAGTCCTATCGGGCTATAAGGTTAACCCTAGTAAAACGGAAGCCCTGCCTCTAAATATCCCAAGCGAGACTTTGCAGTTGCTTAAGACTAATTTTGCTTTCCAGTGGAGGGACCACTCATTACGTTATTTGGGTGTCCAGTTATCCTCTTCATACCATACACTGTATTCAGTCAATTATCCTCACCTGTTTCATGAGCTCCGCTCTCTCCTAGATAAATGGCGTCCTCTCCATATTTCTCTCCTAGGCCGTATAATTGCGGTTAAGATGACCCTCCTCCCTAAGCTTCTCTATTTCTTTGAAACCCTCCCAGTGGCAGTCCCTAGGTCCGAACTGAAATCACTACAGAAAGCAATCTTCCAATTTATATGGAATGGCAAACGCCATTGCATTCCTTGATCAGTGATGCTGGCGGGTAAGTCGGACGGGGGACTGGGGGTTCCACACCTGCTGCATTATTACTGGGCTGCTCATTTGCGGAGTATACCGTTTTGGGCGGCATCCCAGGCACACACGAAATGGGTGGAGATAGAGAAGCTTTGGCTAGCTCCTGTTCACCCCAATGCATATCTGTGGTCCTCCCCCCCCCCTCTACCCTCTACCCCGCTGCTAGGCCCTATCGGCTTTACCCGGTCTATCTGGAATACTTGTTCTAAGCTCTTTCGATTGGCCGCTCCGCACTCATCTATGATTTCCTTTTTATATAATCCACTCCTTCCAAGCGGACTCACCGCCGCTATGGTCAGGCCCTGGAGTGGGTTGGGTTTGTTCCACATAGCAGACTTGGTGGACCCGTCGACCTTGGAGCTCAGGTCCTTCGACTACCTCACTTCCATACAGCACTTGCCTACCTCAGAGTGGTTCCACTATCAGCAAATAGTCCATTTTGTTGTTTCCCAGTTTGGGTCCACCCGGGTCTCCCCTCCCCACATTTTTTGAACGACTGTGTCGGGCAGGTACCTCCACTAGAGGCCTGATTTCAAATATTTATAGGCTCTTGACCTCTCGGGGGGGGCAGACCCCGGTGGCCCACAAATATATGACCCGGTGGTCTGGAACCCTGGGCACGCATATTCCGCACAGTCAGTGGCAGGTCATATGGTCCCGTGCAGCTAAATCCTCTTCCTGTGTAACGTTTAGGGAAACGCAATACAAAATACTTATGCACTGGTATCATACCCCAGCTTTATTACATACTCTTAACCCCACTATTTCTTCTAGTTGTTGGCGATGCCAGGCAACACTTGGAACACTGTTTCATGTTTTTTGGGAGTGCCCCTTAGTTCGCCCTTTCTGGCTCGAGGTTGAGAGGATGACTCACATTCTTTTCATCCAGGGTATTCCCCTGGATCCCATGGTTTATCTGCTTAATCTCCCTCCAAAAGGTCTCGGTAAAAATACATCTAAACTATTCCTTTACTTGTGTACCGCGGCCAAAACACTTATAGCACGCCATTGGAGAAAGGCTCTTCCCCCAGCAGTCTCAGAATTGATAGCCCGTCTGAAGGACATCCGCAGTCTGGAGTACTTGACTGCCTCCCTCAACCATACGGTAGAGGCATTTGAAGCAATTTGGTCCCACTGGGATTCCTACTGTGCCACACAGGGTCTCTGATGCCTGACTCCCAACTTTGTTTCTCCCCTTATTGTTTCTTTCCTTTGTCATGTCTTTTGTATTCCCCCAAATTGAGTCTTTCTGTTGTTGTTTTCTCTGATGTAACAGATTATTTGCTATACATTTGCCTTGTATCTCTTTTAAAAAACTTTTTCAATAAAAATCACAGTTTAAAAAAAAAAAAAAAAAAAAAAAAAGAATAGTTTTTAGGTACCATGTCGCACTTGCAGAGCCCTAGAGGTACCACAACAGTGGAAAACCCCCAAAAGTGACCCCATTTTGAAAACTAGACCCCTTAAGGAATTTTTTGAATGGGTGATATGAGCATTTTGAACCCCCAGGCTTTTCACTGAACTTATTTGAATTTGGCCATCAATTTGAAAAAATGATAATTTATCCAGTTATATGTATTTTTCATAATTTTTGTCCCTTTTACCAGAGAATAAAGTACCCCATCTTGTTACACAATTTTTCCCGAGTACAGCATTGCCCCATCTGTGGTAAAAAAAACACTGTTTGGGCACAGGGGAGAGCTCAGAAGCAGAGGAGTAGCTAGGGGTTCAGCACAGGGGGGGCGAACATGTCCAAGTGGGCCCCCAACTTAGGTATACCGATATTATCACTATACGGTGACCGTATAGTGGTATATATCGGATCTACACAGGGCTCTGCGGACGATTTAGGCAAATACAGTGCAGTAACATTTAGTGACTTACCGGTGATGTCTCTGACTAATCGTTCACATTCCCCATCTCTTTCATCTGAACCGCCATGACCATTTCTTCCAGTCTCTGTAAAGTTTGCAGCACAGACATTTTTGGCTCCTTACTTTTCCAGGCACCTGACCCACATTGTCCTCACCTGCACACCCATCCTGCTGTTACCCCAATTATAAAATATATAATATAACCCCCCATAATAATACCCACAAGTGCATCTTTAAATTCATAACTTCCCTGTGTACCTACTTTAAATAGTTCCCCTTATTAATAATGCCCCAGGTGTTTCCTAATTAAAAAGTAAACAAAAGGTAAAAATAATTAATAGGGTTCCAATAATCGCAGCATGTCAATTATACCTGGCGGTTTTCCTATAGATATAATGGAAGCAGAAAGTCTGCAAAGGAAAAATCTGTGGCCCTTCTCTGAAAAGCGCTGCGGGAAAAACCACAATGTTACTGCCGCGTTTTTTCCTGCAGCGCTTTTTTGCTGCAGCCCGCTACATGGTGCCTTAGTCTTAATAAAGCTCAAGTGCCACTTTTATTAAATTAATTGCCCCCTCATATTATGCCCCTGATTCCCCCTGACATAAATACTGCACCCCTAATGACCCCTTATATTGATGACCACCCCCTTATGTTCATAATACCTCCTAATATAAATAACCTCCCCCCTTGTACCCCGTAATAACCCTTATATAAATGACTCCCCCTTATGTTCATAATGCCCCCTCCCTTATAGTTATAATTCCCCCTCCTAACAACCCCTTATACTATTAAAATACCCACAACTAAGCTAAAACAAAACAAATATAAGTTATACTCACCTACCAGCGACCATGACGAACGGAGCTGCCGCTTTCTGTTCTTGACCCGCGCTCTGTGCGCAGGGTCCACGCACAGGAAGTCAGGGTCTCAGCGTAGGAGGCGCGATGTTGTGACGTCATCGCGCCGCCTGTGCTGATGACTGTGTTCTCGTTGTCATGTAAACCACAGGCCTGAAGTGGCTTGCGGTTTACAAGACAGCAAGTGGCAGGAAGCGTTTTTGTCTGCAGACACCGAACTAGTTAAAAGTAAAAGATGTATTAATGGTGGCCCCAGGGTGGGCCCTACAATGTCAGTGGGCCCAGGGCAGCCTCCCCCTCTGCTCCCCCGCTAGCTACGCCTCTGCTCAGAGTTCTGATTTTACACAAATAGTTTATAGGTGCCATGTCGCATTTATAGAGCCTTACAGGTACCACAACAGTGGAAAACCCCCAAAGTGACCCCATTTTGGAAACTAAACCCCTTAAGGAATTCATCTAGGGGTGATATGACCATTTTGAACCCCCAGGCTTTTCACTGAACTTATCTGAATTTGGCCGTCAATTTGAAAAAATGATAGTTTCTACAGTTGTATGTACTTTTTCATAATTTTTTTTCCCTTTTAAGAGGAAATAAAGTACCCTATCTTCTTACACAATTTCTCACAGTACAGTGGTGCCCCACTTGTGGTCAAAAAACGTTGTTTGAGCACAGAGGAGGGCTCAGAAGCGAAGGAGCGTTATTTGTCTTTTGGAGCTCTGATTTTACAGAAATGATTTATAGGTGACCCCATTTTAAAACTTCCCTTCTTATTCATATATGGGTGTATTGAGCATTATGACCCCACAGGTGTTTTTAAAAAGAATTGTGCAGCAACTGGTGCACAGTGAGAATTGCTATTTTCGAATTGTATATGCCATTTCAGCTCCAGATATATTGTGCCCAGCATGTGCCACCGGAGACATAGACCCCATAAATGTGGGTTCTCCTGGGAATGGTAATTCCCTATGTATGGCTGCTATGTGATACCTGGGCAAACGGCAGGGCTCAGAAGGGAAAGATGCGGTATGTGGCAGGGGGATAAGCTGTTTGGAGTGTGTCAGGGTAAATTAAATATCAAGGGATGTATGATAAATGTGAAAACATTCTTTCATACAGAGCCCTGGTTTGTCAGGACATGTATCACTCTGATAAATGGTGTCCTTCCTTATCCCCCTCTTTGAGCAGACTCGGCACCTCTTTTGATTTTTTTCCCTTCTTGGTGGTTTGGGGAACTTCTCCTGGAAAGGGTTTTCCTGGTACTATGCCTCACTTTCAGAAGTACTGGGTTTCCCCCCTTCCTGGTCTCTAAACAGGAGGTTCTTGAAAATCCAGGAAAGTTCCCCTCTGGCCTGCACATCGAAATAACACATACACATTGTACAGTGCCATCTGTACAATGTGCACAGCCAGTTTTTTATACCACACCCTTGATTTGCGCATGGCACTGTAGGGCTTTAGGACTCGATCTGACAAGTCCCCCCCTTGTACCTATTGTAGTCCAGGATGCAGTCTGGTTTGGGGGAATCTGTACTGGTACCTCGTACTGGTACATGGGTGCTGGTGTGGCCAGGTATTGTTGCAAATACAAGGACTTCTATCTTGTTCTTGTACTTGACACACAATACGTTGCTGGTACATTGAGCCCTGCTCTCACCCGTTCTGAATGTTTGCCCGCGCAGCATCTTAGGGAGGCCTCTCTGATTTTTTCTCATGGTGCCGTATGCCACCGTATTTCTGAAAGCAAGGCTGTTGAAGAGTGCCACGCTGGTATAAAAATTATCCAGGTAGAGGTGGCAACGCTGGTCCAGCAGTGGATGTACCAAATCCCACACAATTTTGGCATAACTCTCAGGAAGGGGGGCATTCTGGGGGATCAATTCTGGTGTCCTTCCCTTTGTAAATCCTAAATCTGTAGATATATTCTGATGCACTCTCGCACAGCTTATACATCTTCACGCAATACGTTGCCCTCTTGCTTGGCGGAATTGAAGCCTCCCTTTAAAATGTACCAGCAATTCATCAACAGAAATACACTTCTCAGGGGTGTATGCTTGGGCAAACCGGGCACTGAAATGGTCTATTAGGGGGTCTCAATTTATATAAACGATCAAAATTGGGGTCATCTCGGGACGTGCACTGTTCAGTGTCTGCATAGTGTAGGAATCGAAATATGGCCTCATAGCACATCCTGGACATTGTAGTTCGATATAATGGGGTGTAATATTATATGTTCGTGCTCCAGTAGTCTCTAATGGACGACTTTTTTTACAAGCTCCATGTTTAACTGGATTCCCCAGAATGTGCATACTTTTGTTGTTACAGGGATCCACCTGTAGGATTGAGAAAGAAATGCAGCGGGATTTTTCGTTTTGTACTGTTGGGCATACAAATTAGTCTGCACCACCAAGAGCTCTATGAGGTCCTCAGTGAAAAAAAAAAAAATAAAGAAATCAAATTCACTGAGCCCTGCCGTGTCCACTGCACTGCGTCACTACTTCTGGGGGTCTCAAATGGAGTGAGTCTAGAGTGTCTTCTAGGGGGTCTCTCATCCTCATCATGACTTGAATAGCATGATCACGACAAGTAAAAAAGTGTGGCACCATCAGAAGAATCACTGTCAGAGGCGAGAAATGCATACGCCTCTTCAGCAGTAAAGGAGCACTGGGACATTTTGGTGTGAAGTGTAGGTGTTATGTGTATTCACAGTAAACTGTATATACAGTAAAAATTGTATAAAGAAAAAAAAAATATATACTCCAAAAATTAGGTTTGTACTTCCCTACACTACATTAAACTATGGATTCCCTAAACTAACACTACATCTAAACTAACTTTATGTAAACTTCCCTGATGCTAAACCTAACTAATTTTATGCAAATTCCCTGACACTAACACTAATCAACTACTAACACTCACCGCCATTTGTTCACTTACTGGGGCCGTCTGCTGAATACTGTGATGGTCTGCTGTCCCACAAGGACTCACATGGCAGCAGTCGCACTTCCGCGATCGCAGCCATTAGTCATGTGGGTAATGGTGGTGATCGCTGATTTGGGACAGCTGCCATTTGTCACCCAGCAGTTAGCTGGGATGGTCTTCTGTCTCGGACAGCAGACCACCCCAGCTTGTATGCATAATGAAAAAGAAATGGCACTGATCCCAGTTTCGTGATTACCGCCATTTGTATTCTATCAGTCAGTGACTAATGGTGATGATCTCCAATGTGGGACTGATGCCATTTGTCTTTTTTGACTTAGCTGAGATGGTCTGCTGTAGGGAACAGCAGCTATCACAGCTATTTTAGGAGAAAGGGAGGCAGGAGGGCGCAGGGAAGCCGCACCATAATAGTACTGAGCTGAGCGTAAACTATATATATGCCGCGACTTACTATTACAGCGCGAAGTGGGAATCAGTTAAAGGTCACATCTAGAGATGAGCGAATCGAAGCTGACGAAGTGGAATTCAATCCAAATTTCAGGATTTGATTTGCATCGAATCCAGATTTCTTCACACATTTCGTGGTAACAAATCACACAGCTCCAATCGGGGCTTTTAAGATAAGATAAGATAAGATAAGATAATCCTTTAATAGTCCCACCATGGGGAAATTCAGTGTGTTACAGCAGCATAGATAACACAAAAACAAATACAAAAAAGCTCCAAGGTAGAGGCATTACAATGACAGTAAGTACAGATAAAAAGGTAAAGTTAAAAAGTAGTAGAAGGGATATCACAACTTAAGATCTTTCAGTTCTCTGTATGGAATGATCTCCACTTAGGTCGGTGTTGGTTGTACAGCCTAACCGCAGCGGGGAGGAAAGACTTCCGATAGCGCTCCTTCTCACACTTAGGGTGAAGCAGTCAGTTACTGACAGTACTGCATAGTGCTATCACGGTCTCATGCATAGGATGGGAGTTATTCTCCAGCATGGAGCTCACCACGGACAGTATCCTTCTGTCACCCACCACCTGCACTGGGTCCAGGGCTCTCCCCACAACAGAGCTGGCCCTTCTAATCAGCTTGCCGAGTCTATTCCTATCCCTAGTTGATATACTACTCCCCGAGCAGGCCACTCCGAAGAAGATGGCTGATGCCACTACTGAGTTGAAAAAGGCTCCAAGAAGTGCCCCCTGGACTCCAAAGGCCTCCTAAGCAGGTACAGTAGAGCCGGCTGTGGCCCTTTACAGTGCATCCAAGTGATCTGCTCAGTCAAGCTTATTATTGAGGAGCACACCCAGGTAGTTATAGGTGTTGACTATCTCAATGCCCATCCCCTGGATGTCCACTGGTTTTGAGGGTATCTGTGCTAGTGAAAGTCCACCACCATTTCCTTGGTCTTCCTAGCATTAATCCTAAATTGGTTCGGCTGGCACCAATCCACAAAATCCCGGTTCAATTCTCTGTACTCCCTGTCATCTTCGTCTGTGATGAGGCCTACTATTGCAGAGTCATCAGAGTACTTCTGTAAGTAGCAGCTAGATGAGTTGCACCTAAAATCAGCAGTGTACAGTGTGAAGAGGAAAGGGCCAAGAACTGTACCTTGAGGTGCCCCTTTATTACAGATCACAGTGTCTGACACACAGTCCCGGGCTCTCACATACTGAGGTCGGTTTGTGAGGTACTCCACTCCAACAAGGGCCAGCTTGTCTCTCAGTAGCCCCGGCTGTATGGTGTTAAAAGCACTAGAGAAATCAAAGAACATTATTCACACAGTGTTCCCTGGTTTCTCCAGGTGAGAAAGAGCTCTGTGTAGAAGGTGGATGATGGCATCGTCCACCACAATGCCCGGCCGATAAGCAAACTGGAGAGGGTCCATAGCCGAGCTCACTAGAGGTCGGAGATGTGTGAGAACCAATCTCTCTAAGACCTTCATCAAGTGGGATGTCAAGCAAGATGATTTCCACAGTTGTGGTACCATTCCCAGCTTCAGGCTCATATTGAACATATATGTAATAATACCACAAAGCTGGTCCCCACAGGTCTTAATTAGCCTTGCACTGATGCCATCTGGCTCTGCAGCCTACCCAGCCTTGATCCTTTTCAGTTCCTTTCTTACCTGGGAATTTGTGAAGATCAGACTGTAGCCAGATGACTGATTGCTAGATTTACTGGTCTGGTGAGAACTAATAGCTGGAGGTGAGGTCAATGTGGCTTTGAATGACACGCTGGGGGGGGTGGAGCTGGTGTGTGATCAAATCTATTGAAGAATAGATTTAGTTTGTTAAGCTGTAAGCCGTGTACCGGGGTGGGCTCCCCAGGATACAGCGAAGTCATGAACAAAGGAATCAACTCCAAGTCAATTTAGTAAAAAACAAGATTTTACTTTGAGTAGTAACACCTATTTACCAGAAAAACACTCTCAACTATTTACATACACTCAGCCAGTTATGCTGAGACCCTGGTGTTGTACAGCGCGGTGCCTTCTCATGTGTACTGCAATATACTCCAAGCTTTTACCTATCTGCAGGCTGCAACTAACCAGCCGCTTGTTACCTTTTTATCACCCTAGTCACAGGAACAATTCAATGAGTGTGATAGAGGCACCGGCGGTATAACACAAGAGCTTACAAACTTATCAAATACCCCTATTCCCCACAAACAAAGTATAACCGAGTAAATATAATAGTAGGTCAGCTTGCAAGCCAAAGAAATATGACAGCATGTAAAATGTCGCTTCTAGACTTCCTCAGAAGCTCCTCTCTGGGAGTTACAACAATGGAATTCTCTGAGTCCTTACTACCAAATAGGTAGATAATTCACCAGTAGTATGGCCTGTGAAGATGAAGATGCCTAACTAATCTAACTACAGGCCCTTATTCAGTCCCAAGCAATTTGCGCCAAAAATCTACTGCGGTGCGTGCACGATTACTTCTTTTACTGATTCAGTATTGTGGGGTACCTTGCAGTTTCTCTCTGGAACCTCTGAAAGCAGGGCTCATCCAAACATGCGGTCTCACTGACTGGGCCACCTCTCAGCTGGTCCTTGATAGTAATCTTCACCTTAGGATGCTGTCTGAGCAAACAGTCTCTGCTTCAGCAACCTCTTGTCTGTAATCCTTTAAGAATGTCTTTTCCTCTCACTTCAGCCCTTCTTCTTCTAAAAGCTCAGAAGCACACACAGCTAAGATGGCCAGACACACACACTCTCTTCTTGTTCCTCCTCTGCAGAACAGGGTCTCCACGTCACTATTCCAGGGAATTACAGAATCACAGTCTCTTCTATTTCTGAGGTAACAGTGGCCTCTTGTGGTCAAACAAACAAATGTCAGTTTATAAAAAAAAAATAAACTTATCTACAGAAACAGTTACATTCATACATCTTACAAAGCCACTTTGCATCTCCTTCTATCTTCCAGACCGGCTGTCTGTAACCAGATATTGGCTTAAGACCTTACAGCTGCATCGAAGGAGTTCCGTCATGCTACATGTCCCCTTTGGCGAGATCAGGGAGTGCCGACAGGGTTGGCGTCAGCACCCGGCGTACCTGGGCAAGTGCCGGGGCCCCATGATAGCGGTCGGGGAAAGCCTGGTTCCCTGACCGCTATAAATACTGCTAATGGAGAGGGGCCTGGTGATCGCCGGACCCCTTTTCATGAGATACCAGGCCAGAGGAGGTGATTAAAAATAAAAAAATACTGATACTCACCTGTCCTGGGCTCAGTACTCCGGAGCTCTTCCGGCCGGTAACTGAGGTCCTGCTCCCCAGACCTCACTGGTGGGGCCTGTGATTGGGCCCCATCAGTCACGTGAAGCATGCCAGCGTAATGACGTCATTGCGCCCCGCGTCACCGCTGAGGCTCAATCACAAGCCCCAGCAGTGACGTCTGGGGAGCAGGACCTCAGTCGCAAGGAAGAAGAGGAGCGAGGAGGACTCTGCAGACTTCCGGATACCCAGAAGAGGTGAGGTAAGGTGAGTGTTTGTTATTCTTAATCACTTCCCCTGGGCCTCTGATTTTTAGGGGATTGAAGCAGCGATATTCTGATCACTTGTCAGATCCTGGGCTGCCGAATAGGAGCAGGGGCACCCCCCGAAAATGTTGCGAGGGGGGGTCGATTAGGACCCCAATATATAATAAAACTCCTGAGATGCCGCGGCCATATTTGACCGTGGCATCTCAGGGGTTAACACTCGCGATCGGAGCTCAGCTCCGACAGGTGGTGTTAGAGGACAGTGTCAGCCATTACAAACGGCTGACACCCGCAAAGCAGGGTACGCACACAGTTTCTGTGTACGCACCATGCTTCTGCCGTGGTTTGCGGGAAGTTCTTCCCGGCAGAACCGTACTGTTAGGGCAGATGTTGGGAAGGGGTTAAGGCGATTCACTACAAATTATTTCGGATCGAATCGGTTGAATCGTTACGGAAAATTCGGCGAAACGGACGAATTGAATTATTGAAAACTTCGCTCATCTCTAGTCACATCTACAGCATGTTAGTAACAATTGCAAATATATATGCCCCTAATATACAGCAGATTACTTGGCCCCTTAAAATGCTCCACACTCTGCATCATTTAAACTCTAGCCTTTTTGCTCTATTAGTATCTAAAACCAATCTACATAAACTATCTCAAATGTCACTGGTGTATGCTTAGTGTGTGACAAAAATCCTACAATTAATGTTTATAACTTTTACTCCCACCCCACCACACATACTATCAGACTGATTATTTACTTATCCCTATGCGATTGGTACAACACCATCAAAAGGCCAACATAGGAAATATTTTAGTTTCTGACCATGCACAAGTGTCACTTGTCTTGACTTGTCACACCTCCCTGCCCTGACAGGATGGGAATGGAGTTGGTGATTAAATGATACTCTTCTGACCACGATTTATATTATAAGGAGCTGCAATCTAAGTTGGAAGTATCATTCTACTTTAATGATTCCTCTCAGATCTCTAGGCCCATTCTCCTGGAATCTCACAAAGCTTTTATTAGGGGAGAGCTTATTGCCAAGCTTCATAGGTTAAAAAGCTTAGGGACTAGCAGGTCAATTCTATTTTGGGTCAAATTGCAGCTTAAGAAACCACCCATAAGCGTTCAGGATCCCCATCACTCCATACTAAGCTGTCTACGCTGACTTGCTGAATCATAAAGTGTCTAAAGCTTTTCAAATCTTAAAAAGCAAAATTTACATGGAGATAAGAGATCAGAACTTATTAACAGCTTATTAACAGCTTGATTAAACAGAAACAAACAAAACCGTTTATAAACATAATCAAAACTTAGCATAATGAACATCTTACCTCTACATCCATTACTTCTAGGGAATTCCTAAAATTTTACTCCTCACTCTATAACATAGAAGATAACTTCCCCACAAATAGTAAGCAGACACAAGAGAAACAACTATTAACCCTTTCCCGACATCTGCCATACTATTATGGCAGATGTCGGGTATTTAAATATGGTGGCCGCCAGATTGTCTGCGCTCAGAATGAGATTCGAGGCCGGTGATCAATTGCTATGATAGCCAGGTGCCTAGGTCCCCAGGGTGTCTAATAAATACTATAAAAAAAAAAATGTAAAACAAAATAAATAGAATACACATAAAAGTAGTTAAATACTGTGAAACACATACACATTAGGTCTCCCTGTGTCTGAAAATGACCGGTCTACGAACTATAAAAATATTTTTACTTCTTCCAGCTGTGACTTGTCTCTGTAAAGTTTGCAAGACAGACATCTTGGGCTCCTCACTTTTACAGGCATCCAACCCACATTGTCCTCAACTGCACACCCATCCTGCTGCTACCCCAATTATACAATATATGATATAACCCCCTATAATGAATAATACTCCTAAGTGCATCTTTAAATTAATAATGTCCGTGTGTACCCAATATAAATAATGCCCCTTATCAATTCCCCATAGGTTTCCTAAAAGGTTTTCCAGTTCATTAATAAAATAATCAGTGGGGCTGAAAAACCCAAGACACCTACTGATCAGATGTTTGAATGAACTGTGGTACCTGTGTAAACGTCGTGACCTTCTCTATTTACATAGTGTCATTCATCTCATAGCGGGCATGTAATGTAACTACAGCCTCGTCCTATACACATCTATGTGACAAGGATGTAATTACATCACATGGTCACTATAAACAGACAGCGTGTGATATAAACAGGCGCCATAGCCCCTTCATACAGCTGATCAGAGGAGGGGTCCATTGATCTCTTATTGAAAATCTGTCCTAAGGATAGATCATCAATAAAAATGAGCTGGAAAGCCCCTTTAATAAAGCCTAAGTGCCACTTTAAAGGGGTTGTCCAAGATAGCCACTTTTTTAATAGGAGACTGGGGAAAGTGCTCCGGTGTCTCCCAGTGCGTTCCAGTCTTGCTGCTCCGGTGTTTTCTTCCCTACAGCACTGTGACGTTCTGTGTCAGCGACCTCAGTGGTCATGTGCGGTGGGGACTTCTGCCAGAAGAAAACACCAGAGCAGCAGAACCAGACCACGGTAGGAGACGTCGGAGCACAAGGGACAGGTGAGTATGCGTTTTTTTTTTAATACAGTATTACGCGGTATTATGGCAACATTGGCCCCTGCACACAGTATTACATGGTATTATGCCCCGCAGCGACCCCTGCACATTGTATTATGCCCCGCAGCGACCCTGCACATGGTATTATGCCCCGCAGTGGCCCCTCCACATGATATTATTCCCCATAGTGACCCCTGCACACGATATTATGCTCCATAGTTGCCCCTGCACACGGTATTATGCTTCATAGTGGCCCCTGCACATGGTATTATGTTCCATAGTGGTCCCTGCACACGGTATTATGCCTCATAGTGGCCCCTGCACATGTTATTATGCCCCGCAGTGGTTCCTTCACATGGTATTATGTTCCATAGTGGCCACTGCACACGGTATTATGCTATTATGCCCCATAGTGGTCCCTGTAAACAGCTTAATGAAATTGCAGACATTGTTCCAAAAGAGATGAAGCAAGGGGCATTTCCAACCAAATATGCAGCATCTTACCCCTATCAGAGTCACATCTCCAACATCTATCTGAGGTTGAAGGGTATAGTACGGAGGGGACACTATACCAACGAGAAAGAATTTGGTAATTGGTTTCCTGAGCTTTGCAGGAGATGGAGAACTTATGGCATGACTAAAGGGCGGAGAGCCAAACATCCAGCAGAAAGAAAACACTGAGGTCACATTCCCAGTTGACCATGTATAGAGTTGCCTATGGAGTTGAGAGATGACATAGAGTTGATAAAAATCTGCTTGGCAATTCGGGGGGCTTTCGAGGTCCATATGAATCTGGAGAAGGTCTTTTGGATAATGGGGAGAAATTCCTTAGGGAGAACAATGGGGATCGTTTGAAAGAGATAATGGAGCCTAGGAAGTATGTTCATTTTCAAAAGGTTTATAAGGCCAAGCCACAGAAAGCCTTTTGTGTCCCACCGATTAAGGTCAGATTGTTGGGTGTGTAGTATGAGAAGGAATTTTAACGAGTAAGTATCTGAAAGAGAGTTTGTGAGATGCACACCTAAGTATTTAATAGTTTTCATGGACCAGGAGAAGGGGAAGGAGGAGCAGAGAGACTGGACCAGGGACAGGGGTAAAGAAATGTTAAGTGTGGTACTTTTGGATATGTTGATTTTATAATTGCTATAGTAGCTGTATGTGGTGATTTCGCGGAGAAGAGAGGGGAGCATAGTCAGCGGCTGGGTTATGAAAAGCAGGACGTCATCTGCGAATGGTGAGAATTTAAGGTGTAGTTCTCCGACACGCAAACTTTGTATATCTGCCATGGACTTAAATACATGGCGTGTTGTCGTCAATGCAGCGAGAGTTGAGCATTGAAGGGTTTTGCTTGTGTTGAGCCTCCAGAGTGTCAAGGGTCTGGAGAAGGGATTTAAGTTTCAATCCAGCCTCTCTTTTGAGTCTAGCTCAGTACACACTTCAGAGCCTCCTATTGTGTAGTGGAGGAAATAGTGATCCTGTTTGAAGTTATGAATGGACTGTTTGAGGTCAGTCAAACATTGAGCATCAACCAAGAGCGACTCATTGAGTCTCCAGGAGTTGGGGCATGACGAGTAAGGTAATAGTTTGATAGAACACGTAACTGGGGTGTGGTCCGAGAGAAGAGCATTACCTATTTTGGCTGCGGTCACTTGTGGTAAAAAGGAATGGGGGAGAAATATATAGTCCAGTCTGCTTTACAAGTTGTGGGCATGTGAGAAAAAGGAGTAATCCCTGAATTTGTTGAGGGCGTTATATGGTACTTGTGTCTTACCAGTAGAGGAGTCAAGTAAAGGGTTGATAGTGATATTGAGGTCACCACAAAGAATGAGGTGACTATGGGTAAAGGATTGAAGAGTAGTTAGAAATGAGGAAGGGTGTCTGGCCAGAGTTGGGTGCGTAAAGGTTAGCTATAGTGTACAGATTTTCCATATGATGAATAGGTATCAAATGTCAGGGTCTGTGAGGGAATCAAGTATTTTGAATACTTGTTTTTTATGGAAGAAGGTGGCCACTCCCTTAATTTTCCCTTGTGAGCTACTGCTGTGGGACCATAGGAGATAGTAGCAATTTTTAATATTAGGGATGTGAGGGGATAGGAAGTGGGTTTCCTACAGGCATAATACAGTATGTGGGATTTCCGTTTACTGTATGTGAATCGTACAAGATCTGAGAGCATTTTTCAGGTGTGTTTAATCCTTTAACATTATGACACAGAAATGTGAGGATGACACAGAAATGTCTGCCATTGTGAAGGGAGAGGATAAGGGAGAAGGGCTAGGAGGGATGGCAGTGGAGGAGCAGTGGGTGGAGAGGAGGGGGGTGGGGTGTTTATAAGATGGGGAGAAGGAAGGTAAGAAGAAGGGGCTAGTAGATATAGAAGGACAGCTGCCTTCAGTGGGGCTAAAAGTGGTGAGCACGGGTAACAAGGTGGGCCTGTGTAATGGGCCATCTAATTTTGCGGGGACATGGAGGACAGAGTGTTTGCCTCAGGGACAGAGAGGTGGTGTGGAAGAGTGGGAGAGCAGAGAGCTGGTCGGACTCTAAATAGAAATGTTTTGAGAGATAGTGTGAATGGGGGAGCATTATAAGAGAACAAAATTAATCAATGGCATTGACGTATAAACATAGGAACAATAAAACTGTGAAGGATAAAAGTCCAGTGAGTGTAGGTCACCTGGCGGAGGTCATCTCAAACAGGACGATCTCGATCAGGGGCTGTTTGGTGCCTGCTGCGGGGTCGTTGATGTCGTGGTGGGCTCGGTTGGCGACCCTCCTCTGTGTCTCCTAGTGCAGGGCGAGTTTCAGTGGAGCCTGTAACAGAGAGTAGAAGTTCCCAGGCTCAGAGGCAGAGAGGTGGTAAACCCAAAAGACTGTAGAAAGGCCGGAAGGTCATCTGGTGATGAAAGAGTGATCACTCTTGAGCAATATGGGATCCCATGTTCTTGGAGGATGGCCAAAAGTGGCTTCAGAGTGGTTCGCTGGTGTAGGGTGTGTCAGGAGAGATCTGCGAAGAGTGAAATTTTTGTCCCATCATAGTCAGTGAATTTTTGATCTCTTGCTTTTAGCATGATCTTTTCCTTGAGGGAGTAGAAATGTATCCTGCAGATTACATCACTTGGTTTGGCAGGGTCTGAGCTGCGAGGTCTAAGAGCGCAGTGAGCGTGGTCAATCTCAATACGGGTATCTGGAGGGTGGCCCAGTAGTGAGTTGAAGATGCCAGTGAGGGCAGGAACAAGATCAGCAGATTGAGTAGTTTCTGGAAGGCCGCAAATCCTAATATTATTGCGGATGTTGCAGTTTTCAATGTCTTAAAAATGTGACAGAAGTTTGCAGTGCTGAGCAGTGGTGGTAGTTGTAGAGACTGTAGCGAGGCAGACACTGAGGATTGGGGCAGTTCCAGGTCGTCCACCGATTGTTGCAGGGTTGCTATATCAGACTTGATTACCTTAATAATAATAATAATAAAAATAATAACTTTATTTATATAGCGCCAACATATTCCGTAGCACTTTACAAATCAGAGGACACATGAACAGACAATATGAGACATTACAATGTGACAAAGAAATAAACATATCAAGCAATAGGAGTGAGGGCCCTGCTTACATTCTTACATTCTAGAGCTTACATTCTATGAGGAAATAGGGGGACACAAGAGGTCAGAGGGCTTGTTTGCCACCATGGTCCAGCCATCTTTTAATAGAAAAGGTTGTGTAACTGAAGCTGTATGAACCCGTCACCAGCCAGTATCTGTGAATAAACAGATACTAAGTGAAGGGAGTACAGTGTAACTTCTAGATGGAGGGGCCAGGATCTGAGGAACAGAGGAGAAAGGATAAAAGGTGTTATTGTTCTACACCTCCACACACTACATTGTGATCAGGTCACGTGATAAGCCTGACCATACAGATGTGATTTTAGAGCAGTTTTGAAGCTGCTGTAGTTGGGGATTAATCGTATTGTCTTGGGTAAAGCATTCCAGAGCACCGGTGCAGCTCGAGAAAAGTCTTGGAGACAGGAGTGGGATGATCGGATAACAGGGGATGCAAGTCTAAGGTCATCGGCAGAATGGAGAGGACGGTCAGGGCGGTAGACAGTGACGAGAGAGGAGATATAGGGGGGCTCAGCGCTATGGATGGATTTGTGGGTCAGTGTGATAATTTTATATTGTATTCTGTGATGGATGGGCAACCAATATAGCAACTGACACAAGGTAGATGCGTCTGTGTACCGGTTTGACAGAAAGATGAATTTAGCGGCTGCATGCAGGACAGATTATAGTGGGGACAGTTTAGAAAGAGGAAGCCCAATTAGAAGAGAATTGCAATAGTGAAGACGAGAGAGAATCAGAGAGACAATGAGGGTTTTTGATGTTTCCACGGTGAGAAAAAGGCGAATTCTAGAGATGTTTTTAAAGTGCAGGTAAAGGTGAGATCTGAATCAAATACAACCCCCAGACAGCCGTCATGATGTTTCGGGGTAATTGTAAGGCCACAGACAGAAATGGAGATATCAGGGTTAGGTCGGTTAGTAGATGGAGGGAACACAAGAAGTTCAGTTTTTGAAAGATTCAATTTCAGATAAAGAGAAGACATGATGTTAGAGACAGCAGAGAGAAAGTCATTGGTGTTCTGTAGTAGTGCAGGGGTGATGTCACGGGATGAGGTACAGTGCTGGCCAAAAGTATTGGCACCCCTGCAATTCTGTCAGATAATACTCAATTTCTTCCAGAAAATGATTGCAATCACAAATGCTTTGGTAATAATATCTTCATTTATTTTGCTTGCAATGAAAAAACACAAAAGAGAATGAAAAAAAGGTCAAATCATTGATCATTTTACACAAAACTCCAAAAATGGGCCGGACAAAAGTATTGGCACCCTCAGCCTAATACTTGGTAGCACAACCTTTAGACAAAATAACTGCGAACAACCGCTTCCGGTAACCATCAATGAGTTTCTTACAATGCTCTGCTGGAATTTTAGACCATTCTTCTTTGGCAAATTTCTGTTTTTTTTTTCCCCAGGCTGAATATAAGCGTGTTGCTTGGTGGATGGACGAACCCACGTGGCTCTCATTCAACCTTGATGGGAGTGCCGAAGATACCCGAAGTACAGTACTCAGCTACAGTGCCTTGCGAAAGTATTCGGCCCCCTTGAACTTTTCAACCTTTTGCCACATTTCAGGCTTCAAACATAAGGATATAAAATTTTTATTTTTTGGTGAAGAATCAACAACAAGTGGGACACAATCGTGAAGTGGAACGAAATTTATTGGATATTTTAAACGTTTGTAAAAAATAAAAAACTGAAAAGAGGGGCGTGCCAAATTATTTGGCCCCCTTAAGTTAATACTTTGTAGCGCCACCTTTTGCTGCGATTACAGCTGCAAGTCGCTTGGGGTATGTCTCTATCAGTTTTGCACATCGAGAGACTGAAATTCTTGCCCATTCTTCCTTGGAAAACAGCTCGAGCTCAGTGAGGTTAGATGGAGAGCGTTTGTGAACAGCAGTTTTCAGCTCTTTCCACAGATTCTCGATTGGATTCAGGTCTGGACTTTGACTTGACCATTCTAACACCTCGATACGTTTATTTGTGAACCATTCCATTGTAGATTTTGCTTTATGTTTGGGATCATTGTCTTGTTGGAAGATAAATCTCCGTCTAGATGGTTTTCTACTGTTTAGCGAAAACGGAATGAGGCCTACAAAGAAAAGAACACAGTACCAACAGTCAAATATGGTGGAGGTGTTTTGGGATTGTTTTGTTGCCTCTGGCACTGGGTGCCTTGAGTGAGTGCAATGATGTGAAGATTACTAAAGGATTTTGGGTTGCAATGTAGGGTCCAGTGTCTGAAAGCTGGGTTTGTGTCCTAGATCATGGGTTTTCCAGCTGGACAATGATCCCAAACATACAGTACTTCAAAAAGCACCCAGAAATGGATGGAAACTTGAGAGTTCTGAAGTGGCCAGCAATGAGTCCATATCTAAATCCCATTAAACACCTGTGAAGAGATCTTAAAATTGCTGTTGAGAAAAGGCACCTGGAGCAGTTTGCGAAAGAAGAGTGGTCCAAAGTTACAGTTGAGAGGAGTAAGAAGCTTAGAGCATATGGCAGAATGACCGCCATCCTTAAAGACTCGGCATCTGCCGTACTATTACGGCGGATGTTGGGAAGGTGTTAAATTTGCGGGGCATGGTTTGGCTGCTGAGCTGGATGGTAGCATGAGGACTTAGCTCCGCTACCTTGCAGACTTTATAGCGACTGTTTCTGGCGAATCCAACCAAAAACGTCATCACACCTTGGGACATGACCAGTTAGTGGAAAGTTAACGGTAAACAAAGCAAATTAATGGAGCTGTATATCTCTCCTGGTTCCAAAATGGTGCCTGTTCTCCACAAGGTACTCCTGGTGCCTTCGAACATGTTACTAGAGACACTCATATGGAAGATCTGCTTTTCCCACAGTGATCAACCTCAGCTCCCTCCATAGAGGACTTACCTCATCGTGACATGCAGTGTTCTGTGATGATTCCTGGGACGGCTAGATGCCGTAGCGATGCCTCTGACTCTCACAGTTCTCTGCCATCAACTCCTTCTCTGAACTCCCTGAGCCCAGCTAAGCAGAAACCCTGCCTGAGTGGAAATTTTCTCTTACCGGTGTAACATCTCTGCCTGTTCGGGTCTCTGCACCACGCTCCGAACGCACGCTGGGGCAATGGAGGCGTGTTCAGTTTGATTCCTCGCGTAGGGTTTTTGTTGCTCAGTCTGAACACTGTCCTAGGACCTTTTGTCTGTAATTGAATTTCAACCACACCTATCTCCTACACCTTTTTTTCTCTCTGCTCCTCAAATAGTTAATCTCAGCCTTGCCTGTGGCTTTGACTTTGACTATTCTCTTGGATTTTGATTCTGTACCTCATTGATCGTCTGTTACTGACCCCTTGGCTAGCTGACCTCCCTTTTTGTTGTTCGTCCTGTCTGTGTTCTGTGTTGCCACTTATATTAAGAAGGGACTATCGACCAGTTGCTGGCTGTTGCCTAGGACAGATCAGGCAAGTTAGCCAGGGATAGTGTGGGGGGGGGGGGGTTCAGCTTTAGGGCTCACTGTCTTGTTGTGCCCCCTTCCCCCAGGGTTCTGCAGCAGCACTGGGGAATTGCTTGACTGGCAATTCCCTTACAGAATAGCAAGCCATAAAATTACCTTCTGCCATTGCTTCCCTCCGGATCAGCATGGATCCTATTCAGTGCCTTGCAGCCAAGATGGAGGGTTTGGCAGGCCTGGTAGCTGAGCTAGCTAAAAAGGTTCAGACCCTGACTGAGGCTTCTGCATCATCCCCAGTTGTTTCTGCCCATTTCAGGGTTAAGATGCTACTTCCGGATTGTTTCTCGGGGGACTGAGAAAATTTTTAGACTTTCCGGGAGTTTTGTCACCTATATTTTCGGATTAACCCTCCCAGGCCCAAATGGTGGGAGTAGTTATATCCCTTCTACAGGGGGATCCACAAGCTTGGGCCCTTAAACTCCCTCCTGGGGCTGAGGAGTGGTCTGACTTGGAAAAATTTTTTTTGTCCCTGGGGTCCATCTATGCTGAGCCAGACCACATTGGGCTTGCAGAATCACAACTCCTCACCATGCGGCAGGGCAAACGCTCTGCTGAGGAGTATTGCTCAGAATTCCGTAAGTGCAGTGTAAGTGCAGGTTGGTGTGAGTCGGCTCTAAAGGCTCACTTTAAACAAGGCCTGTGTGAAAATGTTAAAGAGAGAGTAGGACCTGTTTCCTCCAAGTTTTCTGTCTCTTCCTCTCTCTCTCCTAATAAACCCACTTTTTCTCCCATCACTCCTGGTGAGGAACTCATGCAACTGGGAGCTATGGATGTCAAGACTCAACGAGAACATCGTCTCAGGAATAACCTTTGCCTGTACTGTGGTACTTCAGGTCATATCATTCGAGACTGCTCTATCAGACACCACACACCAGCAGAAAAGCTTCAGTGCCTGAGTGGTAGTCAGAAGAACCACTCAGGCAACCAGGTATTTGCCGGAAATTACAATTAGATGTTATTATCTGTGTCTCTGTCCTCTGGGGACAGATCTGTTTCTGGCCAGGCCCTAGTTGACTCTGGGTCTGCAGCAAAGTTTGTCAAATTCTCATTTGTCTCAGCTTTAGGCATTGAGCTTTTGCCACTCGACACTCCTCTGTCTGTTACTGGGGTGGATTTTGCCCCACTGGCCAGGGCTAAGGTCCGATTCAAGACCCCCTTAATCACTTTGCATGTGGGCTCTGCACATTCGGAAGTCATAAGCTTTTTGTTATGGAGCATCTGTCTTCCGATATTATTTTGGGGCTCCCCTGGTTGAAACCTCCATAACCCTATTTTTGATTGGGTAAAAGGGAATTGGTAAAATGGGGAGATCAGTGCTCATCCCTCCGTATTACTTTGCACACCTTAGATTGTGTCAGTGAGGAGACGGTCTCGGCTACTAAGGGTTGGAAATGTCTGGTCCACCAGCGCCTGTTGTTGTTCAGGGAGAGACAGAGACAATACTGGGTCCTTCTAAAACTGGTTTATCTTGTGAGGGTCCAATGGCCCCTCAAAAAGGGGGGTACTGTAACGTCTCTATCCGTTCAGGTCTCTGCGCTAGCCCCCGCACGCACGCTGTAGCAAAGGAGGTGTGTTCAGTTTTATTCCTTGTGTAGGGTTCTTGTTGCTCAGTCTGAACACTGTCCTAGTACCTCTTGTCTGTAATTGAATTTCAACCACACCCATCTCCTGCACATTTGTTTCTCTCTGCTCCTCAAATAGTTAGTCTCAGCCTTGCCTGTGTGATTGACAGCCTATCGTCCTATCAAGTCTGGGGCAGGTTCTTCCTTCCTATTTATTTTTTGCTCCCATTCACATTGGTGCTTGCTATTGCTGGCCTTTTCTCCTTGCTGTTTTGTTACCTGTATTCCTATTCCTGAACTCTGACTTTGACTATTCTCTTGGATTTTGATTCTGTACCTCATTGCTCGTCTGTTACTGACCCCTTGGCTAGCTGACTTCCCTTTTTGTTGTTCGTCCTATCAGCGTTCTGTGTTGCCACTTATATTAAGAAGGGACTGTCAACCAGTTGGTGGCTGTCGCCTAGGACCATAGGCACGCTGTCTTATTGTGCCCCTCCCCCCAGGGTTCTGCAGCAGAACTGGGGAATTGAAATAACACACAATTCTATCATAGTTTTTTGCATTTTGTTTTTACGTTGTTCACTCTGCATTAAAAATGATATGGCAGTTTTGTCTGGCAGGTCACTACGATTATGGTGATACCATATTTATATTGGTTTTTATTTCCTGGGGTCACCGTATTCTGATGCCTGTAACTTTTTTACTGTACTGGTGATGGAAATATATCAGGGCTCTTTATTTGCAGGGCAAGATGTACTTTTTATTGGTTCCAATGTTTGGTATGTATGCCTTTCTGATCACTTTTTATTTTTATTTTGTTAGGAAAGCAAAGTGACCAAAATATGTTAATTTGCACATTGCGGTATATATATATATATATATATATATATATATACAGTGCCTTGCGAAAGTATTCGGCCCCCTTGAACTTTTCAACCTTTTGCCACATTTCAGGCTTCAAACATAAGGATATAAAATTTTTATTTTTTGGTGAAGAATCAACAACAAGTGGGACACAATCGTGAAGTGGAACGAAATTTATTGGATATTTTAAACTTTTGTAAAAAATAAAAAACTGAAAAGTGGGGCGTGCAAAATTATTGTTTGAAGCCTGAAATGTGGCAAAAGGTTGACAAGTTTAAGGGGGCCGAATACTTTCGCAAGGCACTGTATATATATATACATATATATATATATCTATATATATATATAGATATATATATATATATATATATATATATATATATATATATATATATATATATATATATATAGTTATTTATTTTTTGTACGCCGTTCACTGTACAGGATAATTAACGCTATTTTTGGATAGTGGGAACTTATACGCACATTATTTATTTTTGTTTACATTCTATATTTTTTAACTATAAAGGTGTTTTTTTTTTTACTTTTTATTATTCGTTTATTTTTCTGTGTTTTTACTATGTGTGTTTTTTCACTTTTTACATGTCCCACAAGGGGACTTGAAGCTGGGATCAGAGATCCCCTGTGCAATTCCCTGCAATACATAGCATTGCAGAACATTGCACAGTAGTTCCTATTGGAACTGTGCATAGGTAGTCAGGAGGCCGTGACCCAGCCTCTTGGCTGCCATGGAAACCCCTCAGAACCAGGGGTGGGGAGTATCTTCTGAGTTTGGTGTCTGGTCCCGGCTCCTGTGTAACACGGCCGAGAGCTGTAAGTAATGCAAAAGGCACAGCTCCTGACCATTTGAGAGCAGACCCTTGGCCTTTTTGGATAGCATTCATTTGCCTGAATTTTCAGACTCTAAACTGCAATCTTAATGCCCCAATAGTCCCTGCAGAAGTACAATCAGCCATCCGTACCATGCCATCCCATAAGTCTCCAAGCAAGCCCAGATGGGTTTGTAGCTGAATACTATAAAATGTTCCAACACATACCCATTGAACTTTTGACAAATGTATTTCAACACACTATGTTGTCTGGGGAACTCCGTAAAAAAAAACAAATCAGCGCTGAAAGTAACGCTCCAAAAACCGGGGAAAACCCAGGACATACCCCAAAATTTTAGGACAATATCTTTATTGAATGTTGATCTAAAAGTTTATGCAAAAATATTGGTGAGTAGACTTGCCCTAGTGCTCCCTGTACTAATTGGGGGTCTGTTAGGGGTAGACAAGCTTCATACAACACTTAGAGAGCTTTGGAGATTCTCTATCATAATGTCCCTGCAGTGTTGCTGGCACTGGATGCTGAGAAGGCGTAATAACAGGTTGTATGCCTTCTCGGAGATTTGGGCTTTCTGGAGGTATAGTGTGAACTATTAGAGGCTTGTACTGTGTCCCAAATGTAAAGGTCTTCACCAACGGTAATCTTTCAGATGATTTCCATATCACTAATGGCACACGTCAAGGTTGTCCCTTAGCCCCTCTTATTTTTATATTGCCCATAGAACCTTTGGCACAAGCTATAAGAGAACACTCAAGCATTATGGGAGTAAAATTGCAGGTATCACACATACTATCTTCTTATATGCAGATGATGTGCTCTTATCATTAGCCAACCCAGAGGAATCTTTAAGGCAGGGTTCACAATAACGTTGGATATCCGTTATGATAGTGTCCGTTAAAAAAAGAAAAAACGGACACCTATCATAATAGACACTAACGGACACTAACTGATGTTAATGTGTAACTGATTTAACCATTTAATGGATCAGTTAAAAAAAACGGACACATTAACATTAGTTAGTGTCAGTTAGCGTCAGTTTTTTTTTTTGGTTTCTGCTTACTGAGCATGCGCAGAAAAAAAAACGGACAGTAATAGCGGACAGTATAACGGACACCCGTCCGTTACTGTCCGTTACCCATAGACTTTAATGTTAAAAAATAACGTATGCTTGACGTTTGTCATGAAACCGTTTTTTTTAACGGACACAAAAGTGCTGCATGTAGGATTTTTTGTCTGCGAAAAAAAACGAACATGTGATGGACTGGGTGTATAGTGGACACTAACGGTCACTAGATAAAATCCCATTGAAATGAATGGAAATTTTAATGGATTTCTGACGGTTCAGCTATTGTCCGTTGCTAAAATCTTGTCACGGACAATAGCAACGGACACTACTGATGGTCACCAATGGTAGTGTGAACGCCCCCTAAGCTATATCATGGATCTCATCAAATAATATGGCTTCATATCACTATATATACTAAATACCTCAAAAACACAAGCCCTTCCCTTGCACCTTTCCTCAGACTCCTGTGCTTTTTAAAATCTAAGTATTAGTTTGATTGACAAGTTGAAAAAAAAAAATCAATATTTAGGCATGTCACTAACCCCTAAGTGGTCTACCCTTATGAAACACAATTATGACCCTATTCTTTAGACTCTTCACCATCGGATACAATCTTTACATAAGATGGAAGTTTCTTGGTTAGGCAGGATTGCTGGATTCAGAATCATGGTATTACCTAAATTATTGTACCTATTTTAAGTTCTACCTAACGCCTCACCACTTAGCTTTTTCAACTGAGTGCAAAACATGTTAATGTATTATATCTGGCAGAGTAAGAAACCTAGAATGGCAAGAGCTATTTTGTATAGAAGTAAATCTGTGGGTGTTTTAGGAGTACCTAACACTACCTGGCATCAGTGGTATCTACCTTGCAAGCAAGTTGGCATGGTGAGGATGAGAAACCATGGGTTTATACAGAGAAGGCTATTGCCACTCCAATACCTCTTAAATTATTGCTTTTATCGCATTTTTGGAATTTAATCCCCAATCCCACTATTTCATTCTTTATGGAAGCATTTCTAAAGAGATGAAAACAGTTTCAAGCTCATGCTACTCTGTAAAAGAAATGCCTTTAGACTTGCTAACATTATGCATACTCTATTTGTGTATCTCTCATTGGTGAATTAAAGGGATAACGCATGTAACACATCTATATGACCAGGAGGAAATTGCTTCTTTCCCATATCTGATGGATAGGTATGGGATAGTGTATTCATATTATTATGTGTACTCATGAATAAAACATTTCTTATCCCACCATGATATGGGTTGTATAGACTACTCTCCTGCAGCACTTGACACCCTGTCCAAACATACTAAAGGTCTAAAAACACTGTATTTTCTTTTAGATGGCTGTGATGGTTTTCACAAACCATACCCATTTATATTATGGGAAATAGCTCTCTGGAAAACCTATGATGCCGAGGCATGGTGTGCTGCTATTAGATTTATCCATTCAGCATTTCAATGTAGTGCCCATGTGGAATTTGCAATGAAATTATTTCTTCATTGGTACTGCACCCCTGACTGACATCACAGAATGCACCTTAACATTTCAAACACATGTTGGCGAAATTGTGTTATTGAAAGCCATACTATATGGGAATGCCCCTTATTGAGAACCCTTTTGACCTCAGCCTTTACTCTTCTCTGTGAAATTACACAGTGTCCATCAAACCCTTACCAACTTTAGCTCTCCTTTTCCTTGATATGCCACACCCTCCTCTGCCAGAAAAAATACTCATTAGTAAGATACTGATAATATCTGGCTATCTGGCTATTTTTAGACATTGGAAATCAACCACTATTCCCTCTTTATCTGAGATTAACCACTTTAGTAATGTTACTTGTAGTTATGAAAGAGTAATAACACTAGGAAATGGGTTGTTTCAGAAACTTACGTCCATTTGGCATTCAGGTGTCTTCTATACACCTAGACAATGAACTATGGATACTGGACAAGAACATCTATACACTGATTACGTTTGCTTTGCTTAATGTCTTCATTTCTGCTTGATTACATTAGGGGCGAGAGTTGTCGGGGTAGTTGGGTGGGGGGCGACAGCTGCCATTAATACTTTCTGTACCTTAACTAGATTGGTGTCTCGAGGGCACAATCTAGTTAAAATGCATCCTGCTGCTGTGTTATCTTGTAAACCACGGTTTACAGGCTTGAGGTTTACAAGATGCCAAAACCATAGACACAAGACATCTGCTTCGCGACACAGGCCTCTGTGCTGAGATGCAGACGTCCTATGTGTGATCAAGAAGAGTTGGTGGCGGCTGCTCTGTCCCAGTCCATCAAGGGATTGCAGACTGGTGAGTATAACTTTTATTTTTTTCTTGTTAAGCGCAGCTGTGAGCCTTACAATAGTATACGGGTGTGTCATATAATGGGTAATTATGAGGCATTATGGCTATAAAGGGGAGGAACATTTATATAAGGTCTCATTAGGAGGCATTATGAACATAAGGGATCATTTATATAAGTGGCCATTGTGAATAGAAGGAGGCATAATTTATATAAGGACTCGGTTGTATTTATTTCAGGGGTCATAATATAAGGGGGTAATTAAGTTAATTAACGTAGCACTTGGGCTTTAATAAAGGGGCTTTCCAGATCATTTTTATTGATGATCTATCCTCAGGATAGATCATCAATAAGAGATCAGTGTTCCCCCCAGATTGAAGAGGCCATGGCGTCTGTTTACATCACATGCTGTCTGTTTTACCGTGTTATGTAATTACAGCCTTGTCACATAGACGTATATAGGACGAGGGTGTAGCTACATTACATGGCCACTATGAAATGAATGATACAATGTAAATAGAGAAGGGGTCACGGCACTTACACAAGTACCATGGTCCCTTCAAACAGTTGATCAATGGGGGGCCCGGGGTTGGAACCCCACTCATCTTTTTTTTATTTTTGACCTGGAAAATCCATTTAATTCCGAAAAACATGGGGCATTATTAATAAGGGGCACTTTTTAAGGTGGTACACAGAGAGATTATTAATTTAAAGTACAGTAGGGAGTATTATGTATTCTGGTGGGGGTTATATTAGCAGGATGGGGACTTTGTATTGGTGAGGACAAGGTATGTCAGGTGCCTGGAAAAGTGAAGAGCCAAAGATGTCTGTGCTGCAAACTCTACAGAGACAAGTCACAAAAGGAAGAAGTGGTCATGGCGGTCTAGATGGAAGAGACGAGAAATGTGAACGATTATAGTCAGAGATGTCACCTGTAAGTAACAACATTGTTTCTTTACTGTATTTACTTAAATAGTCTTCACAGACCTGTGAAGAACTGTTATCTACCACTATATGGTCACCGTATAGTGATATTATTGGTATACCTGAGCTGTGGGCTCACTTGGACGTGTTTGCCCCCCGTGTGCTGAACCCCTAGCTACGCCTCTGCAAAGAACTATTATTATACTCTGAATCTGGTGGCATATGGTATTCCCCCGGCATTTTCTTTCAGCCTCTTCTGGGGCATGTCGTTGGGCCAATCACAGGCCTCAGCTTTAACTTTATGGCACGCAATATAAACCAAAGACCTGAAGAGAGTAGAAGAGGATGTTGAGGGACCCATGCAATATGTGCAGGACATCCTGCCGCCACATGTGTTGTTTCTCATGTCAGGGCTTTGAACTGGCATTTTTCAGCAGGATAATGTTCACCCACACACAGCAATGGTTTTCCAGAAATGTCTCAGTCAAATTGCTTCTTTAGCCTGCCTAGTCTCTAGATTTATCACCAATCAAGCATTTTTGTGACTAGCTGGGACTCCAGCTTCGGGAGTGTGCAGAATCTACAGGCCCAGCTGCAACATCTGTGTATAAATGTGCTGTAGGATACTATGGGAACCTGTACGCCTCCATTGTCAATCATATCTCATCTTGTATCCAGGATAGAGGCAGCCCAACTAGAGCCTCCTTTCAATAGTGCAGTTTTCCTCAGTAAACATATCCTTTTGTCAATGAGTATATTACAGCTTTTACAGCTTCTTGAAACAGGTGATCCGCTGATAGGTTATAAAATATTTAGCCACTTAAACAGCCTCCTCCTCCCCTTTTCATAGACTTCTGTGAGTGAAATGGATATGGAGAGGATTCTTTGCAAGCAGACAATCTGTGAAGTTAAGGAGGAGAAGAGTAACCTCATAATTGGAGAAGAAAAATATTTCTTTACTAAAATATATAATATAGTTTCTTATATTCAAATTTTCTATTAATTTATGAAAAGCTGTTTTATAAGTGGAGGCATGCTTTAAGGCAAATGGTCAATAATGGAGACGAGGAAACCCAGAATGAACTGGGTTCAGCCCAGGGGCGTAACTACCGGGGTAGCAGCGTTAGCAGCTGCCACAGGGCCCGGGACATTACAGGGCCCCGCGGGCCCCCGATGCTTTTTTTTTTTTTTTTTAAAAGGTCGTTAACTGCTGGAGTAACCCCAGCAGGTAACGGGCCCTATATACTTACCGTTCCCCAGGGTCCCACTCACGGCCGCCTGCGTTTCTGATTCTGCGGAGGCGGCTGTGAGCAGGAGCGGTGATCGGTATGTGAGGCTGCGGACCGATCCCCACAATCACTGCTATCGTTATACTCTGGGGTCTTTGAAAAGACCCCGGAGTATAATAATCGGAGGCCCAGAGTTGGTGAGGGAACATAAAAAACAATGTACTTACCTCTCTTACACTTCTCCAGTCTTCAGGCTGTGTGCAGGGGCCACTATGGGACATGATACTGTGTGCAGGAGCCACTATGGGACATGATACTGGGTGCAGGGGCCACTATGGGACATGATACTGTGTGCAGGGGCCACTATGGGACATGATACTGTGTGCAGGGGCCACTATGAGGCATGATACTGTGTGCAGGGGCCACTATGGGGCATGATACTGTGTGCAGGGGCCACTATGGGGCATAATACTGTGTGTAGGAGCCACTATGGCACATAATAGTGTGCGCAGGAATGCGTTTTTTTGGGGGGGGTGGAGGGGGCGGTCTGGGGGGGGGCGATTGGGGGCAGCGGTTCGGGGGGGGGGGGCCCATGTCAAATGTTCGCCTTGGGGCCCAGCCATTCCTAGTTACGCCACTGGTTCAGCCCAAACCTTTGGGTTTGAATGAACCCGAACATTTTGGGGTTTGATTCCATAAAATGTTATCTAACATGTGAAAGCAAACACACATGACAGAATCACATGACCTCAGGGATCAGGCAGACTTCTCCATAATGCCTTGCAAGCATCCCTCATGACAGGGGACAGTCCATTATGAGAAAGTATAGGAAGTCACTGATGATTTATAGGCAGTATAAATGCCCAGGAGAAGAAGGTATCTACATTGTGGGGAGTGATAGACAATGAGATTGAGATGGATAGCAATAATGTACAGAAAATGCTAGGATTCTGGGGAAGTGTTTGATTTCATTTATAAAGAGTGGTAGGAGTAACTGTCTGTCATACTGTGCCAGTGAAGTGATGTGCTACTGTGCTGCAGAAGATGCATCAATCTCAATTGCAAATAATTAGTCTAAATATTTAAATTTATTTTGTATTGTGTTCAAGACCAAGAACAGACAATTTAGTTACGTCATATGGTACTCCTTTTATACATATCTGGTATAATTTGGCTATTTTTTTTTTTTTTTTTGCCAAATACCAAAATCCAGTTGTTATTCTCTATCTCTTTAATTGATTTTTTAAAAACTTACTCTATAAAACCTGGCTTGTTTTTTCCTTGTCAAACGCTAAAACTATAAAACCTATTGAAATTTTAAAAATTTAAAAAAAAAGTCCTACAGTGCAGTGTTTTTTTTTAAAACAGGTTGTATAAAAAAATACAATTACTGCAAAAAGAACATGGGAACTCCATGGACAGAATAGCTTCAAGTATTTGAACCTATAGGCTGGGACGTTTTACATTACCTGCAAAGTGGATGGGATTCTGGATAATCCAATCCACACATTGCAGAATAAAATCTGCAGTGGAAAAGTCAATTATGTCAATTATACCTAAGGAAACGCTGTCGTTATCCGTATAGGTATAATAGGTACAGAAAGTCCGCTGAGGAAAGCTCTAAGGACTTTCTGTGAAAAACGCTGCGGAAAAATATGCGATGTGTTTCTGCTGCAGTCTTTTCCACAGCGTTTTTTGGCTGCGGCTCGCTAAATGGAGGCCTTACGCTAAGGCCCCATGTTGCAGAAACGCAGCTTTTTTTTTGTTGCAGATTTTGATGCTGTTTTTTGAGCCAAAGTCAGGAGTGGATTGAGCAGAACGTAGAAGTATAAGTACTAACTATATATTTCCCATTCGTTTTGTAGCCATTCTTGGGTTTGGCTGGAAAAAACACAGCAAAATCTGCAACAAAAAAAAAGGTGCGTTACTGCAATGTGGGGCCTCAACCTTATGTGGTTTTAATCACTATTCTACTATACATGTTTGTCATAAATATGTGTTACAATTTTAACCCCTCTGGTCATATTTACGTATTTAACTGATCCAGATCCAATAGAGCACCCTGACTTTACTTATGCACAAAAGATATGATGAAAGTATGGACATAGCCTTAAAAGAAAAAAAAAAATATCTATCAGTGTTTGCAGCTATAGAACAATTTACGCCATGGAAATAATTTAATAGTACATTTTACGGAACCACTGTGTTAATAAAACCTTGGGAAAAATCAATTGTGTAAAAGAGCATGTGGCAGAAGCAACAAAATACAAACATAGATTTAGTTGTTACACAGGCAAGGAATTTTCTACATTTTGTTTAACTGAATCTATCATTAAACGATTATTTTTGTGTCAAGAGATTTCAGATATATGGTTATTACATCTAGCCAATGTTATAGTGAATCAGCTAACAGCTAAGTTTGCTACATGTTTTGAATTTCATTGGTAAAAATGTACAAAGCCTTCTAGTAATTTAAGCCATCCATGTGTCACTTAATTGAAGCAGAAGACAACTTATTTTATGCCTTCACTTGTATGATGTGCTTTAAAGGTGTATTCCCATGAACATAACCATATCTATATTTGTAGATAATTAAAAGTTAAACATTTTTGCAAATATAAGTAGTTAACAATTCTTCAGCGTTTTATAGATTTTCTCTAACTATCTTAGTGGTGACAATCTGTTGTCTAGATTGGTTGCCAATGGATACGCCACAAATGCAAAAACTTTCTATGGTCTGGGATTTGTCACAAACCAGCCATGATTTTCTTATAGCTGGGTTTTTAGGCAGGGACACTACATGTATCAGAAGATATCCAGGTCCAGAATAAGGAAACCATGGCTGATTTTCTGACCTTAGAAAGTTCCTGCATTCATGGTCGTATCCACTGGCAACCGATCAAGACAACAGACTGTGACCACAAGATACTTAGAGAAAATCTATAAAACTCTGCAAAATGTAAAATTACTTATATTTGCAAAAATGTTTAACTTTTAATTATCTACAAATTTAAAAATGGTTATGTTCGTGGGAATACCCCTTTAACTGTCCACATTCTGCTAGTGGCAGAGGCTATATTCTTTTCTCAATTCATTGTTCTTAGGACTGAAGTCCAGAACAAAAAGATATCCTCTGTCAGCAAAATAGTAGGAAAGTATAATTCTGTAGACTTTAATCATTAAGCATCACATTTATACATTTTATTAAAGCTAGGGCTACATTGTGGCATGTGGCCATGCGACATTAAGATGCAATTATTGTGAGGACAGTCTGAACTAATGATAGTGAATGAGGCTGCACAGAAATCTAGCAGGGTTGGATTTTTGCCATCAGGTCACAATAATTTGCTATAGTGTCCCAACAAAAACTCATTTACTGCCCCACAACTATATGTTGCTGTATAGCCCCAGCTTTATGTCTCAGTTGTCAAACAAGTAAACATATGTGTATGTTTAATGGCAAAACTTTTCCCGTTTTTTTTTAAATATCTTTTTATTGAAGATTTTCATTTTACATATGAACAGAATAACATAAGTAATACAGCAAGATAAGTCTAATAAAAGAAACAAATTGTAGATTTGCCACATAATAGTAGGGAAAAAAGAGGGAGGAAGGAAGGGGAGAAGTCTGAAATAGGTGTTAAAGGTGATGGGAAGCAAGCTACAGTGAGGGGAGAGTGGGGAGGGAGAAGAGGCAAAGATGGGGGGACAAGAAGGAGAAGGAGGGAGAAGAGAAGAGGCTTGGGGGCGAATAAAGAGAGAGGGGGGGAAGGGGGGGAACACCAGAGCGGGGAGCAGATCAAGCAGAGATTCAGTCAGTCATTAGACAGGTATTTTGTACACGTAACCAAGGGGACCACAGTTTGAGGAACAATTGAACCAGCTAAGAAGTTCCTTGAACCTTGCAATCTGGTTGACTTTACCTGCAACTGAAAGGGTAGAGGGTTGAAACCAATGAAGCAGGATGATCACTTTGGTGGCTTCCAATAGATAGGTAGTTAAATCAGCTTTGGAGGGTGAGAACCCATGTTGTGGGATACAGAGAATGATCATAGCCGAAGTGAGTGTGAGGGCAGTGGAGGTGACTTTTCAGATAGCGCATTGTACCTCCAACCAGTATGGTTGGATGAGGTCACAGATGCCACCAGATGTGTAAGAGAGCTCCTCGGTGGGTGTGGCATCTCCAGCATAGATTGGAGTCTGAAAGCTTGTAGGCATTGAGGCATTCAGGGTTTTGTACCACCGTGAGATGAGTTTGTAGTGCATTTCCTGAAGTTTCAAGCAGGAAGAGAAACAATGGGAGTATATTAAAGCAAGTGTAGTATCTTCAGTCGACAGCGTGATCCCTAGGTCAGACTCCCAAGATTTCAGGTAAGTTGGAAAGAGCGTCTGGGCAGGAGGGATTTGCAGTGAGATAGCATCCACGATTTCGGAGTCCTGAGAAGAATTGTCTTCTCAAACGGGGTGAGTTCCCTTGTCAAGGATGAAGTAATTGGAATTGAGGATGCACACCATTGGTAATGAAAGTAATGGATATTTGATAGTTTGAAGTCCCTATAACCAGGTTCCAGCTTGGGTATTAGAAAAGGTAGTAATTCAGCTGGGAGGATTCTGGAGCGAAAGGGTAGTAGTGCCGGGCTAAGTTCATGCCAGACGGCACAAGGGCCTTTGAAGAGTGGGTCAAAAGTTGTTGTTTTTTTAAATAAGATTTTGGGTCTGACATCCAGAGGATACAAGAAAGGTCTTCTCCATGGAGTGCTTCTGCCAGCAGTCTTGTGATGAGACATTTGATGGGAGAAGTCAGGGTCAGCCATCTACTGAGGAGGTTAGCTTTGTAGAATGTTGAGATGTCTGGGAGGGATTATTCCTAGCACTGGTTTTTGTTGACATACATAACGTACAAATAGGGAACATATGGAGCGCAGGAAAGAATCAGGTAGCACAATTGTGAGCATCTGTATAGTATATAATTGTTTTGGCACTATGTACTGTAAGTTTGGAGGAGTTTTTTCCAGCCAAACCAGGAGAGGTAAGGAAGGTAGTAGGATCGCAGTGACTCTGTAAGGTCACGGAGGAGACGTAGGAAGTTGAGTTCATAGAGGTCAGAGATTTGAATTGTCAGTTTCATGCCAATGTAAGTGAGGTAATCAGAGCGCCAAGTGTACGGGGAGTCTTTCTGCATGGCGCGCAGTAGGTAAGACAAGAGTGAGATGTTGTATACTTCTGACTTGCTGAGGTTAACTTTATAGTTTGAAATGGCTCTGTATTCTTGTAGGAGTGTGGTGAGGGCTGTTAAGCTGCCTACTTGGTTCGACACCTAAAATAAAACATTGCAACAAGGGCCACTGAGTGAAGGAAGTGTCCAAATCTAAGACCTTCAATTTCTGGATGTAAGTGGACAGCTTGTAACAACGTTTCCAAAGTAAGTATGAAAAGGATCGGGGATAGGAGTCACCCCTGTCTTGTACTGTTAGAGATGTCAAAGTAGGGGGACAACATGTTATTGACCTTAAGTCTAGCATGGGACTCTGAATATAGTGAGAGAACAGCAGTCACAAAAGGCTCCAGCACTCCAAAAGCCTCCAAAGTAGCTGTCATATACGTCCAATCAATCCGATCAAACACTTTCTCGGCGTCTACTCTGAGAAGGACCAGGGGTTTGTTGGTTTTGTGTGTCAGCGCAATGGTGTGTAGGAGACTATGGGTGTTATTCTTGCCTATTCTTCCCTTCACGAGGACTGCTCCTCATGGATGAGAGAGGGGAATAGCAGTTGAAGGCACAATGCAAGTAGTTTGGCCCATATCTTCAGATCAAGATTGAACAGAGAGATTGGGTGGTTCCTCCTGCAGATTGTAGGGTCCTTGTCCTTGCAATTAGCGTGATATGAGCCTCTTGAGTTTGTCTAGGCAAGGATTCTCCAATTAGTAGGGCATTGCACAGCAAAGAGATATTGGGAAGTAGGGTTTCTTGAAACTTTTTATAGTAAGACAGCAGTAGGCCATCAAGACCAGGGCTTTTCCTGACTGGGAAGCTACTGAGGAATCATTAGAGTTCAGTTAGGGAGACTGGGTCAGTCAACTTCTTAGCCTCCATTGAAGAAAGTTTGGGGAGTCCGAGGAAATTCAGGAAGGTTGAGGTCTTCTGGGCTTGGTCTACACAGTCAGATTCAGAGTCACTTCAGCGGAGGTTAGAAAGATCGGCATACAAAGCCTGAAACACTTCAGCAATTCTAGTGGTGAGAATGTTTTAGGGATCCTGAGCTAGACTTTGCGGTTATTGCGGTGTATGAGCTTTGGCCTTGCTTTCTTAATCAGGTGTGACATCAGCTGTCCTCCTTTTTCACCATGAGCATAGAGGCTAAATTTGTAGTAAACTTGGTGTTTAGAAGCTTGTTGGTGAAGAATGCACTTGAATTTTTCCCTCAGGGAAGTGAGAACCGCTTGTAAGGAAGATAGGCACTTTAGTTTGTGGACCTTCTCAATAGCTGATATCTGTGAGAATCTATTTTTTTTCTGTTTGGCCTTTTTAGCAGCTGACAAAGGACTTATGTGTCTCCCATACCGTAGCTACGGATATCTCCGGCGTCATGTTTATACGGATGAACTCTTGTATTTTTTCAGTTATAGTATGGGGCTTCTTTTATGACATGACCTGAAAATTATTTCCAAAAATTATTACAGTTGGTTCCAATGAGGAAATCTACAACTGCTGCATGGGAGAGACTGGAGAAACCTATGGAAGTTCCGAAGTTATAGAAAGTGCCTTGTTTAAGAGACTTCATACCTTTCCAAACACAACCCCAAACTCCTGGATTTGAGTGAATTGCTGAAGGAGCTAGAAATGGCCAAGAACTGCAGATTTATCAGTGAGAAAAGCAAGAAGAAGAATGATCCCAGCTTTGACTTTACTAAACTACTCCTGCAGTTTCATCCTTAAGGTATAATAGTGCAGCAACCAAACACAGTGGCTCAAGGGGTACAGTACCTGTTAGAAAGACTGACGTTCCACCAACTGCATCCTCCACCATTAAGCAGGATGTTCCTGCCCCTAATCAGAGGGACCCCAATCGTGTGTGCCCTATCTACAAAAGACCTCACTCACTTATAGAATGTTGTGGGTTCAGGGCAAAGACTTTGCAGGAGTGCAGAGATACTCTCAAGCAACTTGTGGTGTGTTACAAGTGTTTTGTCTCCTTGAATCACACTGCAAGGGACTGTAAAGTTACTATTAAGTATGCTGGATACAGTAGTGACAAACATGTTACAGCTATGCATCTTTCTCCACCTCCTGACAGCTCACAACATTTAACAGCTTCTAACCCCAAGACAAAGCATGGCGAGGAGCTACAAGCTCAACTACCACCAAT
Source organism: Leptodactylus fallax (assembly GCA_947044405.1). NCBI lineage: Eukaryota > Metazoa > Chordata > Amphibia > Anura > Leptodactylidae > Leptodactylus > Leptodactylus fallax. The sequence continues at coordinate 3,595,389 of CAMRHE010000013.1, forward strand.
GTCTTCTCTTCATGCATGGAGGTATGTGGAAAAGAAACTGGTCTTAAATGCTGTTCCAAGGTGTGTCTGGTGAAGGTCTACCCTGATGGACAAGCTGAGAAAGCCACTAGGATGTATTCCATTATAGACGAATAAAGCAACAGGTCTCTAGCAAAGCCTAAATTATTTCAGATCTTCGGTATTAAAGGAGAGGCAACGCCATATACCCATCAATATCTACTCTGGTCATGTAGAGACGTCCGGCAGAAGGACCATGGACTATGTTGTCTCTCCAATCAAAAGTAATACCCACATACCCTTGCCAACATTAATTGAATATGACCAGATACCTGATGAAAGAGAAGAAATTCCTACCCCAGAGGCTGCACATCATCATGCCCAGTTAAAACACCTAGCTAACGAAATTCCTCCTATGGACATGAATGCACATATTCTTGTCTTACTTGGGAGAGGTATTCTGAGGGTCCACAGGGTGCGACAACAGTGCAAAGATCCAGATGATGCCCCATACGCACAAAAACTGTATTTAGTGTGGGTAATTGTGGGCAATTAATGCTTTGATAAAAGCCACAAACCATCTCAAGTTAACTCCTTCAAAACATACTGTATGTGCTCAAAAATGGTCACACAACTCACTTCAAGCCATGCCCTCATCACTATGAGGTGAAAGACAGGCTCCCCAACTTTATCCAGATTCCTGATATTATTCCTATCCCTTATGATGATGACCTGGGGAAATCAGTGTTTTGCACAATGCAAGATATCAAAAGACTCCCCATGTCCATGGAAGACAAAGAGTTTATTACATTAATGGACAGTGGGTTCTCCAAGAATGAATCTAACCATTGGGTTGCACCCTTACCATTTCGACCTCATAGAGTCAGGCTTCCAAACAACCAGGAACAGGGCTTATCCAGGCTAATCTCATGACAACGAACATTGAGAAGGAAGCCTGAAATGAAAGATCATTTTGTGCCTTTTATGGATAAGATATTCTGTAGTGAGTGTGCAGAGCCAGTTCTACCTATGCAAGAGCATGAAGAGTGCTGGTATCTACCTTCCTTTGGAGTATATCACCCACAAAAACCTAAACTGATCAGGGTGGTATTTGACTCAAGCGCCAAGCATTGTGGAGTATCTCTGAATGACATTCTCCTCACAGGGCCAAACCAAACCTGACCAATAATCTGGTAGGAGTGCTTATGAGATTCAGGACAAAAACAATCGCCATTACTGCTGACATTCAGCAAATGTTTCATTGTTTTATTGTACGACAAGATCACAAGAATTAACTTAGGTTTCTGTGCCACAGAGACAATGATACTACCAAGGAAATGATTGAGTACCGCATGAAGGTGCATGTATTTGGTAACAGTCCTTCACCTGCTGTTGCAAGATATGGCCCACGTAGTACTGCTGCTGACAGGGTGTATCAAAGTTTGGGAAAGATGCCTGGCATTTTGTGGAAAGAGACTTCAAATCCTTGCCCACAGCAGAAGAAGCAATAGATCTGCTCAAAAGGACTCAAGGAATGTTTTCTAAGGCTTATCTGAGGTTACATAAAATTGCATCCAACAGTGCTGATGTCATGAAGGTCTTCCACCTCAGCAATCCTGCTGCAGAGTTCAGAGACTTGAATCTAGGCCTAGACAATCCACCAGTATAGTGACGCCTAGGTTTAAGATGGGACTTGTTAAATGATTCCTTTGGCTTTCAAGTTAATTATGCAGACAAGCCATTTACAAGGCAAATATCTGTTAAGATGGCTCTCAGAGTCTACTGAGGACTAGGATTCTCCATTGCCCACCCCACAAACAACAAAAGTGGGAGTCCTGGAAAGAATCTCTACATGCTTTGAACAGGATACACATACCCCGATGCTACACTCCAGCATCCCTGCCACAACCCAGAGAAGGGAGATCCACATAGTCTCAGATGCATCTACTGAAACCATAGCAGCTGTCACCTATTTAAGGTAACAGACTCTTGCAATAAAACTCACATTGGATTTCTATGCGGGAAGGCTAAATTAGCTCTTAAACCTGAGCATACCATCCCTAGACTTGAACATTGTGGAACTGTACTGGCTGTTGAGAATGCAGACTTTATATA